>CM060886.1:740000-1475000 GCA_030762935.1 Hymenopus coronatus | reverse complement strand
ACCTTTGCTCGCGCATGGTATTGGTCCGCTCTTAGACTGCGTAAGAAATTCCTAGCTCCCTACATAAGTTTAGCCTAGGTCATCAAATTACCGCACAATATGAAATGTTATAATACAGTAAGTAATGGAAAATATTTAGTGCGGAGAATTGATCGCAATGTAAGTTTTAAAGCTCCTTGAATTCAAGAAAAGTACTTTTGGAAACCAAAAATGGTGTGTGTATTCGTGAACAACAAGTACAACAAAAAAAAAAAAAACAAAAAAAAACGAAAAGTGGGTTAGAGTACAAACTTGACAGCATTTTCTAAAGATACGACACGCAAATGTTCAAAAAACTGTCACCAGCTGTATCTAACCTTTGAAAATGTTTCTAATCGGTTGATGTTAAAATACTATATACACATTGAATTCTATAGAAACAGCCATTGAAGTCCTCTTTATTCTTAACCACTTTTTACATTCTCTACACGTACTATGTATTGCACTTCACCCAAAACGTCGATACCGAGATTTCTATGTTTTAGGGTCCCCTGTATCCAAAAAAAGCATTTTCACGAAAAGGTCCGTATGTGTGTGTGTGTGTGTCCGTATGTCTGTGAACACGATAACTCAAAAACGAAAAGTCGGTAAAATACCAAAGTTGGTATTTAACTTTAGTATCTTCCAGGGATGCGACACGAAGATTTTGAGAAAAATCCCCAACCCCAAACTACCCTTTACATGGAACTGTATTCGAAAATTTTGATTTTCTCAAAAATGGCACTAACGAATTTGATTAAAATGTCATATATTAAAGATATTTACCTGACAAATAAAATGTACATATTTAATTTTCTGGGAATAGCCTCTGAAGACTAGTTTATTCCAGATGAATTTTACGGAATTTTGAATAACTGCTAAACCGTAAGAGGTGGATAAAAACTTACTGCACAAAAAAAAAAATAGAGCACGTTAAAAGACACAATTTATGTTATATATATTTTTATCGTGGAGTTCGTCGTTTGTGAGACATTGCTTGATTTTGGTTTCTGCTATGAAAAACTTTTACTTTTCTTAAACAGGAATTTGTCAACTGATGTCCATACAAACAAAGGAACTTCAGTGACTTACCAACCAGCTTTTGACTATCACTTTAACCTATGATACTCCCTTATTTCGCTTCTATTTACAAGGAATCAAGTAATAAGACTATTTCTATAGAAGTATAAGTTTTTTAAGGATAATTTTTTGCACAGATATAGAGACAATCGTGTGAATGCTACACATCATATTTTTTATAATCGGTAACTCCCAAAAAATTGACAAAGTATTATTGCACAAAAAATATATAGATATCTTAAAGCACACATTTTATGTCATAATTTTTTAGGTAAACATTTAGGAGATATTCTTTTGATTGGTTTGAATTTTCAAATAATTCTATCTTTCTCAACTGAAAATTCGTTATACTTATTTTATTGAAATCATACAAAGAGTATATCTACAGTTATAAAAACTCCACAAAGCGGCACACCCGTTGAATATCTGGCCACATTTTGTTACCTAGTGTATCCTATTAAAACATTTGTAAATATGAAATAAACGTTTATCTGGATTAATAGAAAGTCATGTGACTGTGTTTTCTTTATTCCTTTCTCCATAACCATAACGCTCACGAAGCATTTGGAGACCGACCTCACAATTTGATTGCTTTCAAGCAGCAATTGTTCTGGCACTTTTCTACTGCATTGTTAACTGCTGTATTCAGATTAATGCATTTTTTCTAACAACTGATGAAGAAATTGCTAAGTTTATGAAGAAATATTGAAGTGATAATTATTGGTGGAGCTGCTGATGTCGAGAGAGCGCGTGTGGAACAAGAACGTGACTTTAGACACATGTTGTGTGTTGCTACGAGATCAAGCTCAGGACACCAAATAGAATGAAATATTTCGCTTTTTGTATGACGTCATTACTGCAAGTAGTACCAACTAACGAGCTTGTTTTCTCTAATTTTATTTTATGGTTATTGTTAAAATTCAAGATTTTCAAATTGTCTTATTTTTAACTACCGTACCACACCGCCACTCGCGTTCAAATCTTACTCCGAAGTTTATTTCCTCAGCCCCCCCCTCTCTCTCTCTCGCTCGCTCTCTCTCTCCCTCTCTCTCTCCCCTCTCACTCTCTCGCTCGCTCTCTCTCTCCCTCTCTCTCTCCCCTCTCACTCTCTTGCTCTGCCCCCTCTCTCTCTCGCTCTCTCTCCCCCTCTCGCTCTCTCTCCCCCTCTCGCTCTCTCTCCCCCTCTCGCTCTCTCTCCCCCTCTCTCTCGCTCTCCCCACTCTCTCTCGCTCCCTCTCTCGCTCTCTCTCTCGCTCTCCCCCTCTCTCTCGCTCTCTCTCTCGCTGTCTCTCTCCCTCCCTCTCTCTCTCTTTCTCGCAGGTCTAAAACATCACATTTTTTTTTCTGCTGTTCAAGCAAAGGGTATCGACCACTACCTAAACATTTGACTATCGTTTAAGCCTGTCGGTCCCCATGGTCGCACTAGCTTGGTGCTTCGTGGTGCAGGGGATCGCGGTTTCAGTTCTTGCTTCGGGAAATATTTCATAATCTATTCGTTATGTGAAACAATTGAAGTTCAGTTCGCTTTGCATGACCAGTAGTAAAACACGAGAGACAAAACGAAACGTGTCTTCCCGTTACATAGTTAAAATTGAAATCAATATCAAGAAATATCTCTATAAGAAAAACATAGGTATATGACATATATGTTGTGTTTAAAGAACGTTAGATTTTTGTGTCGTAAGTTTTTGTCCTTTTCTTATAGTTAACCTGCTCTGAAACAAACAAGAAAATTAATCCTGAGTAAAGAGACTATTAATAGAAAATTCAAGAATTACCTTTAATTAGTGGTGTAAATATCTTTAGTATACGCTGTTCAATCAAAATTGTCAGAGCCATTTTTGACAAAAACAATGTTTTGAAAACCTTTTCTATGCAGAGGCTAGTTTGGAATACTGGGATTCTTTAAAATCTTCGAGTCGTATTCTTAGATGATGCTAAACATAAATACTATGTTTGGTTTTTAGCGGTCTTTTCCTGTTTGAGCGGTACTTTCACGCTGTGGACGGCATAGCTCAAAAACGAAAAGACCGTTAAATACCAAACTTAGTATTTAAGTTTTGTATCTTCCAAGGAGGCGACACGAAGATTTTCAAGAAAATTCCCCCACCCCCAACTACCCTTTACATGGAATTTTTTCGAAAACTTTTATTTTCTCAAAAATGGCTCTAACGATTTTGATTAAAATATCGAAGATATATTAAAGATATTTACCTGACAAATAGTATGCACATCTTGAATTTTCTGGGAAGACTACTTTATTCTGGATGAATTTTAAAAAAATTTGCATAACTGCTAAACCGTAAGAAATGGACAAAGACCTACCACACAAAAATATAGAGCACATTAAAACACACAATTTATGTTATATAAAATTTTTTCGAGGAGTTGATCGTTTTTGAGATATTCCTTGTTTTTGGTTTCAGGTTTAAAAACTTGTACTTATCTCATACAGGAATTTGTCAAATCGTTTCCATACAAACAAAGGAACTTTACTCACATAGCAACCAGCTTTAACCTATGCTATTCCCTTATTTCGCTTCTACTTACAAGAAAGCAAGTAATGAGACTATTTCTGCTAATTTTTTCTCGATTATCATGAAGTAAATAGAAGAATAAGCTTATTAGCAATAATTTGTTACACAGAAGTAGAGATAGTTATGTGAATGGAACACATCAAATTCATCGCCACACTGTAGTTTTAAAGTAAACGTTGGCACTTACAACTTGGTATGGAATTTGGGAATCTTTACCAGAAGAGTAAACTTCCTTACCGGTGAGGTAAAGTGCTTCGAACGTTGGAGTTCCTGGAACTCGCAATTATGAAGAACAGAAGATAATGGAAGTGAAACACTAATTCCAGATGTACCTTATATGTTTTATAACCTGTGATTAAGCACAAATCACGCCATTCCATATTTATCTGGACTTTGTTCCACTTCCAGTGTATGAAACTGCAATAATTTAAGAAATGGATTGCCATGTTTCACTCTTTTCCAGAGATGGAAAGATCATGTTCTACCAGACTTGCATGAAAAACCTTGTTTTGGCTTTATTTTGTTGCTGTGACATTCTATTTTGTTTTAATAAATATGTTGAAATCAGCTGATAGAGTATTATCGTTTGCAGCTTCCGTTTTTATTGCTATTATTTTTCAATTTGTGATGAAATTGCGTTAATTTTATCTGAAAGATGATAATACTAACCGTGGATGTCATCAGGATTCTTGAATGCGCTTCCTGATTACTTAGCTAAGTTACACAACATTTTACCTGCAACACCCTGGCTTTCTTTTCTGATCTTAATACCAAGCGAAATTCTGTTTCGTATTGTTTGTCATAATGATAGCGTCCGATAATTCGTGGAGAAAATTTGACAATCCTCTTTCTGGAAGGCTTCTGAGGAATATACTAAAAGGAGCATTTCCCACGAAGCAGCGCTACTTGAAAATTAAAATAGAAGTGTTATATAATGTAATCTGTCTCATTTAGTACGGTCTTCTTCAATTTTGAGTAATTTTTGTGTAAATTATTGAACTTTTTGTACTTTTCTTCAACTTTTGGCGCTTTTTAAGTTTCTCTTTCTCGAATTTTCGGTTACTTCTGCCGGCCAATTTAAAAAAGAAATGTTCATAAATCCACTCGGTTTTTATTATACAAATATCTCCTTGCTGTAGATATCGTTAAAGTAAATAATTTATTTCAAATATTTTGTTGTCGATTTAATCAGCTATGATTGCTATTGGTTTCCATTGCTGTACAACTTGTAAGTTCTTTTCTTGCGGTCATCCATATAACATGGAATATCAGATTCACCTGACTGTCGCTTTACAACGAGCTACGTAAATAAGAATGGAACGTTTATCTAGGTTAAGAGGCGTAGCTAGAATAATAAACACAGTTTCTTGTAGAACCAGTTGAAACTTGATGATGTATCAGCTGCCGAATATGAAAGGCAGTTACATACATTTTGTTTCGTGTGTACTATTCCATTCAATCCTTTTTGGTATTCTATATCGTGTTTGTCAATAATACGTTTTTGGGATAATATTGGTGAAAAAAGCTTAAAATGTCGTTAGAATCAGTAAAAGTTATAACAAAGAAAGATCGCCTTAGGCTGGAATTGCAATTCTTTACCTGATGACAGCTGTACACTGTAAAACTTCGGGTTTTGCTCATATATTCTCTTATTTAGCCGAATGAAAAGTTCGCGTGTGAGATAAGTTTTAGGGATTTTAAAGATGAAACCATTAACAAGGAATATCTCGAAAACTGCTAACTCCATAAAAAATATATATGACAAAAATTCTGTGTTTTAAGGAGATCTACAGTTTTGTCTATTAAGTTTTTGTCCATCTCCTACGGTTTACCAATTATGCAAAATTAAGAGAAATTCATACAGAATGAAGAGATCATCAGAAGCTTTTCCCAAAAAAATCCAAGTATTCATTTTATTTATCATGTAAATTCTTAAATATAACAGATTTTGATTGAGATTGTTAAGGCCATTTTATTTATCATGTAAACTCTTAAATATAACAGATTTTGATTGAGATTGTTAAGGCTGTTTTATTTATCATGTAAATTCTTAAATATAACAGATTTTGATTGAGATTGTTAAGGCCATTTTATTTATCATGTAAATTCTTAAATATAACAGATTTTGGTTAAGATTGTTGTCATTTTATTTATCATGTAAATTCTTAAATATAACAGATTTTGATTGAGATTGTTAAGGTCATTTTAATTATCATGTAAATTCTTAAATATAACAGATTTTGGTTAAGATTGTTAACGCCATTTTATTTATCATGTAAATTCTTAAATATAACACATTTTGATTGAGATTGTTAACGCCATTTTATTTATCATGTAAATTCTTAAATATAACAGATTTTGATTGAGATTGTTAAGGCTGTTTTATTTATCATGTAAATTCTTAAATATAACAGATTTTGATTGAGATTGTTAAGGCCATTTTATTTATCATGTAAATTCTTAAATATAACAGATTTTGATTGAGATTGTTAAGGCTGTTTTATTTATCATGTAAATTCTTAAATATAACAGATTTTGATTGAGATTGTTAAGGCCATTTTATTTATCATGTAAATTCTTAAATATAACAGATTTTGATTGAGATTGTTAAGGCTGTTTTATTTATCATGTAAATTCTTAAATATAACAGATTTTGATTGAGATTGTTAAGGTCATTTTATTTATCATGTAAATTCTTAAATATAACAGATTTTGATTGAGATTGTTAAGGTCATTTTATTTATCATGTAAATTCTTAAATATAACAGATTTTGGTTGAGATTGTTAACGCCATTTTATTTATTATGTAATTCTTAAATATAACAGATTTTGATTGAGATTGTTAACGCCATTTTATTTATCATGTAAATTCTTAAATATAACAGATTTTGGTTGAGATTGTTAACGCCATTTTATTTATCATGTAAATTCTTAAATATAACAGATTTTGATTGAGATTGTTAAGGCTGTTTTATTTATCATGTAAATTCTTAAATATAACAGATTTTGATTGAGATTGTTAAGGCCAATGAAAATCAAAATGTTCGAAATTTTTGCCATGTTATAGGCAGTTGGAATTTTCAAGAAAATCTTCGTGTCGCATCCTTGGAAGATACTGAAATTAACTATCAAGTTTCGTATTTGAGCTATACTACCCACAGCTACACACAGGGACATTTTTCTAAAAATTCTTTATATACACTTATCATATCAATTCTAACTAATAGTACGTGTACTATAGAGAAACTATATAGATTATTTAAGTACTATGTGAATGCAGAAGCTACTCGTCGGTGTTCAAAGTCAAACGACCGACTACACTTAGCATAATAAATAACAAAAAGTTTAACTGTTAGCTTACTACTGATCAAAATGTATATTACCTAAGTATTTCTTGATTTTAATATTGTAATTTATTGATCAGTTTCTACCGGATCTTGCGCTTTGTTTATTGCCATATCCAGTTGCCATGGCAGTGAAATTAGCTGCTGAAGCGATGCGTACCTCCATTCTTCTTGGTGAATGGTCTTTTGCTTGCTTTGTCCATTTGTGTGCCAGTTTAATACTTTCTTTTATTCTTTTATTTTTAATATACTTTTTGGGATCATATTATACATGTTTGTGGCATCAGTCCTTTCGGCTGCTTCTGTGGTCAGATGTTCGCCGACATATTTTTACTGACTGGAAAAGACTCATGGGTATTATGTAACCGTGTTTTGTTTCTCAATAGGTCAAGGGTGACTCCGCTATCAGTGTATTGTTTCCATGTTTTCCTAAATGCGGTAATATTGCCATCTGTTCCGCTTGTTTATTTGAATACTTGTCATTCATTTATATTTTAGTTGTTGAATTATTGATTTCTTTTTTCTTAATATTGGTAATTTAAAACTATAATTAATATTCTTGATAAACTGATAGATAAGGAAAACCTTCCCATGTAAATATAAATTAGTGAGGATTTTCTTGAAAACCCATTTCTTGCTGTATTTGAATGTTTGGACCAGATATCAATTTTGGCA
The DNA here is from genome assembly GCA_030762935.1 of Hymenopus coronatus. NCBI lineage: Eukaryota > Metazoa > Arthropoda > Insecta > Mantodea > Hymenopodidae > Hymenopus > Hymenopus coronatus. Next base: position 1,467,346 of record CM060886.1, on the reverse strand, counting down.
TTCATCCCAATTTTCCTTTTCGGCTGTGCTGTTAGTCACATGCACACCAATCATTTACTGAACAGCATTTTTATATAAATGTAGTTTTTTTTTATTCCTTTTTACCTCTTTTTTCTAGTTTCTAAATTTCCTTAGTTGACCTATTCGTTTTTCCTTTTTACATATACATACACAAACGCATACACATTTACAAACACAGAAACACCTATGCCCAAGGCGGGACTCGAACCCACGATCCCGTGCGCCGCGAAGCGCCAAAGCCAGACACTTTAGCGAGCGTGGCTACGGGGATCGGCAAATTCAAAACAATTATTTCATTCAATCAAATTGTTAGGTATATTTATAGCTACTTTAGGTAGAAAAAGATAAAAGTTTAATTCCAAAAGCTCACAGCATGAATTTATTTACTTTTCGAAGCTTCCAGCTTCAGTGCTTCGATCAACGTTAAAAAATTAGATTCAAATTGACAGAATAAACCCAAGGCTCAATATTTTTAACTTGTCATCAACATCCTTCAGTTTGCCAATCAGAAAAATAAATAGAAATGTACCAGATTAGCTGTCACACTGCCTCATTGTTAATGTTCACTACAGTGCGAATCACAGCTTTTTTCCTCGCTTTCGGCATTTAATCTACCAATTGCTCCAGAGAAAACAAAATAAATCTACATTTGGTAACAAACCAGTCCATGAGAGAGAGAGAGAGAGAGAGAGAGAGACAGAGAGAGAGAAAGAGAGAGAGAGAGCAGATAGACTGCTACCATTTCCATCGAGGACATCATATTATGTATGTTGTGTTTCTAATTATATCTTTCTTTGTTTCTTATGTGTACTAAAGAGAAAGTATTGTGTTCCACCATAAACTGTGGAACTCAGGATTCAAGAAAATATTTGTTTTGAGAACCCCCATATCATAAACTTTACTAGAAAAAAATGAATTTGTGTGTCTGTGTTTTTTTTTGTGTGCGCACGTATTCTGTCTTTTTGTGAACAGTATAACAAAAATGAAAAGTCAGTTAAAATGAATTAAATACCATCGGAAGATTTTCAAGTCAATACCTTACCTCAAACTACCATTTTAAGATACTTTTCGATACATTTTAATGTAATAAATAAAATTGCTAATTATTTTTAATTTCTCTACATGTACTGTGTACATAGTGTATAGAGACAATATTGTATTTTGCCCAAAATGCAATATCTGATTCGCCGGATTTGTTTTAAGGTCCCCTGGGTAAAAAAAAACATTTTCAGGATAAGTGAATAGGTGTGTATATGTGTGTATGTGTGTGCGTGCGAGCGTACGTGCTTGTGGACAGCAAAACTCAAGAACCTAAACATCGCTAAATACCAAAATTGGCATTTAGGTTTAGTATCTTCCAAGTGTGTGACATGCAGACCTTAAACCAACCTAAACTGCACTTAACAAGAAAATGACTACCGATTTTGATTAAACTACCGTGAATTAAAGATATTTGAATCTCAAATAAAATGTATATTTTGAAATTTCTGGGAATAACTTCTTAAGTCCTGTTCCTTCTGGAGGAATTTTGCAAAATTAAAAAGACATAAAGAAGAGACAAAACACAAAACTAAAAAGACATAAGGAAGAGACAAAACATAAAAATAAAAAGACGTAAGGAAGAGAGTACACACAAAACAAAATAGACATGAGAAAGAGACGAAACACAAAACATAAAAACTAATAAGGAAGAGACAAAACACAAAACTAAAGAGACATAAGGAAGAGACAAAACACAAAACTAATAGCACATAAGGAAGAGACAAAACGCAAAATTAAAAAGACATAAGGAAGAGGCAAAGCATAAAAATAAAAAGACATAAGGAAAAGACAAAACATAAACTAATAACACATAAGGAAGGGACAAAACAAAAAACTAATAACACATAAGGAACAGACAAAAGTCAAAACTAATAAGACATAAGGAAGAGACAAAACACCAAACTAAAAAGACATAAGGAAGAGACAAAACACAAAACTAATAATAAATAAGGAAGAGACAAAACACAAAACTAAAATACATAAGGAAGAGACAAAACACAAAATTATAAATACATAAGGAAGAGACAAAACACAAAACTAATAACAAATAAGGTAGAGACAAAATACAGAAGTAAGAAGATATAAGTAAGAGACAAAACACAAAACTAATAAGACATAAGGAGGAGACAAAACGCAAAACTAATAACACATAAGGAATAGAAAAAGCACAAAACTAAAAAGGCATAAGGAAGAGACAAAACACAAAACTAATAACACATAAGGAAGAGACAAAACACAAAAATAAAATACATAAGTTAGAGACAAAACACAAAACTAATAACACATAAGGAAGATACAGAACACAAAACTAATAGCAAATAAGGAAGAGACAAAACACAAAACTAAAAAGATATAAGGAAGATACAAAACACAAAACTAAAAGGACATAAGGAAGAGACAAAACACAAAACTAACAACACATAAGCAAGAGACAAAACACAAAACTAAAAAGACATAAGGAAGAGACAAAACACAAAACTAAAAAGACATAAGGAAGAGACAAAGCATAAAACTAATAATACATAAGGAAGAGACAAAACACAAAATGAATAACACATAAGGAAGAGAAAAAACACAGAACTAATAACACATAAGGAAGAGACAAAACACAAAAATAATTACTCATAAGGAAGAGAAAAAACACAAAACTAAAATACATAAGGAAGAGACAAAACACGAAACTAAAAAGACATAAGGAAGATACAAAACACAAAAATAAAAATACATAAGGAAGAGATAATACACAAAACTAATAACACATAAGTAAGAGACAAAACACAAAACTAAAATACACAGGAAGAGACAAAACACAAATCTAATAACACATAAGGAAGAGACAAAACACAAAACTAAAATACAAAGGAAGAGACAAAACACACGACCAATAACACATAAGAAAGAGACAAAACACAAAACTAATAAGACATAAGGAAGAGACAAAACACAAAAATAAAAATACATAAGGAAGAGACAAAACACAAAACTATAAAGATAAAAGGAAGAGACAAAACACAAAACTAATTACTCATAAGGAAGAGACAAATCACCAAACTAAAAAGACATAAGGAAGAGACAAAGCACAAAACTAATAAAACATAAGGAGGAGACAAGAAACAAAACTAAAAATACATAAGGAAGAGACAAAACACAAAAATAATAAAATATAAGAAGGAGACAAAACACAAAACTAATAACACATAAGGAAGAGCCAAACACAAAACTAATAACACATAAGGAATAGACAAAACACAAAAATAAAATACATAAGTTAGAGACAAAACACAAAACTAATAACACATAAGTAAGAGACCAAGCACAAAAATAATAAAATATAAGAAAGAGACAAAACACAAAACTAATAACACATAAGGAAGAGACAAAACAAAAAACTAATAACACATAAGGAAGAGACAAAACACAAAACTAAAAAGACATAAGGAAGAGACAAAACACAAAACTATTAACACAGAAGGAAGAGACAAAACACAAAAATAAAATACATAAGTCAGAGACAAAACACAAAACTAATAACACATAAGGAACATACAGAACACAAAACTAATAGCACATAAGGAAGAGACAAAACTCAAAACTAAAAAGTTATAAGGAAGATACAAAACACAAAACTAAAAGGACATAAGGAAGAGACAAAACACAAAATTAATAACACATAAGCAAGAGACAAAACACAAAACTAAAAAGACATAAGGAAGAGACAAAGCACAAAACTAAAAATACATAAGGAAGAGACAAAGCACGAAACTAATAACACATAAGGTATATACAAAACACAAAATTAATAACACATAAGGAAGAGACAAAACACAGAACTAATAACACATAAGGAAAAGAGAAAACACAAAACTAATTACTCATAAGGAAGAGACAAAACACAAATCTAAAATACCTAAGGAAGAGACAAAACACAAAACTAAAAAGACATAAGGAAGAGACAAAACACAAAACTAAAAAGACATAAGGAAGAGACAATACACAAAACTAATAACACATAAGTAAGGGACAAAACACAAAACTAAAATACAAAGGAAGAGACAAAACACAAAACTAATAACACATAAGGAAGAGACAAAACAAAAAACTAAAATACAAAGGAAGAGACAAAACACACGACTAATAACACATAAGAAAGAGACAAAACACAAAACTAATAAGACATAAGGAAGAGACAAAACAAAAAAATAAAAATACATAAGGAAGAGACAAAACACAAAACTATAAAGATAAAAGGAAAAGACAAAACACAAAACTAATATGACATAGGGAAGAGAGAAAACAGAAAACTAATAACACATAAGGAAGAGACAGAACACAAAACTAATAAGACATGGGAAGAGACAAAACACAAGACTAATAATACATAAGGAAGAGACAAAACACAATTCTAATAACACATAAGGAAGAGACAAAACACAAAACTAATAACATATAAGAAAGATGCAAAACACAAAACTAATAACACATAAGAAAGAGACAAAGCACAATATTAATAACATATAAGGAAGAGGGAAAAAACAAAACTAATAACATATAAGGAAGAGACAAAACACAAAACTAATAACACATAAGGAAGAGACAAAGCACAAAACTAATAACATATAAGGAGGAGACAAAGGACAATACTAATAACATATAAGGAAGAGGCAAAACACAAAACTAATAACATATAAGGAAGAGGCAAAACACAAAACTAATAACACATAAGGAAGAGGCAAAACACAAAATAATAACATATAAGGAAGAGGCAAAACACAAAACTAATAACATATAAGGAAGAGGCAAAACACAAAACTAATAAGACATAAGGAAGAGACAAAACACAAAAATAAAAATACATAAGGAAGAGACAAAACACAAAACTATAAAGATAAAAGGAAGAGACAAAACACAAAACTAATTACTCATAAGGAAGAGACAAAACACCAAACTAAAAAGACATAAGGAAGAGACAAAACACAAAACTTAAAGTACATAAGGAAGAGACAAAACACAAAACTAATAAGACATAGGGAAGAGACAAAACACAAAACTAATAACATATAAGGAAGAGGCAAAACAAAAACTAATAACACATAAGGAAGAGACAAAACACAAAACTAATAAGACATAGGGAAGAGACAAAACACAAAACTAATAACACAGAAGGAAGAGACAAAACACAAAACTAATAACACATAAGTAAGAGGCAAAACACAAAACTAATGACACAAAAGGAAGAGACAAAACACAAAACTAATAACACATAAGGAAGAGACAAAACACCAAACTAAATAGACATACGAAAGATACAAAACACAAAACTAATAATACATAAGGAGGAAACAAAGCACAAAACTAAAATACATAAGGAAAAGACAAAACACAAAATTATAAATACATAAGTTAGAGACAAAACACAAAACTAATAACAAATAAGGTATAGACAAAATACAGAAGTAATAAGACAAAAGTAAGAGACAAAACACAAAACTAATAAGACATAAGGAAGAGACAAAATGCAAAACAAATAACACATAAGGAATAGAAAAAGCACAAAACTAAAAAGGCATAAGGAAGGGACAAAACACAAAACTAATAACACATAAGGAAGAGAGAAAACAAAAAAATAAAATACATAAGTTAGAGACAAAACACAAACTAATAACACATAAGGAAGATACAGAACACAAAACTAATAGTACATAAGGAAGAGACAAAACACAAAACTAAAAAGATATAAGGAAGATACAAAACACAAAACTAAAAGGACATAAGGAAGAGACAAAACACAAAACTAATGACACATAAGCAAGAGACAAAATACAAAACTAAAAAGACATAAGGAAGAGACAAAACACAAAACTTAAAAGACATAAGGAAGAGACAAAGCACAAAACTAATAACACATAAGGAAGAGACAAAACACAAAATTAATATCACATAAGGAAGAGACAAAACACAGAAATAATAACACATAAGGAAGAGACAAAACACAAAAATAATTACTCGTAAGGAAGAGACAAAACTAAAATACATAAGGAAGAGACAAAACACGAAACTAAAAAGACATAAGGAAGAGACAAAACACAAAACTAATAACACATAAGGAAGAGACAAAACACAAAACTAAAATACAAAGGAAGAGACAAAACACACGACCAATAACACATAAGAAAGAGACAAAACACAAAACTAATAAGACATGAGGAAAAGACAAAACACAAAAATAAAAATACATAAGGAAGAGACAAAACACAAAACTATAAAGATAAAAGGAAGAGACAAACACAAAACTAATAACACATAAGTAAGAGACAAAACACAAAACTAAAATACACAGGAAGAGACAAAACACAAAACTAATAACACATAAGGAAGAGACAAAACACAAAACTAAAATACAAAGGAAGAGACAAAACACACGACCAATAACACATAAGAAAGAGACAAAACACAAAACTAATAAGATATGAGGAAAAGACAAAACACAAAAATAAAAATACATAAGGAAGAGACAAAACACAAAAATATAAAGATAAAAGGAAGAGACAAAATACTAAACTAATTACTCATAAGGAAGAGACAAAACACCAAACTAAGAAGACATAAGGAAGAGACAAAGCACAAAACTAATAAAACCTAAGGAGGAGACAAAACACAAAACTAAAAATACATAAGGAAGAGACAAAGCACAAAACTAATAAGACATAGAGAAGAGACAAAACAGAAAACTAGTAACACATAAGGAAGAGACAAAACACAAATCTAATAAGACATAGGGAAGAGACAAACCACAAGACTGATAATACATAAGGAAGAGACAAAACACGAAACTATTAACACATAAGGAAGAGACAAAACACAAAAATAATAAAATATAAGAAGGAGACAAAACACAAAATTAATAACACATAAGGAAGAGACAAAACACAAAACTAATAACACATAAAGAAGAGACAAAACACAAAACTAATAACACATAAGGAAGAGACAAAACACAAAACTAATTACTCATAAGGAAGAGAAAAAACACAAATCTAAAATACCTAAGGAAGACACAAAACACAAAACTACAAAGACATAAGGAGGAGACAAAACACAAAAGTAATAAAATATAACAAGGAGACTAAACACAAAACTAATAACACATAAGGAAAAGACAAAACACAAAACTAATACCACATAAAGAGAGACAAAACACAAAACTAATAACACATAAGGAAGAGACAAAACACAAACTAATAACATATAAGGAAGAGACAAAGCACAAAAATAATAAAATATAAGAAAGAGACAAAACACAAAAATAATAACATATAAGGTAGAGACAAAACACAAAACTAATAACACATAAGGAAGAGACAAAACACAAAACTAAAATACAAAGGAAGAGACAAAACACAAAACTAATAACACATAAGGAAGATACAGAACACAAAACTATTAGCACATAAGGAAGAGACAAAACACAAAACTAAAAAGTTATAAGGAAGATACACAACACAAAACTAAAAGTACATAAGGAAGAGACAAAACACAAAATTAATAACGCATAAGCAAGAGACAAAACACAAAACTAAAAAGACATAAGGAAGAGACAAAACACAAAACTAAAAATACATAAGGAAGAGACAAAGCACAAAACTAATAACACATAAGGATTAGACAAAACACAAAATTAATAACACATAAGGAACAGACAAAACAGAGAACTAATATCAAATAAGGAAGAGACAAAACACAAAACTAATAACTCATAAGGAAGAGACAAAACACAAATCTAAAATACCTAAGGAAGAGACAAAACACAAAACTAAAAAGACATAAGGATGAGACAAAACACAAAACTAAAAAGACATAAGGAAGAGACAATACACAAAACTAAAAAGACATAAGGAAGAGACATTACACAAAACTAATAACACATAAGTAAGAGACAAAACACAAAACTAAAATACAAAAAAGAGACAAAACACAAAACTAATAACACATAAGCAAGAGATAAAACACAAAACTAAAATACAAAGGAAGAGACAAAACACACGACCAATAACACATAAGAAAGTACAAAACACAAAACTAATAAGACATGAGGAAAAGACAAAACACAAAAATAAAAATACATAAGGAAGAGACAAAACACAAAAATATAAAGATAAAGGGAAGAGACAAAATACTAAACTAATTACTCATAAGGAAGAGACAAAACACCAAACTAAAAAGACATAAGGAAGAGACAAAGCACAAAACTAATAAAACCTAAGGAGGAGACAAAACACAAAACTAAAAATACATAAGGAAGAGACAAAGCACAAAACTAATAAGACATAGAGAAGAGACAAAACAGAAAACTAGTAACACATAAGGAAGAGACAAAACACAAATCTAATAAGACATAGGGAAGAGACAAAACACAAGACTGATAATACATAAGGAAGAGACAAAACACGAAACTAATAACACATAAGGAAGAGACAAAACACAAAAATAATAAAATATAAGAAGGAGACAAAACACAAAATTAATAACACATAAGGAAGAGACAAAACACAAAACTAATAACACATAAAGAAGAGACAAAACACAAAACTAATAACACATAAGGAAGAGACAAAACACAAAACTAATTACTCATAAGGAAGAGAAAAAACACAAATCTAAAATACCTAAGGAAGACACAAAACACAAAACTACAAAGACATAAGGAGGATACAAAACACAAAACTATTAATACATAAGGAGGAGACAATACACAAAACTAATAACACATAAGTAAGAGACAAAACACAAAACTAAAATACAAAGGAAGAGACAAAACACACGAATTTTAACACATAAGAAAGAGACAAAACACAAAAAATATAAGACATAAGGAAGAGACAAAACAAACAAATAAAAATACATAAGGAAGAGACAAAACAAAAATTATAAAGATAAAAGGAAGAGACAAACCACAAAACTAATATGACATAGAGAAGAGACATAACAGAAAACTAATAACACATAAGGAAGAGACAAAACACAAAACTAATAAGACATAGGGAAGAGACAAAACACTAGACTAATAATACATAAGGAAGAGACAAAACACAATTCTAATAACACATAAGGAAGAGGCAAAACACAAAAATAATAAGACATAGGGAAGAGACAAAACACAAAACCAATAACACATAAGGAAAAGACAAAGCACAAAACTAATAACATATAAGGAAGAGACAAAACTCAAAACTAATAACACATAAGTAAGAGGCAAAACACAAAACTAATAACACATAAGGAAGAGACAAAACACAAAACTAATAACACATAAGGAAGAGACAAAACACCAAACAAAAAAGACATACGAAAGAGACAAAACACAAAACTAATAATACATAAGGAGGAGACAAAACACAAAACTAAAATACATAAGGAAGAGACAAAACACAAAATTATAAATACATAAGTTAGAGACAAAACACAAAACTAATAACAAATAAGGTAGAGACAAAATACAGAAGTAATAAGACATAAGTAAGAGACAAAACACAAAACTAATAAGACATAAGGAGGAGACAAAACGCAAAACTAATAACACATAAGGAATAGAAAAAGCACAAAAGTAAAAAGGCATGAGGAAGAGACAAAACACAAAACTAATAACACATAAGGAAGAGACAAAACACAAAAATTAAATACATAAGTTAGAGACAAAATACAAAACTAATAACACATAACGAAGATACATAACACAAAACTAATAGCACATAAGGAGGAGACAAAACACAAAACTAAAAAGATATAAGGAAGATACAAAACACAAAACTAAAAGGACATAAGGAAGAGAAAAAACACAAAACTAATAACACATAAGCAAGAGACAAAACACAAAACTAAAAAGACATAAGGAAGAGACAAAGCACAAAACTAAAAAGACATAAGAAAGCGACAAAGCACAAAACTAATAACACTTAAGGAAGAGACAAAACACAAAATTAATATCACATAAGGAAGAGACAAAACACGGAACCAATAACACATAAGGAAGAGACAAAACACAAAAATAATTACTCATAAGGAAGAGACAAAACTAAAATACATAAGGAAGAGACAAAACACGAAACTAAAAAGACCGAAGGAAGAGACAAAACACAAAAATAAAAAGACATAAGGAAGAGACAATACACAAAACTAATAACACATAAGTAAGAGACAAACCACAAAACTAAAATACACAAGAAGAGACAAAACACAAAACTAATAACACATAAGGAAGAGACAAAACACAAATATAAAATACAAAGGAAGAGACAAAACACACGACTAATAACACATAAGAAAGAGACAATATACAAAACTAATAAGACATAAGGAAGAGACAAAACACAAAAATAAAAATACATAAGGAAGAGACGAAACACAAAACTATAAAGATAAAAGGAAGAGACAAAATACAAAACTAATTACTCATAAGGAAGAGACAAACCACCAAACTAGAAAGACATAAGGAAGAGACAAATCACAAAACTAATAAAACATAATGAGGAGACAAAACACAAAACTAAAAATACATAAGGAAGAGACAAAACACGAAACTAATAAGACATAGAGAAGAGACAAAACAGAAAACTAGTAACACATAAGGAAGAGAAAAAACACAAAATTAAAATACACAGGAAGAGACAAAACACAAAACTAATAACACATAAGGAAGAGACAGAACACAAAACTAAAGTACAAAGGAAGAGACAAAAAACACGACCAATAACACATAAGAAAGAGACAAAACACAAAACTAATAAGACATAAGGAAGAGACAAAACACAAAACTATAAAGATAAAAGGATGAGACAAAATACAAAATTAATTACTCATAAGGAAGAGACAAAACACCAAACTAAAAAGACATAAGTAAGAGACAAAGCACAAAACTAATAAAACATAAGGAGGAGACAGAACACAAAACTAAAAATACATAAGGAAGAGACAAAACACAAAACTAATAAGACATAGGGAAGAGACAAAACACAAGACTAATAATACATAAGGAAGAGACAAAACACGAAACTAATAACACATAAGGAAGAGACAAAACACAAAGATAATAAAATATAACAAGGAGACTACACACAAAACTAATAACACATAAGGAAAAGACAAAACACAAAACTAATACCACATAAAGAAGAGACAAAACACAAAACTAATAACACATAAGGAAGAGACAAAACACAAACTAATAACATATAAGGAAGAGACAAAGCACAAAAATAATAAGATATAAGAAAGAGACAAAACACAAAACTAATAACACATAAGGAAGAGACAAAACACAACATTAATAACACATAAGGAAGAGACAAAACACAAACTAATAACATATAAGGAAGAGACAAAGCACAAAAATAATAAGATATAAGAAAGAGACAAAACACAAAACTAATAACACATAAGGAAGAGACAAAACACAAAACTAATAACACATAAGGAAGAGACAAAACAGAAAACTAAAAAGGCATAAGGAAGAGACAAAACACAAAACTAATAACACATAAGGTAGAGACAAAACACAAAACTAATAACGCATAAGGAAGAGAAAAAACACAAATCTAAAATACCTAAGGAAGAGACAAAACACAAAACTAAAAAGACATAAGGATGAGACAAAACACAAAACTAAAAAGACATAAGGAAGAGACAATACACAAAACTAAAAAGACATAAGGAAGAGACATTACACAAAACTAATAACACATAAGGAATAGACAAAACACAAAATTAATAACACATAAGGAACAGACAAAACACAGAACTAATAACACATAAGGAAGAGACAAAACACAAAACTAAAAACTCATAAGGAAGAGACAAAACACAAAACTAAAAAGACATAAGGAAGAGACAAAACACAAAACTAAAAATACATAAGGAAGAGACAAAGCACAAAACTAATAACACATAAGGAATAGACAAAACACAAAATTAATAACACATAAGGAACAGACAAAACACAGAACTAATAACACATAAGGAAGAGACAAAACACAAAACTAATAACTCATAAGGAAGAGACAAAACACAAATCTAAAATACCTAAGGAAGAGACAAAACACAAAACTAAAAAGACATAAGGATGAGACAAAACACAAAACTAAAAAGACATAAGGAAGAGACAGTACACAAAACTAAAAAGACATAAGGAAGAGACATTACACAAAACTAATAACACATAAGTAAGAGACAAAACACAAAACTAAAATACAAAAAAGAGACAAAACACAAAACTAATAACACATAAGCAAGAGACAAAACACAAAACTAAAATACAAAGGAAGAGACAAAACACAAAACTAATAAGACATAAGAAAGAGACAAAATACAAAAATAAAAATACATAAGGAAGAGACAAAACACAAAACTATAAGGATAAAAGAAAAGACAAAACACTAAACTAATATGACATAGGGAAGAGACAAAGCAGAAAACTAATAACACATAAGGAAGAGACAAAACACAAAACTAATAATACATAAGGAAGAGACAAAACACAATTCTAATAACACATAAGGAAGAGACAAAACACAAAACTAATAAGATAAAAGAAAGAGACAAAACACAAAACTAATAACACATAAGGAAGAGACAAAACACAAAACTAATAACACATAAGGAAGAGACAAAACACAAAACAACGAACACATAAGCAAGAGACAATACACAAAACTAATAACATATAAGGAAGAGGCAAAACACAAAACTAATAACACATAAGAAAAAGATAAAGCACAATACTAATAACATATAAGGAAGACTCAAAACACAAAACTAATAACACATAAGGAAGAGACAAAGCACAAAATTAATAACATATAAGGAAGAGACAAAACACAATACTAATAACATATAAGGAAGAGGCAAAACACAAAACTAATAACATATAAGGAAGAAGCAAAACACAAAACTAATAACACATAAGGAAGAGGCAAAACACCAAAATAATAACATATAAAGAAGAGGCAAAACACAAAACTAATAACATATAAGGAAGAGGCAAAACACAAAACTAATAACAAATAAGAAAGAGACAAAACACAAAACCAATAAGACATAAGGAAGAGACAAAACACAATAATAAAAATACATAAGGAAGAAAAAAAACACAAAACTATAAAGATAAAAGGATGAGACAAAACACAAAACTAATTACTCATTATGAAGATACAAAACACCAAACTAAAAAGACATAAGGAAGAGACAAAGCACAAAACTAATAAAACATAAGAAGGAGACAAAACACAAAACTTAAAATACATAAGGAAGAGACCAAACACAAAGCTAAAAAGACATAGGGAAGAGACAAAGCACAAAACTAATAACATATAAGGAAGAGGCAAAACACAAAACTAATAACATATAAGGAAGAGACAAAACACAAAACTGAAATACAAAGGAAGAGACAAAACACACGACCAATAACACATAATAAGGAGACAAAACACAAAACTAATAAGACATAAGGAAGAGACAAAACACAAAAATAAAAATACATAAGGAAGAGACAAAACACAAAACTATAAAGATAAAAGGAATAGACAAAACACAAAACTAATTACTCACAAGGAAGAGACAAAACACCAAACTAAAAAAACATAAGGAAGAGACAAAGCACAAAACTAATAAAACATAAGGAGGAGACAAAACACAAAACTAAAAATACATAAGGAAGATACAAAACACAAAACTAATAAGACATAGGGAAGAGACAAAACAGAAAAGTAGTATCACATAAGAAAGAGACAAAACACAAAACTAATAAGACATAGGGAAGAGACAATACACAAGACTAATAATACATAAGAAAGAGACAAAACACGAACATAATAACACATAAGGAAGAGACAAAACACAAAAATAATAAAATATAAGAAGGAGACGAAACACAAAACTAATAACACATAAGGAAGAGGCAAAGCACAAAACTAATAACACATAAGGAGGATACAAAACACAAAACTAATAACACATAAGGAGGAGACAAATCAAAAAAAAACTAATAACATATAAGGAAGAGACAAAGCACAAAAATAATAAGATATAAGAAAGAGACAAAACACAAAACTAATAACACATAAGGAAGAGACAAAACACAAAACTAATAACACATAAGGAAGACACAAAACACAAAACTAAAGAGACATAAAGAAGAGACATAACACAAAACTAATAACACATAAGGAAGAGACAAAACACAAAACTAATAACACATAAGGAAGAGACAAAACACAAAACTAAAGTACAAAGGAAGAGACAAAACACAAAACTATTAGCACATAAGGAAGAGACAAAACACAAAACTAAAAAAATATAAGGAAGATACAAAACACAAAACTAAAAGTACACAAGGAAGAGACAAATCACAAAATTAAAAACGCATAATCAGGAGACAAAACACAAAACTAAAAAGACATAAGGAAGAGACAAAACACAATTCTAATAACACATAAGGAAGAGACAAAACACAAAACTAATATGGTATAAGAAAGAAACAAAACACAAAACTAATAACACATAAGGAAGAGACAAAACACAAAACTAATAACACATAAGGAAAAGACAAACCACAAAACTACGAACACATAAGCAAGAGACAAAAGACAAAACTAATAACATATAAGGAAGAGGCAAAACACAAAACTAATAACACATAAGAAAGAGACAAAGCACAATACTAATAACATATAAGGAAGAGGCAAAACACAAAACTTATAACATATAATGAAGAGACAAAACAGAAATTTAATAACACATAAAAAAGAGACAAAACACAAAACTAAAAAGTTATAAGGAATATACAAAACACAAAACTAAAAGTACATAAGGAAGAGACAAAACACAAAATAAATAACGCAAAAGCAAGAGACAAAACACAAAACTAAAAAGACATAAGGAAGAAACAAAACACAAAACTAAAAATACATAAGGAAGAGACAAAGCACAAAACTAATAACACATAAGGAATAGACAAACACAAAATTAATAACACATAAGGAACAGACAAAACACAGAACTAATAACACATAAGGAAGAGACAAAACACAAAACTAATAACTCATAAGGAAGAGACAAAACACAAATCTAAAATACCTAAGGAAGAGACAAAACACAAAACTTAAAAGACATAAGGAAGAGACAAAACACAAAACTAAAAAGACATAAGGAAGAGACAATACACAAAACTAATAACACATAAGTAAGAGACAAAACACAAAACTAAAATACAAAGGAAGAGACAAAACACAAAACTAATAACACTTAAGGAAGAGACAAAACACAAAACTAAAATACAAAGGAAGAGACAAAACACAAAACTAATAACACATAAGGAAGAGACAAAACACAAAACTAAAATACAAAGGAAGAGACAAAACACACGACTAATAACACATAAGAAACAGACAAAACACAAAACTAATAAGACATAAGTAAGAGACAAAACACAAAAATAAAAATACATAAGGAAGAGACAAAACACAAAACTATAAAGATAAAAGAAGAGACAAAACACAAAACTAATATGACATTGGGAAGAGAAAAAACAGAAAACTAATAACACATAAGGAAGAGACCAAACACAAAACTAATAAGACATAGGGAAGAGACAAAACACAAGACTAATAATACATAAGGAAGAGACAAAACAAAAACTAATAAAATATAAGAAAGAAACAATACACAAAACTAATAACACATAAGGAAGAGACAAAACACAAAACTAATAACACATAAGGAAGAGACAAAGCAAAAAACTACGAACACATAAGCAAGAGACAAAACACAAAACTAATAACATATAAGGAAGAGGCAAAACACAAAACTAATAACACATAAGAAAGACACAAAGCACAATACTAATAACATATAAGGAAGAGTCAGAACACAAAACTTATAACATATAATGAAAGGACAAAACACAAAACTAATAACACATAAGGAAGAGACACAGCACAAAACTAATAACATATAAGGAAGAGGCAAATCACAAAACTAATAACACATAAGAAACAGACAAAACACAAAACTAATAAGACATAAGTAAGAGACAAAACACAAAAATAAAAATACATAAGGAAGAGACAAAACACAAAACTATAAAGATAAAAGAAGAGACAAAACACAAAACTAATATGACATTGGGAAGAGAAAAAACAGAAAACTAATAACACATAAGGAAGAGACCAAACACAAAACTAATAAGACATAGGGAAGAGACAAAACACAAGACTAATAATACATAAGGAAGAGACAAAACAAAAACTAATAAAATATAAGAAAGAAACAATACACAAAACTAATAACACATAAGGAAGAGACAAAACACAAAACTAATAACACATAAGGAAGAGACAAAGCAAAAAACTAAGAACACTTAAGCAAGAGACAAAACACAAAACTAATAACATATAAGGAAGAGGCAAAACACAAAACTAATAACACATAAGAAAGACACAAAGCACAATACTAATAACATATAAGGAAGAGTCAGAACACAAAACTTATAACATATAATGAAAGGACAAAACACAAAACTAATAACACATAAGGAAGAGACACAGCACAAAACTAATAACATATAAGGAAGAGGCAAATCACAAAACTAATAACACATAAGGAAGAGACAAAACACAAAACTAATAACACATAAGGAAGAGACAAAACACAAAACTAAAAAGTTATAAGGAAGATACAAAACACAAAACTAAAAGTACATAAGGAAGAGACAAAACACAAAATTAATAACGCATAAGCAAGAGACAAAACACAAAACTAAAAAGACATAAGGAAGAAACAAAGCACAAAACTAATAACACATAAGGAATACACAAAACACAAAATTAAAAACACATAAGGAACAGACAAAACACAGAACTAATAATACATACGGAAGAGACAAAACACAAAACTAATAACTCATAAGGAAGAGACAAAACACAAATCTAAAATACCTAAGGAAGAGACAAAACACAAAACTTAAAAGACATAAGGAAGAGACAAAACACAAAACTAAAAAGACATAAGGAAGAGACAATACACAAAACTAATAACACATAAGTAAGAGACAAAACACAAAACTAAAATACAAAGGAAGAGACAAAACACAAAACTAATAACACTTAAGGAAGAGACAAAACACAAAACTAAAATACAAAGGAAGAGACAAAACACAAAACTAATAACACATAAGGAAGAGACAAAACACAAAACTAAAATACAAAGGAAGAGACAAAACACACGACTAATAACACATAAGAAACAGACAAAACACAAAACTAATAAGACATAAGTAAGAGACAAAACACAAAAATAAAAATACATAAGGAAGAGACAAAACACAAAACTATAAAGATAAAAGAAGAGACAAAACACAAAACTAATATGACATTGGGAAGAGAAAAAACAGAAAACTAATAACACATAAGGAAGAGACCAAACACAAAACTAATAAGACATAGGGAAGAGACAAAACACAAGACTAATAATACATAAGGAAGAGACAAAACAAAAACTAATAAAATATAAGAAAGAAACAATACACAAAACTAATAACACATAAGGAAGAGACAAAACACAAAACTAATAACACATAAGGAAGAGACAAAGCAAAAAACTACGAACACATAAGCAAGAGACAAAACACAAAACTAATAACATATAAGGAAGAGGCAAAACACAAAACTAATAACACATAAGAAAGACACAAAGCACAATACTAATAACATATAAGGAAGAGTCAGAACACAAAACTTATAACATATAATGAAAGGACAAAACACAAAACTAATAACACATAAGGAAGAGACACAGCACAAAACTAATAACATATAAGGAAGAGGCAAATCACAAAACTAATAACACATAAGAAACAGACAAAACACAAAACTAATAAGACATAAGTAAGAGACAAAACACAAAAATAAAAATACATAAGGAAGAGACAAAACACAAAACTATAAAGATAAAAGAAGAGACAAAACACAAAACTAATATGACATTGGGAAGAGAAAAAACAGAAAACTAATAACACATAAGGAAGAGACCAAACACAAAACTAATAAGACATAGGGAAGAGACAAAACACAAGACTAATAATACATAAGGAAGAGACAAAACAAAAACTAATAAAATATAAGAAAGAAACAATACACAAAACTAATAACACATAAGGAAGAGACAAAACACAAAACTAATAACACATAAGGAAGAGACAAAGCAAAAAACTACGAACACATAAGCAAGAGACAAAACACAAAACTAATAACATATAAGGAAGAGGCAAAACACAAAACTAATAACACATAAGAAAGACACAAAGCACAATACTAATAACATATAAGGAAGAGTCAGAACACAAAACTTATAACATATAATGAAAGGACAAAACACAAAACTAATAACACATAAGGAAGAGACACAGCACAAAACTAATAACATATAAGGAAGAGGCAAATCACAAAACTAATAACACATAAGGAAGAGACAAAACACAAAACTAATAACACATAAGGAAGAGACAAAACACAAAACTAAAAAGTTATAAGGAAGATACAAAACAAAAACTAAAAGTACATAAGGAAGAGACAAAACACAAAATTAATAACGCATAAGCAAGAGACAAAACACAAAACTAAAAAGACATAAGGAAGAAACAAAGCACAAAACTAATAATACATAAGGAATACACAAAACACAAAATTAAAAACACATAAGGAACAGACAAAACACAGAACTAATAACACATACGGAAGAGACAAAACACAAAACTAATAACTCATAAGGAGGAGACAAAACACAAATCTAAAATACCTAAGGAAGAGACAAAACACAAAACTTAAAAGACATAAGGAAGAGACAAAACACAAAAATAAAAAGACATAAGGAAGAGACAATACACAAAACTAATAACACATAAGTAAGAGACAAAATACAAAACTAAAATACAAAGGAAGAGACAAAACACAAAACTAATAACACTTAAGGAAGAGACAAAACACAAAACTAAAATACAAAGGAAGAGACAAAACACAAAACTAATAACACATAAGGAAGAGACAAAACACAAAACTAAAATACAAAGGAAGAGACAAAACACACGACTAATAACACATAAGAAACAGACAAAACACAAAACTAATAAGACATAAGTAAGAGACAAAACACAAAAATAAAAATACATAAGGAAGAGACAAAACACAAAACTATAAAGATAAAAGAAGAGACAAAACACAAAACTAATATGACATTGGGAAGAGACAAAACAGAAAACTAATAACACATAAGGAAGAGACCAAACACAAAACTAATAAGACATAGGGAAGAGACAAAACACAAGACTAATAATACATAAGGAAGAGACAAAACAAAAACTAATAAAATATAAGAAAGAAACAATACACAAAACTAATAACACATAAGGAAGAGACTAAACACAAAACTAATAACACATAAGGAAGAGACAAAGCAAAAAACTACGAACACATAAGCAAGAGACAAAACACAAAACTAATAACATATAAGGAAGAGGCAAAACACAAAACTAATAACACATAAGAAAGACACAAAGCACAATACTAATAACATATAAGGAAGAGTCAGAACACAAAACTTATAACATATAATGAAAGGACAAAACACAAAACTCTTAACACATAAGGAAGAGACACAGCACAAAACTAATAACATATAAGGAAGAGGCAAATCACAAAACTAATAACACATAAGAAACAGACAAAACACAAAACTAATAAGACATAAGTAAGAGACAAAACACAAAAATAAAAATACATAAGGAAGAGACAAAACACAAAACTATAAAGATAAAAGAAGAGACAAAACACAAAACTAATATGACATTGGGAAGAGAAAAAACAGAAAACTAATAACACATAAGGAAGAGACCAAACACAAAACTAATAAGACATAGGGAAGAGACAAAACACAAGACTAATAATACATAAGGAAGAGACAAAACAAAAACTAATAAAATATAAGAAAGAAACAATACACAAAACTAATAACACATAAGGAAGAGACAAAACACAAAACTAATAACACATAAGGAAGAGACAAAGCAAAAAACTACGAACACATAAGCAAGAGACAAAACACAAAACTAATAACATATAAGGAAGAGGCAAAACACAAACTAATAACACATAAGAAAGACACAAAGCACAATACTAATAACATATAAGGAAGAGGCAGAACACAAAACTTATAACATATAATGAAAGGACAAAACACAAAACTAATAACACATAAGGAAGAGACACAGCACAAAACTAATAACATATAAGGAAGAGGCAAATCACAAAACTAATAACACATAAGGAAGAGACAAAACACAAAACTAATAACACATAAGGAAGAGACAAAACACAAAACTAAAAAGTTATAAGGAAGATACAAAACACAAAACTAAAAGTACATAAGGAAGAGACAAAACACAAAATTAATAACGCATAAGCAAGAGACAAAACACAAAACTAAAAAGACATAAGGAAGAAACAAAACACAAAACTAAAAATACATAAGGAAGAGACAAAGCACAAAACTAATAACACATAAGGAATACACAAAACACAAAATTAAAAACACATAAGGAACAGACAAAACACAGAACTAATAACACATAAGGAAGAGACAAAACACAAAACTAATAACTCATAAGGAAGAGACAAAACACAAATCTAAAATACCTAAGGAAGAGACAAAACACAAAACTAAAAAGACATAAGGAAGAGACAAAACACAAAACTAAAAAGACATAAGGAAGAGACAATACACAAAACTAATAACACATAAATAAGAGACAAAACACAAAACTAAAATACAAAGGAAGAGACAAAACACAAAACTAATAACACTTAAGGAAGAGACAAAACACAAAACTAAAATACAAAGGAAGAGACAAAACACAAAACTAATAACACATAAGGAAGAGACAAAACACAAAACTAAAATACAAAGGAAGAGACAAAACACACGACTAATAACACATAAGAAACAGACAAAACACAAAACTAATAAGACATAAGAAAGAGACAAAACACAAAAATAAAAATACATAAGGAAGAGACAAAACACAAAACTATAAAGATAAAAGAAGAGACAAAACACAAAACTAATATCACATTGGGAAGAGACAAAACAGAAAACTAATAACACATAAGGAAGAGACCAAACACAAAACTAATAAGACATAGGGAAGAGACAAAACACAAGGCTAATGATACATAAGGAAGAGACAAAACAAAAACTAATAAGATTTTAGGAAGGAAACAAAACACAAAACTAAGAACACATAAGGAAGAGACAAAACACAAAACTAATAACACATAAGGAAGAGACAAAACATAAAACTACGAACACATAAGCAAGAGACAAAACACAAAACTAATAACATATAAGGAAGAGGCAAAACACAAAACTAATAACACATAAGAAAGACACAAGGCACAATACTAATAACATATAAGGAAGAGGCAGAACACAAAACTTATAACATACAATGAAAGGACAAAACACAAAACTAATAACACATAAGGAAGAGACAAAGCACAAAACTAATAACATATAAGGAAGAGGCAAAACACAAAACTAATTACACATAAGGAAGAGACAAAGCACAAAATTTATAACATATAATGAAGAGACAAAACACAATACTAATAACATATAAGGAAGAGGCAAAACACAAAACTAATAACATATAAGGAAGAAGCAAAACACAAAACTAATAACACATAAGGAAGAGGCAAAACACAAAACTAATAACATATAAGGAAGAGACAAAACTCAAAACTAAAAATACATAAGGAAGAGACAAAACACAAAACTAATAAGAAATAGGGAAGAGACAAAACAGAAAACTAGTAACACATAAGGAAGAGACAAAACACAAAACTAATAACACATAAGGAAGAGACAAAACACGAAAATAATAACACATAAGGAAGAGACAAAACACAAAAATAATAAAATATAAGAAGGAGACAAAACACAAAATTAATCACACATAAGGAAGAGGCAAAACACAAAACTAATAACACATAAGGAAGAGACAAAACACAAAACTAATAACACATAAGGAAGAGACAAAAGACAAAACTAATAACACATAAGGAAGAGACAAAACACAAATCTAAAAAGACATAAGGAAGAGACAAAGCATAAAATTAATATCACATAAGGAAGAGAAAAAACACAGAAATAATAACACATAAGGAAGAGACAAAACACAAAAATAA
Source organism: Hymenopus coronatus (assembly GCA_030762935.1). Classification (NCBI taxonomy): domain Eukaryota; kingdom Metazoa; phylum Arthropoda; class Insecta; order Mantodea; family Hymenopodidae; genus Hymenopus; species Hymenopus coronatus. The sequence continues at coordinate 1,445,000 of CM060886.1, read as the reverse complement.
TTACTCGGAATGAAGAGACAGAACTAAAATACATAAGGAAGAGACAAAACACGAAACTAAAAAGACATAAGGAAGAGACAAAACACAAAACTAATAACACATAAGTAAGAGACATAACACAAATCTAAAATACAAAGGAAGAGATAAAACACACGACCAATAACACATAAGAAAGAGACAAAACACAAAACTAATAAGACATGAGGAAAAGACAAAACACAAAAATAAAAATACATAAGGAAGAGACTAAATACAAAACTATAAAGATAAAAGGAAGAGACAAACACAAAACTAATAACACATAAGGAAGAGACAAAACACTTTATTAAAATACAAAGGAAGAGACAAAACACACGACCAATAACACATAAGAAAGAGACAAAACACAAAACTAATAAGACATGAGGAAAAGACAAAACACAAAAATTAAAATACATAAGGAAGAGACAAAACACAAAACTATAAAGATAAAAGGAAGAGACAAAATACTAAACTAATTACTCATAAGGAAGTGACAAAACACCATACTAAAAAGACATAAGGAAGAGACAAAGCACAAAACTAATAAAACATAAGGAGGAGACAAAACACAAAACTAAAAATACATAAGGAAGAGACAAAGCACAAAACTAATAAGACATAGAGAAGAGACAAAACAGAAAACTAGTAACACATAAGGAAGAGACAAAACACAAAACTAATAAGACATAGGGAAGAGACAAAACACAAGACTAATAATACATAAGGAAGAGACAAAACAGGAAACTAATAACACATAAGGAAGAGAAAAAACACAAAAATAATAAAATATAACAAGGAGACAAAACACAAAACTAATCACACATAAGGAAAAGACAAAACACAAAACTAATAACACATAAAGAAGAGACAAAACACAAAACTAATAACACATAAGGAAGACACAAAACACAAACTAATAACATATAAGGAAGAGACAAAGCACAAAAATAAAAAGATTTGAGAAAGAGACAAAACACAAAACTAATAACACATAAGGAAGAGACAAAACACCAAACAAAAAAGACATACGGATGAGACAAAACACAAAACTAATAATACATAAGGAAGAGACAAAACACAAAACTAAAAAGACATAAGGTAGAGACAAAACACAAAACTAACAACACATAAGGAAAAGACAAAACACAAAACTAATAACAAATAAGGAAGAGACAAAACACAAAACTAAAATACAAAGGAAGAGACAAAACACAAAACTAATAACACATAAGGAAGATACAGAACACAAAACTATTAGCACATAAGGAAGAGACAAAACACAAAACTAAAAAGTTATAAGGAGGATACAAAACACAAAACTAAAAGTACATAAGGAAGAGACAAAACACAAAATTAATAACGCATAAGCAAGAGACAAAACACAAAACTAAAAAGACATAAGGAAGAGACAAAACACAAAACTAAAAATACATAAGGAAGAGACAAAGCACAAAACTAATAACACATAAGGAATAGACAAAACACAAAATTAATAATACATAAGGAACAGACAAAACACAGAACTAATAACACATAAGGAAGAGACAAAACACATCTAAAATACCTGAGGAAGAGACAAAACACAAAACTAAAAAGACATAAGGAAGAGACAAAACACAAAACTAAAAAGACATAAGGAAGAGACAATATACAAAACTAATAACACATAAGTAAGAGACAAAACACAAAACTAAAATACAAAGGAAGAGACAAAACACAAAACTAATAACACATAAGGAAGAGACAAAACACAAAACTAAAATACAAAGGAAGAGACAAAACACAAACTAATAACACATAAGGAAGAGACAAAACACAAAACTAAAATACAAAGGAAGAGACAAAACACACGACTAATAACACATAAGAAACAGACAAAACACAAAACTAATAAGACATAAGAAAGAGACAAAACACAAAAATAAAAATACATAAGGAAGAGACAAAACACAAAACTATAAATATAAAAGAAGAGACAAAACACAAAACTATAAAGATAAAAGAAGAGACAAAACACAAAACTAATAACACATAAGGAAGAGACAAAACACAAAACTAATAAGACATAGGGAAGAGATAAAACACAAGACTAATAATACATAAGGAAGAGACAAAACACAATTCTAATAACACATAAGGAAGAGAGAAAACACAAAACTACGAACACATAAACAAGAGACAAAACACAAAACTAATAACATATAAGGAAGAGGCAAAACACAAAACTAATAACACATAAGAAAGAGACAAAGCACAATACTAATAACATATGAAGGAAGAGGCAAAACACAAAACTTATAATATATAATGAGGAGACAAAACACAAAACTAATAACACATAAGGAAGAGACAAAGCACAAAACTAGTAACATATAAGGAAGAGGCAAAACACAAAACTAATAACACATAAGGAAGAGACAATGCACAAAATTAATAACATATAAGGAAGAGAGAAAACACAATACTAATAACATATAATGAAGAGGCAAAACACAAAACTAATAACATGTAAGGAAGAAGCAAAACACAAAACTAATAAAACATAAGGAAGAGGCAAAACACAAAACTAATAACATATAAGGAAGAGGCAAAACACAAAACTAATTACACATAAGGAAGAGACAAAGCACAAAATTTATAACATATAATGAAGAGACAAAACACAATACTAATAACATATAAGGAAGAGGCAAAACACAAAACTAATAACATATAAGGAAGAAGCAAAACACAAAACTAATAACACATAAGGAAGAGGCAAAACACAAAACTAATAACATATAAGGAAGAGACAAAACACAAAACTAAAAATACATAAGGAAGAGACAAAACACAAAACTAATAAGACATAGGGAAGAGACAAAACAGAAAACTAGTAACACATAAGGAAGAGACAAAACACAAAACTAATAACACATAAGGAAGAGACAAAACACGAAAATAATAACACATAAGGAAGAGACAAAACACAAAAATAATAAAATATAAGAAGGAGACAAAACACAAAATTAATAACACATAAGGAAGAGGCAAAACACAAAACTAATAACACATAAGGAAGAGACAAAACACAAAACTAATAACACATAAGGAAGAGACAAAAGACAAAACTAATAACACATAAGGAAGAGACAAAACACAAATCTAAAAAGACATAAGGAAGAGACAAAGCATAAAATTAATATCACATAAGGAAGAGAAAAAACACAGAAATAATAACACATAAGGAAGAGACAAAACACAAAAATAATTACTCGGAATGAAGAGACAGAACTAAAATACATAAGGAAGAGACAAAACACGAAACTAAAAAGACATAAGGAAGAGACAAAACACAAAACTAATAACACATAAGTAAGAGACATAACACAAATCTAAAATACAAAGGAAGAGATAAAACACACGACCAATAACACATAAGAAAGAGACAAAACACAAAACTAATAAGACATGAGGAAAAGACAAAACACAAAAATAAAAATACATAAGGAAGAGACTAAATACAAAACTATAAAGATAAAAGGAAGAGACAAACACAAAACTAATAACACATAAGTAAGAGACAAAACACAAAACTAAAATACACAGGAAGAGACAACACACAAAATTATTAACACATAAGGAAGAGACAAAACACTTTATTACAATACAAAGGAAGAGACAAAACACACGACCAATAACACATAAGAAAGAGACAAAACACAAAACTAATAAGACATGAGGAAAAGACAAAACACAAAAATTAAAATACATAAGGAAGAGACAAAACACAAAACTATAAAGATAAAAGGAAGAGACAAAATACTAAACTAATTACTCATAAGGAAGTGACAAAACACCATACTAAAAAGACATAAGGAAGAGACAAAGCACAAAACTAATAAAACATAAGGAGGAGACAAAACACAAAACTAAAAATACATAAGGAAGAGACAAAGCACAAAACTAATAAGACATAGAGAAGAGACAAAACAGAAAACTAGTAACACATAAGGAAGAGACAAAACACAAAACTAATAAGACATAGGGAAGAGACAAAACACAAAACTAATAACATATAAGGAAGAGACAAAACACAAAACTAATCACACATAAGTAAGAGGCAAAACACAAAACTAATAACACATAAGGAAGAGACAAAACACAAAACTAATAACACATAAGGAAGAGGCAAAACACAAAACTAATAACATATAAGGAAGAGACAAAACACAAAACTAAAAATACATAAGGAAGAGAAAAAACACAAAACTAATAAGACATAGATAAGAGACAAAACAGAAAACTAGTAACACATAAGGAAGAGACAAAATACAAAACTAATAACACATAAGGAAGAGACAAAACACGAAAATAATAACACATAAGGAAGAGACAAAAGACAAAACTAATAACACATAAGGAAGAGACAAAACACAAAACTAAAAAGACATAAGGAAGAGACAAAGCACAAAATTAATATCACATAAGGAAGAGAAAAAACACAGAAATAATAACACATAAGGAAGAGACAAAACACAAAAATAATTACTCGGAATGAAGAGACAGAACTAAAATACATAAGGAAGACACAAAACACGAAACTAAAAAGACATAAGGAAGAGACAAAACACAAAACTAATAACACATAAGTAAGAGACATAACACAAATCTAAAATACAAAGGAAGAGATAAAACACACGACCAATAACACATAAGAAAGAGACAAAACACAAAACTAATAAGACATGAGGAAAAGACAAAACACAAAAATAAAAATACATAAGGAAGAGACAAAATACAAAACTATAAAGATAAAAGGAAGAGACAAACACAAAACTAATAACACATAAGTAAGAGACAAAACACAAAACTAAAATACACAGGAAGAGACAACACACAAAACTATTGACACATAAGGAAGAGACAAAACACTTTATTAAAATACAAAGGAAGAGACAAAACACACGACCAATAACACATAAGAAAGAGACAAAACACAAAACTAATAAGACATGAGGAAAAGACAAAACACAAAAATAAAAATACATAAGGAAGAGACAAAACACAAAACTATAAAGATAAAAAGAAGAGACAAAATACTAAACTAATTACTCATAAGGAAGTGACAAAACACCATACTAAAAAGACATAAGGAAGAGACAAAGCACAAAACTAATAAAACATAAGGAGGAGACAAAACACAAAACTAAAAATACATAAGGAAGAGACAAAGCACAAAACTAATAAGACATAGAAAAGAGACAAAACAGAAAACTAGTAACACATAAGGAAGAGACAAAGCACAATACTAATAACATATAAGGAAGAGGCAAAACACAAAACTTATAACATATAATGAAGAGACAAAACACAAAACTAATAACACATAAGGAAGAGACAAATCACAAAACTAATAACATATAAGGAAGAGGCAAAACACAAAACTAATAACACATAAGGAAGAGACAAAGCACAAAAGTAATAAAACATAAGGAGGAGACAAAACACAAAAGTAAAAATACATAAGGAAGAGACAAAACACAAAACTAGTAACACATAAGGAAGAGACAAAACACAAAACTAATAAGACATAGGGAAGAGACAATACACAAAACTAATAATACATAAGGAAGAGACAAAACACGAAAATAATAACACATAAGGAAGAGACAAAACACAAAAATAATAAAATATAAGAAGGAGACAAAACACAAAACTAATAACACATAAGGAAGAGGCAAAACACAAAACTAATAACACATAAGGAAGAGACAAAACCCAAAACTACTAACACATAAGGAAGAGACAAAACACAAAACTAATAACACATAAGGAAGAGACAAAACACAAAACTAAAAAGACATAAGGAAGAGACAAAGCACAAAATTAATATCACATAAGGAAGAGACAAAACACAGAAATAATAACACATAAGGAAGAGACAAAACACAAAAATAATTACTCGTAAGGAAGAGACCAAACTAAAATACATAAGGAAGAGACAAAACACGAAACTAAAAAGACATAAGGAAGAGACAAAACACAAAACTAATAACACATAAGGAAGAGACATAACACAAATCTAAAATACAAAGGAAGAGACAAAACACACGACCAATAACACATAAGAAAGAGACAAAACACAAAACTAATAAGACATGAGGAAAAGAAAAAACACAAAAATAAAAGTACATAAGGGAGAGACAAAACACAAAACTATAAAGATAAAAGGAAGAGACAAACACAAAACTAATAACACATAAGTATGAGACAAAACACAAAACTAAAATACAGAGGAAGAGACAAAACACAAAACTATTAACACATAAGGAAGAGACAAAACACAAAACTAAAATACAAAGGAAGAGACAAAACACACGACCAATAACACATAAGAAAGAGACAAAACACAAAACTAATAAGACATGAGGAAAAGACAAAACACAAAAATAAAAATACATAAGGAAGAGACAAAACACAAAACTATAAAGATAAAAAGAAGAGACGAAATACTAAACTAATTACTCATAAGGAAGAGACAAAACACCAAACTAAAAAGACATAAGGAAGAGACAAAGCACAAAACTAATAAAACATAAGGAGGAGACAAAACAGAAAACTAAAAATACATAAGGAAGAGACAAAGCACAAAACTAATAAGACATAGAGAAGAGACAAAACAGAAAACTAGTAACACATAAGGAAGAGACAAAACACAAAACTAATAAGACACAGGGAAGAGACAAAACACAAGACTGATAATACATAAGGAAGAGACAAAACGCGAAACTAATAACACCTAAGGAAGAGACAAAACACAAAAAAAAATAAAATATAAGAAGGAGACAAAACACAAAAATAATAACGATTAAGGAAGAGAAAAAACACAAAACTAATAACACATAAAGAAGATACAAAACACAAAACTTATAACACATAAGGAAGAGACAAAACACAAAACTAATTACTCATAAGGAAGAGAAAAAACACAAAACTAGAAAGACATAAGGAAGAGACAAAACACAAAACTAATAATACATAAGGAGGAGACAATACACAAAACTAATAACACATAAGTAAGAGACAAAACAAAAAACTAAAATACAAAGGAAGAGACAAAACACAAAACTAATAACACATAAGAAAGAGACATAACACAAAACTAAAATACAAAGGAAGAGACAAAACACACGGATTTTAACACATAAGAAAGAGACAAAACACAAAAAATATAAAACATAAGGAAGAGACAAAACAAACAAATAAAAATACATAAGGAAGAGACAAAACACAAAATTATAAAGATAAAAGGCAGAGACAAAACACAAAACTAATATGACATAGGGAAGAGACAAAACAGAAAACTAATAACACATAATGAAGAGACAAAACACAAAACTAATAAGACATAGGGAAGAGACAAAACACTAGACTAATAATACATAAGGAAGAGACAAAACACAATTCTAATAACACATAAGGAAGAGACAAAACACAAAAATAATAAGACATAGGGAAGAGACAAAACACTAAACTAATAACACATAAGGAAAAGACAAAGCACAAAACTAATAACATATAAGGAAGAGACAAAACACAAAACTAATAACACATAAGTAAGAGGCAAAACACAAAACTAATAACACATAAGGAAGAGACAAAACACAAAACTAATAACACATAAGGAAGAGATAAAACACCAAACAAAAAAGACATACGGAAGAGACAAAACACAAAACTAATAATACATAAGGAGGAGACAAAACACAAAATTATAAATACATAAGTTAGAGACAAAACACAAAACTAATAACAAATAAGGTAGAGACAAAATACAGAAGTAATAAGACATAAGTAAGAGACAAAACACAAAACTAATAAGACATAAGGAGGAGACAAAACGCAAAACTAATTACACATAAGGAATAGAAAAACCACAAAACTAAAAAGGCATAAGGAAGAGACAAAACAACAAACTAATAACACATAAGGAAGATACATAACACAAAACTAATAGCACATAAGGAGGAGACAAAACACAAAACTAAAAAGATATAAGGAAGAAACAAAACACAAAACTAAAAGGACATAAGGAAGAGAAAAACACAAAACTTATAACACATAAGCAAGAGACAAAACACAAAACCAAAAAGACATAAGGAAGAGACAAAACACAAAACTAAAAACACATAAGGAAGAGACAAAGCACAAAATTAATAACACATAAAGGAAGAGACAAAACACAAAATTAATATCACATAAGGAAGAGACAAAACACAGAACCAATAACACATAAGCAAGAGACAAAACACAAAAATAATTACTCATAATGAAGAGACAAAATTAAAATACATAAGGAAGAGACAAAACAAGAAACTAAAAAGACAGAAGGAAGAGACAAAACACAAAAATAAAAAGACATAAGGAAGAGACAATACACAAAACTAAAAACACGTAAGTAAGAGACAAAACACAAAACTAAAATACACAAGAAGAGACAAAACACAAAACTAATAACACATAAGGAAGAGACAAAACACAAAACTAAAATACAAAGGAAGAGACAAAACACACGACCAATAACACATAAGAAAGAGACAATACACAAAACTAATAAGACCTAAGGAAGAGACAAAACACAAAAATAAAAATACATAAGGAAGAGACGAAACACAAAACTATAAGGATAAAAGGAAGAGACAAAATACAAAACTAATTACTCATAAGGAAGAGACAAACCACCAAACTAGAAAGACATAAGGAAGAGACAAATCACAAAACTAATAAAACATAAGGAGGAGACAAAACACAAAACTAAAAATACATAAGGAAGAGACAAAACACAAAACTAATAAGACATAGAGAAGAGACAAAACAGAAAACTAGTAACGCATAAAGAAGAGACAAAACACAAAATTAAAATACACAGGAAGAGGCAAAACACAAAACTAATAACACATAAGGAAGAGACAAAACACAAAACTAAAGTACAAAGGAAGAGACAAAACACACGACCAATAACACATAAGAAAGAGACAAAACACAAAACTAATAAGACATAAGGAAGAGACAAAACACGAAAATTAAAATACATAAGGAAGAGACAAAACACAAAACTATAAAGATAAAAGGATGAGACAAAATACAAAACTAATTACTCATAAGGAAGAGACAAAACACCAAACTAAAAAGACATTAGGAAGAGACAAAGCACAAAACTAATAAAACATAAGGAGGAGCCAGAACACAAAACTAAAAATACATAAGGAAGAGACAAAAAACAAAACTAATAAGACATAGGGAAGAGACAAATCAGAAAACTAGTAACACATAAGGAAGAGACAAAACACAAAACTAATAAGACATAGGGAAGAGACAAAACACAAGACTAATAATACATAAGGAAGAGACAAAACAGGAAACTAATAACACATAAGGAAGAGAAAAAACACAAAAATAATAAAATATAACAAGGAGACAAAACACAAAACTAATCACACATAAGGAAAAGACAAAACACAAAACTAATAACACATAAAGAAGAGACAAAACACAAAACTAATAACACATAAGGAAGACACAAAACACAAACTAATAACATATAAGGAAGAGACAAAGCACAAAAATAAAAAGATTTGAGAAAGAGACAAAACACAAAACTAATAACACATAAGGAAGAGACAAAACACCAAACAAAAAAGACATACGGATGAGACAAAACACAAAACTAATAATACATAAGGAAGAGACAAAACACAAAACTAAAAAGACATAAGGTAGAGACAAAACACAAAACTAACAACACATAAGGAAAAGACAAAACACAAAACTAATAACAAATAAGGAAGAGACAAAACACAAAACTAAAATACAAAGGAAGAGACAAAACACAAAACTAATAACACATAAGGAAGATACAGAACACAAAACTATTAGCACATAAGGAAGAGACAAAACACAAAACTAAAAAGTTATAAGGAGGATACAAAACACAAAACTAAAAGTACATAAGGAAGAGACAAAACACAAAATTAATAACGCATAAGCAAGAGACAAAACACAAAACTAAAAAGACATAAGGAAGAGACAAAACACAAAACTAAAAATACATAAGGAAGAGACAAAGCACAAAACTAATAACACATAAGGAATAGACAAAACACAAAATTAATAATACATAAGGAACAGACAAAACACAGAACTAATAACACATAAGGAAGAGACAAAACACATCTAAAATACCTGAGGAAGAGACAAAACACAAAACTAAAAAGACATAAGGAAGAGACAAAACACAAAACTAAAAAGACATAAGGAAGAGACAATATACAAAACTAATAACACATAAGTAAGAGACAAAACACAAAACTAAAATACAAAGGAAGAGACAAAACACAAAACTAATAACACATAAGGAAGAGACAAAACACAAAACTAAAATACAAAGGAAGAGACAAAACACAAACTAATAACACATAAGGAAGAGACAAAACACAAAACTAAAATACAAAGGAAGAGACAAAACACACGACTAATAACACATAAGAAACAGACAAAACACAAAACTAATAAGACATAAGAAAGAGACAAAACACAAAAATAAAAATACATAAGGAAGAGACAAAACACAAAACTATAAATATAAAAGAAGAGACAAAACACAAAACTATAAAGATAAAAGAAGAGACAAAACACAAAACTAATAACACATAAGGAAGAGACAAAACACAAAACTAATAAGACATAGGGAAGAGATAAAACACAAGACTAATAATACATAAGGAAGAGACAAAACACAATTCTAATAACACATAAGGAAGAGAGAAAACACAAAACTACGAACACATAAACAAGAGACAAAACACAAAACTAATAACATATAAGGAAGAGGCAAAACACAAAACTAATAACACATAAGAAAGAGACAAAGCACAATACTAATAACATATGAAGGAAGAGGCAAAACACAAAACTTATAATATATAATGAGGAGACAAAACACAAAACTAATAACACATAAGGAAGAGACAAAGCACAAAACTAGTAACATATAAGGAAGAGGCAAAACACAAAACTAATAACACATAAGGAAGAGACAATGCACAAAATTAATAACATATAAGGAAGAGAGAAAACACAATACTAATAACATATAATGAAGAGGCAAAACACAAAACTAATAACATGTAAGGAAGAAGCAAAACACAAAACTAATAAAACATAAGGAAGAGGCAAAACACAAAACTAATAACATATAAGGAAGAGGCAAAACCCAAAACTAATAACATATAAGGAAGAGGCAAAACACAAAACTAATAACACATAAGAAAGAGACAAAACACAAAACTAATAAGACATAAGGAAGAGACAAAACACAATAATAAAAATAAATAAGGAAGAGAAAAAACACAAAACTATAAAGATAAAAGGAAGAGACAAAACACAAAACTAATTACTCATAAGGAAGAGACAAAACACCAAACTAAAAAGATATAAGGAAGAGACAAAGCACAAAACTAATAAAACATAAGAAGGAGACAAAACACAAAACTTAAAATACATAAGGAAGAGACCAAACACAAAGCTAATAAGACATTGGGAAGAGACCAAGCACAAAACTAATAACATATAAGGAAGAGGCGAAACACAAAACTAATAACACATAAGGATGAGACAAAACACAAAACTAAAATACAAAGGAAGAGGCAAAACACAAAACTAATAACACATAAGAAAGAGACAAAACACAAAACTAATAAGACATAAGGAAGAGACAAAACACAAAAATAAAAATACATAAGGAAGAGACAAAACACAAAACTATAAAGATAAAACAAAGAGACAAAACACAAAACTAATTACTCACAAGGAAGAGACAAAACACTAAACTAAAAAGACATAAGGAAGAGACAAAGCACAAAACTAATAAAACATAAGGAGGAGACAAAACACAAAACTAAAAATAAATAAGGAAGAGACAAAACACAAAACTAATAAGACATAGGGAAGAGACAAAACAGAAAACTAGTAACACATAAGGAAGAGACAAAACACAAAACTAATAAGACATAGGGAAGAGACAATACACAAGACTAATAATACATAAGGAAGAGACAAAACACGAAAATAATAACACATAAGGAAGAGACAAAACACAAAAATAATAAAATATAAGAAGGAGACAAAACTCAAAACTAATAACACATAAGGAAGAGGCAAAACACAAAACTAATAACACATAACGAAGAGACAAAACACAAAACTAATAACACATAAGGAAGAGAAAAAACACAAAACTAATAACATATAAGGAAGAGACAAAGCACAAAAACAATAAGATATAAGAAAGAGACAAAACACAAAACTAATAACACATAAGAAAGAGACAAAACACAAAACTAATAACACATAAGGTAGAGACAAAACACAAAACTAAAAAGATATAAGGAAGAGACGAAACACAAAACTAATAACACATAAGGAAGAGACAAAACACAAAACTAATAACACATAAGGAAGAGACAAAACACAAAACTAAAATACAAAGGAAGAGACAAAACACAAAACTAATAACACATAAGGAAGATACAGAACACAAAACTATTAGCACATAAGGAAGAGACAAAACACAAAACTAAAAATACATAAGGAAGAGACTAAGCACAAAACTAATAACACATAAGGAATAGACAAAACACAAAATTTCTAACACATAAGGAACAGACAAAACACAGAACTAATAACACATAAGGAAGAGACAAAACACAAAACTAATAACTCATAAGGAAGAGACAAAACACTAATCTAAAATACCTAAGGAAGAGACAAAACACAAAACTAAAAAGACATAAGGAAGAGACAAAACACAAAACTAAAAAGACATAAGGAAGAGAAAATACACAAAACTAATAACACATAAGTAAGAGACAAAACACAAAACTAATAACACATAAGGAAGAGACAAAACACACGACTAATAACACATAAGAAACAGACAAAACACAAAACTAATAAGACATAAGAAAGAGACAAAACACAAAAATAAAAATACATAAGGAAGAGACAAAACACAAAACTATAAAGATAAAAGAAGAGACAAAACACAAAACTAATATGAGATTGGGAAGAGACAAAACAGAAAACTAATAACTCATAAGGAAGAGACAAAACACAAATCTAAAATACCTAAGGAAGAGACAAAACACAAAACTAAAATACAAAGGAAGAGACAAAACACAAAACTAATAACACATAAGGAAGAGACAAAACACAAAACTAAAATACAAAGGAAGAGGCAAAACATACGTCTAATAACACATAAGAAACAGACAAAACACAAAACTAATACGACATAAGAAAGAGACAAAACACAAAAATAAAAATACATAAGGAAGAGACAAAACACAAAACTATAAAGATAAAAGAAGAGACAAAACACAAAACTAATATGAGATTGGGAAGAGACAAAACAGAAAACTAATAACTCATAAGGAAGAGACAAAACACAAATCTAAAATACCTAAGGAAGAGACAAAACACAAAACTAAAATACAAAGGAAGAGACAAAACACAAAACTAATAACACATAAGGAAGAGACAAAACACAAAACTAAAATACAAAGGAAGAGACAAAACATACGTCTAATAACACATAAGAAACAGACAAAACACAAAACTAATACGACATAAGAAAGAGACAAAACACAAAAATAAAAATACATAAGGAAGAGACAAAACACAAAACTATAAAGATAAAAGAAGAGACAAAACACAAAACTAATATGACATTGGGAAGAGACAAAACAGAAAACTAATAACACATAAGGAAGAGACAAAACACAAAACTAATAAGACATAGGGAAGAGACAAAACACAAGACTGATAATACATAAGGAAGAGACAAAACGCGAAACTAATAACACATAAGGAAGAGACAAAACACAAAAATAATAAAATATAAGAAGGAGGCAAAACACAAAAATAATAACACATAAGGAAGAGACAAAACACAAAACTAATAACACATAAAGAAGAGACAAAACACAAAACTAATAACACATAAGGAAGAGACAAAACACAAAACTAATTACTCATAAGGAAGAGAAAAAACCTAAATCTAAAATACCTAAGGAAGAGACAAAACACAAAACTAGAAAGACATAAGGAAGAGACAAAACACAAAACTAATAATACATAAGGAGGAGACAATACACAAAACTAATAACACATAAGTAAGAGACAAAACACAAAACTAAAATACAAAGGAAGAGACAAAACACAAAACTAATAACACATAAGAAAGAGACATAACACAAAACTAAAATACAAAAGAAGAGACAAAACACACGAATTTTAACACATAGGAAAGAGACAAAACACAAAAAATATAAGACATAAGGAAGAGACAAAACAAACAAATTAAAATACATAAGGAAGAGACAAAACACAAAATTATAAAGATAAAAGGCAGAGACAAAACACAAAACTAATATGACATAGGGAAGAGACAAAACAGAAAACTAATAACACATAAGGAAGAGACAAAACACAAAACTAATAAGACATAGGGAAGAGACGAAACACTAGACTAATAATACATAAGGAAGAGACAAAACACAATTCTAATAACATATAAGGAAGAGACAAAACACAAAAATAATAAGACATAGGGAAGAGACAAAACACAAAACTAATAACACATAAAGAAAAGACAAAGCACAAAACTAATAACATATACGGAAGAGACAAAACACAAAACTAATAACACATAAGTTAGAGACAAAACACAAAACTAATAACAAATAAGGTAGAGACAAAATACAGAAGTCATAAGACATAAGTAAGAGACAAAACACAAAACTAATAAGACATAAGGAGGAGACAAAACACAAAACTAAAAAGATATAAGGAAGAAACAAAACACAAAATTAAAAGGACATAAGGAAGAGACAAAACACAAAACTAATAACACATAAGCAAGAGACAAATCACAAAACCAAAAAGACATAAGGAAGAGACAAAACACAAAACTAAAAAGACATAAGGAAGAGACAAAGCACAAAACTAATAACACATAAGGAAGAGACAAAACACAAAATTAATATCACATAAGGAAGAGACAAAACACAGAACCAATAACACATAAGGAAGAGACAAAACACAAAAATAATTACTCATAAGGAAGAGACAAAGCTAAAATACATAAGGAAGAGACAAAGCACGAAACTAAAAAGACAGAAGGAAGAGACAAAACACAAAAATAAAAAGACATAAGGAAGAGACAATACACAAAACTAATAACACGTAAGTAAGAGACAAAACACAAAACTAAAATACACAAGAAGAGACAAAACACAAAACTAATAACACATAAGGAAGAGACAAAACACAAAACTAAAATACAAAGGAAGAGACAAAACACACGACCAATAACACATAAGAAAGAGACAATACACAAAACTAATAAGACATAAGGAAGAGACAAAACACAAAAATAAAAATACATAAGGAAGAGACGAAACACAAAACTATAAGGATAAAAGGAAGAGACAAAATACAAACTAATTACTCATAAGGAAGAGACAAACCACCAAACTAGAAAGACATAAGGAAGAGACAAATCACAAAGCTAATAAAACATAAGGAGGAGACAAAACACAAAACTAAAAATACATAAGGAAGAGACAAAACACAAAACTAATAAGACATAGAGAAGAGACAAAACAGAAAACTAGTAACACATAAAGAAGAGACAAAACACAAAACTAAATAACACAGGAAGAGACAAAACACAAAACTAATAACACATAAGGAAGAGACAAAACACAAAACTAAAGTACAAAGGAAGAGACAAAACACACGACCAATAACACATAAGAAAGAGACAAAACACAAAACTAATAAGACATAAGGAAGAGACAAAACACAAAAATTAAAATACTTAAGGAAGAGACAAAACACAAAACTAAAAAGATAAAAGCATGAGACAAAATACAAAACTAATTACTCATAAGGAAGAGACAAAACACCAAACTAAAAAGACATTAGGAAGAGACAAAGCACAAAACTAATAAAACATAAGGAGGAGACAGAACACAAAACTAAAAATACATAAGGGAGAGACAAAACACAAAACTAATAAGACATAGGGAAGAGACAAATCACAAAACTAGTATCACATAAGGACGAGACAAAACACAAAACTAATAAGACATTGGGAAGAGACAAAACACAACACTAAAAATGCATAAGGAAGAGACAAAACACGAAACTAATAACACATAAGGAAGAGACAAAACACAAAAATAATAAAATATAACAAGGAGACAAAACACAAAACTAATAACACATAAGGAAAAGACAAAACACAAAACTAATAACACATAAAGAAAAGACAAAACACAAAACTAATAACACATAAGGAAGACACAAAACACAAACTAATAACATATAAGGAAGAGACAAAGCACAAAAATAAAAAGATTTGAGAAAGAGACAAAACACAAAACTAATAACACATAAGGAAGAGACAAAACACAAAACTAATAACACATAAGGAAGAAACAAAACACAAAACTAAAAAGACATAAGGTAGAGACAAAACACAAAACTAACAACACATAAGGAAGAGACAAAACACAAAACTAATAACACATGAGGAAGAGACAAAACACAAAACTAAAATACAAAGGAAGAGACAAAACACAAAACTAATAACACATAAGGAAGATTCAGAACACAAAACTATTAGCACATAAGGAAGAGACAAAACATAAAACTAAAAAGTTATAAGGAAGATACAAAACACAAAACTAAAAGTACATAAGGACGAGACAAAACACAAAATTAATAACGCATAAGCAAGAGACAAAACACAAAACTAAAAAAACATAAGGAAGAGACAAAACACAAAACTAAAAATACATAAGGAAGAGACAAAGCACAAAACTAATAACACATAAGGAATAGACAAAACACAAAATTAATAACACATAAGGAACAGACAAAACACAGAACTAATAACACATAAGGAAGAGACAAAACACAAAATTATATCTCATAAGGAAGAGACAAAACACAAATCTAAAATACCTAAGGAAGAGACAAAACACAAAACTAAAAAGACATAAGGAAGAGAGAATACACAAAACTAATAACACATAAGTAAGAGACAAAACACAAACTAAAATACAAAGGAAGAGACAAAACACAAAACTAATAACACATAAGGAAGAGACAAAACACAAAACTAAAATACAAAGGAAGAGACAAAACACAAAACTAATAACACATAAGGAAGAGACAAAACACAAAACTTAAATACAAAGGAAGAGACAAAACACACGACTAATAACACATAAGAAACAGACAAAACACAAAACTAATAAGACATAAGAAAGAGACAAAACACAAAAATAAAAATACATAAGGAAGAGACAAATCACAAAACTATGAAGATAAAAGAAGAGACAAAACACAAAACTATAAAGATAAAAGAAGAGACAAAACACAAAACTAATAACACATAAGGAAGAGACAAAACACAAAACTAATAAGACATAGGGAAGAGACAAAACACATGACTAATAATACATAAGGAAGAGACAAAACACAATTCTAATAATACAAAAGGAAGAGACAAAACAGAAAACTAATAAGATATAAGAGAGAGACAAAACTCAAAACTAATAACACATAAGGAAGAGACAAAACACAAAACTAATAACACATAAGGAAGAGACAAAACACAAAACTACGAACACATAAGCAAGAGACAAAACACAAAACTAATAACATATAAGGAAGAGGCAAAACACAAAACTAATAACACATAAGAAAGAGACAAAGCACAATACTAATAACATATAAGGAAGAGGCAAAACACAAAACTTATATCATATAATGAAGAGACAAAACACAAAACTAATAACACATAAGGAAGAGACACAGCACAATACTAATAACATATAAAGAAGAGGCAAAACACAAAACTTATAACATATAATGAAGAGAAAAAACACAAAACTAATAACACATAAGGAAGAGACAAAGCACAAAACTAATAACATAAAAGGAAGAGGCAAAACACAAAACTAATAACACATAAGGAAGAGACAAAGCACAAAATTAATAACATATAAGGAAGAGACAAAACACAATACTAATAACATATAAGGAAGAGGGAAAACACAAAACTAATAACATATAAGGAAGAAGCAAAACACAAAACTAATAACACATAAGTAAGAGACAAAACACAAAACTAAAATATAAAGGAAGAGACAAAACACAAATCTAATAACACATAAGGAAGGGACATAACACAAAACTAAAACACAAAGGAAGAGACAAAACACACGAATTTTAACACATAAGAAAGAGTCAAAACACAAAAAATATAAGACATAAGGAAGAGACAAAACAAACAAATAAATCACTTAAGGAAGAGACAAAACACAAAATTATAAAGATAAAAGGAAGAGACAAAACACAAAACTAATATGACTTAGGGAAGAGACAAAACAGAAAACTAATAACACATAAGGAAGAGACAAAACACAAAACTAATAAGACATAGGGAAGAGACAAAGCACTAGACTAATAATTTATAAGGAAGAGAGAAAACACAATTCTAATAACACATAAGGAAGAGACAAAACACAAAAATAATAAGACATAGGGAAGAGACAAGACACAAAACTAATAACACATAAGGAAAAGACAAAGCACAAAACTAATAACATATAAGGAAGAGACAAAACAAAAAACTAATAACACATAAGTAAGAGGCAAAACACAAAACTAATAACACATAAGGAAGAGACAAAACACAAAACTAATAACACATAAGGAAGAGACAAAACACCAAACAAAAAAGACATACGGAAGAGACAAAACACAAAACTAATAATACCTAAGGTGGAGACAAAACACAAAACTAAAATACATAAGGAAGAGACAAAACAGAAAATTATAAATACAGAAGTTACAGACAAAACACAAAACTAATAACAAATAAGGTAGAGATAAAATATAGAAGTAATAAGACATAAGTAAGAGACAAAACACAAAACTAATAAGACATAAGGAGGAGACAAAACGCAAAACTAATAACACATAAGGAATAGAAAAAGCACAAAATTAAGAAGGCATAAGGAAGAGACAAAACACAAAACTAATAACACATAAGGAAGAGACAAAACACAAAAATAAAATACATAAGTTAGAGACAAAATACAAAACTAATAACACATAAGGAAGATACATAACACAAAACTAATAGCACATAAGGAGGAGACAAAACACAAAACTAAAAAGATATAAGGAAGATACAAAACACAAAACAAAAAGGACATAAGGAAGAGACAAAACACAAAACTAATAACACATAAGCAAGAGACAAAACACAAAACTAAAAAGACATAAGGAAGAGACAAAGCTCAAAACTAATAACACATAAAGAAGAGACAAAACACAAAATTAATATCACATAAGGAAGAGACAAAACACAGAACCAATAACACATAAGGAAGAGACAAAACACAAAAATATTTACTCATAAGGAAGAGACAAAACTAAAATACATAAGGAAGAGACAAAACACGAAACTAAAAAGACAGAAGGAAGAGACTAAACACAAAAATAAAAAGACATAAGGAAGAGACAATACACAAAACTAATAACACATAAGTAAGAGACAAAACACAAAACTAAAATACACAAGAAGAGACAAAACACAAAACTAATAACACATAAGGAAGAAGCAAAACACAGAACTAAAATACAAAAAAAAGAGACAAAACACACGACCAATAACACATAAGAAATATACAATACAAAAAACTAATAAGACATAAGGAAGAGACAAAACACAAAAATAAAAATACATAAGGAAGAGACGAAACACAAAACTATAGAGATAAAAGGAAGAGACAAAATACAAAACTAATTACTCATAAGGAAGAGACAAACCACCAAACTAGAAAGACATAAGGAAGAGACAAATCACAAAACTAATAAAACATAAGTAGGAGACAAAACACAAAACTAAAAATACATAAGGAAGAGACAAAACACAAAACTAATAAGACATAGAGAAGGGACAAAACAGAAAACTAGTAACACATAAGGAAGAGACAAAACACAAAACTAAAATACACAGGAAGAGACAAAACACAAAACTAATAACACATAAGGAAGAGACAAAACACAAAACTAAAGTACAAAGGAAGAGACAAAACACACGACCAATAACACATAATAAAGAGACAAAACACAAAACTAATAAGACATAAGGAAGAGACAAAACACAAAAATAAAAATACATAAGGAAGAGACAAAACACAAAACTATAAAGTTAAAAGGAAGAGACAAAACACAAAACTAATTACTCACAAGGAAGAGACAAAGCACAAAACTAATAAAACATAAGGAGGAGACAAAACACAAAACTAAAAATACATAAGGAAGAGACAAAACACAAAACTAATAAGACATAGGGAAGAGACAATACACAAGACTAATAATACATAAGGAAGAGACAAAACACGAAAATAATAACACATAAGGAAGAGACTAAACACAAAAATAATAAAATATAAGAAGGAGACAAAACACAAAACTAATAACACATAAGGAAGAGGCAAAGCACAAAACTAATAACACATAAGGAAGAGACAAACACAAAACTAATAACACATAAGGAAGAGACAAAACACAAAACTAATAACATATAAGGAAGAGACAAAGCACAAAAATAATAAGATATAAGAAAGAGACAAAACACAAAACTAATAACACATAAGGAAGAGACAAAACACAAAACTAATAACCCATAAGGAAGAGACAAAACACAAAACTAAAAAGACATAAGGAAGAGACAAAACACAAAACTAATAACACATAAGGAAGAGACAAAACACAAAACTAATAACACATAAGGAAGAGACAAAACACAAAATTAAAATACAAAGGAAGAGACAAAACACAAAACTTATAACACATAAGGAAGATACAGAACACAAAATTATTAGCACATAAGGAAGAGACAAAACACAAAACTAAAAAGTTATAAGGAAGATACAAAACACAAAACTTAAAGTACATAAGGAAGAGACAAAACACAAAATTAATAACGCATAAGCAAGAGACAAAACACAAAACTAAAAAGACATAAGGAAGAGACAAAACACAAATCTAAAAATACATAAGGAAGAAACAAAGCACAAAACTAATAACACATAAAGAATAGACAAAACACAAAATTAATAACACATAAGGAACAGACAAAACACACAACTAATAACACAGAAGGAAGAGACAAAGCACAAAACTAATAACACATAAGGAATAGACAAAACTTAATACTAATAACATATAAAGAAGAGGCAAAACACAAAACTAATAACATATAAGGAAGAAGCAAAATACAAAACTAATAAAACATAAGGAAGAGGCAAAACACAAAACTAATAACATATAAGGAAGAGGCAAAACCCAAAACTAATAACATATAAGGAAGAGGCAAAACACAAAACTGATAACACATAAGAAAGAGACAAAACACAAAACTAATAAGACATAAGGAAGAGACAAAACACAATAATAAAAATACATAAGGAAGAGAAAAAACACAAAACTATAAAGATAAAAGGAAGAGACAAAAGACAAAAATAATTACTCATAAGGAAGAGACAAAACACCAAACTAAAAAGACATAAGGAGGAGACAAAGCACAAAATTAATAAAACATAAGAAGGAGACAAAACACAAAACTTAAAATACATAAGGAAGAGACCAAGCACAAAGCTAATAAGACATAGGGAAGAGACAAAGCACAAAACTAATAACATATAAGGAAGAGGCAAAACACAAAACTAATAACACATAAGGATGAGACAAAACACAAAACTAAAATACAAAGGATGAGACAAAACACACGACCAATAACACATAATAAAGAGACAAAACACAAAACTAATAAGACATAAGGAAGAGACAAAACACAAAAATCAAAATACATAAGGAAGAGACAAAACACAAAACTGTAAAGATAAAAGAAAGAGACAAAACACAAAACTAATTACTCACAAGGAAAAAACAAAACACCAAACTAAAAAGACATAAGGAAGAGACAAAGCACAAAACTAATAAAACATAAGGAGGAGACAAAACACAAAACTAAAAATAAATAAGGAAGAGACAAAACATAAAACTAATAAGACATAGGGAAGAGACAAAACAGAAAACTAGTAACACATAAGGAAGAGACAAAACACAAAACTAATAAGACATAGGGAAGAGACAATACACAAGACTAATAATACATAATAAAGAGACAAAACACGAAAATAATACCACATAAGGAAGACAAAAAACACAAAAATAATAAAATATAAGAAGAAGACAAAACACAAAACTAATAACACATAAGGAAGAGGCAAAACACAAAACTAATAACACATAAGGAAGTGACAAAACACAAAGCTAATAACACATAAGGAAGAGACAGTACACAAAACTAATAACATATAAGGAAGAGACAAAGCCCAAAAATAATAAGATATAAGAAAGAGATAAAACACAAAACTAATAGCACATAAGGAAGAGACAAAACACAAAACTAATAACACATAAGGAAGAGACAAAACACAAAAATAAAATAC
Source organism: Hymenopus coronatus (assembly GCA_030762935.1). Classification (NCBI taxonomy): domain Eukaryota; kingdom Metazoa; phylum Arthropoda; class Insecta; order Mantodea; family Hymenopodidae; genus Hymenopus; species Hymenopus coronatus. Next base: position 1,422,333 of record CM060886.1, on the reverse strand, counting down.
ATAAGTTAGAGACAAAATACAAAACTAATAACACATAAGGAAGATACATAACACAAAACTAATAGCACATAAGAAGGAGACAAAACACAAAACTAAAAAGATATAAGGAAGATACAAACCACAAAACTAAAAGGACATAAGGAAGAGACAAAACACAAAACTAATAACACATAAGCAAGAGACAAAACACAAAACTAAAAAGACATAAGGAAGAGACAAAGCAGAAAACTAATAACACATAAGGAAGAGACAAAACACAAAATTAATATCACATAAGGAAGAGACAAAACACAGAACCATTAACACATAAGGAAGAGACAAAACATAAAAATAATTACTCATAAGGAAGAGACAAAACTAAAATACATAAGGAAAAGTCAAAACACGAAACTAAAAAGACAGAAGGAAGAGACAAAGCACAAAATTAAAAAGACATAAGGAAGAGACAATACACAAAACTAATAACACATAAGTAAGAGACAAAACACAAAACTAAAATACACAAGAAGAGACAAAACACAAAACTAATAACACATAAGGAAGAGACAAAACACAAAACTAAAATACAAAGGAAGAGACAAAACACACGACCAATAACACATAAGAAAAAGACAATACACAAAACTAATAAGACATAAGGAAGGGACAAAACACAAAAATAAAAATACATAAGGAAGAGACGAAACACAAAACTATAAGGATAAAAGGAACAGACAAAATACAAAACTAATTACTCATAAGGAAGAGACAAACCACCAAACTAGAAAGACATAAGGAAGAGACAAATCACAAAACTAATAAAACATAAGGAGGAGACAAAACACAAAACTAAAAATACATAAGGAAGAGACAAAACACAAAACTAATAACACATAAGAAAGAGACAAAACACAAAACTAATAAGACATAAGGAAGAGACAAAACACAATAATAAAAATACATAAGGAAGAGAAACAACACAAAACTATAAAGATAAAAGAAGAGACAAAACACAAAACTAATATGACATTGGGAAGAGAAAAAACAGAAAACTAATAACACATAAGGAAGAGACCAAACACAAAACTAATAAGACATAGGGAAGAGACAAAACACAAGACTAATAATACATAAGGAAGAGACAAAACAAAAACTAATAAAATATAAGAAAGAAACAATACACAAAACTAATAACACATAAGGAAGAGACAAAACAAAAAACTAATTACTCATAAGGAAGAGACAAAACACCAAACTAAAAAGACATAAGGAAGAGACAAAGCACAAAACTAATAAAACATAAGAAGGAAACAAAACACAAAGCTTAAAATACATAAGGAAGAGACCAAACACAAAGCTAATAAGACATAGGGAAGAGACAAAGCATAAAACTAATAACATATAAAAAAGAGGCAAAACACAAAACTAATAACACATAAGGAAGAGACAAAACACAAAACTAAAATACAAAGGAAGAGACAAAACACACGACCAATAACACATAATAAAGAGACAAAACACAAAACTAATAAGAAATAAGGAAGAGACAAAACACAAAAATAAAAATACATAAGGAAGAGACAAAACACAAAACTATAAAGATAAAAGGAAGAAACAAAACACAAAACTAATTACTCACAAGGAAGAGACAAAACACCAAACTAAAATGACATAAGGAAGAGACAAAGCACAAAACTAATAAAACATAAGGAGGAGACAAAACACAAAACTAAAAATACATAAGGAAGAGACAAAACACAAAACTAATAAGACATAGGGAAGAGACAAAACAGAAAACTATTAACACATAAGGAAGAGACAAAACACAAAACAAATAAGACATAGGGAAGAGACAATACACAAAACTAATAATACATAAGGAAGAGACAAAACACGAAAATAATAACACATAAGGAAGAGACAAAACACAAAAATAATAAAATATAAGAAGGAGACAAAACACAAAACTAATAACACATAAGGAAGAGGCAAAACACAAAACTAATAACACATAAGGAAGAGACAAAACACAAAACTAATAACACATAAGGAAGAGACAAAACACAAAACTAATAACACATAAGGAAGAGACAAAACACAAAACTAAAAAGACATAATTAAGAGACAAAGCACAAAATTAATGTCACATAAGGAAGAGACAAAACACAGAAATAATAACACATAAGGAAGAGACAAAACACAAAAATAATTACTCGTAAGGAAGAGACAAAACTAAAATACATAAGGAAGAGACAAAACACGAAACTAAAAAGACATAAGGAAGAGACAAAACACAAAACTAATAACACATAAGGAAGAGACAAAGCACAAAACTATAAAGATAAAAGGAAGAGACAAACACAAAACTAATAACACAGAAGTAAGAGACAAAACACAAAACTAAAATACACAGGAAGAGACAAAACACAAAACTAATAACACATAAGGAAGAGACAAAACACAAAACTAAAATACAAAGGAAGAGACAAAACACACGACCAATAACACATAAGAAAGAGACAAATCACAAAACTAATAAGACATGAGGAAAAGACAAAACACAAAAATAAAAATACATAAGGAAGAGACAAAACACAAAACTATAAAGATAAAAGGAAGAGACAAAATACTAAACTAATTACTCATAAGGAAGGGACAAAACACCAAACTAAAAATACATAAGGAAGAGACAAAGCACAAAACTAATAAAACATAAGGAGGAGACAAAACACAAAACTAAAAATACATAAGGAAGAGACAAAACACAAAACTAATAAGACATAGGGAGAGACAAAACACAAGACTGATAATACATAAGGAAGAGACAAAACGCGAAACTAATAACACATAAGGAAGAGACAAAACACAAAAATAATAAAATATAAGAAGGAGACAAAACACAAAAATAATAACACATAAGGAAGAGACAAAACACAAAACTAATAACACATAAAGAAGAGACAAAACACAAAACTAAAAACACATAAGGAAGAGACAAAACACAAAACTAATTACTCATAAGGAAGAGAAAAAACACAAATCTAAAATACCTAAGGAAGAGACAAAACACAAAACTAGAAAGACATAAGGAAGAGACAAAACACAAAACTAATAATACATAAGGAGGAAACAATACACAAAACTAATAACACATAAATAAGAGAAAAAACACAAAACTAAAATACAAAGGAAGAGACAAAACACAAAACTAATAACACATAAGGAAGAGACATAACACAAAACTAAAATACAAAGGAAGAGACAAAACACACGAATTTTAACATACAAGAAAGAGACAAAACACAAAAAATATAAGACATAAGGAAGAGACAAAACAAACAAATAAAAATACATAAGAAAGAGACAAAACACAAAATTATAAAGATAAAAGGAAGAGCCAAAACACAAAACTAATATGACATAGGGAAGAGACAAAACTGAAAACTAATAACACATAAGGAAGAGACAAAACACAAAACTAATAAGACATAGGGAAGAGACAAAACACTAGACTAATAATACATAAGGAAGAGACAAAACACAATTATAATAACACATAAGGAAGAGACAAAACACAAAAATAATAAGACATAGGGAAGAGACAAAACACAAAACTAATAACACATAAGGAAAAGACAAAGCACAAAACTAATAACATATAAGGAAGAGACAAAACACAAAACTAATAACACATAAGTAAGAGGCAAAACACAAAACTAATAACACATAAGGAAGAGACAAAACACAAAACTAATAACACTTAAGGAAGGGACAAAACACCAAACAAAAAAGACATACGGAAGAGACAAAACACAAAACTAATAATACATAAGGAGGAGACAAAACACAAAATTATAAATACATAAGTTAGAGACAAACCACAAAATTAATAACAAATAAGGTAGAGACAAAATACACAAGTAATAAGACATAAGCAAGAGACAAAACACAAAACTAATAAGACATAAGGAGGAGACAAAACGCAAAACTAATAACACATAAGGAATAGAAAAAGCACAAAACTAAAAAGGCATAAGGAAGAGACAAAACACAAAATCAATTACACATAAGGAAGAGACAAAACACAAAAATAAAATACATAAGTTAGAGACAAAATACAAAACTAATAACACATAAGGAAGATACATAACACAAAACTAATAGCACATAAGGAGGAGACAAAACACAAACCTAAAAAGATATAAGGAAGATACAAACCACAAAACTAAAAGGACATAAGGAAGAGACAAAACACAAAACTAATAACACATAAGCAAGAGACAAAACACAAAACTAAAAAGACGTAGGGAAGAGACAAAGCAGAAAACTAATAACACATAAGGAAGAGACAAAACACAAAATTAATATCACATAAGGAAGAGACAAAACACAAAACCATTAACACATAAGGAAGAGACAAAACACGAAACTAAAAAGACAGAAGGAAGAGACAAAACACAAAAATAAAAAGACATAAGGAAGAGACAAAATACGAAACTAAAAAGACAGAAGGAAGAGACAAAACACAAAAATAAAAAGACATAAGGAAGAGACAATACACAAAACTAATAACACATAAGTAAGAGACAAAACACAAAACTAAAATACACAAGAAGAGACAAAACACAAAACTAATAACACATAAGGAAGAGACAAAACACAAAACTAAAATACAAAGGAAGAGACAAAACACACGACCAATAACACATAAGAAAGAGACAATACACAAAACTAATAAGACATAAGGAAGAGACAAAACACAAAAATAAAAATACATAAGGAAGAGACGAAACACAAAACTATAAGGATAAAAGGAAGAGACAAAATACAATACTAATTACTCATAAGGAAGAGACAAACCATCAAACTAGAAAGACATAAGGAAGAGACAAATCACAAAACTAATAAAACATAAGGAGGAGACAAAACACAAAACTAAAAATACATAAGGAAGAGACAAAACACTAAACTAATAAGACATAGAGAAGAGACTAAACAGAAAACTAGTAACACATAAGGAAGAGACAAAACACAAAACTAAAATACACAGGAAGAGACAAAACACATAACTAATAACACATAAGGAAGAGACAAACACAAAATTAAAGTACAAAGGAAGAGACAAAACACACGTCCCAATAACACATAAGAAAGAGACAAAACACAATACTAATAAGACATAAGGAAGAGACAAAACACAAAAATTAAAATTCATAAGGAAGAGACAAAACACAAAACTATAAAGATAAAAGGATGAGACAAAATACAAAAGTAATTACTCATAAGGAAGAGACAAAACACCAAACTAAAAAGACATAAGGAAGAGACAAAGCACAAAACTAATAAAACATAAGGAGGAGACAGACCACAAAACTAAAAATACATAAGGAAGAGACAAAACGCAAAACTAATAAGACATAGGGAAGAGACAAATCAGAAAACTAGTAACACATAAGGAAGAGACAAAACACAAAACTAATAAGACATAGGGAAGAGACAATACACAAAACTAATAATACATAAGGAAGAGACAAAACACGAAAATAATAACACATAAGGAAGAGACAAAACACAAAAATAATAAAATATAAGAAGCAAACAAAACACAAAACTAATAACACATAAGGAAGAGGCAAAACACAAAACTAATAACACATAAGGAAGAGACAAAACACAAAACTAATAACACATAAGGAAGAGACAAAACACAAAACTAATAACACATAAGGAAGAGACAAAACACAAAACTAAAAAGACATAATTAAGAGACAAAGCACAAAATTAATGTCACATAAGGAAGAGACAAAACACAGAAATAATAACACATAAGGAAGAGACAAAACACAAAAATAATTACTCGTAAGGAAGAGACAAAACTAAAATACATAAGGAAGAGACAAAACACGAAACTAAAAAGACATAAGGAAGAGACAAAACACAAAACTAATAACACATAAGGAAGAGACATAACACAAATCTAAAATACAAAGGAAGAGACAAAACACACGACCAATAACACATAAGAAAGAGACAAAACACAAAACTAATAATACATGAGGAAAAGACAAAACACAAAATTAAAAATATATAAGGAAGAGACAAAGCACAAAACTATAAAGATAAAAGGAAGAGACAAACACAAAACTAATAACACAGAAGTAAGAGACAAAACACAAAACTAAAATACACAGGAAGAGACAAAACACAAAACTAATAACACATAAGGAAGAGACAAACACAAAACTAAAATACAAAGGAAGAGACAAAACACACGACCAATAACACATAAGAAAGAGACAAATCACAAAACTAATAAGACATGAGGAAAAGACAAAACACAAAAATAAAAATACATAAGGAAGAGACAAAACACAAAACTATAAAGATAAAAGGAAGAGACAAAATACTAAACTAATTACTCATAAGGAAGGGACAAAACACCAAACTAAAAAGACATAAGGAAGAGACAAAGCACAAAACTAATAAAACATAAGGAGGAGACAAAACACAAAACTAAAAATACATAAGGAAGAGACAAAGCACAAAACTAATAAGACATAGAGAAGAGACAAAACAGAAAACTAGTAACACATAAGGAAGAGACAAAACACAAAACTAATAAGACATAGGGAGAGACAAAACACACGACTGATAATACATAAGGAAGAGACAAAACGCGAAACTAATAACACATAAGGAAGAGACAAAACACAAAAATAATAAAATATAAGAAGGAGACAAAACACAAAAATAATAACACATAAGGAAGAGACAAAACACAAAATTAATAACACATAAAGAAGAGACAAAACACAAAACTAAAAACACATAAGGAAGAGACAAAACACAAAACTAACTACTCATAAGGAAGAGAAAAAACACAAATCTAAAATACCTAAGGAAGAGGCAAAACACAAAACTAGAAAGACATAAGGAAGAGACAAAACACAAAACTAATAATACATAAGGAGGAGACAATACACAAAACTAATAACACATAAATAAGAGAAAAAACACAAAACTAAAATACAAAGGAAGAGACAAAACACAAAACTAATAACACATAAGGAAGAGACATAACACAAAACTAAAATACAAAGGAAGAGACAAAACACACGAATTTTAACATATAAGAAAGAGACAAAACACAAAAAATATAAGACATAAGGAAGAGACAAAACAAACAAATAAAAATACATAAGGAAGAGACAAAACACAAAATTATAAAGATAAAAGGAAGAGACAAAACACAAAACTAATATGACATAGGGAAGAGACAAAACTGAAAACTAATAACACATATGGAAGAGACAAAACACAAAACTAATAAGACATAGGGAAGAGACAAAACACAAAAATAATAAGACATAGGGAAGAGACAAAACACAAAACTAATAACACATAAGGAAAAGACAAAGCACAAAACTAATAACATATAAGGAAGAGACAAAACACAAAACTAATAACACATAAGTAAGAGGCAAAACACAAAACTAATAACACATAAGGAAGAGACAAAACACAAAACTAATAACACTTAAGGAAGGGACAAAACACCAAACAAAAAAGACATACGGAAGAGACAAAACACAAAACTAATAATACATAAAGAGGAGACAAAACACAAAATTATAAATACATAAGTTATAGACAAACCACAAAACTAATAACAAATAAGGTAGAGACAAAATACAGAAGTAATAAGACATAAGTAAGAGACAAAACACAAAACTAATAAGACATAAGGAGGAGACAAAACGCAAAACTAATAACACATAAGGAATAGAAAAAGAACAAAACTAAAAAGGCATAAGGAAGAGACAAAACACAAAACCAATTACACATAAGGAATAGACAAAACACAAAAATAAAATACATAAGTTAGAGACAAAATACAAAACTAATAACACATAAGGAAGATATTTAACACAAAACTAATAGCACATAAGGAGGAGACAAAACACAAAACTAAAAAGATATAAGGAAGATACAAACCACAAAACTAAAAGGACATAAGGAAGAGACAAAACACAAAACTAATAACACATAAGCAAGAGACAAAACACAAAACTAAAAAGACGTAGGGAAGAGACAAAGCAGAAAACTAATAACACATAAGGAAGAGACAAAACACAAAATTAATATCACATAAGGAAGAGACAAAACACAGAACCATTAACACATAAGGAAGAGACAAAACACGAAACTAAAAAGACAGAAGGAAGAGACAAAACATAAAAATAAAAAGACATAAGGAAGAGACAAAACACGAAACTAAAAAGACAGAAGGAAGAGACAAAACAAAAAAATAAAAAGACATAAGGAAGAGACAATACACAAAACTAATAACACATAAGTAAGAGACAAAACACAAAACTAAAATACACAAGAAGAGACAAAACACAAAACTAATAACACATAAGGAAGAGACAAAACACAAAACTAAAATACAAAGGAAGAGACAAAACACACGACCAATAACACATAAGAAAGAGACAATACACAAAACTAATAAGACATAAGGAAGAGACAAAACACAAAAATAAAAATACATAAGGAAGAGACGAAACACAAAGCTATAAGGTTAAAAGGAAGAGACAAAATACAATACTAATTACTCGTAAGGAAAAGACAAACCATCAAACTGGAAAGACATAAGGAAGAGACAAATCACAAAACTAAGAAAACATAAGGAGGAGACAAAACACAAAACTAAAAATACATAAGGAAGAGACAAAACACTAAACTAATAAGACATAGAGAAGAGACTAAACAGAAAACTAGTAACACATAAGCAAGAGACAAAACACAAAACTAAAATACACAGGAAGAGACAAAACACATAACTAATAACACATAAGGAAGAGACAAACACAAAACTAAAGTACAAAGGAAGAGACAAAACACACGACCAATAACACATAAGAAAGAGACAAAACACAATACTAATAAGACATAAGGAAGAGACAAAACACAAAAATTAAAATACATAAGGAAGAGGCAAAACACAAAACTATAAAGATAAAAGGATGAGACAAAATACAAAAGTAATTACTCATAAGGAAGAGACAAAACACCAAACTAAAAAGACATAAGGAAGAGACAAAGCACAAAACTAATAAAACATAAGGAGGAGCCAGAACACAAAACTAAAAATACATAAGGAAGAGACAAAACACAAAACTAATAAGAAATAGGGAAGAGACAAATCAGAAAACTAGTAACACATAAGGAAGAGACAAAACACAAAACTAATAAGACATAGGGAAGAGACAAAAAACAAGACTAATAATACATAAGGAAGAGACAAAACACGAAACTAATAACACATAAGGAAGAGACAAAACACAAAAATAATAAAATATAACAAGGAGACAAAACACAAAACTAATAACACATAAGGAAAAGACAAAACACAAAACTAATAACACATAAAGAAGAGACATAACACAAAACTAATAACACATAAGGAAGAGACAAAACACAAACTAATAACATAAACTGAAGAGACAAAGCACAAAAATAATAAGATATAAGAAAGAGACAAAACATTAAACCAATAACACATAAGGAAGAGACAAAACACAAAACTAATAACACATAAGGAAGAGACAAACACAAAACTAAAAAGACATAAGGTAGAGACGAAACACAAAACTAATAACACATAAGGAAGAGACAAAACACAAAACTAATAACACATAAGGAAGAGACAAAACACAAAACTAAAATACAAAGGAAGAGACAAAACACAAAACTAATAACACATAAGGAAGATACAGAACACAAAACTATTAGCACATAAGGAAGAGACAAAACACAAAACTAAAAAGTTATAAGGAAGATACAAAACACAAAACTAAAAGGACATAAGGAAGAGACAAAACACAAAATTAATAACGCATAAGCAGGAGACAAAACACAAAACTAAAAAGACATAAGGAAGAGACAAAACACAAAACTAAAAATACATAAGGAAGAGACAAAGCACTAAACTAATAACACATAAGGAATAGACAAAACACAAAATTAATAACACATAAGGAACAGACAGAACACAGAACTAATAACACATAAGGAACAGACAAAACACAGATCTAAAATACCTAAGGAAGAGACAAAACACAAAACTAAAAAGACATAAGGAAGAGACAAAACACAAAACTAAAAAGACATAAGGAAGAGACAATACACAAAACTAATAACACATAAGTAAGAGACAAAACACAAAACTAAAATACAAAGGAAGAGACAAAACACAAAACTAATAACACATAAGGAAGAGACAAAACACAAAACTAAAATACAAAGGAAGAGACAAAACACAAAACTAATAACACATAAGGAAGAGACAAAACACAAAACTAAAATACAAAAGAAGAGACAAAACACACGACTAATAACACATAAGAAACAGACAAAACACAAAACTAATAAGACATAAGAAAGAGACAAAGCACAAAAATAAAAATACATAAGGAAGAGACAAAACACAAAACTATAAAGATAAAAGACGAGACAAAACACAAAACTAATATGACATTGGGAAGAGACAAAACAGAAAACTAAAAACACATAAGGAAGAAAAAAACACAAAACTAATAAGACATAGGGAAGAGACAAAACACAAGACTTATAATACATAAGGAAAAGACAAAACACACTTCTAATAACACATAAGGAAGAGACAAAACACAAAACTAATAAGATATAAGAAAGAAACAAAACACAAAACTAATAACACATAAGGAAGAGACAAAACACAAAACTAATAACACATAAGGAAGAGACAAAACACAAAACAACGAACACATAAGCAAGAGACAAAACACAAAACTAATAACATATAAGGCAGAGGCAAAACACAAAACTAGTAACACATAAGAAAGAGACAAAGCACAATACTAATAACATATAAGGAAGAGGCAAAACACAAAACTTATAACATATAATGAAGAGACAAAACACAAAACTATTAACACATAAGGAAGAGACAAAGCACAAAACTAATAACATATAAGGAAGAGGCAAAACACAAAACTAATAACATATAAGGAAGAGACAAAGCACAAAATTAATTACATATAAGGAAGAGACAAAACACAATACTAATAACATATAAGGAAGAGGCAAAACACAAAACTAATAACATATAAGAAAGAAGCAAAACACAAAACTAATAACTCATAAGGAAGAGGCAAAACACGAAACTAATAACATATAAGGAAGAGTCAAAACACAAAACTAATAACATATAAGGAAGAGGCAAAACACAAAACAAATAACACATAAGAAGGAGACAAAACACAAAACTAATAAGACATAAGGAAGAGACAAAACACAATAATAAAAATACATAAGGAAGAGAAAAAACACAAAACAATAAAGATAAAAGGAAGAGACAAAGCACAAAACTAATTACTCATAAGGAAGAAACAAAACACCAAACTAAAAAGACATAAGGAAGAGACAAAGCACAAAACTAATAAAACATAAGGAGACAAAACACAAAACTTAAAATACATAAGGAAGAGACCAAATACAAAGCTAATAAGACATAGGGAAGAGACAAAGAACAAAACTAATAAAATATAAGGAAGAGGCAAAACACAAAACTAATAACACATAAGGAAGAAACAAAACACAAAACTAAAATACAAAGGAAGAGACAAAACACACGACCAATAACACATAATAAAGAGACAAAACACAAAACTAATAAGACATAATGAAGAGACAAAACACAAAAATAAAAATACATAAGGAAGAGACAAAACACAAAACTATAAAGATAAAAGGAAGAGACAAAACACAAAACTAATTACTCACAAGGAAGAGACAGAACACCAAACTAAAAAGACATAAGGAAGAGACAAAGCACAAAACTAATAAAACATAAGGAGGAGAAAAAACACAAAATTAAAAATACATAAGGGAGAGACAAAACACAAAACTAATAAGAAATAGGGAAGAGACAAAACAGAAAACTAGTAACACATAAGGAAGAGACAAAACACAAAACTAATAAGACATACGGAAGAGACAATACACAAGACTAATTATACTTAAGGAAGAGACAAAACACGAAAATAATAACACATAAGGAAGAGACAAAACACAAAAATAATAAAATATAAGAAGGAGACAAAACACAAAACTAATAACACATAAGGAAGAGGCAAAACACAAAATTAATAACACATAAGGAAGAGACAAAACACAAAACTAATAACACATAAGGAAGAGACAAAACACATAACTAATAGCACATAAGGAAGAGACAAAACACATAACTAAAAAGACATAAGGAAGAGACAAAACACAAAACTAATAATACATAAGGAAGAGACAAAACACAAAAATAAAATACATAAGTTAGAGAAAAAACACAAAACAAATAACACATAAGGAAGATACAGAACACAAAACTAATAGCACATAAGGAAGAGACAAAACACAAAAATAAAAAGATATAAGGAAGATACAAAACACAAAACTAAAAGGTCATAAGGAAGAGACAAAACACAAAACTAACAACACATAAGCAAGAGACAAAACACAAAACTAAAAAGACATAAGGAAGAGACAAAGCACAAAACTAATAACACATAAGGAAGAGACAAAACACAAAATTAATAACACATAAGGAAGAGACAAAACACAGAACTAATAACTCATAAGGAAGAGACAAAACACAAAAATAATTACTCATAAGGAAGAGACAAAACACTAAACTAAAATACATAAGGAAGAGACAAAACACAAAACTAAAAAGCCATAAGGAAGATACAAACACAAAAATAAAAAGACATAAGGAAGAGACAATACACAAAACTAATAACACATAAGTAAGAGACAAAACACAAATCTAAAATACGCAGGAAGAGGCAAAACACAAAACTAAAATACAAAGGAAGAGACAAAACACACGACCAATAACACATAAGAAAGAGACAAAACACAAAACTAATAAGACATAAGGAAGAGACAAAACACAAAAATAAAAATACATAAGGTAGAGACAAAACACAAAACTATAAAGATAAAAGGAAGAGACAAAACACAAAACTAATCACTCATAAGGAAGAGACAAATCACCAAACTAAAAAGACATAAGGAAGAGACAAAGCACAAAACTAATAAAACATAAGGAGGAGACAAGATACAAAACTAAAAATACATAAGGAAGAGACAAAACACGAAAATAAAAACACATAAGGAAGAGACAAAACCCAAAAATAATAAAATATAAGAAGGAGACAAAACACAAAACTAATAACACATAAGGAAGAGACAAAACACAAAACTAATAACACATAAGGAATAGACAAAACACAAAATAATAACACATAAGGAAGAAACAAAAAACAAAACTAATAACACATAAGGAAGAGACCAAGCACAAAAATAATAAAATATAAGAAAGAGACAAAACACAAAACTAATAACACATAAGGAAGAGACAAAATACAAAACTAATAACACATAAGGAAGAGACAAAACACAAAACTAAAAAGACATAAGGAAGAGACAAAGCACAATACTAATAACATAGAAGGAAGAGGCAAAACACAAAACTTATAACATATAATGAAGAGACAAAACACAAAACTAATAACACATAAGGAAGAGACAAAGCACAAAACTAATAACATATAAGGAAGAGGCAAAACACAAAACTAATAACACATAAGGAAGAGACAAAGCACAAAATTAATAACATATAAGGAAGAGACAAAACACAATACTAATAGCATATAAGGAAGAGGCAAAACACAAAACTAATAACATATAAGGAAGAAGCAAAACACAAAACTAATAACTCCTAAGGAAGAGGCAAAACACAAAACTAATGACATATAAGGAAGAGGCAAAACACAAAACTAATAACACATAAGCAAGAGACAAAACACAAAAATAAAATACATAAGTTAGAGACAAAACACAATACTAATAACAAATAAGGAAGATACAGAACACAAAACTAATTGCACATAAGGAAGATACAAAACACAAAACTAAAAGGACATAAGGAAGAGACAAAACACAAAATTAATAACACATAAGAAAGAGACAAAACACAAAATTAAAAACACATAAGGAAGAGACAAAACACAAAACTAAAAATACATAAGGAAGAGACAAAGCACAAAACTAATGACATAAGGAATAGACAAAACACAAAATTAATAACACATAAGGAAGAGACAAAACACAGAACTAATAACACATAAGGAAGAGACAAAACACAAAATTAATTACTCATAAGGAAGAGACAAAATACAAATCTAAAATACCTAAGGAAGAGAAAACACAAAACTAAAAAGACATAAGGAAGAGACAATACACAAAACTAATATCACATAAGTAAGAGACAAAACACAAAACTAAAATACAAAGGAAGAGACAAAACACAAAACTAATAAAACATAAGGAAGAGACAAAACACAAAACTAAAATACAAAGGAAGAGACAAAACACACGACTAATAACACATAAGAAAGAGAGAAAACACAAAATAATAAGACATAAGGAAGAGACAAAACACAAAACTATAAAGATAAAAGAAGAGACAAAACACAAAACTAATATGACTTTGGGAAGAGACAAAACAGAAAACTAAAAACACATGAGCAAGAGACAAAACACAAAACTAATAAGACATAGGGAAGAGACAAAACACAAGACTAATAATACATAAGGAAAAGACAAAACACAATTCTAAAAACACATAAGGAAGAGACAAAACACAAAACTAATAAGATATAAGAAAGAAACAAAACACAAAACTAATAACACATAAGGAAGAGACAAAACACAAAACTAATAACACATAAGGAAGAGACAACACACAAAACTACGAACACATAAGCAAGAGACAAAACACAAAACTAATAACATATAAGGAAGAGGCAAAACACAAAACTAATAACACATAAGAAAGAGACAAAGCACAATACTAATAACATATAAGGAAGAGGCAAAACACAAAACTTATAACATATAATGAAGAGACAAAACACCAAACTAATAACACATAAGGAAGAGACAAAGCACAAAACTAATAACATATATGGAAGAGACAAAGCACAAAATTAATAACATATAAGGAAGAGACAAAACACAATACTAATAACATATAAGGAAGACGCAAAACACAAAACTAATAACATATAAGGAAGAAGCAAAACACAAAACTAATAACTCATAAGGAAGAGGCAAAACACAAAACTAATGACATATAAGGAAGAGGCAAAACACAAAACTAATAACATATAAGGAAGAGGCAAAACACAAAATTAATAACACATAAAAAAGAAACAAAACATAAAAACTAATAAGACATAAGGAAGAGACAAAACACAATAATAAAAATACATAAGGAAGAGAAAAAACCAAAAACTATAAAGATAAAAGGAAGAGACAAAACACAAAACTAATTACTCATAAGGAAGAGACAAAACACCAAACTAAAAAGACATAAGGAAGAGACAAAACACAAAAATAAAAATACATAAGGAAGAGTCAAAACACAAAACTATAAAGATAAAAGGAAGAGACAAAACACAAAACTAATTACTCACAAGGAAGAGACAAAACACCAAACTAAAAAGACATTAGGAAGAGACAAAGCACAAAACTAATAAAACATAAGGAGGAGACAAAACACAAAACTAAAAATACATAAGGAAGAGACAAAACACAAAACTAATAAGAAATAGGGAAGAGACAAAACAGAAAGCTAGTAACACATAAGGAAGAGAAAAAACACAAAACTAATAAGACATAGGGAAGAGACAATACACAAGACTAATTATACATAAGGAAGAGACAAAACACGAAAATAATAACACATAAGGAAGAGACAAAACACAAAAATAATAAAATATAAGAAGGAGACAAAACACAAAACTAATAACACATAAGGAAGAGGCAAAACACAAAACTAATAACACATAAGGAAGAGACAACACACAAAACTAATAACACCTAAGGAAGAGACAAAACACAAAACTAATAGCACATAAGGAAGAGACAAAACACAAAACTAAAAAGACATAAGGAAGAGACAAAACACAAAACTAATAATACATAAGGAAGAGACAAAACACAAAAATAAAATACATAAGTTAGAGACAAAACACAAAACTAATAACACATAAGGAAGATACAGAACACAAAACTAATAGCACATAAGGAAGAGACAAAACACAAAAATAAAAAGATATAAGGAAGATACAAAACACAAAACTAAAATGACATAAGGAAGAGACAAAACACAAATAAACAACACATAAGCAAGAGACAAAACACAAAAATAAAAAGACATAAGGAAGAGACAAAACACAAAACTAAAAAGACATAAGGAAGAGATAAAGCACAAAACTAATAACACATAAGGAAGAGACAAAACACAGAACTAATAACACATAAGGAAGAGACAAAACACAAAAATAATTACTCATAAGGAAGAGACAAAACACTAAACTAAAATACATAAGGAAGAGACAAAACACAAAACTAAAAAGACATAAGGAAGATACAAACACAAAAATAAAAAGACATAAGGAAGAGACAATACACAAAACTAATAACACATAAGTAAGAGACAAAACACAAAACTAAAATACACAGGAAGAGGCAAAACACAAAACTAATAACACATAAGGAAGAGACAAAACACAAAACTAAAATACAAAGGAAGGGACAAAACACACGACCAATAACACATAAGAAAGAGACAAAACACAAAACTAATAAGACATAAGGAAGAGACAAAACACAAAAATAAAAATACATAAGGAAGAGACACAACACAAAACTATAAAGATAAAAGGAAGAGACAAGACACAAAACTAATTACTCATAAGGAAGAGACAAATCACCAAACTAAAAAGACATAAAGAAGAGACAAAGCACAAAACTAATAAAACATAAGGAGGAGACAAGACACAAAACTAAAAATACTTAAGGAAGAGACAAAACACGAAAATAAAAACACATAAGGAAGAGACAAAACACAAAAGTAATAAAATATAAGAAGGAGACAAAACACAAAACTAATAACACATAAGGAAGAGACCAAACACAAAACTAATAACACATAAGGAATAGACAAAACACAAAATAATAACACATAAGGAAGAAACAAAAAACAAAACTAATAACACATAAGGAAGAGACCAAGCACAAAAATAATAAAATATAAGAAAGAGACAAAACACAAAACTAATAACACATAAGGAAGAGACAAAACACAAAACTAAAAAGACATAAGGAAGAGACAAAACACAAAACTATTAACACATAAGAAAGAGACAAAACACAAAAATAAAATACATAAGTTAGAGACCAAACACATAAGGAAGATACAGAACACAAAAATAATTGCACATAAAGAAGAGACAAAACACAAAACTAAAAAGTTATAAGGAAGATACAAAACACAAAACTAAAAGGACATAAGGAAGAGACAAAACACAAAATTAATAACACATAAGAAAGAGACAAAACACAAAATTAAAAAGACATAAGGAAGAGACAAAACACAAAACTGAAAATACATAAGGAAGAGACAAAGCACAAAACTAATAACACATAAGGAATAGACAAAACACAAAATTAATAACACATAAGGAAGAGACAAAACACAGAACTAATAACACATAAGGAAGAGACAAAACACAAAATTAATTACTTATAAGGAAGAGACAAAACACAGATCTAAAATACCTAAGTAAGAGAAAACACAAAACTAAATAGACATAAGGAAGAGACAATACACAAAACTAATAACACATAAGTAAGAGACAAAACACAAATATAAAATACAAAGGAAGAGAAAAAACACACGACCAATAACACATAAGAAAGAGACAAAACACAAAACTAATAAGACATAAGGAAGAGTCAAAACACGAAAATAAAAATACATAAGGAAGAGACAAAAAACAAAACTATAAAGATAAAAGGAAGAGACAAAATACTAAACTAATTACTCATAAGGAAGTGACAAAACACCATGCTAAAAAGACATAAGGAAGAGACAAAGCACAAAACTAATAAAACATAAGGAGGAGACAAAACACAAAACTAAAAATACATAAGGAAGAGACAAAACACAAATCTATAAAGATAAAAGGAAGAGACAAAACACAAAACTTATTACTCATAAGGAAGAGACAAAACACCAAACTAAAAAGACATAAGGAAGAGACAAAGCACAAAACTAATAAAACATAAGGAGGAGACAAAACACAAAACTTAAAATACATAAGGAAGAGATAAAACACAAAGCTAATAAGACATAGGGAAGAGACAAAGCACAAAACTAATAACATATAAGAAAGAGGCAAAACACAAAACTAATAACACATAAGGAAGAGACAAAACACAAAACTAAAATACAAAGGAAGAGACAAAACACACGACCAATAACACATAATAAAGAGACAAAACACAAAACTAATAAGACATAAGGAAGAGACAAAACACAAAAATAAAAATACATACGGAAGAGACAAAACACAAAACTATAAAGATAAAAGGAAGAGAAGAAAACACAAAACTAATTACTCACAAGGAAGAGACAAAACACCAAACTAAAAAGACATAAGGAAGAGACAAAGCACAAAACTAATAAAACATAAGGAGGAGACAAAACACAAAACTAAAAATACATAAGGAAGAGACAAAGCACAAAACTAATAAGACATAGGGAAGAGACAAAACAGAAAACTAGTAACACATAAGGAAGAGACAAAACACAAAACTAATAAGACATAGGGAAGAGACAATACACAAGACTAATTATACATAAGGAAGAGACAAAACACGGAAATAAAAACACATAAGGAAGAGACAAAACACAAAAATAATAAAATATAAGAAGGAGACAAAACACAAAACTAATAACACATAAGGAAGAGGCAAAACACAAAACTAATAACACATAAGGAAGAGACAAAACACAAAACTAAAAACACATAAGGAAGAGACAAAACACAAAACTAATAGCACATAAGGAAGAGACAAAACACAAAACTAAAAAGACATAAGGAAGAGACAAAACACAAAAATAAAATACATAATTTAGAGACAAAACACAAAACTAATAACACATAAGGAAGACACAGAACACAAAACTAATAGCACATAAGGAAGAGACAAAACACAAAAATAAAAAGATATAAGGAAGATACAAAACACAAAACTAAAATGACATAAGGAAGAGACAAAACACAAAACTAACAACACATAAGCAAGAGACAAAACACAAAAATAAAAAGACATAAGGAAGAGACAAAACACAAAACTAAAAAGACATAAGGAAGAGACAAAGCACAAAACTAATAACACATAAGGAAAGGACAAAACACAAAATTAATAACACATAAGGAAGAGACAAAACACAGAACTAATAACACATAAGGAAGAGACAAAACACAAAAATAATTACTCATAAGGAAGAGACAAAACACTAAACTAAAATACATAAGGAAGAGACAAAACACAAAACTAAAAAGACATAAGGAAGATACAAACACAAAAATAAAAAGACATAAGGAAGAGACAATACACAAAACTAATAACACATAAGTAAGGGACAAAACACAAAACTAAAATACACAGGAAGAGGCAAAACACAAAACTAATAACACATAAGGAAGAGACAAAACACAAAACTAAAATACAAAGGAAGAGACAAAACACACGACCAATAACACATAAGAAAGAGACAAAACACAAAACTAATAAGACATAAGGAAGAGACAAAAAACAAAAATAAAAATACATAAGGAAGAGACAAAACAAAAACTATAAAGATAAAAGGAAGAGACAAAACACAAAACTAATTACTCATAAGGAAGAGACAAATCACCAAACTAAAAAGACATAAGGAAGAGACAAAGCACAAAACTAATAAAACATAAGGAGGAGACAAGACACAAAACTAAAAATACATAAGGAAGAGACAAAACACGAAATTAAAAACACATAAGGAAGAGACAAAACACAAAAATAATAAAATATAAGAAGGAGACAAAACAAAAAACTAATAACACATAAGGAAGGGACAAAACACAAAACTAATAACACATAAGGAATAGACAAAACACAAAATAATAACACATAAGGAAGAAACAAAAAACAAAATTAATAACACACAAGGAAGAGACCAAGCACAAAAATAATAAAATATAAGAAAGAGACAAAACACAAAACTAATAACACATAAGGAAGAGACAAAACACAAAACTAATAACACATAAGGAAGAGACAAAACACAAAACTAAAAAGACATAAGGAAGAGACAAAACACAAAACTATTAACACATAAGAAAGAGACAAAACACAAAAATAAAATACATAAGTTAGAGACAAAACACATAAGGAAGATACAGAACACAAAACTAATTGCACATAAGGAAGAGACAAAACACAAAACTAAAAAGTTATAAGGAAGATACAAAACACAAAACTAAAAGGACATAAGGAAGAGACAAAACACAAAATTAATAATACATAAGAAAGAGACAAAACACAAAATTAAAAAGACATAAGGAAGAGACAAAACACAAAACTAAAAATACATAAGGAAGAGACAAAACACAAGACTAAAATACAAAGGAAGAGAAAAAACACACGACCAATAACACATAAGAAAGAGACAAAACACAAAACTAATAAGACATAAAGAAGAGTCAAAACACAAAAATAAAAATACATAAGGAAGAGACAAAACACAAAACTATAAAGATAAAAGGAAGAGACAAAATACTAAACTAATTACTCATAAGGAAGTGACAAAACACCATACTAAAAAGACATAAGGAAGAGACAAAGCACAAAACTAATAAAACATAAGGAGGAGACAAAACACAAAACTTAAAATACATAAGGAAGAGACCAAACACAAAGCTAATAAGACATAGGGAAGAGACAAAGCACAAAACTAATAACATATAAGGAAGAGGCAAAACACAAAACTAATAACACATAAGGAAGAGACAAAACACAAAACTAAAATACAAAGGAAGAGACAAAACACACGACCAATAACACATAATAAAGACACAAAACACAAAACTAATAAGACATAAGGAAGAGACAAAACACAAAAATAAAAATACATACACAAGAGACAAAACACATAACTATAAAGATAAAAGGAAGAGACAAAACACAAAACCAATTACTCACACGGAAGAGACAAAACACCAAACTAAAAAGACATAAGGAAGAGACAAAGCACAAAACTAATAAAACATAAGGAGGAGACAAAACACAAAACTAAAAATACATAAGGAAGAGATAAAACACAAAACTAATAAGACATAGGGAAGAGACAAAACGGAAAACTAGTAACACATAAGGAAGAGACAAAACACAAAACTAATAAGACATAGGGAAGAGACAAAAAACTAGACTAATAATACATAAGGAAGAGACAAAACACGAAACTAATAACACATAAGGAAGAGACAAAACACAAAAATAATAAAATATAAGAAGGAGACAAAACACAAAACTAATAACACATAAGGAAGAGACAAAACACAAAACAAATAACACATAAGGAAGAGACAAAACACAAAACTAATAACACATAAGGAAGAGACAAAACACAAAACTATTAACACATAAGGAAGAGACAAAGCACAAAAATAATAAGATATAAGAAAGAGACAAAACACAAAACTAATAACACCTAAGGAAGAGACAAAACACAAAACTAATAACACATAAGGAAGAGACAAAACACAAAACTAAAATACAAAGGAAGAGACAAAACACACGACTAATAACACATAAGAAAAAGACAAAACACAAAACTTATAAGACATATGGAAGAGACAAAACACAAAAATAAAAATACATAAGGAAGAGCAAAATACAACAATATAAAGATAAAAGGAAGAGACAAAACACAAAACTAATATGACATAGGGAAGAGACAAAACAGAAAACTAATAACACATAAGGAAGAGACAAAATACAAAACTAATAAGACATAGGGAAGAGACAAAATACAAGACTAATAATACATAAGGAAGAGACAAAACACAATTCTAATAACACATAAGGAAGAGACAAACGCAAAAATAATAAGATATAAGAAAGAGACAAAACACAAAACTAATAACACATAAGGAAGTGACAAAACACAAAACTGATAACACATAATGAAGAGACAAAACACAAAACTAATAACACATAAGCAAGAGACAAAACCCTAACTAATAACATATAAGGAAGAGGCAAAACACAAAACTAATAACACATAAGAAAGAGACAAAGCACAATACTAATAACATATAAGGAAGAGGCAAAACACAAAACTAATAACATATAAGGAAGAGGCAAAGCACAAAACTAATAACATATAAGGAAGAGGCAAAACAGAAAACTAATAACACATAAGAAAGTGACAAAACACAAAACTAATAAGACATAAGGAAGAGACAAAACACAAAAATAAAAATATATAAGGAAGAGACAAAACACAAAACTATAAAGATAAAAGGAAGAGACAAAACATAAAACTAATTACTCATAAGGAAGAGACAAAACACCAAACTAAAAAGACATAAGGAAGAGACAAAGCACAAAACTAATAAATCATAAGGAGGAGACAAAACACAAAACTTAAAATACATAAGAAAGAGACAAAACACAAAACTAATAAGACATAGGGAAGAGACAAAGCACAAAACTAATAACATATAAGAAAGAGGCAAAACACAAAACTAATAACACATAAGGAAGAGACAAAACACAAAACTAATAAGACATAGGGAAGAGACAAAACACAAAACTAATAACACATAAGGAAGAGACAAAGCACAAAACTAATAACACATAAGGAAGAGACAATACACAAAACTAATAACACATAAGTAAGAGACAAAACACAAAACTAATAACACATAAGGAAGAGACAAAACACAAAACTAATAACACATAAGGAAGAGACAAAACACCAAACTAAAAAGACATAAGGGAGAGACAAAACGCAAAACTAATAATACATAAGGAGGAGACAAAACACAAAACTAATAACACATAAGGAAGAGGCAAAACACATAAGGAGGAGACAAAACACAAAACTAATAATACATAAGGAGGAGACAAAACACAAAACTAATAATATATAAGGAGGAGACAAAACACAAAACTAATAATACATAAGGAGGAGACAAAACACAAAACTATTAATACATAAGGAGCAGACAAAACACAAGACTAATAACACATAAGGAAGAGGCAAATTCAAAACTAATAAGACATAGGGAAGAGACAAAACACAAAACTAATAACACATAAGGAGGAGACAAAACACAAAACTAAAAATACATAAGGAAGAGACAAAACACAAAATTAATAAGACATAGGGAAGAGACAAAATACAAATCTAATAACATATAAGGAAGAGACAAAACACAAAAATAATAACATATAAGGAGGAGACAATACACAAAAACTGCTGCACATTTTGGTTGTATAGTTGACTGTTTCAGAGATATTCCTTTTTATTGCTCCAAATGATAAACTACGTAACTTTTGGATACGTAGAGTCAGACAGGAAAATTCAATGCCTCAATGCCAGAATTGGAGCCGTGGATCTTTTGTTCTGTGGCCGGTTACTCTGCCAGTGAGCTACCATGTCAATATGCCGGCATGGTATTGAATTTCTCAACTCACTCGCTTTTTCCCGGTAAACCTAAAGATGATCTCAAATTATTTTGAGATGACGACCCAATGGCGACTTACGAAGTTGTAAGTACTTTAAGTCCCAGGATTCATAGTATAGCCAACTATTATGGTTAATTGGTATTGGTTAAATTGTTTTTTCACACAAGCCTGTGTAGGACAGGAGTTGGATAGATAAAATAATTTGATATCACCTTTTGGTTTACCGTGAAACTTGTGAGTCTGTTAAGGAGTTCAATGCTATGTCGGCATGTTGCCTTGGTAACTCAGTGGAAGAGCAACCGGGAGATCAGTGGTTCAAATCCAGGCTATAGCATTGAATTTTTCAGGCTGACTCTACCTATCCAGCACCTGTCCTACACACGGCTAGAGACCAGGAGATCTGTGGTTCAAATCCCGCCTATAGCATTGCATTTTTCAGTCTGTCTCTACCTATTCAACTCCTGTCCTACACACGGCTAGAGATCGGGAGACCCGTGTTTCAAATCCCGGTTATGACATTGAATTTTTCAGTCTAACTCTACCTATCCAACTCCTGTCCTACACACGGCTAGAGATCGGGAGATCCGTGGTTCAAATCCCGGTTATAGCATTGAATTTTTCAGTCTGTCTCTACCAATCCAGCTCTTGTCCTACACACGGCTAGAGATCGGGAGATCCGTGGTTCAAATCCCGGCTATAGCATTGAGTTTTTCAGTCTGACTCTTACCTATCCAACTCCTGTCCTACATACGGCTAGAGGTCGGGAGATCCGTGGTTCAAATCCCGGCTATAGCATTGAATTTTTCAGTCTGACTCTACCTATCCAACTCCTGCCCTACACACGGCTAGAGATCGGGAGATCCGTGGTTCAAATCCAGGCTATAGCATTGAATTTTTCAGTCGGACTCTACCTATCCAACTCCTGTCCTACACACGGCTTGTGTGAAAAAAACAACTAATCCAATACCTGACTTCTGTCAAACGGGTCATGTTTCGTTTCAGCTCTCTTTTGTTCACTGGTGGTAATGCAAAGCAAACCCATAGCGACCAGCTTTTAAAAGATCGGTCTCTCGCTTTAGTATAGTTGCCTTCTACTTACAACAAATTCTGCTTATGTTTATCTCGATTAGAGATGATGTAGATACGGGATAGGATAGTTTGTTTGCAGAAGAGGTAGAGAAGCTCACAAGAATGAATCAGATCAGATAAGTATTAAAATAACATATGATTTGTGCATCACAAATAAAATATACATAATGGCTTTTCTGTTATTAATCTCTGAGATAACCTTCATTCTTAATTATTTTTATTGAATTTGTCAACATCAAGAGTTACTCATATTTTATTACAGAAAAAAGTGTAGCTATGTTAAAGCACAACATTTATATCAAATAAATTATGGAGTTATTTTTTCGAATGGCATAGATGTTTAAAGTGTTATACATTAAACTTTCTATACACTTATATACAATGTAGGCACATAGTACGTAGGGGAGATATTGCATTCCATCCGAAAATCGAGTACCGAGATTTTATTGGAAGTACATGTTTTGAGAGCATCTACATCCAAAACAATTTTTTAGAAGGCGCTCCTGTGTGCGTCTGTATGCATGTGAAGAGCATAAGTGAAAAACTAAAAGTCGGTTAAGTACTATACTTGAAATTTAAGTTTTGATCTTCCAACATTTTAAACTAAATCTCCCGCCCCATTCACTCCTTAAATGTAACTTTTACAATATTTTCGATATTTTCAAAAATGGCTGTAAAATTTTTGATTAAAATGGCATTTATTAGCATGGCAAATAAATTGCAAAATTAAAATTTATTGGGCACAACCTCTGAGGCCTTCTTCATTTTAGATGAAATTAAGCGACAGATAATTCTTAGTACATGAAAATGTAGACCTCGTTAAAACTAACAATTTATGTTATTACATTTTTTGTGTAGTAAATCATTTCCGAGATAGTTCTTGTTATTGGTTTTAAAGATGTTAAATGGAAAGCCGTTATTTATTGTTTTACATCCTGGTCATGTAGAGAAAAGGGAATTATAATTGCATCCCATAGCGTCTAGATCTTAATAGATTTATCTGTCGCTTTAGCGTTTTTCCCTTCTGTTTAGAAGGAACTGCGTACTAGAACTATTACTTCTAACGTTTATCACAAAGGGAAGTAAAGAATAAACGTTTGTAAGTAAAGTTTGTCGTAAAATAGATAAATAAGGTCATATGAATGGAACACATAAGATTTGTTAAACTGAAAATCGATATTCATTCTTTTCTCCTTCCTTCCTTTCTAAAAGCAATTCAAGGAGAAGGACATTTCAAACTGATCCATAGTGAACTACTCAAAAGATTTTACTATCAGATCTGTTTAGTGTATTCTGGTTATACTTACAAAAATATGGTAGAATAGCTCACTTAATACGAGCTGCTGTAAGTTTAAGCTTTTGTAGACAATGAGTGGAGGAAGTCATATGAATGCAACACATGACATATTTGAATAAGTTTTTACTGATGCACATTGAACAATATTGATATATCCATAGAGAGTAACGGTGTCCTGTAACATTCTTTGTGTAGCACCAATCATTGTCACATTCATCATGTTAATAGCGGTCAAAGCCTTGGAATGTCACTCCTGTGTGTAGTGAACACGTGCTACTTCTGTATATACCTTACCTTGTCATCGACAGTTGAAAGTTGTGTGTAGTGAACACGTGCTACTTCTGTATATACCTTACCTTGTCATCGACAGTTGAAAGTTGTGTGTAGTGAACACGTGCTACTTCTGTATATATCTTACCTTGTCATCGACAGTTGAAACTTGTGTGTAGTGAACACGTGCTACTTCTGTATATATCTTACCTTGTCATCGACAGTTGAAACTTGTGTGTAGTGAACACGTGCTACTTCTGTATATATCTTACCTTGTCATCGACAGTTGAAACTTGTGTGTAGTGAACACGTGCTACTTCTGTATATATCTTACCTTGTCATCGACAGTTGAAACTTGTGTGTAGTGAACACGTGCTACTTCTGTATATATCTTACTTTGTCATCGAATGTTGAAACTTGTGTGTAGTGAACACGCGCTACTTCTGTATATATCTTACCTTGTCATCGAATGTTGAAACTTGTGTGCAGTGAACACGTGCTATTTCTGTATATATCTTACTTTGTCATCGAATGTTGAAACTTGTGTGCAGTGAACACGTGCTACTTCTGTATATACCTTACCTTGTCATCGACAGTTGAAACTTGTGTGCAGTGACAACGTGCTACTTCTGTATATGCCTTACCTTGTCATCGGCAGTTGAAACTTGTGTGTAGTGAACACGTGCTACTTCTGTATATACCTTACCTTGTCATCGACAGTTGAAAGCTGTGTGTAGTGAACACGTGCTACTTCTGTATATACCTTACCTTGTCATCGACAGTTGAAAGTTGTGTGTAGTGAACACGTGCTACTTCTGTATATATCTTACCTTGTCATCGACAGTTGAAAGTTGTGTGTAGTGACCACGTGCTACTTCTGTATATATCTTACCTTGTCATCGACAGTTGAATGTTGTGTGCAGTGAACACGTGCTACTTCTGTATATACTTTACCTTGTCATCGACAGTTGAAAGTTGTGTGCAGTGAACACGTGCTACTTCTGTATATACCTTACCCTGTCATCGGCAGTTGAAAGTTGTGTGCAGTGAACACGTGCTACTTCTGTATATATCTTACCTTGTCATCGACAGTTGAAAGTTGTGTGCAGTGAACTCGTGCTACCTCTGTATATACCTTACCTTGTCATCGAATGTTGAAACTTGTGTGTAGTGAACACGTGCTACTTCTGTATATACTTTACGTTGTCATCGACAGTTGAAAGTTGTGTGCAGTGAACACGTGCTACTTCTGTATATACTTTAACTTGTCATCGACAGTTGAAGGTTGTGTGTAGTGAACACGTGCTACTTCTGTATATACCTTACCTTGTCATCGACAGTTGAAAGTTGTGTGTAGTGAACACGTGCTACTTCTGTATATATCTTACCTTGTCATCGACAGTTGAAAGTTGTGTGTAGTGAACACGTGCTACTTCTGTATATATCTTACCTTGTCATCGACAGTTGAAAGTTGTGTGCAGTGAACACGTGCTACTTCTGTATATATCTTACCTTGTCATCGACAGTTGAAAGTTGTGTGCAGTGAACACGTGCTGCTTCTGTATATATCTTACCTTGTCATCGACAGTTGAAAGCTGCAACAGTCAGACAGTTTCGCTATGACTTCTGAGCGTACGGTTGCAGGTAGAGAGACATCCGAAACATCAGGGGCAAGTGACCTAGCGAGAAAAACAAAATGTGCTACAGATTTGCACTAGAGATCTATTTGTAATAATTTTGGCACTAACAAAGAGATACTTTACAATATGGACCCTCTAGCACAATCGCATTGCTTTGGCTGGGAGGAATAGTGGGTCTACTGAACATAGCCTATTAGCTGTAGTTCACAATTATTATTAGTACTAGTAATAGAACTTTTATTGTTAAAAATTCTCTTTTTATGCTTTGAAATGAGCACCAATCATATGCGCCGTACATGTCTTTCCTATCCTAAGATAGCTATAGTAAGATTTTGTATTAAATATATAGTTTAGTTTTTACAAAATAACTGAGAGAAGACACATACAAAAGAGTGAGAGATAATTAAAATGAAATGGAAGCATAAACTTAGCATTACCACGGTCTCAGTCAGTTGCTCTTTCTTTCTCCAGGGCAAGGCCTTGGTGAAACACTAAACATATACATTTAATTACTGCGTAATAAAATAACAGAAACAAATGAAGATAAAAAATCAAATGAGAAACAGTTAGGAAGTTGAACTACAAAGTTATGATTCCATATGAGCAGTGCTAAGTTTAACGGAATCCTCGCTCTTATGCACACTGTCCCCCTCTACCGTTCTCCATAGCAATTAACCTCCTTTGCCGTATCTTAGATCCAAGTAACCCTATTTTATGATTCCTAGGTTCAACATTACATAAACACCAGCTTTCATTTCCCGCTATACCAAACTTATAAATGTAAGACTGAATATCAATATTTATTACACAGCCAATCCTATTAGAAAAACTATTGGCTGTAGAGTAGTACATTCCTTATTTGACATCTTATTCTCAATTAATCAAACATTACATCGAGAAGCGTTGAGGAAAATTGGTTAAATTAAGACCTATACAATTTTGTTGAGGGTTTATCTCATGATTTAGGAAAGGTTTTCGTGATATAAAAACACAAGCCTCTCGAGGGAATTGCAGAAAGAAAGTACCCTAAATAATCACACTGAGGAATTTATTACACTAATATAGTTTAAGATTGCTTCTCCAGAAACTTTTCTCAGTAAAGTTTAGGATGGAGTAGCAAGTTTTCTCTTAATGTTTAAAGTGATATATTCTACCATCTTAAAATAAAGATAAGATTGGATTGTTTTTCACACAAGCCGTGTGTAGGACAGGAGTTGGATAGGTAGACTCAGACTGAAAAATTCAATGTCATAGCCAGGATTTGAATCACGGATCTCCCGATCTCTAGCCGTGTGTAGGACAGGAGTCGGATAGGTAGAGTCAGACTGAAAAATTCAATGTGATAGCCGGGATTTGAACCACAGATCTCCCGGTCTGTAGCCGGTCGCTCTGCCAAAGTTGAGAAATTCAATGCTGCTGACAAGTTGACATGATAGCTCTGTAGCTGAGCAACCAGCTAGAAACAAGGAGTCCGTGGTTCAAATCCCGGCTGTGGCATTGAATTTTTCAGTCTGACTCTCCCTCTCCAACTAAATATGAGATGTTTTCCATTCACATTACTTCTAGTAGCTTCTGTACAAACAAACTTGTTACAGAAGACTTGCCACTCTCATTAGCAGATTGTCTTATTATGTAGAATTGGTTGCTCTATGCTAAAGCGATGTTCAAATGTTTCAAAAGCTGCTCAATGTGATTGTCGTTGAAACTACCTTGTTTGCTTGGCCAGGAGTAAAACGGACTGTTTGAGATACGCACACATATTTTAATTTTGAGCTCAAGAAAGGAATGTCTCGGAAACCTTTAGCTGCACAACAAAAATTTAATCAAGATCTACACTTTATCTACCAGCTACGAAAAGTCATTCAGAGTGAACCGGACTTCAGGAGCTATTTTCAAGAAATAAATATACAAGCTTTAATTAAAACCATATAAAAACAAAATCATTTTTAGAAAATTGAATACGTTAAAAATGTTCTATATAAAGAGTAATTTTTGTTGGCGGTATTAACTTTAAAATGTTCGTGTCGCATCTTAAATACCAAGCTTCGTATTTAACGGGCTTTTCGTTTTGGAGTTATAAATACGTACAATTGCCTTTGCTACACATTTTTATTGTTTCATTTATATAGCCCCATTTAACATCTAAGGTCATATCGAGGGCTTTGTACCTGAAACAACTCGTTGTCTGTAGATACTTTTGCGTTTAGTTTAAATCATTTTATTTTCCTCAAACATACACACATACATTCTTACATACATACTTCCAGACTCGGAGTTGCAGTCAAAGTGTGAAAGAGGACGGTCGTGTTTTGTGTCTTGCTCGTAAACTACCTGGAAGAAGTTCGACAATGGAGAGCGTACGAGAACTCATTGAACAGTTGCGGCAGGAAATGCGTTTAGGATTTGAAAAGTACAGCCTAAAATCCCTGGAAAGTGCCGTGGAGAATGTGTCAGTTCAAATGCGTGCTCTTGAAGAGAAAATGAATTATCTAGAGAACCAATATCGTAGAAATAATATTGTGCTATATGGTGTGACAGAAGAAGCGGGAGAGAGTTGGGAGATGACGGAGGGAATAGTGAAAAATGTCATCTCACAAATAGGAATCGAACTCCGCGAGTTTGATGTGGAGAGAGCCCATCATGTAGGTCGACGTGGCAATGTAAGGCGACCTATTGTGTGTAAACTGGCCCATTATAAACTCAAGGTGGCCATCCTTCGAGATGCTCGTTATTTACGGGGAACGGGAATAAGCATTAGCGAGGACTTTGGCCAGCGTGTAAGAGAAGAGAGAGAGAGAGTTCTTAAATGCACACATGTTTGAGGCCAGGAAGCAGGGCTGTCATGCCGTATTACGCTATGACAAGCTCATCATTAACGGGCGAGTCTGGAACCGACAGGAGCTGGAAGCGCATGGAACAGCCGAGAAATAGTGCGGAAACCGAACCCAGGACGGGGCAGCAAGAGCAGGTAGCTAGTACCTCAGCCCAACAGGTAGCAGTTCCCTCAGCAGAACAACATCAGGTGCCTCAAGCTATGTCGACAGGTAGGGGCAAAGGGGAGAAGAGGGTGAGACAGTCTTCTCCGGAGAAGCTAACAACAACGCCCCTCCGTGCCATTAGGCTGACAACAGCTCGACAAGGGGTCAGCCAAGTTGTAGGAAGACCAACAGCAAGGAAACAATAGGACCCAACCCTTTCTTTGAGGATTGTCACATGGAACATCGAATGCTTCAAAAAAAGGTTGGGTAGCGCGAATTTCTTGTATTTCCTTAGTGATTTTGACGTTGTGTGCTTAACAGAAATTTGGTTGAAAAACGGAGAAAACGTAACACTTGCTAATTTCCATAGTTTTAGTAGGGGAAGGGAGACACGGGGAAGGCGGGGAAGGTGGCCAGGGGGGGGGGGGTATCAGTTTCATTCTGGTCTGAGCTGGAGACTGAGATAACTAAATTAGAAATCAGTTTGGAGGGGGTGATTGCTGTATCTTTAGCACAGGGGGGAGTACATATAATAGTTATAGGATTATATAACCAGCCAGCAACGTCCAAGCATGCAAACAGGATTTTTTTCAGTGACTTAACCGAAACGTTAGTGCAATTACAGGAACATTTTCCAGGCGCTGAATTAATTCTCTTAGGAGATTTTAATGCGAGGTTAGGAGGGGAGAATATTTCTCTAACGGGAGCTCATCAATGGGGGGAGAAATTCCGCGAAGGTCAACGAAAGAGCAAGGATAGTTTTATTAATGGGGAGGGCAGACAATTACTTGCTTTCTGCGATGCCTTCTCATTAGAAATAATGAATGGCAAGCACGGTGAGGATCGAGAGGGAGAACTCACTTTCATAAATGAAAATGGGGGTAGTGTAATAGATTTTATTTTAATAAGTCAGGGTTTAATTTGCGATTTAGACATTTTTGGGTGGGGAATCGTATCGAGTCGCATCACTGTCCGGTTGCCCTGGAACTGAATGTAGAGACGGCCATGCAGGCGCATGCACCTGAAGAGGGGCAGGGGGACGAAGGGAGATTCATTAGTAAATTTATATGGAAACCGGTAGAAACAGAAATAATTGTTGATAAATTAGAAAGAAGATTAGGGGAAAGGAACGCAGGACCAGCGGAGGAACTAACACATACAATAGCAACGGCTGCGGGGACAATGAAAGTCCAAATGCATGGTAAGATAAAACGATTCAATGGTTGGTATGACCAACAATGCAGAGCTGTAAAGAAACAAGAAGAGGAGGCTCTGTCAAAATTCAGAAGGGAGTGGGGACATAACATTAGGAAAATTTTTACAAAAAAGCGAAAGGAGTATAAACAGCTCTTACGGGAAAAGAGAACATCGTGGCAAGACAAACTTACTCAGAAAATTAGTAATACTTTAACAAGGGGGCATAACGCTGGGATGTGGCAAGTAGTAAAACATTTAAGAGGCAACCGTCAGGCGCCCAACGAAATTTCTCCCAGAAAATGGGCAATGCATTTTATGGGAATATTCGGGAAAGGTGAAAGGGAAGGAATTTTTATAAAGGAAGTGCAAATTTTGGGAAATCTTGAAATCCCAATACTGGACGAAGAAATATCAGCACGAGAAATAGAACAGGCGCTGAGGAGTCTGAAGGGAGGCAACGTTCCAGGGTTGGATGGGCTGCCTCCGGAAGTTTTTAAAGCCGCAGCCAATTTTAATGAGTTTGGTAGGAGTATGCTCCAGATATGTAACAGATTGTTTATTGAGGGAAATTACCCTACCTGTTGGGCAAAGGGCATTATTCATCCCATTTGTAAAGGGAAGGGAACTATTGGGCATTCGGATAAATATAGGGGGGTTACTCTGTTGCCAATTATGGAAAAAATTTATTGTAGAGTGTTATATAACCGGATAAAGGACTGGGAATCTAAATTTGGCAAACTTTCAAAAGTTCAAATGGGTTTCAGAGAAGGACACAGTACCATAGAGGCCGCTTTTATAATAGACACTTTAAGGACGAAGCAACTGTTAACTAAGCGGGGAAGCTTCATTGTACTTTTGTGGACTTTAAGAAGGCATTTGACTCAATCAATCGAAATACATTATGGTACAAACTAGGCAGAAAGGTGTTATCAAGTAAAATGGTTAGAGCAATGCAGGCAATGTATCAAAATGTCGAATTTTGTGTAAAGTACAACAGAAACAGAGTGTCCGAGAGCTGCCGAAGCTATAGGGGAGTGAGACAGGGTTGTATTTTATCTCCTTTGCTATTTAATCTCTTTGTGGATGATATTACTGATACAAAGATAGCAGAGAATATCCAAGTACCAGTAGTAGCGGATTTGCAGATCCCAACACTTTTATACGCAGACGATTTAGAATTGTGCTCTACGACAGTAAACGGATTGCAACGAGGACTGGACAAACTTAAAAATTATTGCGATGAATGGCTACTTACAGTTAATGTGATTAAGACTAAGGCAATATCTTTCAAAAAGGGTTGTGTTTATAGCAGGGAGGAGACTTGGACATGTGCAGGACAGATACTGGACAATGTTAAATCTTTTGTGTACTTAGGACTCCCATTTACAATGAACGGAAAATGGACAAAACACATTGACATCATGAAACACAAGGCAAGGGTGAAAGCGACGGAAGCTCTCCGGATACGCTATAGAATACGGAATATATCCGTAACCTTAATGGAAATTGTATACGGAGCGACAGTTAGATCCACGATGACATACGGAGGAGAAATATGGGGGTGGGAACAAACAGGGAATCTGGATCAAGTGAGGACCCAATTTTTGAAAGGAACTCTGGGTGTAGGGAGGGGTACGGCAAACTGCGAAATAATGAGGGAATTCGGGGCACATAGTGAAACGATAGAGTGCAAAATCAGAGCAGTTAAATATTGGATGAGAATCGTTCACGGAAACCAATCTCTAATTAGAGCCGTCTGCTACCGTGAACAGTTGCGAATGGAAGGTAATTCGACGTGGGCATCAAAATTAAAGAAAGGGTTGGAAACCATTGGGATGGGAGACATTTGGATGGTGGGGCAGGAAAACAGGCGAAGTATTTGGAGAAAAAATAAGAACTGCCTCTGTGATATTGACAGAGAGCAAATAATTGCGCAGTGCACAGAGAAGGTGTCATTAGAAGTACAATCTGGGCTAAAATCGGATTGGGGTATGGAGCAATAGATCAAAACAGGTACCAAACTCATTAGAGAGGGGCTCGCGTGGATTAGACTAGGAGCATGGAGGAGCACGAACATTTCTGACGAGAATAGTACGAGAATATGTCCCATTTGCGAGGAGACAGAGTCGTGGACTCATATCTTGGCAAGATGTAGGGGTACGGAGGAATGGCGGGAAAAATATTTGCCGCGATTTTTTACCACTGCGAATGTAGGGCTAGAAGCATGTTGGACTCTACTGGCAGGCACGGAAAACATGGACGGGCTAGGTAAATTTATAGTTAAGGCAAGACAGCTGAGATCTGTGGAGGCTGCCACTAGAGAAGGGGGGGGGGGAGGAATAAGATCAACTAAACAACAGTGACTATATTGTTCTACATACATATTTATTATGTCATATTTAGATCACTGTTGTGCTATGGTTGTATATATAGTGTATATATTATGTATATATATATATATATATATATATATATATATATATATATATATATATATATATGTCTTTTAAGTGTAATTATCTATTATAAGAGGGTGCATTTATGAAGGTGTACTCTGCGCTGTAAATTTAAATTGCTATATTTGAATATCTTTGTATTTTTATTTTCGGGTTCACTCTTAATTCTTTATTGTTGTTTAGTATTGCTTTTGACTGTGTATTTCCTTTGTCTTTTTATTTTCGTGTTTACTCTTTTAACTCTTTGTTGTCGTTGTTGTTTTAATGTTGCTTGTAATGTGTATTACAAAAGCACGTACGGTCTGTGAACCCGTGCGACTGTTGAAATTCTATGTATTATATTGCTATGTCAATAAATATACTTATTCATTCATTCACACTTCCAGACTCTGTCTGGGATAGGGAATAATCCTGGTTAAAGAAAAATCCCCCCCCAGCCGTGAATCGAACCCGGGATCTCCGGGGAGAAGTCAGCTCGTTGACCACTCGACCACGGAGGCAGTCCTTTCCAAAAGCTTTGTTTGGTTTCAAAGGGCCTGAAGACATATATTATCGGCAAAATCTCAGTATTGAATTTTTCGGTGGAATAC
Source organism: Hymenopus coronatus (assembly GCA_030762935.1). Classification (NCBI taxonomy): domain Eukaryota; kingdom Metazoa; phylum Arthropoda; class Insecta; order Mantodea; family Hymenopodidae; genus Hymenopus; species Hymenopus coronatus. The sequence goes on along the minus strand of CM060886.1, from coordinate 1,387,140 downwards.
AGCAAATTTCCTACTTACATGCTAGATAAAGTAAAAATGTGAATTGCAAATAAATTATATATAGATATAAATTGAATCATATGTTTGTAGATGTTGATTCAAGATAATCAAAGCAACTACAAATAGCATATGAACCAAGAAAGTAGCACAAAACTACAACTTGGAACTTCACCGTTGAAAAACCAAAGACATCGGCATAGGAGAAAACAGAATAGCATAGAAAACACTATAAAGCTACGGGAGGCAGATAATATACGTATTTTTTGGATTATGAAGTTACATGAAAATATTCTTGAATAAATAGTGAAAAATAGTCTATATAATAATAATCCTATAAATAACAAATACATATTTTATATACATAATGAAAACCTAAAAAAAGAAAAAAAATTCATTCGAAATTTTAGTTAACGTTACTGTTTTAAAATATGGTTCTAAACATTCATAATAAATGAGAACATTTGGGGAATTCATATCAGCGAATCTCTCTCCAGGTTAGAAACATTTGAGAAACAGTCATTTTCAACATCCTTTTTCTGGGGTTCAAATTTTAGTATTTATAATTTTTATTGAAATTATACTTCTCTTTGGCATTAGCGGGAGAACTTCACATTTTCGTGGCAATATGAATCCTTCGGTACCGCTAACGTTATGTTCACTTCAGTTTTCTAAATCACCTAAAAATCTTTGGTTTTGGTATTGCGGTGTTTTTTGGCCGCCACTGGTGACTGAATCCACGACAATCCCAAAGAGAAATGTTTACTTCAACACCTGCCGCGATTCCTCGAAATCAGCGCCACACTCCCCGGCTGAGAAGGTAAGGTGACCAAAACTTATATTATTTCTCATCAACTTGTAAACATACTTAATTCTCACCTGCCTCGTAGGGTCCACTTTCAATCAGTGTACCTGGTGCTGTCTGCCGATACCTCTGACTACGTGCATTTCTTAAGTTTCCATTCTTCTAAAGTTACACTTGCCATTCATGCCGGAATTATTAGAGTGGCAACATCTAGCTGAATAAACGTGCACGTTACACTTGGAGATGCACGGTCACTGTTGGTGGAGAGCGCTGTCTTCATGATGGAGATAAGGTTTCACATTTTACACTTGGAGGTGAACGTCACCGTTGGTGGAGAGCGCTGTCTTCATGATGGAGATAAGGTTTCACATTTTACACTTGGAGAAGAACGTAAGTGTTGATGGAGAGCATTTTTTTCGTGCTGGAGATAATATTTCATGTTTTACACTTGGAGATGCACGGTCACTGTTGGTGGAGAGCGCTGTCTTCATGCTGGAGATAAGGTTTCACATTTTGCACTTGGAGATGAACGTCAGTGTTGATGGAGAGCATTGTCTTCGTACTGGAGATAAGTTTTCGTATTTTACACTTGGAGATGAACGTCAGTGTTGGTGGAGAGCGCTCTCTTCCTGTTGGAGATAAGGTTTCACATTTTACACTTGGAGGTGAACGTCACCGTTGGTGGAGGGCGCTATCTTTATGCTGGAGATAAGGTTTCACATTTTACACTTGGAGATGAACGTCAGTGTTGATGGAGAGCATTGTCTTCGTGCTGGAGATAAGATTTCGTATTTTACTCTGGGAGATGAACGTCAGTGTTGGTGGAGAGCGCTCTCTTCATGTTGGAGATAAGGTTTCATGTTTTACAGTTGGAAATGAACGTCAGTGTTGGTAGAGAGTGCTGTCTTCATACTAGAAATAGGGTTTCATATTTTACACTTGGAGATGAACGTCAGTTTTGATAGAGAGCACTGTCTTCGTGCTGGAGATAAGGTTTCACATTTTGCACTTGGAGATGAACGTGGTGGAGAGTGTTGTCTTCGTGCTGGAGATAAGGTTTCACATTTTACACTTGGAGATGAACGTCAGTGTTGGTGGAGACTGCTGTCTTCGTGCTGGAGATAAGGTTTCACATTTTACACTTGGAGATGAACGTCAGTGTTGATGGAGAGCACTGTCTTCATGCTGGAGACAAATTTTCACATTCTACACTTGCAGGTGAACCTCGGTGTTGGATGGAGAGCGCTGTCTTCGTTCTGGAGATAAATTCTCACATTTTACACCTGGAGATGAACGTCAATGTTGGTGGAGAGCGCGTCTTCATGCTAGAGATAAGGTTTCATATTCTACACTTGGAGATGAACGTCAGTGTTGGTGGAGAGCGCTGTCTTCATGCTGGAGATAAGGTGTCATGTTTTACACTTGGAGATGAACGTCAGTGTTGGTGGAGAGCATAGTCTTCGTGCCGGAGATAAGGTTTCACATTTTACACTTGGAGATGAACCTAAGTGATAGTGGAGAGCATTGTCTTCGTGCTGGAGATAAGGTTTCACATTCTACACTTGCAGGTGAACGTCAGTGTTGGTGGAGAGCGCGTCTTCATGCTGGAGATAAGGTGTCATGTTTTACACTTGGAAATGAACGTCTGTGTTGGTAGAGAGTGCTGTCTACATACTAGAAATAGGGTTGCATATTTTACACTTGGAGATGAACGTCAGTTTTGATTGAGAGCACTGTCTTCGTGCTGGAGATAAGGTTTCACATTTTGCCCTTGGAGATGAACGTCAATATTTGTGGAGAGCGCTGTCTTCGTGCTGGAGCTAAGGTTTCACATTTTACACTTGGAGGTGAAGGTCACTTTTGGTGGAGAGCGCTGTTTTCATGCTGGAGATAAGGTTTCACATTTTACAATTGGGGTGAAGCTCACTGTTGGTGGAGAGCGCTGTCTTCGTGCTGGAGATAAGGTTTCACATTTTACACTTGAAGTTGAAGGTCACTGTTGGTGGAGAGCGCTGTTTTCATGCTGGAGATAAGGTTTCAGATTTTACACTTGGAGGTGAACGTTACTATTGGTGGAGAGCACTGTCTTCGTGCTGTTGATAAGGTCTCACATTTTACACTTGGAGATGCACCGTCACTGTTGGTGAGAGCGCTGACTTCGTGCTGAGGTTAATGTTTCACATTCTTCTCTTGGAGATGAACTTCAGTGTTGGTGGAGAGCATTGTCTTCGTGCTGGAGATGAGGTATCACATTTTAAACTTGGAGATGAACGTCATTGTTGTTGGAGAGCATTGTCCTCATGCTGGAGATAAGGTTTCACATTCTACACCTGGAGGTGAACCTCAGTTTTAGTGGTGAGCGCTGTCTTTGTGCTGGAGATAAGGTTTCACATTCTACACTTGCAGGTGAACCTCGTTGTTGGTGGAGAGCGCATTCTTCGTGCTGGAGATAAGGTTTCACATTCTACACTTGCAGGTGAACCCCAGTGTTGGATGGAGAGCGCTGTCTTCGTGCTGGAAATAAATTTTCACATTTTACACCTGGAGATGAACGTCAATGTTGGTGGCGAGCGCTGTGTTCATTTTGGAAATAAGGTGTCATATTTTTACGTCAGTGTTGGTGGAGAGCGCTGTTTTCGTGCTGGTGATAAGGTTTCACATTTTACACTTGGAGATGAACGTCAGTGTTGATGGAGAGCATTGTCTTCGTGCTGGAGATAAGATTTCAAATTTTACACTTGCAGATGAACGTCAGTGTTGGTGGAGAGCGCTCTCTTCATGTTGGAGATAAGGTTTCATGTTTTACACTTGGAAATGAACGTCAGTGCTGGTAGAGAGAGCTGTCTTCATACTAGAAATAGGGTTTCATATTTTACACTTGGAGATGAACATCAGTTTTGATGGAGAGCACTGTCTTCGTGCTGGAGATAAGGTTTTATATTTTGCTCTTGGAGATGAACGTCAATATTTATGGAGAGCGCTGTCTTCGTGCTGGAGATAAGGTTTCACTTTTTACACTTGGAGGTGAATGTCACTGTTGGTGGAGAGGGATGTCTTCGTGCTGGAGATAAGGTTTCACTTTTTACACTTGTGGATGAACGTCAATGTTTGTGCAGAGTGCTGTCTTCATGCTGGAGATAAGGTTTCACATTCTACAGTTTGAGGTGAACCTCAGTGTTGGTGGAGAGCGCTGTCTTTATGCTGGAGATAAGGTTTCATGTTTTACACTTGGAAATGAATGTCAGTGTTGGTAGAGAGAGCTGTCTTCATACTAGAAATAGGGTTTCATATTTTACACTTGCAGATGAACGTCAGTGTTGGTGGAGAGCGCTGTCTTCATGCTGGAGATAAGGTTTCATGTTTCACACTTGGACATGATCGTCAGGGTTGAGCGCTGTCTTCGTGCAGGAGATAAGGTTTCATGTTTTACACTTAGAGATGAACTTCAGTGTTAGTGGAGAGGGCTGTCTTCATGCTGGAGATAAGGTTTCACATTCTACACTTGGAGGTGAACCTCAGTGTTGGTGGAGAGCGCTGTCTTTATGCTGGAGATAAGGTTTCATGTTTCACACTTGGAGATGAACGTCAGGGCTGGTGGAGAGCGCTGTGTTCGTGCAGGAGATAAGGTTTCATGTTTTACACTTGGAGATGAACGTCAGTGTTGGTGGAGAGCGCTGTCTTCGTGCTGGTGATAAGGTTTCACATTCTACACTTGGAGGTGAACCTCAGTGTTGGTGGAGAGTGCTGTCTTCGTGCTGGAGATAAGGTTTCACATTCTTCACTTGGAGGTGAACCTCAGTGTTGGTGGAGAGCGCTGTATTCGTGCTGGGGATTTCACATTCTGCACTTGGAGGTGAACCTCAGTGTTGGTGGAGAGCGCTGTCTTCGTGCTGGAGATAAGGTCTCACAGTTGGTGGAGGTGGCGCATAAAGATCTAGATAACCCTCGCTATACTTATTTTTATATTTCTTAATATTTTTAGGAAGTTAAATATGATATTATAAATAACTCCATGTCACGACAGCTCACAAGAAGTCTTGGCTACTAAGCCCCCCCATCTCGGTCCACTATAGACGTCATGGATCGGGTGCAGTATTGGGGGGTGAGACGTGGTCAGCGCCTGGATCCCCTAGCCGGTTAATGCGGTCTTTACGACCTGGAGCCACTACTTCTCCATCAAGTAGCTCCTCAGGGAACTCACGAGGCTGAGTGCACTCCTGTCCAGGTCTCCCAGCGGGGGAAAAATCGAACCCAGATCTCGCGCTTGGTAAGCAGCTGCACTACCTCCGCGTCAGGGAGGCGATATCATTGTTAAATTATTAACATTTAATATTCATAATATAATTTGTTTTATTGAGTTAGAGGTGGTCAGATTAAGATCTTCGGTTCATTATTAAATACTACTCAAAGTTAACAACTTTACCAATAAAAGTTTACACGAATTCTAATTACACCATTTCTTCTCCCAACAGGTTTATACATTCATGCCAATATAAGAGTTTTCAGCAATACCAACATAAAATGTGGTCCATAACACATTTCCCCCTTCAGGTAATGACACTGCCAGTTGTGTCCTGCAGAACAATAACCATGTTGCGTTTGCCTTCTGTTGGTGCACACAAAAAATACTAAATAATTAACCATTGTAGAGAAATAGGTGAAATACTGTTTGCAACACTTGTATGAGACATGCAGTTATGTTGTTGTATGGAACCTACTGCTGGTATTATACCGTTTACTCAGTACCAGCATAAACCATTTACATTCAGGATGTTTAATTCCTTCATCCTTATTTACGAATTCTATTTTTCCTTGTTTCACTTCTGAATATCTGAACACTGATGTATACACCAATTGTTGAAGAAGTAGTGGTAGCTATTTAAGTTTATGCAGAACAAGTGTTTACTGTTTATACTTTTCTTAGTTGCTGTTAAATGTTTGTAGAACCGCTGTTATTATTCAGTTCCTTGTGAATGCAATCTCAATAGACTTACCAAAAATATTTTATGAGCTGCTTGTTATGTAATTAATGACTTTGACATTCTCCTCCTTGGATCCCTAGCACAAAAAACAAAGGTCTTAGTATTTGAGGAAATATATGCATTTGAAAACCAAATGAAAGAATATGTTGGAAATAAACAATGACATTAAACCAACCAAAACAAAAAGAAACATATTTCACATAAATTTTGTGATTTTTACGAGATGTGACCGAGCCGTGGTCGAGTGATCAGAACATTCAGTTCTCACCTCAATGCCAAACGACAGCACGTGGGATTTGGGGTGGACAAAGCGGCCGCTGCTGCATCTTGTACCAGCAGAGTCCTGGCTATAGTAGTAAAGCGGGCCTTAAACATTATCAACAAAACACTACGAGAAGTGTATATTTCCTGTAATTTTCTTATGGTTATGCAAAATAATTCAGAATGAAAAGCTTGAGGGCCTATTACTATAAAATAGGTGTATATTTAATTTCTCTGAATACATCCTAAACTTATGGTATTTAAAGAAAGTTCATTGATATATTTTCAAAAAAGATTCCATGTAAAGAGTAGCTTGTGGTGTTCCGTGTCTCAACCAACCGGCTTTTGCTTTTCACACAGAAAGTGTTCTCGGGCTTCTAGCCACGATTAACTCCAAGATGTGCATTACTTCATCTTCAGGCTAACCTCTAGCCCCGTATGCATAGGGTGGATAGAGAAGATATTGTATTCCACCCAAAAAGACGCTGCCCAGATTTCACCGGAAATACATGTTTTAAGATCCTGAATCCAAAAAAAAAACATTTTTAGAAAAGTATCCCTGTGTGTGTGTGTGTGTGTGTGTGCGTGTGTGTGTGTGTGTGCTCTCTTCCAGGAATGTAACACGAAGATTTACTAGAAAATCCCTTCATTCCCATCCCCAACTCCCTTGACATCCATTATTTGTCGAAACTTTTAATGTTTTCAAAAATGGCTCTAACGATTTCGAATAAAATACCTTACGTTTAAAATATTTTTATAACAAACGAAATGTATATTTGAATTTTATGCGAATAGTCTCTGAAGACCTCTTCATTCTGGAGTACTTTTCTATTACTGGTAAGCCTTAAGAGATATACAAAAACTTACTGCACAAAAAAGTATAAAACACATAATTTGTGTTATATACAGTTTTGTGAAGAGTTAACCGTTCCCCAGATATTCCGGATTATTAGTTTAAGTTTCAGCCACAAGCTTTTCTCAAACAGGAACACATTTTTCTTCTCGTTTCTCGTTTCTTTACTCCTGGAAAGCAAAGAGAATGGAATTTCAATTGTTTCACATACTGACCGGGTTTTTAAGGAACGAAAACTTGAACCTGTGTACCTATTTCCCTTCTACTTTCAAGGAGCTAGTAATAACACTAATTCTGCTTTGTTCGCCGAACAGCTAGCGGACATCTTGAGAATGGAGCACATTAGATTTTTGTCTTTCTAATTACAAGGATTGCAAGTAATGAGACAATTTCTTCTAATGTTTATCGTCACGAGAACAAGCTTCTTAACAATAATTTGTTACACAGATATAAAGAAAGTCATGTGAATGGAACACATCAGGTTTTTTTTATTTTTATTAACGCAACGGCTTTTTAACCTGGATGGTCATAATCGGATGATGAAGTTGGAACAATGAGCTCGGGCTTATCGGCAGGATAAGGGGAACCCCGAGAAAAATTTATCCGGGTAACTGACCCTAAGCAAGGTTCGAACTTGCGACCTCTTGTAAGAAAGCACAGTTTAAAGTTACGAGCTTAGCGATCTTATACGAGGTGCTAAAACTTGCTTTCTTACATTTAGCTCCACGTCAACCAGATTGCAAATAAAACACTGACAAATAATCGCTAAGCATTCATTTGAAACTGCAAAGTCCTGTCTTCTACGCTCTCATGCACATTTTGATATCCATTGCCTGTAATGCTAATGTACAAGAGAGGTAGATATCGTAATATATTTCATATATCATAACTTCTGGAAATTTGATTTATTTCACACATCAGTGGCGCGTTTTCTTTTGTAGAGAAATGGAACTTCCTCAAATTTTAATAAAAGTCTTAAATTAGCTGAACTATGCATTGTGAACATTCCCCAGAAGTATTTTCAGAATAAGAAAAACTCATTATACGTTATTACAATAATGGGTGTCTCTGATGAAAATATTCTGCAATAAATTTATCTAAATGATTTGTATTCAATCTTTCACGTTGTAGTGGAAATAAAATTTAGAAACTTAGTTATCCTTAAAATAATAAATAAAACATATACTGTGTTGCATTCACTTTAATTTCACTAACAATTATTCAACAAACTATTAACTAGTACAAACGTGTTTTTGTTTTACGTTATTTTAATCGATATAAACCAAATTATTTTATCCTGGCAGTTGCAATGGCAATATTTAGACTGGACTTTGAAATTCCTTCACATTGCACTATCAGAGAAAAAAACCATAACACAACTATTAGACAATTCAAACTGTTCAGTAACGCGGAATATCTCGAAAATTGCTAACTATACAAAAATTGTTTTAAATAAATTTTGTGGTAGAATTTTTCATATCTTTTTCGCTTTATCACTTATTCAAAGTGGTTAACAAGAGTTGTAAAAAACTATTGCAAGGTAATTTCAAAAAACGTATCATATGTTTCTTGAAAATGTGTTAAACTTGTGGCTGTTAATCAAAATCGTTGAGCCATATTTCAGAAAATGGAAATGTTGGAATGCATAGTGTAGTTTGGTGTGAAAGGCATTTCTTGAAAAGCTTCGGATGGTATCCTAGAAGATGTTGAGCTTAAACATTATAATTTCTGACACTGTTCACACAAACTCTATTTTATTGCTCTTCAAGATGAAGCTGGTTCAACATGCTACAACATTTAACAGCTCTTCAAGATGAAGCTGGTTCAACATGCTACAACATTTAACAGCTCTTCAAGATGAAGCTGGCTCAACATGCTACAACATTTATCAGCTCGTTCTGATATCCACATTTGCGGTGGGGTGAAGTGTGCTACCACTTCATACAATATTACAATCTCTTTGCTTCCACTTATAACGGAATATCGACCACTTAAAATACATAACTGCTCAAAACATTGAATTCAAAATACGAATGTATTGCTTTATAATGTGAACAAAAAGATTATTTCGTGGAGTAGTTTTGCTCAGTTGGAACAGAAAATCTTTCTTATGTGTGCCAGATATATAAATTAGGAACTTATCCGAGTTTTCGTTTCTGCACACAAACACGATGCTACATTCGCAAATATGTTTCTTTACTATTAAATCTGGACGTCCATTCTTTTGTTTATTTACATTCGCAAATATGTTTCGTTATTACTAAATCTGGACGTTCATTCTTTTGTTTATTTACAGTCGCAAATATGTTTCGTTACTATTAAATCTAGACGCCAATTCTATTGTTTATTTACATTCGCAAATATGTTTCGTTATTATTAAATCTATACGCCCATCCTTTTGTTTATTTACATTCGCAAATATGTTTCGTTTTTATTAAATCTAGACGCCCATTCTATTGTTTATTTACAGTCGGAAATATGTTTCGTTGCTAATAAATCTAGACGCCCATTCTTTTGTTTATTTACTTTCGCAAATATGTTTCGTTATTATTAAATCTAGACGCCCATTCTATTGTTTATTTACATTCGCAAATATGTTTCGTTGCTATTAAATCTAGACGCCCATTCTATTGTTTATTTACAGTCGGAAATATGTTTCGTTGCTAATAAATCTAGACGCCCATTCTTTTGTTTATTTACTTTCGCAAATATGTTTCGTTATTATTAAATCTAGACGCCCATTCTATTGTTTATTTACATTCGCAAATATGTTTCGTTGCTATTAAATCTAGACGCCCATTCTATTGTTTATCTACATTCGCAAATATGTTTCGTTGCTATTAAATCTAGACGCCCATTCTATTGTTTATTTACATTCGCAAATATGTTTCGTTGCTATTAAATCTAGACGCCCATTCTATTGTTTATTTACATTCGCAAATATGTTTCGTTGCTATAAATCTGGACGCCCATTCTATTGTTTATTTACATTAGCAAATATGTTTCTTTGCTATAAATCTGGACGCCCATTCTAGTCTTATTTACATTCCCAAATATGTTTCGCTACTATTAAATCTAGACGCCCATTCTATTGTTTATTTACATTCCCAAATATGTTTCGTTACTATTAAATCTAGACGCCCGTTCTTTTGTTTACGGGAACTTGTCAATACTCACTGGCCACGTTAAAACGGATTAATATATATTAAAATATTTGACTGTCGTTTTAGCCTAGCGTAGTTCCTTATTTCCGTTCTACTTCTAAGGAACCAAATAAGAAATCAGTTTCTGCTAATGTTTATCTCGATTAGCATGAAATAAAAAATAAGCTTATTAAAATAATTTGTTACAGAAGTGTAGATAAAGTCATGTGAATGGACCACATCTGAATTTTCACGGATAAATTGCAGCTGAAAATCCATCTTTACGCGCTAAGGCTCAAAATCAGTTCCCGACCAATTGTTTAGTCTGTGCATTTTCTATTTCAAATACACTTATTAATTTATTTTCATTTGTATTTTGACGGGTATACAAACTGGTATTGTTGTTCCTCTTAGTGCTGGTTTTAATTGCATCGTGCATGCTTAAAATTGTTCACCTTCCTTGCTAGTTAACCTCATTAATCAATAAATAATTTATTTACTTCATTTTAACAAACAACGAAAACTCTTATTAATATATAGGTTTAGAGTCTGTCATGACGATTTTCGGCTGCCCTCAACTGCGCATCCGGGAAGGGAACCAATAAATGCCCGTGCATTTTTAGGAAAGTTTTAGCTACACAAATTGTTAAGTTGTTTTTTACACTTATTTACAAATATTTTCAACTAGTTTTCCCCAGGTTTTAATCGAAGAATTGGTTTTGTGAGTAACATTCTGTGCAAATAAATAAATCAGATCTAGGATTGTAAAAGCAGTCTCTAAGTGTTTCTATTGTCCTCCATTGTATGCATCTCACAGCCGGCTCTTCTTTATACAAATTTTTTTATAAATTTTAAACAAAAGATAATATAGTTGATAAAGTTATATATATTATTAATTATTTTTATACAAAAAAACATTAACTTTAAATACATTCATCTACATCCTGTAAAAATGTCAGTATCATATATTGAGTATTTTCTAAGATAATGGTTCATGGATTTAATGGTTTTGTCATTTTAGGCATAGAGCTTTTAACTGCAGCTTAAACAAGGGTAGAGAAAGCAAAGAAGAGTCACAATTTTTTAAACATTCCTAATGATGACATGATAGTGATAGTGAAAAAATAAATAAACGTAAATGGCGTGTTATTTATTGACGCTCTTTAACTACTGTGGTTCTCAGGGTCCCATTCTAAATTGGGCGTGAAAGACCGCTTAATTTTGCTCAGAGGCCTCTCTATCAGGCTTGAGGTTCTTTTACGTGCCGTAAATATACGACACGAAACCAACGGCTTTACTTCCCTTCCGAAGGAAATCATGCTAAGGATTTTTACACCCGAAAAAAATCCATTGTCCTCCGCGGGGTTTGAACCCGTTACCTTGGGTATATGAAGTTAGCATGGTAACCATTACACCACGGAGGGTGATTATGCACTTAAATATAAGCTTACATGGATTTTGGGGGGCGCCGAGGAAGTGGATTACTTACTAGCAATGTCAATTTGCAGGAATCTCTGGATATCGATAACAAATGTGTTTTTGGAGATGCAAATATGACGAGGAATGAGTGTGCAAGCTTTTGTCCCACGATACATATTATATGCACTCTGCTTCACATACACACTTATACTTTATTTTGGAATTCCAGAATGAGAAACGTTCTCTCTACTAAAACAGCGGTGAAGTTTTGCCCCACTAATAGGATCCTGAGAATAGCCCATTTTGCCCTACTAATAGGATCCTGAGAATAGCCCATTTTGCCCCACTAATAGGATCCTGAGAATAGCCCATTTTGCCCTACTAATAGGATCCTGAGAATAACCCATTTTGCCCCACTAATAGGATCCTGAGAATAGCCCATCTTGCCCTACTAATAGGATCCTGAGAATAGCCCATGTTGCCCCACTAATAGGATCCTGAGAATAGCCCATTTTGCCCCACTAATAGGATCCTGAGAATAGCCCATTTTGCCCCACTAATAGGATCCTGAGAACAACCCATTTTGCCCCACTAATAGGATCTTAGGAATAGCCCATTTTCCCCACTAATAGGATCCTGAAAATAGCCCATTTTGCCCCACTAATAGGATCCTGAGAATAGCCTATTTTGTCCCACTAATAGGATCCTGAGAATAGCCCATTTTGTCCCACTAATAGGATCCTGAGAATAGCCCATTTTGTCCCACTAATAGGATCTTAGGAATAGCCAATTTTTTCGACTAATAGGATCCTGGTAATAGCCCATTTTCCCCACTAATTGGATCCTGAGAATAGCCCATTTTCCCAACTAATAGGATCCTGGGAATAACCCATTTTCCCCACTAATAGGATCCTGGTAATAGCCCATTTTGCCCCACTAATAGGATCCCGGGAATAGCCCAAATTCTTTTCTGAACTGATCCAACGACGAAAGATAGGAATATTGCATTCTCCTAATAATCTAGGACGTGTCGTCAGAAGGTGCATGTCTATGTCTCTAAATATAAAGAGGTGTTATTTTAGAAGGAGAATGATAAAAGAACTGATGTTGGGTGAAATGTATTGGTTACTGGCCGGGGGGGGGGGGATCAAGTGATATCAGAAAATACTGTAATTAAAAAAGGAAGGGAATCGGTATCACGTATAATGATAGCAGAAGCCAATGTCAATAAAACTATGAAGTGTTGCCGATTATCTACCAGCAAGATGCACGAACACTGTTTATTATTATTCGGTGACGTCACCAATCGTCAGAGATCATCTTCCTCAAAATGGAAATGTCCAAAGTTTTATTTATGGACGCTGTTTAACTGTTGTGGTTCTCAACACCCCACATTATATTAGGTGTGAAATTCCACTTTTGCTTAGAGGCCTCTTTATCAGGCTTGAGGTTCTTTTACGTGCCGTAAATCTAAGAAACGGGACCAACGGCTTTACTTCCCTTCCGAGGGAAGCCATGCTAAGAGTTTTTACGCCCGAAAAAATCCATCGTCCTCCGCAGCGTTTGAACCCGCGAATTTGAGTATGGTGAGCGTTACGCCACAGAGAGTGGATTTCTTCTTCTTCTCCAATTAATGATTCAGGCCTCTAGCGTATTTTCACTTCAACAGATGATAGTCTCTCTCGTGGCTGGACCAATAATTTTAAAATGATCCTAAACAACAGGCCCATGTCAGTACATTTACTGGGATGTTAAAAGGCTCCCATGGGAGGAAATTCCTGCATACCAGTGGCGTTGATATGATCTTGGAAATTTATAGATTGTTAAAATACAAATAATTCTTTGTTTCCATCTTGATATTACGCGAGGTTTTTCCTTTAGGTTAGCATGGAAGTGATATTTGTCCCTTTCAATAAGACGCAGCAAACAATTAAGCTATGAGTTCTTTTGTCTAGTTGTATACATTCAATTCTGTTCTTATTTTTAAATTGTGGTTCTTATCTAACAACTGCAACCTGTTACTGAATGTACGAATTTCATTCCTGTTGTTTTTATTTTTCTTTTCAGTTAACATTGTCTACTTTATTATTTTATTTTTATTAACTGGTTTACAAATTTTGTGGTTTGTCCCTTTAGTTTTATTTTCTCTACATAGAATATGGTACGGAGGTATGGAGTTGCTCGCTCCTTCAAGGTGTATTCCACCACTCCGTTCAATTGCCTGCCGTATTGTGTGAATGACAGCTGAGCTTGTGGAAGACCGAGGCTCGTCAGCAACATTATCTATTTAGTGATATCTAATAGTTTCCATTCTTTCTAAATGTCCGTTGAAACTGTCATGAAGACGCCAACAGACTGCTCACTGATCAAGCTAAAATAAACTTTCGTAAATTACCTCGACCACGAAATACTTACTTATTTTGTCAAAATCCTGTACATTCAGCTAAAACATCCATAGAGCGAATATTTATCTTAGCGAACACTTTATTGTTCAGCCTTGAGCAGAATCCCAGCAAAACAAAAGCCAGGCGAGGGTCATTATAATGTTGCCTGCTGTCACGCGTGTACACGGCCATATTGTAATGTTCCTTATTCCGACGGCGACTAAAATATTATGTTAGGTATAATGATGATAATATTGATAGTCATAACAAAATAAATGGATGAACTCTAAAAAACACGAGCGAAAAAATAACACGTATGCAATAACTTATATTTATTAGTTCTCTGGAAGCGAGTCTATCCCTCCAGCTCTGATAACAACCCTGTCACTTAAACTATCCATTTCCCAAAACAACGCTTCTTCTAGTGCTTATCAACTGTTTGAAATTGTGCACTATTATCGCGAATTGCATTCTTCACATTCTTACATCGCGTGTTTCACACGCTTTTTTTTTTCTTCTTTTTTTTTTCTTCTGAATGTAACCACATTTTCTGTTTCAGATTTTTTTCTTTGCGAGAATTATTTATATTTGTAGCCGAAATACCGGTGTTAATTTACCCAGTTCTTCTATTGGAAGTGTTGGCTATTTCTCAGGAAGCTTACCATAAACATGCAACACTACCACTAGTCAACGGTTTATCAGACTTATGCTTTATGTAACTCGATGAAGATGTAAGAGCAAATTCACGGCGACCGTCCTCCATGATTCTACACAACTGTTACTGTGTAAACAATATTGCGGAAATCAGGAGACTCAGCTTGTTGGGACGTGTAGCTCTGTTCAACAGTTCAAATCGGCACCAATATAACTCTAGAATATTATACCATTTAAGAAACAAATATTATGTTCCATTCACATGACTTTCTCTACATCTCTGCAACAAATTATTGTTAAAAAGCCAATGCTTCTACTTACTTCATACTAATAAAAAAAAAAAAGAAGTAATAGATATTGTCTTATTACCTGCTTCCTTTTAACTAGAAGCGAAATAAGGGAGTATCCATAGGCTAAAGCGATAGTCAAAAGCTAGTTGCTATGTGACTGAAGTTCCTTTGTTTGTATGGACAGGAGCTGAAAAATTCTTGTATAAGAAAAGTATAAGTTTTTCAAAGCTGAAACAAAAAACAAGGAATACCTCAAAAACGATCAACTCCACGAAAAAATGTATATTACATAAATTGTGTGTTTTAACGTGCTCTACATTTTTTGTGTGGTAAATTTTGTCCATCTCTTAAGGTTACGCAGTTATACAAAATTCCGTAAACTTGATTCAGAATAAAGTAGTCTTCAGAGGCTATTACCAGAAAATTCATGATATACATTTTACTTATCAGGTAAATATCTTTAATAGGTATACGATATTTTAATAAAAAACATTAGAGCCATTTTTGTGAAAATAACATTTTTCGACAAACGTTCCATGTAAAGGGTAGTTTGAGGTGGGGGGGATTTTTCTCAAAATCTTCGTGTCGCATCCCAAGTTTGGTATTCAACCGACTTTTCGTTTTTGAGTTATCGTGTTCACAGACACACGGACCTTTTTTACATACAGGGGACCCTAAAACATATATATTTCCGGTGAAATCTCGGTATTGAAGGCAATAGCTTCTCTATACACTATGTACATATACGTGTACAGAAAGTAAAAACTACTTGTGTAGTTTAGATTGTTAGTACAAGTTCTTGCGCGCGCGCTACCGCGGTAGTGGACCCGTTTCAGCGCAGATCAGTCAGGGAGTGAATAGAAAATAAATAGTTTTAAGTCATTCCTGTCTCCTTTCTTAAGTATACAATTCCTGTTGGGATTGAGGTTATGTGTAACGTAATGTTTCTGGCATATATTTCACAAGTTCAATATTTACGCTATCTGTTCCTGGAGCTTATTTATTCTTAGACGCTTTTAGTCCCTCGTCTAATTGATCAATTTCCACCGCCATGGTAGGTAGGGCAGGTTTCTGCTTTCTTCATCCTCATCTTCAACAAGCTGCGATGATATGCAACCCATTTTTCTTATTTTAGATTGTTTCTCTAGCGCATATTACAATGTATTCCATTAAAAAATGGAATAACATGTTTTTACCGAACATTTTTTCGCAGTTTTCCATGTTCTAAAAAAATGTCTCTAACGGTTTTGACTAAAACGTCGTATATTAAAATTCGTTTAATAACAAATATAAAGTATGTGCTACATTTTTTGGGAACAATCCTTAATGACCTGTACATGAACGAGATTGACATCAGCTGTAGCCCTCGTTAAAGCAGCCATGTCGTTTGTATAGCTAACCGTAGCTACAATTTTAAAATACCTGTCTCAAAGGGAAAGTCCATATCCTCGTCCCAGTTTTGTATCTCTTTTGTTTTACTCTAGGCTATAAAAGGAGGACAGAATTATAATGATAATCGCATAGCGATAGCTTTTAAAAGCTCTGACTTCGCTCAAGGCTTGTGTATTCCTCATTTCCCTTCTGGTTTTAAGGAACTAATAATAAGACCATTTCTAATGTTTATCTTAATTAGCATAATAGAATAACCAAATGTAGGAATAGTTTTTTAGAACAGGTAGAAAAAGTCATGTGAATGGAACAATAAGATTTTCTTATTGTATCTCTTTCCGTTTATTTTAAATATTTCAGCAGGAAGTGGCTGGTCGTAGAGATTAACGCATACAATAAATCACCCGAGCATGATTTATATTCTAGTTGCACTCTATTGTGCCTTACCTAAATGATTAACTCCCGGTGGTTCGAGCCGGATCATCTTTTGTCACTATAATACTCTAAAACACCAACTAAAATAACTAAAATACTCACTAAAATACTCTAACTGGAAACCGACTTATCGATACCCATGCATAAAACTATGGGATGCTACAGAAATCGAAAAACCTTTCTGTCACAATATATTCGTATATATATATATATATTCTCATTAGAATGAATTTGGGTAACTGAGAATATCAACTCGAGAACCAAGGGTAGTTCATCAGTGACTGTCGGTAGCTATTTTATAAACTCTTGCAAAGTTTCAAGGCTAATGAAGACCTCAACCTTTACCAGCTTGGGTGTCCAATTGAGACCGGAGGACGTTGAAGAACCCCGCCCAGGCGTACCCACTGCCACCTATCCAATCCGAACAGTTCCCACAATACGGATGGGGTCTGTTTTGCAATATGTAACAATCAGGTAAGTAAGAAGCTATGGCATTGTAGGGTTTGCCGTAGACTAGAACTGGCCAAGTGAGCTTTCAGGCTCGCTCGTTTGTCGCAGTTGAGCGTTTGACTGGCAGGAAGAGAGTTGACTAACGAGCTTACGAGATTCACGTTTACTCACAAGGTTAATAGCAAGACTGCGGTGTAATGCCCGAAAACTTGCACAGTCAGAATGCAAATGGTCTATAGTTTTGTTGTAAATCAGTTTGTAAACATTATTTGAAGCAGTAATTCTGTTATCCGCTCTAATCTAAGCACATTTATTTCTGGAGAACAAAATCTTTTCCCTGGCGCTGGTTTGTGTTAAACACTTTGGTACGCTTCTCCTCTGTGCCACTTGGTTACTCAGAAAGTAAAGAGATATGTTACGTCTCCCCTTGACCTTGTGACCTTTCAGCTATCAAATGAAGCTGAATAACCGAATATGTTTATTTTGACCTGCATTTTATTACAATAAGCGTGTTCCGCTGGATCAGGTTGAGTGCGTTGCTCACCAGAGCTGCCAACACATGATTATTTTTCCGTCAGACCAGCTCATAAAAATCCGTAAAAAGTCATCAAAACTAGTGAACTTTGGAACAACTTCTTGGCCATGTCTGAAAGATGATGAAGGGAAGTGATTAACTACAAACAACGTGAGAAGACCTTCTGCAGCTGCACGTTCATATGTGTCTTTAATAGGCTGAATGGTATTTTTGACTGTGAAGTTAAAAAGGGTACAGCTGCTTTTAGATGTTTCTTATTTTTTTAATGAAAAAGTAAATCTGACAAGAGCCCATTTACATTGCAATGCCAATATTGGCACCTCTAATAACCATCCCTTCAATAGTTCATTATTTAACAATTATTTTCTAAAATGTCGTACTTGCCGCAAAGCTGATAAACACATGTGGCCATTTTCCACAGTGTCATGTTGTTCAGTTATCCGAGAAGTTTGTTGCTGTTAGCTCTAAACAAAATATAGCGTTACATTGCTTAACAGACACTGTCTTGTAGGTATACAAAGATTTACATCCACGACAGTTGTTCTAAAGAAAATCAATAGAATATTTCTTAATAATTGCTAATAATATCCATAAAAAAATCAGTGATCAGTGAAAAATAAATTTTGCCCGTCGTATAACTTGGCAAGCCTGTTGCTCACTAAAACTTTTGTATAGGACGAAGAAGTGCTATTCCGTTTATAACTCGCAACGCTTACTCAAGATCACAGCACTGCAGAAACTGATACGTCACGAACTGTGTAGACGGGTGCAAGCATCGAGACATAACATACCAGAAGTGATGACATTCCTTCAGGTGATTAGGAAACCGTCTATAAAGTTGTTAAAATGGGCTAAAATTATTCATGTTTATCTAAACGAGAAGAATATATACTAAAGCGACATCTGCCTAAGCTCTGTAACTTCTATTATTTCATCTGTTTAAATGATCTAGATTTAACTAGCCTACCAAGACAGGGATGACGTTTAAATAACTCGCGCTAGAGAACGGGTAGAAAACGAATCACAGAATCATCAGATATAAATGTACGTGGTGTCCGCTTTTATTACAAATAAGTATTTAAATAGTGTATTACTCCTAAGAAGTTTATGTTGCATGAAATAATTCTATTTTCGGTTTTATCTCAAGTTTGAGTATAAGTGATATACATAGCAACACAAATGATAAGTGTGTCATCAACATTAATAAACACATATGTGCTGTTAAACGATGAGTCATCTTGTGTTATTAATGGGCCCGGAATTTTAGCTTTTTATAAAGGCAGCTTTAGCTGTTTGCTATTTTCTTTTAACCTACAAACAACATTCCCAGGCTTTAAAACAATCCTCCTGCCTTTCTCAGAGCTATTTAAGCAAGTCGACGACAAAAGCCTTTCAAACATAATATAGATACAAAATCTGATGTATTCCATTCACATGGCTTTCTCTACGTCTCTGCAACAAATTATTGTAAATAAGCCTATACTCCTATTTTCTTCATGATAATTAGAAAATAATAGCAGAACTAGTCTAATCAATTGCTTCCTTATAAGTAGAAGCGAAATAAGGGAGTACCATAGGTTAAAGTGATAGTCAAAAGCTGGTTGCTATGTGACTGAAGTTCCTTTGTTTGTATGGACAGGAGTTAACAAAGTCCTGTGTGAGCAAAGTATAATTTTTTAAGGCTGAAAAAAAAACAATGAATATCTCAAAAAGGATCAACTCCAAGAAAAAAGTGCATAAAACATAAATTGTGAGTTTTAAAAAGCTATACATTTTTTGTGGTATATTAAATTTGGTATTTTACCGACTTTTCGTTTTTCAGTTATCGTGTTCACAGACACATTGACACACGGACACACTGACACACGGACACACGGACACACTGACACACACACATTGACACACTGACACACGGACACACTGACACAGACACATTGACACACGGGCACACGGACACACTGACACACAGACACATTGACACACTGACACACGGAGACACGGACACACTGTCAAATAGACACACAGATACACTGACACGCGGACACACTGACACACAGACACACTACACACGGACACACTGACACACTGACACTCGGACACACTGACACACGGACACACTGACACACTGACACATGGGCACCCTGACACACGGACACACTGACATACTGACACATGGACACACGGACACCCTGACACACTGACACATTGACACACGGACTCCCTGACACTCGGACACACTGACACACGGACACATGGATACACTGACATACTGACACATGGACATACGGACACACTGACTCACTGTCATACTGCCACACAGACACCCTGCCACTCTGACCGACGGACACACTGACACACGGACACACGGACACACTGACACACGAAGACACTGACACACTGACACACGGACACACTGACACACAGACACACTGACACACGGACACACTGACACACTGACACTCGGACACACTGACACACGAACACACTGACACCCTCGGACTCACCGACACACTGACACTCGGACACACTAACACACTGACACACTGACACACGGACACCCTGACACACGGACACACTGACACACTCACACTGACGCTCGGTCATGCTGACACACGGACACACTGATACACTGACACCCTGACACACGGACACCCTGACACGCTGACTATCGGACACACTGACACACTGACACACGGGCACCCTGACCCACAGACACACTGACATACTGACACATGGGCACACTGACACACGGACAACCTGATACACTGACACACTGACACTCGGACACACACACACGGACACCCTGACACACTGACATACTGACACATGGACACACTGATACGGAAACACTGACACACTGACATACTGACACACCGACACCCTGACACACTGACATACTGACACATCGACACACTGACATTCTGACACATGGACACACTGACACACGGCACACTGCCACACTGACATGCTGACACACGGACACCCTGACACACGGACATACTGATATACTGACACATGTACTCACTGACACACGGACACCCTGACACACGAACACACGGACACACTGACACACGGACACACGGACACCCTGACACACGGACACCCTGACACATGGACACACTGACACAGGGACACACTGACATACTGACACATGGACACACTGACAGACGGACACCCTGACACACGGACACACTGACACACTGACACACGGGCACCCTGACACACGGACACACTGACATGTTGACACATGTGCACACTGACACACTGACACTCGGACACACTTACACACGGACACTGATACCGGGACACACTGACACACTGACACTCGGACACACTGACACATGGACACCCTGACACACCAAAAAGTGACACACGGACACACCGACACAGTGACACACGGACACCTTAACACAGAGACACACTGACACACGGAAAAAGTGACACACGGACACACTAACACTCGGACACACTGACACACTGACACCCTGACACATGAAAAAAATGACACACTGACACACGGACACACGGACTCACTGACACACTGACATTTGGACACACGGACACATTGACACAATGACACTCGGACACCCTGACAGAGGAACACACTGACACAGGGACACACTGACACACTGACACCCTCGGACTCACCGACACACTGACACTCGGACACACTAACACACTGACACTCGGACACACTGATACTCGGACACACTAACACACTGACACACTGACCAACGGACACACGGACACACTGACAACCTGACATTTGGACACACTAACACATGGACACCCTGACACACTGATACCCTCGGACACACTGACACACAGACACACTGACACTCGGACACACTGACACTCTGACACACTGACACTCGGACATACTGACACCCTCGGACGCACTGACGCCCTCGGACACACTGACACTTAGACTCACTGACATTCGGACACACTGACACACGGATACACTGACTGTCGGACATACTGACACACATACACACTGACACACTGACACTCGGACGCACTGACACTCGGATATACTGACACTCGTATATACTGACACACGGACACACTGACACACTGACACTCGGAAACACTGGCACTGGGACGTTCGGACACACTGACACTCGGACACACTGACACTCAGACATACTGACACTCGTATATACTGACACACGGACACACTGACACACTGACACTCGGAAACACTGGCACTGGGACGTTCGGACACACTGACACTCGGACACACTGACACACTGACACTCGGACGCACTGACACTCGGACATACTGACACTCGTATATACTGACACTCGGACACACTGACACACTGACACTCGGACGCACTGACACTCGGACACACTGACACTCGGACACACTGACACTCGGACATACTGACACTCGTATATACTGTCACACGGACACACTGACACACTGACACTCGGAAACACTGGCACTGGGACGTTCGGACAAACTGACACTCGGACACACTGACACACTGACACTCGGAGACACACTGACGTTCGGACACACTGACGCTCGGACACACAGACAAATGGACACTCGGACATACAGACACATGGACACACTCGGACACACCGACACTCGAACATACTGACACACGGACTCAACTGACACACTGACACACTGACATCATGACACATGAAAAAAATGACACACTGACACACGGACACACGGACTCACTGACACACTGAAACTTGGACACACTGACAGACTGACACACGGACACATTGACACAGTGACACTCGGACACCCTGACAGAGGAACACACGGACACACTGACAACCTGACATTCGGACACACTGACACACTGACACCCTCGGACTCACCGACACACTGACACTCGGACACACTAACACACTGACACACTGACACACGGACACACGGACACACTGACAACCTGACATTCAGACACACTGACACATGGACACCCTGACACACTGATACCCTCAGACACACTGACACACAGACACACTGACACTCGGACACACTGACACTCTGACACCCTGAAACTCTCGGACACACTGACGCCCTCGGACACACTGACACATGGAATCACTGACATTCGGACACACTGACACACGGACACACTGACACCCTCGGACACACTGACACACGGACACACTGACTTTCGGACATACTGACACATGTACACACTGACACACTGACACTCGGACAAACTGACATTCGGACATACTGACACTCGGATATACTGACCCACGGACACACTGACACACTGACACTCGGTAACACCGACACTGGGACGTTCGGACACACTGACACTCGGACTCACTGACACTCGGACACACTGACGTTCGGACACACTGACGCTCGGACACACAGACACATGGACACTCGGACATACTGAAACATTGACACACTCGGACACACTGACCCTCGGACATACTGAAACACGGACTCAACTGACTCACTGACATCCTGACACATGAAAAAATGACACACTGACACACGGACACACGGACTCACTGACACACTGACACCTGGACACACTGACAGACTGACACACGGACACATTGACACAGTGACACACGGACACCCTGATAGAGGAACACACGGACACACTGACAACCTGACATTCGGACACACTGACACACTGACACCCTCGGACTCACTGACACACTGACACTCGGACACACTAACACACTGACACACGGACACACCGACAACCTGACATTCGGACACACTGACACACTGATACCCTCAGATACACTGACATTCGGACACACTGACACTCTGACACACTGACACTCTGACACACTGACACTCTCGGACACACTGACACATGGACTCACTGACATTCGGACACACTGACACACGGACACACTGACACTCGGACACACTGACACACGGACACACTGACTGTCGGACATACTGACACACGTACACACTGACACACTGACACTCAGACGCACTGACACTCGGAAATACTGACACTCGGATATACTGACCCACGGACACACTGACACTCGGAAACACTGAAACTGGGACGTTCGGACACACTTACACTCGGACACACTGACACACTGACACTCGGACACACTGACGTTCGGACACACTGACGCTCGGACACAGACACATGGACACTCGGACATACTGAAACATGGACACACTCGGACACACTGACACTCGGACATACTGACACAGGACTCAACTGACACACTGACACTCGGACACACTGACACTCGGACACACTGACACTGGGACACTTGGACACACTGACACTCGGACACATTGACACTGACAAACTGACACATTGACACACTGACACATTGACATTCGGACACACTGATACACTGACATTCGGACACATTGACCCACTGACACACGGACACACTGACACTCGGGCACTCTGACACACTAACACACGGACTCACTGACACATTGACACACGAACATGCTGACTCACAGACACACTGACACACGGACACACTGACACGCGGACACACTGACACACGGACACACTGACACGCGGACACACTGACACACTGATTCACAGACACACTGACACACGGACGCACTGACACACTGACGCACGGACACACTGACACACGTACAGACTGACAGACGGACTCACTGACACAGTGACACACGGGCACACTGACACACTGACACACGGGCACACTGACACACGGATACGCGGACACATTGACACGGACACACTGACACACTGACACACTGACACACGGACACACTGACATACTGACACACGGACACACTGACACACGGACACACTGACACACGATCACCCTGACTCACGGACACACTGACCTACGTTACACCGACACACTGACACACGGACACACTAACCTACGATACACAGACACACTGACACACGGACCGTTTTTGAAAATAGTTTTTTTTTGGATACAGGGGACCTTAAAACATATGATTCCGGTGAAATCACGGTATATAATTTTGGGTGGAGTGCAATACCTTCTCTATAAACTATTTACATAATAAGTGTAGAGGAGGTAAAAATATGAAAACTATTTTACTTCACGAGAGCATGCTATTAATACGTACAGTAATTGAAAAAAATGTATTACTCAGTAAACGCGTGCTTGAAGATTGTAATTGCCATATCAAGCACATGTTTTAATATATAGCACTCTCATAAAATAAAGTTCACTTGGCAGCAATGTTGCAATACCAACCACATTTGCAAATTTCCTGATGTTACTTTCTCTATACATACTATGTACATAGTACATAGAGAAGGCGTTGTATTCACCCAAACCTTCGATGCCGAGATTTCACCCTGAATAAAAAAAAACAGTTTTAGAAAATTTTCCGTGTGTGTGCGTGTGTGTAATTCTGTCTGTGGACAGCATAGCTCAAAAACGAAAAAAGCTATAAAAACCAAACTTGGTACTTAAGTTTGATATCTTCCAATGATACGACACGAAAACCTTCAAGAAAATCTCCCCATCCCAAACTACCCTTTATACGAAAAAAATTGAAAATTTCTATTTTTCTAAAACTGGCTCGAACGATTTTGATTTAATTCTCTTATATAACTTGCCAAATGAAATATTTATCTTGTCTTTTCTGGGAATAGCCTTTGAAGAGTACTTTATTCTAAATGAATTTCACCGAATTTTGCATAACTGCTAAACCTTAAGAGATGGAAAAAATATACAACACAAAAAATGTAGAGCACATTAAAGCACACAATCTATATTATATAAGTTTTTTTCGTGGAGTTGATTCTTTATGAGAAATCCTTTGTTTTTGGTTTCATCTTTGAAAAATTTATACTTTTCTCATACAGGAATTTATCAAAATCTGTCAATACAAACAAAGGAACTTCAGTCACATAGCAACCTATAACCTATGGTACTCCCTTATTTCGCTTCTACTTACAAGGAAGTAACTTAAAAGATAATTCTGCTATTTTTTTCTCGATTATCATTAAGTTGAAGAATAAGTTTTTTAAGAATTTGTTGTAGAGATGAAAAGAAAGTCATGTGAGTGGAACACATCATTTTGTTTTTTTGCACAGTTGGCTATTTCCGAGCTACTCTTTGATATTGATTTCAATTTTAAACTAAACATTCTCTAAAATGAGGTCATCTACTGTTTCATGTATATTTGCAAATGGAAAGCGAATGAAAATCACATATCGGTTTTTGACTGTCGGCTTAGCCTAGTGTATTCCAGATTCTCCCTTCTACTTACAAGGAAGTAAGCGATAAGATAAACTATGTTAATGGTTATTTGTTTAGCCTAGTGTATTCCAGTTTCTCCCTTCTACTTACAAGGAAGTAAGCGATAAGATAAACCGTGTTAATAGTTATCTCGTTTAGCCTAGTGTATTCCAGTTTCTCCCTTCTACTTACAAGGAAGTAAGCGATATGATAAACCGCGTTAATAGTTATCTCGTTTATCCTAGTGTATTCCAGTTTCTCCCTTCTACTTACAAGGAAGTAAGCAGTAAGATAAATCCTGTTATTGGTAATCTCGTTTAGCCTAGTGTATTCCAGTTTTTCCCTTATACTTACAAGGAAGTAAGCAGAAAGATAAACCGTGTTAATAGTTATCTCGTTTAGCCTAGAGTATTCCTGTTTCTCCCTTCTACTTACAAGGAAGTAAGTGATAAGATAAACCGTGTTAATAGTTATCTCGTTCAGCCTAGTGTATTCTTGTTTCTCCCTTCTACTTACAAGGAAGTAAGTGATAAGATAAACCGTGTTAACAGTTACTTGTTTAGCCTAGTGTATTTAAGTTTCTCCCTTCTACTTACAAGGAAGTAAGTGATAAGATAAACCGTGTTAATAGTTATCTCGTTTAGCCTAGAGTATTCCTGTTTCTCCCTTCTACTTACAAGGAAGTAAGGGATAAGATAAACCGTGTTAATAGTTATCTCGTTTAGCCTAGTGTATTCCTGTTTCTCCCTTCTACTTACAAGGAAGTAAGCAGTAAGATAAACCGTGTTAATAGTTATCTCGTTTAGCCTAGAGTATTCCAGTTTCTCCCTTATACTTACAAGGAAGTAAGTGATAAAATAAACCGTGTTAATAGTTATCTCGTTTAGCCTAGTGTACTCCTGTTTCTTCCTTCTACTTACAAGGAAGTAAACAGTAAGATAAACCGTGTTAATAGTTATCTCGTTTAGCCTAGAGTATTCCAGTTTCTCCCTTCTACTTACAAGGAAGTAAGCCATAAGATAAACCGTGTTAATAGTTATCTCGTTTAGCCTAGTGTATACCTGTTTCTCCCTTCTACGTACAAGGAAGTAAGCGATAAGACAAACCGTGTTAATGGTTATCTCGTTTAGCCTAGAGTATTCCAGTTTCTCCCTTCTACTTACAAGGAAGTAAGCGATAAGATAAACCTTGTTAATACTTATCTCGTTTACCCTAGTATATTCCAGTTTCTCCCTTCTACTTACAAGGAAGTAAGCAGTAAGATAAATCCTATTATTGGTTATCTCGTTTAGCCTAGTGTATTCCAGTTTCTCCCTTTTACTTACAAGGAAGTAAGCGATAAGATAAACCGCTTTAATAGCTATCTCGTTTAGCCTAGTGTATACCTGTTTCTCCCTTCTACTTACAAGGAAGTAAGCGATAAGATAAACCGTGTTAATGGTTATCTCGTTTAGCCTAGTGTATCGCAGTTCCTCCCTTCTACTTACAAGGAAGTAAGCAGTAAGATAATCTGTGTTAATAGTTATCTTGTTTAGCCTAGTGTATCGCAGATCCTCCCTTCTACTTACAAGGAAGTAAGCATTAAGATAAAGCGTGTTAATAGTTATCTCGTTTAGCCTAGTGTATCGCAGTTCCTCCCTTCTACTTACAAGGAAGTAAGCATTAAGATAAAGCGTGTTAATAGTTATCTCGTTTAGCCTAGTGTATCGCAGTTCCTCCCTTCTACTTACAAGGAAGTAAGCGATAAGATAAACCGTGTTAATAGTTATCTCGTTTAGCCTAGAGTATTCCAGTTTCTCCCTTATACTTACAAGGAAGTAAGCAGTAAGATAAACCGTGTTAATAGTTATCTCGTTTAGCCTAGTGTATTCCTGTTTCTTCCTTCTACTTACAAGGAAGTAAGTAGTAAGATAAACCGTGTTAATAGTTATCTCGTTTAGCCTAGTGTATTCCTGTTTCTCCCTTCTACTAACAAGGAAGAAAGTCATAAGATAAACCGCGTTAATAGTTATCTCGTTTAGCCTATAGTATTCCAGTTTCTCCCTTCTACTTACAAGGAAGTAACTAGTAAGATAAATCCTATTATTGGTTATCTCGTTTAGCCTAGTATATTCCTGTTTCTCCCTTATACTTACAACGAAGTAACTAGTAAGATAAATCCTGTTATTGGTTATCTCGTTTAGCCTAGTATATTCCTGTTTCTGCCTTCTACTTACAAGGAAGTAACTAGTAAGATAAATCCTATTATTGGTTATCTCGTTTAGCCTAGTGTATTCCAGTTTCTCCCTTCTACTTACAAGGAAGTAACTAGTAAGATAAATCCTGTTATTGGTTATCTCGTTTAGCCTAGTATTTTCCTGTTTCTCCCTTCTACTTACAAGGAAGTAAGCGATAAGATAAACCGCGTTAATAGTTATCTCGTTTATCCTAGTGTATTCCAGTTTCTCCCTTCTACTTACAAGGAAGTAAGTGATAAGATAAACCGTGTTAATAGTTACTTGTTTAGCCTAGTGTATTTAAGTTTCTCCCTTCTACTTACAAGGAAGTAAGTGATAAGAAAAACCGTGTTAATAGTTATCACGTTTAGCCTAGAGTATTCCTGTTTCTCCCTTCTACTTACAAGGAAGTAAGCGATAAGATAAGCCGTGTTAATAGTTATCTCGTTTAGCCTAGTGTATCCCAGTTTCTCCCTTCTACTTACAAAGAAGCAAGCCATTTGATAAACCGCGGCAATATTTATCTCGTTTAGCCTAGATTATTCCTGTTTCTCCCTTCTACTTACAAGGAAGTAAGCGATAAGATAAACCGCATGAATAGCTATCTCGTTTAGCCTAGAGTATTCCTGTTTCTCCCTTCTACTTACAAGGAAGTAAGCGATAAGAAAAACCGTGTTAATGGTTATCTCGTTTAGCCTAGAGTATTCCTGTTTCTCCCTTCTATTTTCAAGGAAGTAAGCATTTAGATAAACCGTGTTAATAATTATCTCGTTTATCCTAGAGTATTCCAGTTTCTCCTTTCTACTTACAAGGAAGTAAGCAGTAAGATAAATCCTGTTATTGGTTATCTCGTTTAGCCTAGTGTATTCCAGTTTTTCCGTTATACTTACAATGAAGTAAGCAGTAAGATAATCCGTGTTAATAATTATCTCGTTTAGCCTAGTGTATTCCTGTTTCTCCCTTCTACTTACAAGGAAGTAAGCGATAAGATAAACCGCGTTAATAGTTATCTCGTTTATCCTAGTGTATTCCAGTTTCTCCCTTCTACTTACAAGGAAGTAAGTGGTAAGATAAACCGTGTTAATAGTTATCTCGTTTAGCCTAGAGTATTCCTATTTCTCCCTTCTACTTTCAAGGAAGTAAGCAGTAAGATAAGCCGTGTTAATAGTTATCTCGTTTAGCCTAGTGTATCCCAGTTTCTCCCTTCTACTTACAAGGAAGCAAGCCATATGATAAACCGCGTTAATATTTATCTCGTTTAGCCTAGAAAATTCCTGTTTCTCCCTTCTACTTACAAGGAAGTAAGCGATAAGATAAACCGCGTTAATAGCTATCTCGTTTAGCCTAGAGTATTCCTGTTTCTCCCTTCTACTTACAAGGAAGTAAGCGTTAAGATAAACCGTGTTAATGGTTATCTCGTTTAGCCTAGAGTATTCCAGTTTCTCCCTTCTACTTACAAGGAAGTAAGCAGTAAGATAAATCCCATTATTGGTTATCTCGTTTAGCCTAATGTATTCCAGTTTCTCCCTTCTACTTACAAGGAAGTAAGCAGTAAGATAAATCCTGTTATTGGTTATCTCGGTTAGCCTAGTGTACTCTTGTTTCTCCCTTCTACTTATAAGGAAGTAAGTGATAAGATAAACCGTGTTAATAGTTATTTGTTTAGCCTAGTGTATTTAAGTTTCTCCCTTCTAATTACAAGGAAGTAAGCGATAAGATAAACCGTGTTAATAGTTATCTCGTTTAGCCTAGTGTATTCCTGTTTCTCCCTTCTACTTACAAGGAAGTAAGCAGTAAGATAAACCGTGTTAATAGGTATCTCGTTTAGCCTAGAGTATTCCAGTTTCTCTCTTCTACTTACAAGGAAGTAAGTGATAAGATAAATCTTGTTATTGGTTATCTCGTTTAGCCTAGTGTATTCCTGTTTCTCCCTTCTACTTACAAGGAAGTAAGCAGTAAGATAATTCCTGTTATTGGTTATCTCGTTTAGCCTAGTGTATTCCAGTTTCTCCCTTCTACCTACAAGGAAGTAAGTAATAAGATAAACCGCGTTAATAGCTATCTCGTTTAGCCTAGTGTATTCAAGTTTCTCCCTTCTACTTACAAGGAAGTAAGCGATCAGATAAACCGCGTTAATAGTTATCTCGTTTAGCCTAGTGTAACCCAGTTTTTCCCTTCTACTTACAAGGAAGTAAGCGATAAGATAAACCTTGTTAATACTTATCTCGTTTACCCTAGTATATTCCAGTTTCTCCCTTCTACTTACAAGGAAGTAAGCAGTAAGATAAATCCTTTTATTGGTTATCTCGTTTAGCCTAGTGTATTCCAGTTTCTCCCTTTTACTTACAAGGAAGTAAGCGATAAGATAAACCGCTTTAATAGCTATCTAGTTTAGCCTAGAGTATACCTGTTTCTCCCTTCTACTTACAAGGAAGTAAGCGATAAGATAAACCGTGTTAATGGTTATCTCGTTTAGCCTAGTGTATCGCAGTTCCTCCCTTCTACTTACAAGGAATTAAGCAGTAAGATAATCTGTGTTAATAGTTATCTTGTTTAGCCTAGTGTATCGCAGTTCCTCCCTTCTACTTACAAGGAAGTAAGCATTAAGATAAAGCGTGTTAATAGTTATCTCGTTTAGCCTAGTGTATCGCAGTTCCTCCCTTCTACTTACAAGGAAGTAAGCATTAAGATAAAGCGTGTTAATAGTTATCTCGTTTAGCCTAGTGTATCGCAGTTCCTCCCTTCTACTTACAAGGAAGTAAGCGATAAGATAAACCGTGTTAATAGTTATCTCGTTTAGCCTAGAGTATTCCAGTTTCTCCCTTATACTTACAAGGAAGTAAGCAGTAAGATAAACCGTGTTAATAGTTATCTCGTTTAGCCTAGTGTATTCCTGTTTCTTCCTTCTCCTTACAAGGAAGTAAGCAGTAGGATAAACCGTGTTAATAGTTATCTCGTTTAGCCTAGTGTATTCCTGTTTCTTCCTTCTACTTACAAGGAAGTAAGCGTTAAGATAAACCGTGTTAATAGTTATCTCGTTTAGCCTAGAGTATTCCTGTTTCTCCCTTCTAC
The DNA here is from genome assembly GCA_030762935.1 of Hymenopus coronatus. Lineage (NCBI taxonomy): Eukaryota > Metazoa > Arthropoda > Insecta > Mantodea > Hymenopodidae > Hymenopus > Hymenopus coronatus. The sequence goes on along the minus strand of CM060886.1, from coordinate 1,356,071 downwards.
TTTCAAGGAAGTAAGCAGTAAGATAAGCCGTGTTAATAGTTATCTCGTTTAGCCTAGTGTATCCCAGTTTCTCCCTTCTACTTAGAAGGAAGCAAGCCATATGATAAACCGCGTTAATATTTATCTCGTTTAGCCTAGATTATTCCTGTTTCTCCCTTCTACTTACAAGGAAGTAAGCGATAAGATAAACCGCGTTAATAGCTATCTCGTTTAGCCTAGAGTATTCCTGTTTCTCCCTTCTACTTACAAGGAAGTAAGCGTTAAGATAAACCGTGTTAATGGTTATCTCGTTTAGCCTAGAGTATTCCAGTTTCTCCCTTCTACTTACAAGGAAGTAAGCAGTAAGATAAATCCTATTATTGGTTATCTCGTTTAGCCTAATGTATTCCAGTTTCTCCCTTCTACTTACAAGGAAGTAAGCAGTAAGATAAATCCTGATATTGGTTATCTCGGTTAGCCTAGTGTACTCTTGTTTCTCCCTTCTACTTATAAGGAAGTAAGTGATAAGATAAACCGTGTTAATAGTTATTTGTTTAGCATAGTGTATTTAAGTTTCTCCCTTCTAATTACAAGGAAGTAAGCGATAAGATAAACCGTGTTAATAGTTATCTCGTTTAGCCTAGTGTATTCCTGTTTCTCCCTTCTACTAACAAGGAAGTAAGCAGTAAGATAAACCGTGTTAATAGGTATATCGTTTAGCCTAGAGTATTCCAGTTTCTCTCTTCTACTTACAAGGAAGTAAGTGATAAGATAAATCTTGTTATTGGTTATCTCGTTTAGCCTAGTGTATTCCTGTTTCTCCCTTCTACTTACAAGGAAGTAAGCAGTAAGATAATTCCTGTTATTGGTTATCTCGTTTAGCCTAGTGTATTCCAGTTTCTCCCTTCTACCTACAAGGAAGTAAGTAATAAGATAAACCTCGTTAATAGCTATCTCGTTTAGCCTAGTGTATTCAAGTTTCTCCCTTCTACTTACAAGGAAGTAAGCGATCAGATAAACCGCGTTAATAGTTATCTCGTTTAGCCTAGTGTAACCCAGCTTTTCCCTTCTACTTACAAGGAAGTAAGCCATAAGATAAACCGAGTTAATAGTTATCTCGTTTAGCCTACTGTATTCCTCTTTCTCCCTTCTACTTACAAGGAAGTAAGCCATAAGATAAACCGTGTTAATAGTTATCTCGTTTAGCCTACTGTATTCCTCTTTCTCCCTTCTACTTACAAGGAAGTAAGCCATAAGATAAACCGTGTTGATAGCTATCTCGTTTAGCCTAGTGTATTCCTGTTTCTCCCTTCTACTTACAAGGAAGTAAGCGATAGGACAAACCGTGTTAATGGTTATCTCGTTTAGCCTAGAGTATTCCAGTTTCTCCCTTCTACTTACAAAGAAGTAAGCGATAAGATAAACCGTGTTAATAGTTATCTCGTTTAGCCTAGTGTATTCCAGTTTCTCCCTTCTACTTACAAGGAAGTAAGCAGTAAGATAAATCCTATTATTGGTTATCTCCTTTAGCCTAGTGTATTCCAGTTTCTCCCTTATACTTACAAGGAAGTAAGCAGTAAGATAAATCCTATTATTGGTTATCTCGTTCAGCCTAGTGCATTCCTGTTTCTCCCTTCTACTTACAAGGAAGCATGCGATAGGATAAACCGCGTTAATAGCTATCTCGTTTAGCCTAGAGTATTCCCGTTTCTCCCTTCTACTTACAAGGAAGTAAGCCATAAGATAAACCGTGTTAATAGTTATCTCCTTTAGCCTAGTGTATCCCAGTTTCTCCCTTCTGCTTACAAGGAAGTAAGCCATAAGATAAACCGCGTTAACATTTATTTTGTTTAGCCTAGATTATTCCTGTTTCTCCCTTCTAATTACAAGGAAGTAAGCGATAAGTTAAACCGCGTTAATAGTTATCTCGTTTAGCCTAGAGTATTCCAGTTTCTCCCTTCTACTTACAAGGAATTAAGCGATAAGATAAATCCTTTTATTGGTTATCTCGCTTAGCCTAGTGTATTCCAATTTTTCCCTTCTACTTACAAGGAAGTAAGCGATAAGACAAACCGTGTTAATGGTTATCTCGTTAGCCTAGAAAATTCCAGTTTCTCCCTTCTACTTACAAGGACGTAAGCCATAAGATAAACCGTGTTAATAGTTATCTCGTTTAGCCTAATGTATCGCAGTTCCTCCCTTCTACTTACAAGGAAGTAAGCAGTAAGATAAGCCGTGTTAATAGTTATCTCGTTTAGTCTAGTGTAATTCTATTTCTTCCTTCTACTTACAAGGAAGTAAGGAGTAAGATAAACCGTGTTAATAGTTATCTCGTTTAGCCTAGAGTATTCTAGTTTCTCCCTTATACTTACAAGGCAGTAAGCCATAAGATAAACCATGTTAATAGTTATCTCGTTTAGCCTTGTGTAATTCTATTTCTTCCTTCTACTTACAAGGAAGTAAGCAGTAAGATAAACCGTGTTAATAGCTATCTCGTTTAGCCTAGTGTATTCCTGTTTCTCCCTTCTACTTACAAGGAAGTAAGCGATAAGACAAACCGTGTTAATGGTTATCTCGTGTAGCCTAGAGTATTCCAGTTTCTCCCTTCTACTTACAAAGTAGTAAGTGATAAGATAAACCGTGTTAATAGTTAACTCGTTTAGCCTAGTGTATTCCAGTTTCTCCCTTCTACTTACAAGGAAGTAAGCAGTAAGATAAACCGTGTTATTAGTTATCTCCTTTAGCCTAGTGTATTCCAGTTTCTCTCTTCTACTTACAAGGAATTAAGTGATAAGATAAACCGTGTTAATAGTTATGTCGTTTAGCCTAGTGTATTCCTGTTTCTCACTTCTACTTACAAAGAAGTAAGCAGTAAGATAAATCCTATTATTGGTTATCTCGTTTAGCCTAGTATATTCCAGTTTCTCCCTTCTACTTACAAGGAAGTAAGCGATAAGCTAAACCGCGTTATTAGCTATTTCGTTTAGCCTAGAGTATTCCTGTTTCTCCCTTCTACTTACAAGGAAGTAAGCGATAAGATAAACCGTGTTAATGGTTATCTCGTTTGGCCTAGAGTATTCCTGTTTCTCCCTTCTACTTTCAAGGAAGTAAGCAGTAAGATAAGCCGTGTTAATAGTTATCTCATTTAGCCTAGTGTATCCCAGTTTCTCCCTTCTGCTTACAAGGAAGTAAACCATAAGATAAACCGCGTTAATATTTATCTTGTTTAGCCTAGATTATTCCTGTTTCTCCCTTCTACTTACAAGGAAGTAAGCGATAAGACAAACCCTGTTAATGGTTATCTCGTTTAGCCTAGAGTATTCCAGTTTCTCCCTTCTACTTATAAGGAAGTAAGCCATAAGATAAACCGTGTTAATAGTTATCTCGTTTAGCCTAGTGTATTCCTGTTTCTTCCTTCTACTTACAAGGAAGTAAGCATTAAGATAAAGCGTGTTAATAGTTATCTCGTTTAGCCTAGTGTATCGCAGATCCTCCCTTCTACTTACAAGGAAGTAAGCAGTAAGATAAACCGTGTTAATAGTTATCTCGTTTAGCCTAGAGTATTCCTGTTTCTTCCTTCTCCTTACAAGGAAGTAAGCAGTAAGATAAACCGTGTTAATAGTTATCTCGTTTAGCCTAGTGTATTCCTGTTTCTTCCTTCTACTTACAAGGAAGTAAGTAGTAAGAAAAACCGTATTAATAGTTATCTCGTTTAGCCTAGAGTATTCCTGTTTCTCCCTTCTACTTACAAGGAAGTAAGCAGTAAGATAAACCGTGTTAATAGTTATCTCCTTTAGCCTAGTGTATTCCAGTTTCTCTCTTCTACTTACAAGGAAGTAAGTGATAAGATAAACCGTGTTAATGGTTATCTCGTTTAGCCTAGTGTATTCCTTTTTCTCCCTTCTACTTACAAGGAAGTAAGCAGTAAGATAATTCCTGTTATTGGTTATCTCGTTTAGCCTAGTGTATTCCAGTTTCTCCCTTCTACTTACAAGGAAGTAAGTAATAAGATAAACCGCATTAATGGTTATCTCGTTTAGCCTAGTGTATTCCAGTTTCTCCCTTCTACTTACATGGAAGTAAGCAATAAGATAAACCGCGTTAATAGTTATCTCGTTTAGCCTAGTGTAACCTAGTTTTTCCCTTCTACTTACAAGGAAGTAAGCCATAAGATAAACCGTGTTAATAGCTATCTCGTTTACCCTAGTGTATTCCTGTTTCTCCCTTCTACTTACAAGGAAGTGAGCCATAAGATAAACCGTGTTAATAGCTATCTCGTTTAGCCTAGTGTATTCCTGTTTCTCCCTTCTACTTACAAGGAAGTGAGCCATAAGATAAATCGCGTTAATATTTATCTCGTTTAGCCTAGAGTACTCCAGTTTCTCCCTTCTACTTACAAGGAAGTAAGCGATAAGACAAACCGTGTTAATGGTTATCTCGTTTAGCCTAGAGTATTCCAGTTTCTCCCTTCTACTTACAAGGAAGTAAGCGATAAGATAAACTTTGTTAATACTTATCTCGTTTAGCCTAGTATATTCCAGTTTCTTACTTCTTCTTTCAAGGAAGTAAACAGTAAGATAAATCCTATTATTGGTCATCTCGTTTAGCCTAGTGTATTCCGGTTTCTCCCTTCTACTTACAAGGAAGTAAGCAGTAAGATAAATCCTATTATTGGTTATCTCGTTTAGCCTAGTGTATTCCAGTTTCTCCCTTCTACTTACAAGGAAGTAAGCGATAAGATAAACCGCATTAATAGCTATCTCGTTTAGCCTAGGGTATTCCTGTTTCTCCGTTCTGCTTACAAGGAAGTAAGCCATAAGATAAACCGCGTTAATATTTATCTAGTTTAGCCTAGATTATTTCTGTTTCTCCCTTCTACTTACAAGGAAGTAAGCGATAAGATAAACCGCGTTAATAGTTATCTCGTTTAGCCTAGAGTATTCCTGTTTCTCCCTTCTACTTACACGGAAGTAAGCGATAAGATAAATCCTTTTATTGGTTATCTCGCTTGGCCTAGTGTATTCCAGTTTTTCCCTTCTACTTACAAGGAAATAAGCCATAAGATAAACCGTGTTAAAAGTTATCTCGTTTAACCTATTGTATTCCTGTTTCTTCCTTCTACTTACAAGGAAGTAAGCATTAAGATAAAGCGTGTTAATAGTTATCTCGTTTAGCTTAGTGTATCGCAGTTTCTCCCTTCTACTTACAAGGAAGTATGCAGTAAGATAAACCGTGTTAATAGTTATCTCGTTTAGCCTAGAGTATTCCAGTTTCTCCCTTATACTTACAAGGAAGTAAGTGATAAAATAAACCGTGTTAATAGTTATCTCGTTTAGCCTAGTGTACTCCTGTTTCTTCCTTCTACTTACAAGGAAGTAAACAGTAAGATAAACCGTGTTAATAGTTATCTCCATTAGCCTAGAGTATTCCAGTTTCTCCCTTCTACTTACAAGGAAGTAAGCCATAAGATAAACCGTGTTAATAGTTATCTCGTTTAGCCTAGTGTATACCTGTTTCTCCCTTCTACGTACAAGGAAGTAAGCGATAAGACAAACCGTGTTAATGGTTATCTCGTTTAGCCTAGAGTATTCCAGTTTCTCCCTTCTACTTACAAGGAAGTAAGCGATAAGATAAACCTTGTTAATACTTATCTCGTTTACCCTAGTATATTCCAGTTTCTCCCTTCTACTTACAAGGAAGTAAGCAGTAAGATAAATCCTATTATTGGTTATCTCGTTTAGCCTAGTGTATTCCAGTTTCTCCCTTCTACTTACAAGGAAGTAAGCGATAAGATAAACCGCTTTAATAGCTATCTCGTTTAGCCTAGAGTATTCCTGTTTCTCCCTTCTACTTACAAGGAAGTAAGCGATAAGATAAACCGTGTTAATGGTTATCTCGTTTAGCCTAGTGTATCGTAGTTCCTCCCTTCTACTTACAAGGAAGTAAGCAGTAAGATAATCTGTGTTAATAATTATCTCGTTTAGCCTAGTGTATCGCAGTTCCTCCCTTCTACTTACAAGGAAGTAAGCATTAAGATAAAGCGTGTTAATAGTTATCTCGTTTAGCCTAGTGTATCGCAGTTCCTCCCTTCTACTTACAAGGAAGTAAGCGATAAGATAAACCGTGTTAATAGTTATCTCGTTTAGCCTAGAGTATTCCAGTTTCTCCCTTATACTTACAAGGAAGTAAGCAGTAAGATAAACCGTGTTAATAGTTATCTCGTTTAGCCTAGTGTATTCCTGTTTCTTCCTTCTCCTTACAAGGAAGTAAGCAGTAAGATAAACCGTGTTAATAGTTATCTCGTTTAGCCTAGTGTATTCCTGTTTCTTCCTTCTACTTACAAGGAAGTAAGTAGTAAGATAAACCGTGTTAATAGTTATCTCGTTTAGCCTAGTGTATTCCTGTTTCTCCCTTCTACTTACAAGAAAGTAAGCGGTAGGATAAACCCTGTTAATAGTTATCTCGTTTAGCCTAGTGTATTCCTGTTTCTCCCTTCTACTAACAAGGAAGAAAGTCATAAGATAAACCGCGTTAATAGTTATCTCGTTTAGCCTATAGTATTCCAGTTTCTCCCTTCTACTTACAAGGAAGTAAATAGTAAGATAAATCCTATTATTGGTTATCTCGTTTAGCCTAGTATATTCCTGTTTCTCCCTTATACTTACAAGGAAGTAACTAGTAAGATAAATCCTGTTATTGGTTATCTCGTTTAGCCTAGTATATTCCTGTTTCTGCCTTCTACTTACAAGGAAGTAAATAGTAAGATAAATCCTATTATTGGTTATCTCGTTTAGCCTAGTGTATTCCAGTTTCTCCCTTCTACTTACAAGGAAGTAACTAGTAAGATAAATCCTGTTATTGGTTATCTCGTTTAGCCTAGTATTTTCCTGTTTCTCCCTTCTACTTACAAGGAAGTAACTAGAAAGATAAATCCTGTTATTGGTTATCTCGATTAGCCTAGTATATTCCTGTTTCTCCCTTCTACTTACAAGGAAGTAAGCGATAAGATAAACCGTGTTAATGGTTATCTCGTTTAGCCTAGAGTATTCCTGTTTCTCCCTTCTACTTACAATGAAGTAAGCGATAAGATAAACCGCGTTAATAGTTATCTCGTTTATCCTAGAGTATTCCTGTTACTCCCTTCTACTTACAAGGAAGTAAGCGATAAGATAAATCCTGTTATTGGTTATCTCGCTTAACTTAGTGTATTCCAGTTTTTCCCTTCTACTTAAAAGGAAGTAAGCGATAAGATAAACCGTGTTAATAGTTATCTCGTTTAGCCTAGTGTATTCCAGTTTCTCCCTTCTACTTACAAGGAAGTAAGCGATAAGATAAATCGCGTTAATAGTTATCTCGTTTATCCTAGTGTATTAAGGTTTCTCCCTTCTACTTACAAGGAAGTAAGTGATAAGATAAACCGTGTTAATAGTTACTTGTTTAGCCTAGTGTATTTAAGTTTCTCCCTTCTACTTACAAGGAAGTAAGTGATAAGAAAAACCGTGTTAATAGTTATCACGTTTAGCCTAGAGTATTCCTGTTTCTCCCTTCTACTTACAAGGAAGTAAGCGATAAGATAAGCCGTGTTAATAGTTATCTCGTTTAGCCTAGTGTATCCCAGTTTCTCCCTTCTACTTACAAAGAAGCAAGCCATATGATAAACCGCGGTAATATTTATCTCGTTTAGCCTAGATTATTCCTGTTTCTCCCTTCTACTTACAAGGAAGTAAGCGATAAGATAAACCGCGTTAATAGCTATCTCGTTTAGCCTAGAGTATTCCTGTTTCTCCCTTCTACTTACAAGGAAGTAAGCGATAAGATAAACCGTGTTAATGGTTATCTCGTTTAGCCTAGAGTATTCCTGTTTCTCCCTTCTATTTTCAAGGAAGTAAGCAGTTAGATAAACCGTGTTAATAATTATCTCGTTTATCCTAGAGTATTCCAGTTTCTCCTTTCTACTTACAAGGAAGTAAGCAGTAAGATAAATCCTGTTATTGGTTATCTCGTTTAGCCTAGTGTATTCCAGTTTTTCCGTTATACTTACAATGAAGTAAGCAGTAAGATAATCCGTGTTAATAATTATCTCGTTTAGCCTAGTGTATTCCTGTTTCTCCCTTCTACTTACAAGGAAGTAAGCGATAAGATAAACCGCGTTAATAGTTATCTCGTTTATCCTAGTGTATTCCAGTTTCTCCCTTCTACTTACAAGGAAGTAAGTGGTAAGATAAACCGTGTTAATAGCTATTTTTTTAGCCTAGTGTATTTAATTTTCTCCCTTCTACTTACAAGGAAGTAAGTGATAAGAAAAACCGTGTTAATAGTTATCTCGTTTATCCTAGAGTATTCCTGTTTCTCCCTTCTACTTACAAGGAAGTAAGCGTTAAGATAAACCGTGTTAATGGTTATCTCGTTTAGCCTAGAGTATTCCTGTTTCTCCCTTCTACTTTCAAGGAAGTAAGCAGTAAGATAAGCCGTGTTAATAGTTATCTCGTTTAGCCTAGTGTATCCCAGTTTCTCCCTTCTACTTACAAGGAAGCAAGCCATATGATAAACCGCGTTAATATTTATCTCGTTTAGCCTAGATTATTCCTGTTTCTCCCTTCTACTTACAAGGAAGTAAGCGATAAGATAAACCGCGTTAATGGTTATCTCGTTTAGCCTAGAGTATTCCAGTTTCTCCCTTCTACTTACAAGGAAGTAAGCAGTAAGATAAATCCTATTATTGGTTATCTCGTTTAGCCTAATGTATTCCAGTTTCTCCCTTCTACTTACAAGGAAGTAAGCAGTAAGATAAATCCTGTTATTGGTTATCTCGTTTAGCCTAGTGTATTCCAGTTTTTCCGTTATACTTAGAATGAAATAAGCAGTAAGATAAACCGTGTTATTGGTTATCTCGGTTAGCCTAGTGTACACTTGTTTCTCCCTTCTACTTATAAGGAAGTAAGTGATAAGATAAACCGTGTTAATAGTTATTTGTTTAGCCTAGTGTATTTAAGTTTCTCCCTTCTAATTACAAGGAAGTAAGCGATAAGATAAACCGTGTTAATAGTTATCTCGTTTAGCCTAGTGTATTCCTGTTTCTCCCTTCTACTTACAAGGAAGTAAGCAGTAAGATAAACCGTGTTAATAGGTATCTCGTTTAGCCTAGAGTATTCCAGTTTCTCTCTTCTACTTACAAGGAAGTAAGTGATAAGATAAATCTTGTTATTGGTTATCTCGTTTAGCCTAGTGTATTCCTGTTTCTCCCTTCTACTTACAAGGAAGTAAGCAGTAAGATAATTCCTGTTATTGGTTATCTCGTTTAGCCTAGAGTATTCCAGTTTCTCTCTTCTACTTACAAGGAAGTAAGTGATAAGATAAATCTTGTTATTGGTTATCTCGTTTAGCATAGTGTATTCCTGTTTCTCCCTTCTACCTACAAGGAAGTAAGTAATAAGATAAACCGCGTTAATAGATATCTCGTTTAGCCTAGTGTATTCAAGTTTCTCCCTTCTACTTACAAGGAAGTAAGCGATCAGATAAACCGCGTTAATAGTTATCTCGTTTAGCCTAGTGTAACCCAGTATTTCCCTTCTACTTACAAGGAAGTAAGCCATAAGATAAACCGTGTTAATAGTTATCTCGTTTAGCCTACTGTATTCCTCTTTCTCCCTTCTACTTACAAGGAAGTAAGCCATAAGATAAACCGTGTTAATAGTTATCTCGTTTAGCCTACTGTATTCCTCTTTCTCCCTTCTACTTACAAGGAAGTAAGCCATAAGATAAACCGTGTTAATAGCTATCTCGTTTAGCCTAGTCTATTCCTGTTTCTCCCTTCTACTTACAAGGAAGTAAGCGATATGACAAACCGTGTTAATGGTTATCTCGTTTAGCCTAGAGTATTCCAGTTTCTCCCTTCTACTTACAAAGAAGTAAGCGATAAGATAAACCGTGTTAATAGTTATCTGGTTTAGCCTAGTGTATTCCAGTTTCTCCCTTCTACTTACAAGGAAGTAAGCAGTAAGATAAATCCTATTATTGGTTATCTCTTTTAGCCTAGTGTATTCCAGTTTCTCCCTTATACTTACAAGGAAGTAAGCAGTAAGATAAATCCTATTATTGGTTATCTCGTTCAGCCTAGTGCATTCCTGTTTCTCCCTTCTACTTACAAGGAAGCATGCGATAGGATAAACCGCGTTAATAGCTATCTCGTTTAGCCTAGAGTATTCCCGTTTCTCCCTTCTACTTTCAAGGAAGTAAGCAGTAAGATAAGCCGTGTTAATAGTTATCTCCTTTAGCCTAGTGTATCCCAGTTTCTCCCTTCTGCTTACAAGGAAGTAAGCCATAAGATAAACCGCGTTAACATTTATTTTGTTTAGCCTAGATTATTCCTGTTTCTCCCTTCTAATTACAAGGAAGTAAGCGATAAGATAAATCCTTTTATTGGTTATCTCGCTTAGCCTAGTGTATTCCAATTTTTCCCTTCTACTTACAAGGAAGTAAGCGATAAGACAAACCGTGTTAATGGTTATCTCGTTTAGCCTAGAATATTCCAGTTTCCCCCTTCTACTTACAAGGACGTAAGCCATAAGATAAACCGTGTTAATAGTTATCTCGTTTAGCCTAATGTATCGCAGTTCCTCCCTTCTACTTACAAGGAAGTAAGCAGTAAGATAAGCCGTGTTAATAGTTATCTCGTTTAGTCTAGAGTAATTCTATTTCTTCCTTCTACTTACAAGGAAGTAAGGAGTAAGATAAACCGTGTTAATAGTTATCTCGTTTAGCCTAGAGTATTCTAGTTTCTCCCTTATACTTACAAGGCAGTAAGCCATAAGATAAACCATGTTAATAGTTATCTCGTTTAGCCTTGTGTAATTCTATTTCTTCCCTCTACTTACAAGGAAGTAAGCAGTAAGATAAACCGTGTTAATAGCTATCTCGTTTAGCCTAGTGTATTCCTGTTTCTCCCTTCTACTTATAAGGAAGTAAGCGATAAGACAAACCGTGTTAATGGTTATCTCGTTTAGCCTAGAGTATTCCAGTTTCTCCCTTCTACTTACAAAGTAGTAAGTGATAAGATAAACCGTGTTAATAGTTAACTCGTTGAGCCTAGTGTATTCCAGTTTCTCCCTTCTACTTACAAGGAAGTAAGCAGTAAGATAAACCGTGTTAATAGTTATCTCCTTTAGCCTAGTGTATTCCAGTTTCTCTCTTCTACTTACAAGGAATTAAGTGAAAAGATAAACCGTGTTAATAGTTATCTCGTTTAGCCTAGTGTATTCCTGTTTCTCACTTCTACTTACAAAGAAGTAAGCAGTAACATAAATCCTATTATTGGTTATCTCGTTTAGCCTAGTATATTCCAGTTTCTCCCTTCTACTTACAAGGAAGTAAGCGATAAGCTAAACCGCGTTATTAGCTATTTCGTTTAGCCTAGAGTATTCCTGTTTCTCCCTTCTACTTACAAGGAAGTAAGCGATAAGATAAACCGTGTTAATGGTTATCTCGTTTAGCCTAGAGTATTCCTGTTTCTCCCTTCTACTTTCAAGGAAGTAAGCAGTAAGATAAGACGTGTTAATAGTTATCTCGTTTATCCTAGTGTATCCCAGTTTCTCCCTTCTACTTACAAGGAAGTAAGCCATAAGATAAACCGCGTTAATATATATCTCGTTTAGCCTAGATTATTCCTGTTTCTCCCTTCTACTTACAAGGAAGTCAGCGATAAAATAAACCGCGTTAATAGTTATCTCGTTTAGCCTAGAGTATTCCTGTTTCTCTCTTCTACTTACAAGGGAGTAGGCGATAAGATAAATCCTGTTATTGGTTATCTCGCTTAGCCTAGTGTATTCCAGTTTTTCCCTTCTATTTAAAAGGAAGTAAGCGATAAGATAAACCGCGTTAATAGTTATCTCGTTTATCCTAGTGTATTCCTGTTTCTCCCTTCTACTTACAAGGAAGTAAGCAGTAAGATAAACCGTGTTAATAGTTATATCGTTTAGCCTAGTGTATTCCAGTTTCTCCCTTCTACTTACAAGGAAGTAAGTAATAAGATAAACCGCATTAATGGTTATCTCGTTTAGCCTAGTGTATTCCAGTTTCTCCCTTCTACTTACATGGAAGTAAGCAATAAGATAAACCGCGTTAATAGTTATCTCGTTTAGCCTAGTGTAACCTAGTTTTTCCCTTCTACTTACAAGGAAGTAAGCCATAAGATAAACCGTGTTAATAGCTATCTCGTTTAGCCTAGTGTATTCCTGTTTCTCCCTTCTACTTACAAGGAAGTGAGCCATAAGATAAACCGTATTTAATAGCTATCTCCTTTAGCCTAGTGTATTCCTGTTTCTCCCTTCTACTTACAAGGAAGTGAGCCATAAGATAAATCGCGTTAATAGTTATCTCGTTTAGCCTAGAGTACTCCAGTTTCTCCCTTCTACTTACAAGGAAGTAAGCGATAAGACAAACCGTGTTAATGGTTATCTCGTTTAGCCTAGAGTATTCCAGTTTCTCCCTTCTACTTACAAGGAAGTAAGCGATAAGATAAACTGTGTTAATACTTATCCCGTTTAGCCTAGTATATTCCAGTTTCTTATTTCTTTTTTCAAGGAAGTAAGCAGTAAGATAAATCCTATTATTGGTCATCTCGTTTAGCCTAGTGTATTCCAGTTTCTCCCTTCTACTTACAAGGAAGTAAGCAGTAAGATAAATCCTATTATTGGTTATCTCGTTTAGCCTAGTGTATTCCAGTTTCTCCCTTCTACTTACAAGGAAGTAAGCGATAAGATAAACCGCATTAATAGCTATCTCGTTTAGCCTAGGGTATTCCTGTTTCTCCGTTCTGCTTACAAGGAAGTAAGCCATAGGATAAACCGCGTTAATATTTATCTTGTTTAGCCTAGATTATTTCTGTTTCTCCCTTCTACTTACAAGGAAGTAAGCGATAAGATAAACCGCGTTAATAGTTATCTCGTTTAGCCTAGAGTATTCCTGTTTCTCCCTTCTACTTACAAGGAAGTAAGCGTAAAGATAAATCCTTTTATTGGTTATCTCGCTTGGCCTAGTGTACTCCAGTTTTTCCCTTCTACTTACAAGGAAGTAAGCGATAAGATAAACCGTGTTAATAGTTATCTCGTTTAGCCTAGTGTATTCCAGTTTCTCCCGTCTACTTACAAGGAAGTAAGCGATAAGACAAACCGTGTTAATGGTTATCTCGTTTAGCCTAGAGTATTCCAGTTTCTCCCTTCTACTTACAAGGAAGTAAGCCATGAGATAAACCGTGTTAAAAGTTATCTCGTTTAACCTAGTGTATTCCTGTTTCTTCCTTCTACTTACAAGGAAGTAAGCATTAAGATAAAGCGTGTTAATAGTTATCTCGTTTAGCTTAGTGTATCGTAATTTCTCCCCTCTACTTACAAGGAAGTATGCAGTAAGATAAACCGTGTTAATAGTTATCTCGTTTAGCCTAGAGTATTCCAGTTTCTCCCTTCTACTTACAAGGCAGTAAGCCATAAGATAAACCTTGTTAATAGTTATCTCGTTTAGCCTAGTGTATACCTGTTTCTCCCTTCTACTTACAAGGAAGTAGGCGATAAAACAAACCGTGTTAATGGTTATCTCGTTTAGCCTAGAGTATTCCAGTTTCTCCCTTCTACTTACAAGGAAGTAAGCGATAAGAAAAACCTTGTTAATACTTATCTCGTTTAGCCTAGTATATTCCAGTTTCTCCCTTCTACTTACAAGGAAGTAAGCAGTAAGATAAACCCTAATATTGGTTATCTCGTTTAGCCTAGTGTATTCCAGTTTCTCCCTTCTACTTACAAGGAAGTAAGCGATAAGATAAACCGCTTTAATAGCTATCTCGTTTAGCCTTGAGTATACCTGTTTCTCCCTTCTACTTAAAAGGAAGTAAGCGATAAGATAAACCCTGTTAATGGTTATCTCGTTTAGCCTAGGGTATTCCTGTTTCTCCCTTCTACTTTCAAGGAAGTAAGCAGTAAGATAAGCCGTGATAATAGTTATCTCATTTAGCCTAGTGTATCCCAGTTTCTCCCTTCTGCTTACAAGGAAGTAAACCATAAGATAAACCGCGTTAATATTTATCTTGTTTAGCCTAGATTATTCCTGTTTCTCCCTTCTACTTACAAGGAAGTAAGCGATAAGACAAACCCTGTTAATGGTTATCTCGTTTAGCCTAGAGTATTCCAGTTTCTCCCTTCTACTTATAAGGAAGTAAGCCATAAGATAAACCGTGTTAATAGTTATCTCGTTTAGCCTAGTGTATTCCTGTTTCTTCCTTCTACTTACAAGGAAGTAAGCATTAAGGTAAAGCGTGTTAATAGTTATCTCGTTTAGCCTAGTGTATCGCAGATCCTCCCTTCTACTTACAAGGAAGTAAGCAGTAAGATAACCCGTGTTAATAGTTATCTCGTTTAGCCTAGAGTATTCCTGTTTCTTCCTTCTCCTTACAAGGAAGTAAGCAGTAAGATAAACCGTGTTAATAGTTATCTCGTTTAGCCTAGTGTATTCCTGTTTCTTCCTTCTACTTACAAGGAAGTAAGTAGTAAGAAAAACCGTGTTCATAGTTATCTCCTTTAGCCTAGAGTATTCCTGTTTCTCCCTTCTACTTACAAGGAAGTAAGCAGTAAGATAAACCGTGTTAATAGTTATCTCCTTTAGCCTAGTGTATTCCAGTTTCTCTCTTCTACTTACAAGGAAGTAAGTGATAAGATAAACCGTGTTAATGGTTATCTCGTTTAGCCTAGTGTATTCCTGTTTCTCCCTTCTACTTACAAGGAAGTAAGCAGTAAGATAATTCCTGTTATTGGTTATCTCGTTTAGCCTAGTGTATTCCAGTTTCTCCCTTCTACTTACAAGGAAGTAAGTAATAAGATAAACCGCATTAATGGTTATCTCGTTTAGCCTAGTGTATTCCAGTTTCTCCCTTCTACTTACATGGAAGTAAGCAATAAGATAAACCGCGTTAATAGTTATCTCGTTTAGCCTAGTGTAACCTAGTTTTTCCCTTCTACTTACAAGGAAGTAAGCCATAAGATAAACCGTGTTAATAGCTATCTCGTTTAGCCTAGTGTATTCCTGTTTCTCCCTTCTACTTACAAGGAAGTGAGCCATAAGATAAACCGTGTTAATAGCTATCTCGTTTAGCCTAGTGTATTCCTGTTTCTCCCTTCTACTTACAAGGAAGTGAGCCATAAGATAAATCGCGTTAATAGTTATCTCGTTTAGCCTAGAGTACTCCAGTTTCTCCCTTCTACTTACAAGGAAGTAAGCGATAAGACAAACCGTGTTAATGGTTATATCGTTTAGCCTAGAGTATTCCAGTTTCTCCCTTCTACTTACAAGGAAGTAAGCGATAAGATAAACTTTGTTAATACTTATCTCGTTTAGTCTAGTATATTCCAGTTTCTTACTTCTTCTTTCAAGGAAGTAAACAGTAAGATAAATCCTATTATTGGTCATCTCGTTTAGCCTAGTGTATTCCAGTTTCTCCCTTCTACTTACAAGGAAGTAAGCAGTAAGATAAATCCTATTATTGGTTATCTCGTTTAGCCTAGTGTATTCCAGTTTCTCCCTTCTACTTACAAGGAAGTAAGCGGTAAGATAAACCGCATTAATAGCTATCTCGTTTAGCCTAGGGTATTCCTGTTTCTCCGTTCTGCTTACAAGGAAGTAAGCCATAAGATAAACCGCGTTAATATTTATCTTGTTTAGCCTAGATTATTTCTGTTTCTCCCTTCTACTTACAAGGAAGTAAGCGATAAGATAAACCGCGTTAATAGTTATCTCGTTTAGCCTAGAGTATTCCTGTTTCTCCCTTCTACTTACACGGAAGTAAGCGATAAGATAAATCCTTTTATTGGTTATCTCGCTTGGCCTAGTGTATTCCAGTTTTTCCCTTCTACTTACAAGGAAATAAGCGATAAGATAAACCGTGTTAATAGTTATCTCGTTTAGCCTAGTGTATTCCAGTTTCTCCTGTCTACTTACAAGGAAGTAAGCGATAAGACAAACCGTGTTAATGGTTATCTCGTTTAGCCTAGAGTATTCCAGTTTCTCCCTTCTACTTACAAGGAAGTAAGCCATAAGATAAACCGTGTTAAAAGTTATCTCGTTTAACCTAGTGTATTCCTGTTTCTTCCTTCTACTTACAAGGAAGTAAGCATTAAGATAAAGCGTGTTAATAGTTATCTCGTTTAGCTTAGTGTATCGCAGTTTCTCCCTTCTACTTACAAGGAAGTATGCAGTAAGGTAAACCGTGTTAATAGTTATCTCGTTTAGCCTAGAGTATTCCAGTTTCTCCCTTATACTTACAAGGAAGTAAGTGATAAAATAAACCGTGTTAATAGTTATCTCGTTTAGCCTAGTGTACTCCTGTTTCTTCCTTCTACTTACAAGGAAGTAAACAGTAAGATAAACCGTGTTAATAGTTATCTCGTTTAGCCTAGAGTATTCCAGTTTCTCCCTTCTACTTACAAGGAAGTAAGCCATAAGATAAACCGTGTTAATAGTTATCTCGTTTAGCCTAGTGTATACCTGTTTCTCCCTTCTACGTACAAGGAAGTAAGCGATAAGACAAACCGTGTTAATGGTTATCTCGTTTAGCCTAGAGTATTCCAGTTTCTCCCTTCTACTTACAAGGAAGTAAGCGATAAGATAAACCTTGTTAATACTTATCTCGTTTACCCTAGTATATTCCAGTTTCTCCCTTCTACTTACAAGGAAGTAAGCAGTAAGATAAATCCTATTATTGGTTATCTCGTTTAGCCTAGTGTATTCCAGTTTCTCCCTTCTACTTACAAGGAAGTAAGCGATAAGATAAACCGCTTTAATAGCTATCTCGTTTAGCCTAGAGTATACCTGTTTCTCCCTTCTACTTACAAGGAAGTAAGCGATAAGATAAACCGTGTTAATGGTTATCTCGTTTAGCCTAGTGTATCGCAGTTCCTCCCTTCTATTTACAAGGAAGTAAGCAGTAAGATAATCTGTGTTAATAGTTATCTCGTTTAGCCTAGTGTATCGCAGTTCCTCCCTTCTACTTACAAGGAAGTAAGCATTAAGATAAAGCGTGTTAATAGTTATCTCGTTTAGCCTAGTTTATCGCAGTTCCTCCCTTCTACTTACAAGGAAGTAAGCATTAAGATAAAGCGTGTTAATAGTTATCTCGTTTAGCCTAGTGTATCGCAGTTCCTCCCTTCTACTTACAAGGAAGTAAGCGATAAGATAAACCGTGTTAATAGTTATCTCGTTTAGCCTAGAGTATTCCAGTTTCTCCCTTATACTTACAAGGAAATAAGCAGTAAGATAAACCGTGTTAATAGTTATCTCGTTTAGCCTAGTGTATTCCTGTTTCTTCCTTCTCCTTACAAGGAAGTAAGCAGTAAGATAAACCGTGTTAATAGTTATCTCGTTTAGCCTAGTGTATTCCTGTTTCTTCCTTCTACTTACAAGGAAGTAAGTAGTAAGATAAACCGTGTTAATAGTTATCTCGTTTAGCCTAGTGTATTCCTGTTTCTCCCTTCTACTTACAAGAAAGTAAGCGGTAGGATAAACCCTGTTAATAGTTATCTCGTTTAGCCTAGAGTATTCCTGTTTCTCCCTTCTACTTACAAGGAAGTAAGCGATAAGATAAATCCTGTTATTGGTTACCTCGTTTAGCCTAGTGTATACCAGTTTCTCCCTTCTACTTACAAGGAAATAAGCCATAAGATAGATCCTGTTAATAGTTATCTCGTTTAGCCTAGTGTATTCTAGTTTCTCCCTTCTACTTACAAGGAAGTAAGCGATAAGATAAATCCTGTTATTGGTTATCTCGTTTAGCCGAGTGTATTCCAGTTTCTCCCTTCTACTTACAAGTAAGTAAGCAGTAAGATAAACTGTGTTAATAGTTATCTCGTTTAGCATGATATAGATTGAAGAATAATGTTTTGTAAGAATAGTTTTTTGCAGAACAGGTAGAGAAAGTCATGTGAATGCAACACATCAGATTTTCTTGCAGTGGAAATCATTATATGTAAGTTAAAATGTAATTTATTTTTACATAACATTTATATTTATCTCTATCTTTGCAGGTAAGCAGCAGATCAGATACGAGAGTAGGAATAAGCATTTAAAAGTAAGTACATGTTTTTACAGGAATGATACTCATAGTAAACGGATATCTGATTTTGCAAGTTTATACTTTCTCTACACGTACTATGTACATAGTGTATAGAGAAGGTATTGTAATACGATATCGATATTTCACCGGAAATACATGTTTTGGATCACCCTTAATGCAAAAATGGTAGTTTTGGAAAAAGGCCCGTGTGTGTCTGTGTGTGTGCGTGCGTGTGTGTGAGTCTATGCTGCTTAAAATCGAAAAGACCGTTAAATATCAAATTTTGTTATTAAGTTTGGTATCTTCCAGGAATGTGACACGCAGATCTTCAAGAAATTCCCCCCCAACTACGCTTTACGTCAAACGTTTTTTGAAAATGTTAATTTTCTCAAAAGTGACTCAAATGATTTTGATTAAAATATTGTATATTAGAGATATTTAGCTGACAAATAATATCTATATCTTGAATTTTCTGAGAATAGCCTCTGAAGACTACTTTGTTCTGGATGAATTTTACGGAATTTTGCATAACTGCTAAACCATAAGAGATGGACAAAAACTTACCACAGAAAGTATAGAGCACATTAAAACACAATTTATGTTGTATACATTTTTTTCCTGAACTTGGTCGTTTTTAAGGTATTCCTTGTTTTTAATTTCAGCTTTAAGAACCTTATACTTTTCTTATACAGGAATTTGTCAACTTCTGTCCATACAAACAAAAGAACTTCAGTCACATAGCAATCAGCTTTTGACTATCACTTTAACCTATGGTACTCCCTTATTTCGCTTCTATTTACAAGGAAGCAAGTAAAACTGCTATTTCTTTTTTCTCGATTAGCATGAAGTAAATAGAAGCAAAAGCTTTTTAACATAATTTGCTGCAGAGATGTAGAGAAAGTGATGTGAATGGAACACAAACGATGCTTACAAAATGTTATATTTCTATCTATATAGTGCTAATCAAGGTTAACATTACCTCAATTCATCTCATTACTTTAATGCACAAGAGAAATAAGGGAATAACCTAGGCTAAAGTGATAGTCAAATGTTTTAAAAGCTGTCGTTATGCGATTGTCATTGAGAATCGCTTAGTAATATAGAGAATAGAGCTTCTGATTGGCCGAGGGTGTCACGTAACCTGTATCGTCATCAACATAGCATCCAAGGCAATTCGTTTTCTACCAAAGCTCACATCCATCTCTTTTCGTTAGATATTTTGTTTAATTTTATGTGCTACTCTGAGTGGCCCAAGGTGGGCCATGGCCGCACCCCGGACGAAATTTTGGATGGGAAGACTTTTTTTTTTAAATGGGTAAGGGAATAAAAACAGAGTATATACATTTCTAAATAACGGTTTATTAATTGTATAAGATACAAACTGACTAATGTTATTGTTAGATCGTTGGAGTCTGCTGACCTCGATAGAGCTTGCTTGTAGAGCACACCTGCAATACATTTCCTGCAGAATAATTGCCAAGTGAAAGCGAAAGTTGTGCTAGTTCAGATGCACTTGCAGCGTATACAAAGCAAGAAATTTTAAATGTTTGTAGTACTTACTGCAACTCAGAGGTAAGATTTGTTCTCTATTGTAACAATGCATTCGGTTTTTTCTTTTAAGTGACTTGATTGTAGGAAAGAAGAGCACTAAAGAAACAAAGCATTGCTTTATAGTATTTAATATCTATAAGTTGGTATTTATAAATGTTAATCTTAAACAGATATAGGGTTATACATCATACATAAAAAATAAAGGTTTATTACAAATAAAACATCAGCAACTGTGTTTAGCATTATACATTTCATTCCTAAATGATTCCTGACATTTTATCAGTTGTGTATGCCTCATGGGTATACAGTTTTCTTCTCTCTGACGTAAAAGATGACAAACGTTTATTACCATAGTAGTGAGCTATAAGCTTTGCAGGAAATTCATGGGGATTATTTGTTCTACACAAATATCAAATTCGTGACTATTTCTAAGAATATATAGGTAATTGTGATAATCTGTTTCTGTATGTAAAAAGTTTAATTTTGCTTTGTCAAATAACATGGTTGACGCTAATGTTGAAAGCTTATTTATACAAATTTTGCAGTTACAAGTTTCTAAGTTCTTGCATTGAAACAAATTTGTGTATTTTTGTACATTTTTGTTTTGTTTAGATCACCAGGCATTTAACTTGGCTGAAGGATGACAAAGGTATATTAAAGAAAATGATTTGTTGTGAAAAAATCCTACAATTACGTGTTTCTCAAAATACATATAAAACTTTTGTAAAGAAAATACACAAAATCCACCCAATTTTCCTGCCAAGTAACTGGGCGTTTAACCTGAATATGAGTTACCTTAATATTAAATTCACATGTTTTGCATTCCACTTTCCAATAATAAGATACCGTTGGTAAATGGAATATCTGACTTCCTTTCGAATGAATATATTTAAAGTTAATTGCTCATTTATGTTCAGTTACAAACACATAGTTTCTTGGAGAAAAAATTACGAATTCTAACATTTGTGCTTGTTTGCTTTGTTGTTTATTAGCAACATATAGATAAATTAATGTAACATAGCAAGGAAATGCATTTCCTAAAATACAACAAATGTTATCGCTAGATAATGAGTACATTATCCATGTAAGAGCACACCAATATTCAGGGAAACGTATTGGTCGAAATTCTTCAAAAAAAGTATTGAAAACAGTTCTTTCTTGCAGCAAATTATACCTTCTTGTCAGTGCATTGCTGTATAAAACGTAAAAGGATCAATCATCTAGAAAGGCATAAAAGCAACATACAATTAGTTCTTTACCATTTTTTAACATCTACTAAAATTGACCACTACTGCCAAATCCATTGTCTCCTCTTTTAGTTTGTTTTAGTTTATCGACCTATTTTACTTTAGGTATATAGTTCCTCTCACAACTGAGCCATTTTTTGATTTTTTAACATATGTTGTTTTTTTGTTTGAATTGTTTAACATTATTACACAGATTTGCCCTGTAAAATGTCTATCTACACAGATTGATAAACGTAAAAGAGCTAAGCTTGAACGCTCAGCTATACGTTTGTATGTGCCTCTTGGAGAATGGGCAGATTGGGATAAGTATAGTTTGCTGTTTTATATTATAAGAATGAACCCGACCTTGCAGCTTCATCACTAAATCTTTTGGTCTTATGATATTACCATTAAGAAGCTTAGTCATCGGAAAAAACATACAGATACGTTTACTACACGCTTTAAATTGATAATTTTTCGAAAACATTATGTGACACAATCATTAATGCATAAATAATATAACATAACCATTTTAATTAAATGTTATAAAATAAATGTCTATCTCTTGGATAAATAATTGTACTCTTTTCTTATTTCTTATATGAAGCTTCGTGATGAAAACATTTATCCATATTATGCGTAATAACATGTTTGTGTTAAATTACATGGAATAACCATCTGTATATAAAAACTATATAAAACTAGAGAGTAAATTTGGTATTTTTTCAAGTTCTAAAAGCTGTTGCATTTTTTCAAATGACACAATATAACCATTTTTAAATTAAACTCTTGAGAAATAAACTTTAAAGTAAGTTTGCCATTATTAATGTCTTTTTCTTTAAAGGCGTTCGTGTGTTTTCTTGGTAAAAACACTTCTACAGGATCGCCATCCCTACTCTTTTGGAGCTTAATACAAATACTGCGTATCGACTCTTCATGTGCCTACTACATCATATGAAGTATTAAGTTCTAAATCTCTGATTTGTAGTGTTTAGTATTTTGAATCTGTTTGAATCTCGTACGAAAATCCGTTCTGCAAAGAAGAATATATAATAGTTTATGTCTTGCTTTTATGAGATAATAAAAAGAAATAAAATTATAAATTATTCGCTTACCTTGCTGCTGGTTTGTGGAGAGGAAGAGTGTTGTACGGTGCCTTGTTGCTGTTTCTGTGCAGCTGATGGTGGCACGTTCTCTTTATATACACGAATGTGACCTCAAAAAGCACCTTCTATCGAAGAATATAAACCGATAAAATGTATGAGAATAACCACATTCAGCAACAGTTACAAAAACTGACAACAGTCTTTTCTTTGCGCACAAAACTACGCTCAAGTATCTGTTTTAGTAAAAAGTGAGTATTTTTTTTACACTTATCAAGTAATACATTTTATGTTTAGAGATAACCTTAAGCTTATACGATTTTATTTTTTCAGCACGGATCATATTAACATTCTAAACATGATGGAAATCAATTTCCATGATTCAGAGCTCATGGTAGACATGATATTCAAATTAATTCATCTCCAGAAAATTAAAGTCCTATTTTATATTTTAGAAATGCCATGCGGCAGCTATTAGATACGGTATTACAAGCTGTGAAACCAAATGATATGGTGGGTTTAACCTTAACTAACTCTGTCAATTTACAAGATAAACTAATAGGACTTAGTTGTCGTGGAGAAGATTGTATGTATTATTGGCTGTGGTGGAAAACGTCTGCCAATCTAACGCCAGTTTTTACGCCACGGATACCTTGTCTGTAAAAGCAGATCATATTGATTAGGACAAGGTAGAAAGAAAGCAAAAGGTTTATCTCTATCCTCATTAGCTCCTTTAAAAGAAGCATAGTAAAAGTTAAATCAAAGACAAATTGTTTAGCTCATACCCTTGTGATTGCTATTGCACATTTAACAAAACATCCTGATTATGATAGTAATAGAAGAGGTTGGTTACTCCATTCCAAGATAAATAAACTTCTAAGAGCTGCAAATGTTGATCTTACTAATGTGGGAGGTATCACAGGTTTCAACACTATCTTTCAGAATATATTTTTAAGGTTATGAAGGATTATATTGTTAAAATATGATCTATAATGGCAATTGAAATCCGCGAAAGCATTTGAATCTTCTGTATGAAGCTCAGGAAAAACATTTTAGCGTGATTCTGAGTCTTACAGGTGCCATGGCTAAAGATTATGTATGTGAAGGGTGCAATAAAGGAATGTCTTATAACGGAGCACAAACGCATAAATGCAAATATAAATGTTCAGGGTGCTTTTCAGTTCCACCATGTATTTTTGAAGGAAATTATATATTTTGCAGCACATGTCAAAGATATTTTAGAAGTCTAACTTGTCTAAATAATCATGTACAGAATAGATTTGGTAATAAAACTATATGTGAATGGAAGAGAAATTGTTCAATTTGCAGTTAAATCATGATCATGTGTGTTTCGTGTCATATTGTAAAAGTAATGAATTGCCAGGTCACTTGTGCTACATGCCAGCGCTTAGCGCAAGCGTACCATATTATACGTATTCTATGACATGTAACCAGAGCACACGAATACGTACCTCCACGTTCCCAACCTACTCTGCTTGGAACAATTTTGTTTTATTTGCGAAAAAAACAAAAACCTGAGCGAGGAGTGTAGTCAGTGTGGAACACGGAGGCATTCAGTTTGGGGTAATGACTGCATTGGCAAATTTATGGTGTATCTGCGGAGAGATAGAACATTTTGTGAGAAAATTTATGTTGTTGCGCATAATGCCAGAGCCTATGATCTTATGTTTATATTAGATTATTGTGTAAAACAGGGTTGGTTACCAGATTTGGTGCTGAGTGGAGCTCAAATATTGTGCAGGAAAGTGGAACATTTAACATTTTTGGATAACTTGAATTTTTTACCACTGAAATTGAGAAGTTTGCCGAAGTCTTTTGGAATACAGGGCGGGACAAAAGTCACTTTCCTCATTTTTTTAACACTCCTCCAAACATGATCTATGTAGGCAGCTATCCAGAACTCACTATTATGGCGTTGATCAATTAATGCCGGATGAGCGCAAAGAAGTTTTTGGATGGTACGAAACAGTGAAAGATGGAATATTCGATTTCAGAAAATAACTTGAAACATATTGTTCAGCAGATGTTGCAGTGCTACGAGAGGCGTGTTCTACATTTAGAAATTCATTCTTAGAAAATGGTAGTATTGATGAGTTTCAGGAATCTATTACAATAGCTTCAGCGTACAACAAGGCATTTAGAGAAAAAATATTTACAACCAAAGACTATAGGGCTTATTCCTTGCGGAGGTTATAGGAAGGGCGATAAACAAAGTATGAAAGGTTTAATGTGGCTTACATATGAAAAAATTAAAAGGAACATCCGCATTAAGCATGCGGGTAACGGGAAGGAAGTAAGACTGCCCGAATTTCCATATCCGAAAGTTGTTTGCTTTTGTGAAGAAACGAGAGAGTTATTTGAATTGTTGGGCTGTTATTACCATGGTTACGAATGCAAAGAAAGATAATAGAGATATTCCTGTCGTATAAACCCAAGCAGAAACTCTCCAGATAGATACGAGTATCCGATGAACCGCTTAGATAAAATTGTATCCGAAGTTTACGTGATTTATGTTATGTGGGAATGTCAATTTGAGGAAATTTTAAAACAGCATCCAGCTTTAAAAAATGACACTGTTGTGAAAAATGCGTCCCTTATTCTTAGAGATTCGCTCTATGGACAGCAGCAATTAAAACTTTTTGGGAAACAAATGCAAATTCAGCATTAAATATTACGATGTAAAATTTTGTATCCTTATACGAGTATGTGCAAATATTTCAAAATTCCTCTAGGTCATCCTAAAGTTTTTGTTAGTCAAGATTGTACTAATATTTCGAAAATGCTTAAAAAGGAAGGTGTGATAAAATGTAGAATTTTGGCAAAAGTAGGAGCCTTTATTATCCTGTCCTACTCTTTAGATATCGTCAAAAGTTAATATTTGCTCTTTGTTTCACCTGTGCGGAGCAAGAAAATGGTGGCGAATGTATTCACAACGAAAGTGAACGAGAACTAACTGGTACTGGAATAGTAGACAAGGTCCGAAAAACTGTCAAAATGGATTATGAAGTGAGAGACATTTTTGAATTTTACGAATATAAAATGGAATGGTCTGACAAAATGAAAGTAAAGGGGGATTATTGGTAGAGTATATTAATAGTTTTTTGAAATTAAAGGTCAGGGTAAGCGGATATCCTTATTGGGTTAAGGGTGAAAGTGATAAAGAAAAATACGTTAGAACTTTTATCAGAGTGAAGGAATTCTTTTAGATGATACGGTCATTAGAAAAAAATCCTTTGCAAGATCGTTAGCAAAACTGTGCCTTAATTTCTTCTGGGAGAAACTTACAGAATAGATCAATAGATCGCGTACGAAAATGATTAAGGAACCTCGAGAATTATTTCAATTTCTATGCACGCCCGGAAACGAGATGCACAATTTGATGCTTGCGAGCGACCAAGTGGTGTGGCTATCGTGGAAGTACGAAAAAGACGTCGAAGCCCCTTCTTTGACACAAACTAATGAAGTTTTGGTCGCCTACGTCTGCAGGTACAAGACTCAAGCTATATACATATCTGGAGGCACTGAATAGGGATATTTTGTATACTGATACAGATTCAAAATTTTCGCGGTAAGGGAAGGAGATCAGTGCCCAATCTAATGTGGTGATAACTTGGGGGACATGACGGATGAGCTCGCTGACTACGGGTCGGAAGCTTATATTTCAGAATTCGTTCCTGGAGGGCCAAAAACTTACGCGTACAATATTTGTTTGCCGAATGGAGATTTAAAAACTGTTTGCAAAGTCAGAGGAATAACACCTAATTATGCCTCTTTACAGCTCGTTAATTTTGATTCTATAAAACATTTAATTCTCGGTGAAAACGAGGAACAAAGCATTGTAGTTAGAACGGAAAAGAAAATAAAGCATAAAAGATCAAATGGCATGAATATTGTCTCTGAACCAGAAGCGGCAGCTCAGGTTCAGGTAAAACTGTATTTTGTATTTTGTGTAAACTTAATTAAAAAACGGAGGTGCTTGTGCACTGTCAGCAAATTTAAAGAAATATTGTGGTGTTTTAGTGAAGATTCCGCTGTGCCTAAGTTAAATAACGTTACATTTCTCATTGGTGTTCCATAATTTGAAAATCAAAAAAGAAAACCTAAACTGATAATTCTTGACGATTTGTTAAATTGATGATCCTCAAGAGGTCCTAGATATTTTTAACAATTTGTTTTTGAATGTAACAGACAAATTAAATATAAATTATGGATGTAAAGAATCACCATTAAGTTTTTTTGAAAACTTCTTTCGTAAACAGAGTCCATGAATTTAAAGTAAAAATGACTTTGCCGTTTGCAATAAAAAATATAATGCATTTGCTCAAGATCAAAAATTCCTCTGGATATGATGAAATATCAAGTAAAAGCATGTTCTCACCTAATAAGTAATCTATTTATGTAACGAATCACTAAAGAGTCGAATATTACCTGACAGAATGAAGTACTCTATTGTCAAACCACCTTTTAAAAAAGGTAAACAAGATATTATCTCAAATTATAGATGTATATCTCTCTTGTCTGTTTTCTCAAAAGTGTTTGAGAAAGTAATGTTCAATATGCTTTATTATTACTCAGATAAGAACAACTTGTTTGCCAGAGAACAGTTTGGCTTTAGAAAAGGAGTAGCGACAGATAATGCAACCTACAAGCTCACACATAAAGTGTTAACAGCGTTAAATGAAAAGGAACATGTCGGTGGAATCTTTTGTGACCTAGCGAAGGCTTTGACTGTGTGAATCATGAGATTCTGATAGCAAAACTAAATTTCTATGGAACAAATAATAACATATTAGATTGGTTCATTTCATACCTAGAGGGAGAAAACAAAGGGTTGAAATTAATAAATCCAATGGGTATCAAAATAGTGCCTCAGAATGGAAATCAGTAAAACATGGTGTTCCCCTTGGATCAATCTTAGGGACTCTCTTGTTCTTGGTTTACATAAACGACCTCCCATTATACAATAACAGTATTGCAAGTATTTATTTATTCGCAGATGCCACTAGTGTTCTAGTAAAAAGTAAAGATTTCAATGACTGTGTAATAAAATTAAACTATGTTCTAAATTGTATGTCAAATTGGTTCAAAGCAAACAAACTCTCAGTAAACCTTCAAAAAACAAAAACGATTAAATGTATAACTACTCGCTCACCACAAACGCACATAGAAATAGGAATTAATGATACATTGTTAGAACAGCTAAATGAAGTCAAATTTCTTGGCCTTCAGGTAGATAAGCATTTGGACTGAAAGTCACATATTAGCTACATCACACCTAAACTTAGCTCAGCATGTTATACTCTCCGAGCAATGGTTAAATTTCACTCAATTGATACACTTAAATTGGTGTATTTTGCCTACATTAACTCCATCATCGAGTATGCAATAATATTCTGGGGTAATTCAATGGAATAGTAAATGCATATTCCAGATACAGAAGAAAGCTATACGAATTATCTGTAATGCTTATAGCAGACAGTCATGCAAAGAACTATTTAAAAAATTGGTGATACTCACCTTACCTTGTGTTTATATATTATTCATTTTAAAATTCTATGCAGTTAATCGACAACGTTTTATAACAAACATGGAAATTCATAGCATTAATACGAGACAAAAGGGATTGATTCATCGTCTCAATGCCAATCTTCGTTGCTTTCAGAAAGTTGTATATTATGAAACAATGAAGATATTTAATGCTCTCCCCAGTAATCTCAAAGCAAATGTTCGACAATTCAGGGCGTTTAAGGCCTCTCTTAAGGAGTACCCTTGCAATAAATCATTTTACTCTGCAGATGAATATTTAGGTGTCAAATCTGTCTGACAATACTGTCAACAATCATTGTATTCATAAGTATTATAATGTATTGCGTTTTGTGTATATTAGTGTGTGTGTTTTATATTCAAATTAAACTGATGTATACTTTGATTTGCACGAATGTGTCAAACGAATTTTTAGTATTTAGCAATGACATAAGGGCTGTAAAGCCTAATGCTTTGATATTTTACACTCCAGTGCAAAATTGTAAATTTTTGCATTGGAAGTTCTATAACGTGTTTGTAAATGAGTATTATAATTTGTTGACATTTATGAAGAGCACATAATACAATAATCATATTTTAGTTTTATATAATTACTAGTAGTACCTATTATGTTGATAATTAGAAAACTATCATCTGACATTACATCAGTGTTACATATACTGAAATTATATTTCTTTATACATTTTAACACTAATTTTTGATACTCTTTGTTTTTATGTGATTGCAAAAAAAAAAAAAAAAAAAGAAAGAAAAATGAAGTAATGTGCTTTTGTAGAGCACATTAAGTATAGTAGAGGCCTCAAATACAAATTGTGTGATTATATGCCTATTCTGTTGTTTTTGTAACCCAAGCTTTAAGCACAAGCTTTATATATATTTTTTTCATTGTATATAAACATATGTATACGTGTATATGTCTTGACAAGTTCTATGTTAGGTGGCTTCCTGGCCTAAACGAACCTACAGAATGCTTTCTAATCTGTTTATTCGAGTGCGACTTGTTTACAAAGGGCAGTCAGCACAGAAATTTAAGCGTCATATTAATTACTCAGAATCTATTTCATCAAGGTAAATATTGTAGAGAGGTTTCTCTAAACGCTAAATATATAGTGGTTTTCAAAAACGACAGGGATAAGAACCAAGTGGCGCATCTAGTCAGACAAATATACCCCGAAAATTGGAAATCGCTGTTTGAGGCATATTTGGATGCTACGGAAAAGCCACATGGATATAATCTATTTGATCTATGTCAGGGGACCGACAACCGCCTGCGTCTTAGAACCAACATTTTTCCATCAGAGCTTCCCACCGTAGTATGCCAGCATGAGCAAGCGGATAAACTCACTGTCACATAAAAATAAAAGAAAGGCACTTTGTAGAAGGCTGACACAGAGTTAGTGTTGGCTATTGCTGAATGCGCTCTAAATGTTCTAAACGCAGAAGGTAATCTAACCAAATGTACCATACGCAATTTAAGAAGGTATAAAAACAGTCTCAGGAAAGTGGTGGATGGATCTCAAAACATCAACAACAAGAGAAGGCTTATAATACAAAAGGGAGGATTTTTAATTTCTTTGTTATCTACAGTATTGATTGGGCTTTCAGCCCTAATAAATCACTAAATGCTACAAAAATCATTTTGGTATCTCAATAGTATATTAATACCTACTGTACTAAAACAAAGTCAAAGAAGCGAAAGAGAAGAGAAAGAGACGCGTACGAGTAATTGGTTAAGTTAAAATCGAGCGACCGCCGCCATATGTATCTACCGCAGCCCAAGCAACAGCCAGATCAAGTTTCACCCCACATCTCAAAAAAAGGCTCGTCTTCTCCTCTCCGAAAACGAACTACGAAAAAGAAAAAGAAGAAAAGGAAGAGGAAGAAACGGAAGAAGAAGAACTTGACGAAGAATAAGCAAGGCTCTACCTTTACCGGCCCACGAGAAGAAGAGGAGTTTACCAATAGAAACTTTGGATATCTAGCAGGTCCTTACATGGCTCCTTATTTACACACCCACAGGACAACATATACAGTATTCGTCATTTACAAGGATAGAGATAGCAACTTGAAGATTGGCGATTCCGTTATTCGTATAGAGGACAACGATTTATACCTAAAGAATAGATATTTTAAGGGATCTCGCGGGTTCTGGGAATTGTTAACCAGGAGAAAGGTAGATCTCTCAAAAGTCACGCCCTCCGATAAGAATAAATATAGGCAACTTCTTATTTTAACCAACGGGCACCTGCAGAATAACGAAACCTTTAATCAAATAAAAGCAAATAGAGGTAGCAAATAGAAAGAAATAATTGCCGAGTTGTTTCCATCTAAGGCTGTCGAGACGTGGACATCTTGTTAATAAAGAATAAGAAGTATTTCTACGATCCCGAACAACCTTCCGCTTTTTCCACTTACAGAAGCTTGCTTCTGCGGCGGGAAAGAATAAACGAAAAACAGAGGATTGGCTTCTTCAACAAGATGTGTATACTTTGCACAGGCCTGCGCGGAAAAAATTTCAGAGGAACCAGTACACGTTAAATAGCATTAACGATGTCTGTGAGATCGACTTGGCAGATTTTAAAAGTCTTAAAAATTATAACGATGGAGTTCAGTATCTGCTAACCTGTGTAGATTGCTTTTCCAGATTCACGCGTGTAAAACCCTTAAGATCGAAAACTAGTATAGAAGCTGCCAAGGCTTTTGAACGTATTTTAGATTCCTCCTTTCCCCTCGCTGTGAGATCTGATCGGGGAAAAGAATTTTTAGGATTTGAATTTCAAACATTTTTTAAAAAGAGAAGGGTATAGAGCATCAAGTTTGCAGAAACCCCGATGTAAAGTGTGCTATAGTTGAGAGATTTAATCGTACCATCAAGTCTAAAATCTATAAGTATTTCACTTACAAGAATTCATATAGATATATGGATGATCTTGATAAATGTGTTAGCGCATATAACCGCACCGTCCCCTTGTCAATAGGTGTTGCTCCAATCAAAGTAAATGAGAAAAACGAATTAAAAATATGGAAGATCTTAGAGAGAAAACGTGCGAATATTAAGCCTAGACCCATCAGGTTTAGTGAACGACAGACAGTAAGGATAAGTAAAGAAAGGATGAAATTTGCAAAAGGCTACGAAAAAAAAAAAGCTCAACAGAGATTTTCAAAAGAGCAAAGGTATTAAAGCATTCGCGTCACCTCGAATACGAACTAAAATATCTTAACGGAACTCCTATTGAGGGACAGTTTTACAGTTACGAACTTAGTCCTGTAAAAATTAACAAATCCACTTTATATAAAATATATAAAGTATTAAAAACAAGGGTGAGGAATGGCAGAACACAAGCATCTCGTCCACTTGAGTTTGCGGCTGTATTTAAAGGTTTCTATAACCCTCAAGGGGAAATGATTATTAAAGAGTTAGTCGTAGTGGAGAACGAAAGCGAGCAGATAGTGATACACCATCTGTTTCGCCAATCCGATGTTCCCTGAAAGCATTGGCAAACAAATAGATAGTTGACCAATAATTTCCACGGAATTCCAAGGTGTTCGGGATATATAGACTATGAGCCAAACACCTTAAGAATTCCTCCTGGAATATTATTTGTCAAGGGAAATACCCTTGAAAGAATGTTGCAACCAGGCGAAAATGGTGACTATTCCGTTTGGAATATTGAAAACCTAGGATGCAATGTAAACATCGAATTTTTAGTCACTGCTCCTTCTTGCAGATGGCATATTTTAATACGGTTCGTTGTGCCAAGTCACAGGCGCTAGGAATAGTGCGATGAGTGAACGAAAACCTTTGGGAATTTAATATATAGTCCCAACCATTTTTCGTCGTCCTCCGCGGTCTAAGAGTACACCCTAGTCGGTGCTTCAAACCCGAGATGATAATAGCGGGTGTAAAATTCTTAGCAGGCTTCCTTTAGAAGGGAAATAAAGCCGTGTCATAAAAGAGCCTAATGAGGCACATTATGCGCCCAGTATACAATGGAACGCAAA
The DNA here is from genome assembly GCA_030762935.1 of Hymenopus coronatus. Classification (NCBI taxonomy): domain Eukaryota; kingdom Metazoa; phylum Arthropoda; class Insecta; order Mantodea; family Hymenopodidae; genus Hymenopus; species Hymenopus coronatus. The sequence continues at coordinate 1,324,557 of CM060886.1, read as the reverse complement.
GATTTATTAAAGTTTCACCTTTTTTTTTTTTTTTTTTTTTTTGCGCGGGTCCTATTATAAATTAGAATCCTAAATTAAAAACCATGCATTTGACAATGGGCCCGCTTACAGCATGTAAATCAGAGTGGAGGGCGTCTGGGTGATTGCATCGGACCACTGTATGGAGGAAGTCCATTCGTTCAACAAGGTGGGGTTTTTGGGGAGTCTATTCAGAATTGCTAAGCCCATTCTCCTATCCGGTACAAAATCGTTGGGCAGGGAAGCCCTCACCACGGGTGCAAATATCATGACCGATATTGCTGTAAAACAGGGAGGTACCAAAGGCAAAGATATCGTGGCAAGACGAGTCACAGAAGGCACAAAAAATTGGTGGGCAAGAGAAAGAGCAAGAAAAAGGACAAGAGAAAGAGATCAGCTTCAAAAAGAACTTCTAAAACTACAAAAGCTAGAGACGTTTTCAGTTAAATACCTCCTGCACCGCGTTGTTACCAGCACATGTACACAGGGTGATAGCGAGATAACACCATGACCGCCTGAACAAATTCCGAATTTGACATCCTTGCTAAAAACCAATTCAATCGGCAGTGTTAGAAAATGCTATTATACTAATCAAACCCATCGCCCCAGTAGATCAAAGTGTATTAGAATTTGTTATTCCTGGAGATAAGGAAAATTACATAGATTTAAATGTTTATTTGATGGTGAAAGGAAAATTTGTGAAATCAGATGGTTCAAACTTGGCACCAACAGATAAAACGACAGGTGTTAACAATTTATTGCACTCCTTGTTCATTCAACTGAGTGTTTCCATAAACGGAACATCTATAACGCCTTCTGAGGACCTTTATCCCTATCGTAGTTATTTAGAAACCCTATTAGCATACGGACACGATGCAGCAAACAGTCATCTTATTAATGATGTTTGGTACACAGACACGGCTCTCCATGGTCTCTCCGGAGACGGTGTTTCGAAAAACCGAACTTTGGAAGCCCGGGATTCTAATCCTGAATGGAAACAACGATTTAATAAAAGCAATACGTCTAAACAAGTAACCATGTTCGGTAGATTACATGGAGATATTTTCAATGTATCCACTTTACTACTACCGGGACTTACTCTTCAATTCAAATTAACTAAAGCAAAAGACTCGTTTTATATGATGAGTGAAAGCGCAGATCTACATACAAGGTTTCAATTTCTAGATGCCACTCTTTACGTGAAAAAAGTAAAACCAGCTCCTAATCTCTTGATGTCTCATATGAAAGCTTCATAAAAGGTAAATGCAAGATACGATAAAACGCGAGTCGATCTCAGATCCCTCACTTTCGCAGCAGGACAAAATACAATTTCTGTGGATAACGCTATGCTAGGACCACTACCAAAAAGAATACTCATAGGTATGACTAACAATTCAAACTTTTCGGGAACTCATTCCACCAATCCTTTCAATTTTAAGCATTTTGGTTTGCAATACTTTGCATTATATCTTAACGGACAAGAAATTCCGGCAGAGGGTCCTTCTATTGACTCTTCTCACGAAAAAGGCACAACAATGGCTTACCAAACACTCTTTTCTGGTTCTGGCATTCATCATTATAACAGTGGAATAAAAATCACACACGACATGTATGTATCGGTTATTTTATAATGCTTTACGATTTAACGGCTGACAGTGCCGCTTCAGAAGGTCACGCTTCTCTATTAAATAATGGCAATATAAGAATAGCGCTCAGATTTAAAGAGAAATTAAAACAAGCCATCACGTGTCTCATGTATTGCGAATACGAGAATTCTATTCAGATAGATAAAGATCTAAGAGTGCACACAGATTATTAAATATGAACACCTTACAGATAGAACAAACTTTGTACGGCATTCCAAATTTTGCAGACGTTTTTGCTTCAAACATGCTGCCTAAAGAATTTAATACACCATCTAAATTCATAATTATTTTAGATCCTCATGACCTACCTGGTTCACACTGGATAGCTGTAACTCAAAATTCTAATTCTTTTGCATGGTATTTCGATTCCTACGGCCTGGCCCTTTTATAAAACCCTTGTCATTTAATTTCACCTTTAACAACCACCAGCTGCAAAGCCTCTACTCTGACATCTGCGGCCAATACGCATGCCTGTATGCTCTCTACATATGCACCAGAGGATACACCATGAAGGATTGTGAGGCTCTCTTCAACTCTGCCGAGCCAGACCGGCAGGCGAGAGAGATGTTCCGCTGCGAGGTTTCATTCTGGAGATGCAACGGTGGACAAGGATGTCCGTCAGGTATAAAAGTGAGTATTATTCACATATTCCCGTCAGTCTTTGTTCGAGATGGAAGGAGGTCTTGTCGTGGATAAACAGCGCTTAAAAGAAATGGAAAAGGATTAATCATAAAGAAATTAGCCATCGCAGGGAAAGGATTTATTCAAACATTTTATTTCTCAAGCCCTTACCCTTGGCATCCAAAACTGGATGCTTTTAATAAGGAAAATAAAACTGGAATGCATTTCAGTGATGGTTACATTCCTTATCACATGCTAAAAACTGTACTAGAAGAAGCAATGGCTGGACATATCTCTCTCTCTCTTTACTTTTGATGAGAATAAAAATGTGAAGCTCTTTCCGCACTATGCGACAGAACGTTTATTAATCTAAACAAACAATTGAATTGTCCAAATCTAGAAAACGTCTATTATCAGATGCACTGTAGATTTCTTTACCACAAATTCACCACCCATTGTGCTTGGAAATACGTTCACGCCATGTTTAATTGGCTAAAGTATCATCACCTTAAAAAAAATGTCGCCATCCGTGGTGTAATGGTTACCATGCTAACTTCATATACCCAAGATCGCGGATTCAAACCCGGCGACGGACGATGGATTTTTTGGGGCGTAAAAATCCTTAGCATGGCTTCCTTCGGAAGGGAAGTAAAACCGTTGGTCCCGTGTCGTAGATTTACGGCACGTAAAAGAACCTCAAGCCTGATTGAGAGGCCTCTGAGCAAAATTTAGCGGTCTTTCACGCCCAGTATAGAATGGGACGCTGAGGTCCACAGCAGTTAAAGAGTGTCCATAAATAACACGCCATTTACATTTTCCTTCAAAAACTTAACAGCAGATATCCTTCTGATAGCTCTAATCGGCACGATGTTTCAGCTGTATAAAAGCAGACATTGTACTACGAGTCGCAGCTATGACTTCCAGAGGTAAGCAAATCAAGATGTTGCACCAAACGCCATCGGAGTCCATGCTGCATCGCAGAACGTACATCCTCAACAAGCATTACTCCAGATACATCAGCTTGAAGAAGAAATTACGAGGCTCACGTGGAATTCGGTGGAGTAAGACAGGGTAGAGTGATCTTCTCATCTTACTGCTTCACAACGCTGCTCAATCACCTGCCTAAACTTGCCGAACAGTCGTCGAGGAACAGTTTCGCCTAAGCAGCATCAGTGGTCGTCTAGACGACATAAATTTTCAATTGTGCAATACAAATGTATTGCAACACCAACTTGCAAAATTGATTTAGCCACAAACAATGTAAAAGACTATGTTAAGAACGCTTCAGACAGTAATGCTTTTCTAATGCCAAGAGACACTGCTTCACCTTTTGTTCTCTACGATGTTATTTGTGACGAAATAAACTCTACACTTGTATCCTATAAAGGTGAATAAATATTGATATCAGGCTATTTTGTTCTTTTATTTTACCTACTCATACACCCTTATCCTATCCCATGAGGCATCCAAAATTTCGTCCGGGGTGCGGCCATGGCCAACCTTGGGCCAATCTGAGTAGCATATAAAATTAAACAAGATACCATGCGAAAAGAGATGGAGGTGAGCTTTGGTGGAGAAGGAATTGCCTTGGACGCCACGTTGATGTCACGTGACACCCGTCAGCTAGCCAGAAGATCTACTGCCTATACTACTTCACTTCTTTGCTTGGCGAGGAATAGAAGAAAGAAAAACTGACACTTCCCGTCTGAGAAAAGTATAGGTACTTCGCAATTGAAACTAATAACAAGGAATACCTCGTAAGTTTTACGAAAAAAAAAAATGTATATGACATAACTTGTGACTTTTAACAAGATCTACATTTTTTGTAAAATAAGCTTTTGTCTCTCTCGTACGGTTTACTAGTTATACAAGATTAAGCAATATTCATCCAGAATATACATGTTTTTAAAAGTTGTTCCCAGAAAATTCAAGACATACATTTTATTTGTGATAGATATGGCTTTAATATGTGGTATTTCAATCAAAATCTTTACAGCCATTTTTAAGAAAAACAACATTTTCGAAAAATGTTTCATGTAAAGAAGGGTAGTTAGGGGTGGGGGTATTTTCTTGAAAATCTTCTCTTAAGTACCAAGTTTGGTATTTAACCGTCTTTTAGTTTTTGAACTATGCTGTCCACAGACACACACACATACATACACACACAGACAGACACATACATGGACCTGTTTCTGAAAATGCTTTGTATTCAGGGGGTCCTACAACCTGTATTTCCGGTGAAATCTCTACATCTCTATCGCTAGGTACATTGTAAAGTATATAAAGTGAGTTACAATTTAAACCAATAGCAAGGAATATATCTAAAATGGTTAGTTCTACAAAACACGTATACGGCATAAATTGAGTATCTTTTCGTGTGGTAAGTTTTGTCTATCTCTGTCGGTTTAGCGGCTTTGGGAAATTTATCCAAAATGAAGAGGGTTTCTTAGACCATTCTCAGAGAATTCAAAATATACATTTCATTTAGTATGAAAATATCTTAAACATACTATGTTATTCTAATCAAATTCGTTAGAACCATTTTTTGTGAAAATCAGAATTTCGAAAGCTATTACATGAAAATGGTAGTTTGACACCTCAGGTCTTCTGTATATTCTTAGTTACACACCCTGCAAGATACCGAACTGCAATAACAAGTTTCGTTTTTAGCTATAACTTCCAAGGACACACACACTAACATTTTTCTGAAAATGCCCTTTTTTTTCTCTACACGTACTATTTACATAGTGTATAGCGAAGGTATTGCATTCCAACCAAAAATTCGATACCGAGATTTTACCGGAAATACATGTGTTGGGACCCTCTCAATCTAAAATAAAAAGGGGGATTTTTGGAAAAAAGTCCGTGTGTGTATGTGTGTGTGTGTGTCTGTGGACAGCATAGCTTAAAAACGAAAGTACCGTTAAATACCAAACTTGGTATTTAAGTTTGGTATCTTCCAAGGATACGACACGAAGATTTTCAAGAAAATCCCCCCACCCCAAACTACCCTTTAGATTGAATTGTTTTTCAAATATTTTTATTTTCTCAAAAATGGCTCTAACGATTTTGATTAAAATATAGTATATTAAGGATATGTACCTAACAAATAAAATGTATATCTTGAATTTTCTGAGAATAGCCTCTGAAGACCAGTATATTTTGGATGAATTTTATGGAATTTTGCAGACTGCTAAACCGTAAGAGATAGACAAAAAGTTACCACTCAAAAAATGCAGCGTATGTATATATATATATATATATATATATATATATTTTTTTTTTTTTTTTGGTGGAGTAGATCGTTTTTTAGATAATATATTTTTTGGTTTCAGCTTTAAAAAGCATACTTTTCTCATACAGGTGTTTGTGAACCGTGTCCACACAAACAAAGGAACTTGAGTCACATAGCTTTTGACTATCACTTTAACCTGTGGTATTTCCTTATTTCGCTTCCACTTACAAAGAAGCAAGTAATAAGACTATTTCTGCTATTTTTTACTCGATTAGCATTAAGTAAATAGAAACATTAGCTTTTTAACAACAATTTGTTGCAGAGATGTAGAGAAAGTCATTTGAATAGAACACGTCAGATTTTTTTAATGTATTCCTTAAGGCGAAAATAGATCTTTGAACGTCGCAAGATGTCATTGGCGTTTACTGAAGAAAAAAGCAAAACTTAAGTTTAAGGAGTTCTAAGTCTTTTTGGGCCGAATAAGATTAGCACCGAAACACTTGAAACATAAAAGTACTTTGAAGCTTTCAAATTTACAAGGGAAAACCTAAAAATCCGGTCCCTAGTTATTACGTGACCAATTTATTCCACGAATCATACGTGAACTATTCCGTCTGTAGTTACGAGATGTAGACGAAAAGGGCTCAAGCGGCACCTCACACCTCCCCGCATCTTCCGGGCCGCTACAATGTATATCATCACCTTCCCATTATATTCTAACATTTAAGTCAATTACACTTTTCACTTCAGAATAACAGTCACTCCTTCTTTATTCACAATCAAAAATACATATGTAGCAGATGTACAGGATAAGAAGTGAATAATCTTGTATCAGCGTTTGAGGACGAAGTGATGATCCGGAATTTGCAAGTTTTCTTTCTCTATTTTTAATTTCTCTATACGCACTATGTACATGGTGTATAAAGAAAGTATTGCACTCCACCAAAAATTCGATACCGAGATTTCACCGGAAATATATGTTTTAGGGTCCCCAATATCCAAAAAAAGCATTTTCACAAAAAGGTTCGTGTGTGTGCGTGTGTGTGTGTGTCCGTTTGTCTGTGAACACGATAACTCAAAAACGAAAAGTCGGTAAAATACCAAATAGTTTAGATGCGACACGAAGATTTTGAGAAAAATACCCCCACACCCAACTACCCTTTACATGGAACTTTTTTCGAAAATTTTGATTTTCTCAAAAATGGCTCTAACGATTTTCATTAAAATTTTGGATATTAAACATATTTACCTGGCAAATGAAATGTTTATCTTGACTTTTCTGGGAATAGCCTCTGAAGAGTATTTATTCTGGATGAATTTTACTAAATTTTGAATAACTGCCAAACCGTAAGAGATGGACAAAAACTTACTAAACAAAACATGTAGAGCAAATTAAAACACACAATTTATGTTATATACATTTTTTTCGTGGAGTTAGTCGTTTTTGTGACATTCCTTATTTTTGGTTTCTGCTATGAAAAACGTATACTTTTCTCATACTGGAACTTGTCAACTCCTATCCATATAAACAAAGGAACTTCATTGACATAGCAACCAGCTTTTGACTATCACTTTAACTTACGGTTGTCCCTTATTTCGCTTCTACTTACAAGGATGCGAGTAATAAGACTATTTCTGCTAATTTTTTTCTGATTAGCATAAAGTAAATAGAAGTATAATATTTTTAAGAATTATTTGTTGCAGGGATATGGAGAAAGTCATGTGAATGGTACACATCAGATTTTTTAAATTTATGCTGAATTGTCACGGTGTTTCAGGATGGCTCTTGCAGACTTACGTAACAGATGCTCTGCCATTTGCTGAGAGCCTTAGATCCTTCATGTGAGACAACGATGCTGGCAAATTGAGATATGTATGTGTTGGCAAGTGCATATCCCATTTGTTCACCTCCCACCCTTCATTATACAGAAAAAATCTGGTGTATTCCATTCACATGACTTTCTCTACATCCCTGTAACGAATTAATGTTAAAAAGCATGTTCTTCTATCTATGCTAATCGAGATAAACATTAACAGAAATTGTCTTAATTACTTGCTTCCTTGTAATCAGAAAGGAAACAAGGAACTATACTAGGCTGTAACCATAGTGAAACCCTTTTAAAGCTGGTTTCCATGTGGCTGAAATCGTTTCTATGGAGCAACAGGAATTTACAACCTTCCTTATGAGAAAAGTTTAAGTATTTTGAATTTGAAACAAATAACAAAGAATTTCTCGGAAATGGTAAATTCGACAAAAAGTAAAAAATGTTATATAAATTGTTTGTTTTAACGTGATCTACATTTTTTGTGTAGTAAGTTGTTTATTACTTACGTTTACCAGTTACGTAAAATTCAGCAAAGTTCGTTCAGAATAAAGAGGTATTTAGAGGCTGTTCACAGAAAGATCAAAATATACATTTTATTTTGCATATAAATATCTTTTATGTACGGCATTTTAATGAAAATCGTTATAGATATTTTTGAGAAAATCAAAAATGTCAGAACTTTTTCCATATAAAGGGTAGTGTTGGGTGGGGGGATTTTTCTCGAAGTCTTCCTGTCGCTTCCCTAGAAAATACCAAACTTAAATACCAAGTTTAGTATTTTAGCTACTTTTCGTTTTTGAGTTAACGTATTCACAGACACACACACATACGGACACATATATACACGGACCTTTTTCTGAAAATACTTTTTAGATATAACGGAAACTAAAACATGAATTTCAGGTGAACTTTTGGGTGGAATGCAATACCTTCTCAATACACCATTTACATAATACGTGTAGAGAAAGTAAAAAGAGAATCTGCTAGCATAAAGATATATCGAGATAGTTGAAATGGTATATATTAAATGAATACGCAGGGGACAGAAACGTGACCTTCCAAGAAGTTTAGAATGCTGCAGGAATTATTAGTTTATTTTGGGAATGAAATATGCACTTTTTAAAGCAATTCACTTTGTTCTGGCACTGGATCACATGTTTCGGATTAATGTGGTTTGTTTCTTAAGAATCCTCTTGTTGCAATATTTATTTATAAATTAGCTGTTTAATAATTGTTTTTAGATGGAGCGTTACTTTCCTCATTTCAACATCAAATAACTCACAATCGCTTCTGCAATGTTCTAAATGGACATGAGCTTTGCCAAGTGTTTTTAAGAAGAAACTCCTAAGAGTGCGTGTATGTGTCTGTGTGTGAGTGTTTGTCTGTGTATATTTGTGTGTATCTTTGTGTGTCTGTGTGTGAGTGTGTGTGTTTGTGTGTGAGTGTGTGTTTGTGTGTGAGTGTGTGTGTCTGTGTGAGAGTGTGTGTGTCTGTGTGTGTCTATGTGTGTCAGTGTGTATCTGTGTGTGTCTGTGTGTGAGTGTGTGTGTCTGTGTGTGTCTGTGTGTGTCTATGTGTGAGTGTCTGTGTCTGTGTGTATCTGTCTGTGTGTGAGTGTGTGTCTGTCTGTGTCTGTGTGTGTCTGTGTGTGAGTGTGTGTGTGTCTACTGTGTGTCTGTGTGTGAGTGCGTGTGTCTGTGTGCGTCTGTGTGTGAGTTTGTGTGTGTCTACTGTGTGTCTGTGTGTGAGTGCATGTGTCTGAGTGCGTCTGTGTGTGTGTGCGTGTGTCTGTGTGCGTCTGTGTGTGAGTTTGTGTGTGTCAGTGTGTGCGTGTCTGTGTGTGAGAGTGTGTGTCTGTGTGTGAGTTAGTGCGTGTCTGTGTGTGAGTGTGTGTGAGGTATGTGAGTGTGTGTGAGTTTGCGTGTCTGTGTGTGTCTGTGTATGAGTGTGTGTGTCTGTGGGAGTGTGCGTGTCTGTGTGAGTGAATATGTGTGAGTGTGTGTGTCTGTGTGTGTCTGTGTGTGTGAGCGTGTGTGAGTTTGTGTATCTGTGAGTGTACGTCTGTGTGTGAGTGTGTGCGTCTGTGTGCGTCTGTGTGTGTGTGAGTGTGTGTCTTTGTGTGTGTTTGTGAGTGTGTGTGTCTCTGTGTGTGTCTGTGTGTCTCTGTGTGTGTCTGTGTGTCTGTGTGTGTCTGTATGCATGTGTCTGTGTGTGTCTGTGAGTGTAACTGTGTGTATCTGTGAGTGGTTTGAGTGTGTTTCTGAGTGTATCTGTGTGTGTCTGTAAGTATGTCTGTCTATGAGTGTGTCTGTGTGTCTGAGAGTGTGGCTGTGTGTATCTGTGTGTGTTTGTGAGTGTCTCTGTATGTGTCTGTGTGTGACTGTGTGTGTCTGTGAGTGTGCCTGTGTGTATCTGTGAGTGTATCTGTGTGTATCTGTGAGAGTCTCTGTGTGTGTCTGTATGTGTCTGGGTGACTCTATGTGTCTGTGTCTGTGTGTTTTGCGTGTATCTGTGTATGTGTGTCTGTGTGTGCGTCTGTGTGTGTCTGCGTGTGTCTGCGTGTGTGAGTGTGTCGGTGTGTCTCTGCGTGTATCTGCATGTGTGAGTGTGTCTGTGTGAGTGTGTGCAAGTCTGTGTGTGTCTGTGTGTATCTATGTGATTAAGTATGTGTGAGTGTGTGTGTCTGTGTGTGAGCGTGTGTGAGTGTGTATCTGTGTGAGAGTGTTGTGTCGGAGTGTGTCTGTGAATGTGTTTGAGTGTGTCTGTGAGGTTATCTGTGTATGTCTGTAGGTGTGTCTGCTTGTGAGTGTGTCTGTGTCTGTGTGTGTCTGTGTGTGACTGTGTAAGTAAGTGTGTGTATCTGTGAGTGTGCCTATGTGTTAGTGTGTGTATCTGTGAGTGTGTCTGTGTGTGTCTGTATATGTGTGTATTTGTGTGTGTCGGTGTCTGTGTGTGTCGGTGTATGTGTGTCTGTCTGTGCGTCTGCTTGTGTCTGAGTGTGTCTGCGTGTGTGAGAGTGTCTGTATGTTTCTGTGTGCGTCTGTATGTGTGAGTGTTTCTGTGTGGTTCTGTGTGCGTCTGTGTGTGTGAATGTGTCTGTGTGTGTCTGCGTGTGTGAGTGTGTCTGTGTATTTCTGTGTGTGTCTGTGTGGATGAGTGTCTGTGTGTGAATTTGTCAGTGTGTGACTGTCTGTGTTTTTTTCTGCGTGTGTGATTATTTCTGTGTGTGAGGGTGTCTCTGTGTGAGTGTGTTTGTGTGTGTCTGTGTGTATGGGTGTGTCTGCGTCTGTGAGTATGTCTGTGTGTCTGAGTGAGTGTGTGTGTTTGTCTGTGTGTAGGTGTGTCTGTCAGTGAGTATGTCTGTGGGTGAATGTGTAAAAGTGAGTCTGTGTGTGAGTATGTCTGTGTGTGTGTCTGTGTGTAGGTGTGTCTGTCAGTGAGTATGTCTGTGGGTGAATGTGTAAAAGTGAGTCTGTGTGTGAGTATGTCTGTGTGTGTGTCTGTGTGTAAGTGTGTCTGGGTGTGTCTATATGTGTCTGTCAGGGCAATGCGTGTCTGTGTGTCTGCGTGTGTCTGTGTGTGTCTGTGTTTGTCTGCGTGTGTCTGTGTGTATGTGTGTGTCTGTATGAGACTGTATGAGTCTGTGTGTGTCTGTGTGTGTCTGCGTGATCCTGCCTGTGTCTGTGTGACTTTGTGTGTCTGTGTGTGTCTGTATGTGTCTGTGTGTGTCTGCGTATGTCTGTGTGTGTCTGTGTTTGTCTGTATATGTCTGTGTGTGTCTGTGTATGTCTGTGGGTGTCTGCGTGTGTCTGTATGTGTCTGTGTGTGTCTGCGTGTGTCTATATGTGTCTGTGGATGTCTGTGTGTGTCTGTGTGTCTTTGTTTGTCTGTGTGTGTCTGTGTGTGTCTGTGTGTGTCTGTATATGTATGTGTGTGTCTGCGTGTGTTTGCGTGTGTCTGTGTGTTTGTCTGTGTGTGTCTGCGTGTGTCTGCGTGTATCTGCGTATGTCTGCGTGTATTTGCGTGTGTATGTGTTGGTATGTGTGTGTATTGCTGAGTATAATGAAAAGTCACAAACCTAAATTGGGAAAAGTACCAATATTAGTATTTAAGGTCACAGTCTCATAAAAATATGTCACGTAATTTTTTATTTTAAATTCAGCACATTTAGTTGTTTATCACAATGCGTTGAAAGCGCTGTGAATTTTAATGACAGCATATAGCGATGATATTTTAATAGTCTGAATGAGGGATATGTACAGCGAATAAGAAATGAAATATTTGTGCACAGTTATAAACTGAAGAATACAGGAAAATGAGTTTTACTTATAATATTGTATAAAAGAAGTGCATTCTGAGAAAGTCATTGTGAATGCAAGACTTGAGATTTTCTGAGAAGCCGCTGCACATGGCAGCTTAATTCGGTAAATAGCAGCCATAGTAAAGTCTACACCACATTTTACAAAACTGTAACTGCGTGAAGAATTGTTTATATGGCAGTCTGTAACAGTTCAGAGTTTTAGGTGAAGCGGAATTTTGAGACTATTTGATCCGTACTAAGAATTATATTCATAATAAATGGTACAGAATTAATTCACTTCAAAACAAAGACACATTAAATCTATCACAATACATTCTTAACTTTGCTGTTATTATTGCCCTAACTGTTATGTAATTGAATTGCTTATACCTTTTTTTAATACCTATAATTTTTACAATATCCCGAATAAAAAAAAATACGAAATGTAATGTCCATATATATTTAAAGAATGAATGAGGTAAAAAAATGTCAGTTTTACTAAACATAATGAAATAAATTCAGTTTTCCAAAACCCCGTGATTTGAGAACGATTTTGTTCCCAAACCGTAAGCACATGTAGGTTTTTATATGAAATTTAAACTACTATTTTGCCGTCGGGTAACATAAGGGCAGCGTCGGTACAGCTTTGTTTCGCTTCGGAAACGTTTCAGTAAGGTTTTGGAACATTCCCTAATATAACAGTGATTGTAATGAAGTAATTTAGACATAGCTGCAAACCAATACAAAGTTTTAATCGAAAAGTTAACTACTTCAACTTTTCAGATACGCAAATCCGGCTCTTTGAGCAAATCTAACTTTTGGTAAAATAAGCCGCTTTGAGGGCGAGCTGAGCAATAACTCAGGTTAATATTTTCCTAAATCTGTTTAATTTCAGAAATTAAAATATAATAATTCCAATTCCGAAATCAGGTATAAACACATTTTAATATGCCCCTAAGCTAATTGCGTATGCTAAAGTTTAGAAACTTGGTATTCGTTTTCTTTGGATTATAGCAAGCTTTGTGTAAGTTGTCGACAAGCAGTTATCGTGCTGTACATTGGTTGCTCAGTCACTTCTCTATCAGGCTTGAGATTCTTCAGGTGCGGCTTTACCTCCCTCCCGAAACAAGTTGTATTAAAAATGTTAACTGCCCAAAATATCCACCGCTTTCCTCCGAATTTTCCAGAGTAACTCAAACCTGGGGATGTTGCTCTCAACGGTGTGGATACATTGCTTACTTCATGACGAATAGCAACCCACACTGGGTAGTCAGTGACGTTTCATTGACAGAAATGCTCAGTATGCTGCAACCCATAGAACTGTTAGAACAAGCAACTGCATGACACAATCCTGTAAAACAACATGGAAGCATTGCTGTCTAAAAGTGTCAAGCGACCACCGATAAACGGTTTGAAATGTCTCTTATGAGGAAGAAATACTCAAATCTTTAAATTGATTTCTGTACTTTACAACAGTTCTGATAACGACTCAGAAGAGGGCAGATATCATTCTTCCCCTCCACTTAGCACCTCCCCAGTGCTGCCTTAAGCCACGGATAGTTTTACTCATCTGTCAGCTAAATGAATGACCTCCATGATAGTGATAGGGCATTTTCGGAGGGGTGCGACTGTGATCCAGTGAGAATGCGCCCCAAGAGAGGTCCTCTAGAGGGATGAGATGAGAGGAGAAATCGGGCGGCCGATACCAGGAGTTACAGAACAGCAATGACAGGAAGCATACAGTATCCAGTCCGTCTCATCCTGAGGGTTCATACACGGCTTAAGTTACTGTATGGGGGAAATATTGCATTCCATCCAAAAACTTTAATGCCGATATTTCTCCAGAGATATTGTTTTGAGGTCCCTAAATAAAACAGCACATTTAGAAAATGACCCATGTCCAACATGATCCATATCTTTCTCAATAGCAAGTGCAATGAAAAGTCAGTTAAATACCAGAATTGATATTTCCACGGATGATAAATGAACAGTTTTAATAAAATTCCCTATCCCATTTAACATGTTTCGAAAGGTTTTAGTTTCTCAAAAATGCCGTTTTAAGAAGTTTGACTACAACACAAAATGTTAAGATCGTTTTAATGGCAAATAAAATTTACATATTTATTTTTCTGGGAATAGCCTCTGAAATCATCTTGATTCTGAATGGCTTTTGTGTAACTTGTAAACGTTAAGAAACAGACAAAATCTTATTTTATTAAGCCATGCAAAGTGTAGCCTCTTCTTAAAAAATGTTTTGACTTTCTCTTAAATCTACCATCTTCCAAAAATATGTAGTAAACTATTTTTCCAAATGTTTATCTTAGTTTTACATGCAGAAGATGGAATATAGAACTTTTTAAAACTCATTTGTTTATGAATAGATATAAAACGTTGTGTAAATTTATTATTATTACTAATTAATTAAATGTGGATTGAGTTTTCTGAATAGATAAGCTACAAGAATTGTATCGTCCTCGAGAGAATAAATGTTTTCGCCTTTTTGAGAATGTAGTATGTGTATTCATTCCTAGAAAAACACTCTATGCTAATTAAAAATAGGATATTAGATACTATAACGAGTGTTGTCAATCTAAAATTTAGGTAACGGGTATTGTGTATACCATATTTAAATGTTATAATAATATTCGCTTGCTGAATGCGTTATCCGGAATACATAATTACACAGGAGCCGAATATAATTATGCTCCCAAACATGAAAGCGGTCCCCTAAAGCGATGGATAACATTCAACAAAACATGTAATGTTTCCCACTTTGAAGTATGTTGCGGTTAACGCACAATAGATGCTTTCAAAACTATAATGAAAATGATAAGTGTAATAAGAAAAAGTCTGACTTGTGACTTTCTCTACCCATTCATCATTCTTTAAAATAACTTATTCTTCTACCTACTTGATGCTATGCTAACCACACATTTGCAGATATTATTTTATAGCACATTTCCTCGTAGATACGATGTGAATGCGACATTTATTGAACTGGAGTGATAGTTAAAACTTGAGGCGTGTCTGCCCACGAATCTCGGTTATGGTGAGTCACCCACATACGAATTTTTCTGAGGTTTGCCTTACACTGAGAAGATGAGTCTATGGACCCCGGGCTCATTTCATTCGTCTCTCGATATGACCTACCCTCGCTCCACAACACTGCTTTCAAATGCTCTTCTGCTAGACCAGGAGAGAGAAAACGAATAACAACTTCCCATTTAATAAATCCTTTAATGATTGAATCCAATAATAAAGAATATCTCAGAAATATTTTCAACCACACAACAAAATGTTATTTGATATAAAGCATGTGTTTTAACGAGGTCTAAGTTTTTGTGTTGTAATTCTTTTCTATCTTAAGATTCACCAGTTATGGAGATTCCATCCAGAATGATGAGGTTTTCAGAAATTATCTCCAGAGAATTTAAGATTTAGATTTTATTTGTAATGAAAGCACTTTATATATATATATATATATATATATATATATATATATATATATATATAAACCAGGACTTCAGCCAAAATCATTAGAGCCATTTTTGAGAATATCATAATTTTCGAAAATGTGTCCATGTAAAGGGTACTTTGGAGTGGGATATTTTTTATACATCATCATTTCTACATACTTGAAGGAAGCTCTTCATAAATACCAGGATTTGGTAAATAATAGATTTTTCCTTTTTGAGTTATCTGAAAACACACACACTCATCCTGAAAATGATTATCCCGGCTTATAGACCGTTGTCTTTTGGGATGTCCAAAAAAAGTATAAATAATGATACTGGCATAACCCTTAAAATATTGAGCTCAAATGTAAATGCTACGACACCATGTTACGAGGGAATACGGTCGAAAGCTTCAAACTAACCTTCACATGGATCTCAAATAATTCATCTTATCGTTTAAGATATTTTAATGAGAAATAAAACGTTATTATAAGAAACATTATTATCCGGGCTTGTACGCCCTGGTATACTGGGCTCCTCCTTCTTCATTTTCCCAGACGTTTCGCCTGCGGCTGCGGCAGACATCTTCAGTGGCAGTGCGATCGAAGTGTCCTAGTAGAGGTCTCAATAGCAACTGTGCTGTTAGTCCAGTCCAGTGTAATTGGCAGGCTGAGGGCAGCCCGAGGTGTGTAGGACGTGTCCCTGTTCTCGGAGAGAACTTAGCCACGTTCTGACGGGATTGTGGGTTTTGTAGGATGGCGGGTGTGTTTTGGGGTTGTGGAGTGACAGGAGGAGGCGAATATTGCTCCTCGACGGTTGCCTTGATGGTGCAACGGCTCTTGTGCATCGCTGGTGTGCTTTTATCAAAATGTTTCTTTTGAGATTATAATTTTGAACCCAAGCAACTCTTGAAGGATTATAAGGAGCTTAGCCGTAGAAGCTGTTGGTGGTGCTCCTTCGTTACCGGGGATGCCCGCAAGCCATGCGGGGAAGCCGGTATCGCCTTAAGCGGCGGTTCGTGGGATCGTAATCCCCAAGAGACCTAACGAGAGCGCTCCGATGGAATGGTAACCCTTCGTTGAATTTTGTTGCCCGACGCCTAATCTCGTCCTCCAGGTATGGTAGACCAGAGGCTTCGTGCAGAAGTCTCGTTGGAAAGCCTCGAGGCACAGAATAGATAGCCCGAAGACATCTATTCTGTACCCGCTGAAGCAACAGCAGACCGGAGTCTGCCGCCATGCCCCAGATCTCGCAGGGGTAGATTAACAAGGGGATTATGAGAGCCCTCAAAAGGCGCAACTTAAGGGGAACCGTCATCGAGGACCTCAGCATCGGGTACAGTGAGGCCGCAGCCCCATTGCCCCGGCACCATATCCCCCTGATGTGCTCCCTAAAAGTGACGCCCCTGTCAAGCTTCACCCCCAAGTAGGTGATGGTGTTGGTCCATTGTATCCTTCGTCTGAGGTACGTGAATGTGGGGAAGTTTGCGGGAAAGCGGCGCTTGGTGAAGAGAATAGCGTGGCTTTTCTCCGGATTTATGCACAATCGCCAACGCTCGCACCACTCTTGGATGAGGCAGAGGTGTCTCTGAATAGGGTTGAAGGCTCTGCGTGGGTGTTTGTTTGTACAGTATAACAGCATGTCATCAGCATACTGAGCTATGTTGACTTGCTGCACTGTTGGTAGGTCGGCCATGTAGACGCTAAAGAGCGTAGGGGAAAGTACAGAGCCTTCGGGGACTCCGCCTCTTACTGGCCTAGGTGTTGATTTGTGTCCCGCAACTGAAACTACAAAATATCTGTGTTTAAGGTATGAGTGTAGTAGGTGTATGATGTGTGTCGGGAGCTCCAGTCGGATGAGTTTGAGGAGCAGACCCGCGTGCCAGGTCGTAGAGAAGGCTTTCTCCACGTCCAGCGACACCGCCGCAGTGTAGGCTCTGTCCTGGAAATCCAGGCAGCGGCCTCCACCACTCTCAGTAGTTGCTGGGGTGTAGAATGCCCAGGACGAAAACCAAATTGGTGATCTGGGATGGCATGAATGTCGCCCAAGAGAGGGGACAAGCGGACTAGTATTAGCCTCTCGAAAACCTTCGAGAGAACTGATAGGAGACTGATGGATCGGTAGTTGGATGGATGTAACGGGTCTTTCCCCGGCTTCAAGATGCATATCACCCGGGCCTCCCTCCACTCGCGTGGAAAGTGGCACAAGGTGAGGCACATGTTGAAAACCTTGGTTAGAAAGAGTACCGCCTTGATGGGAAGGCATCTGAGCATGGTGGGGGTTAGTCCGTCAGGACCCGCTGCGTTTTTGGGGTTGAGACGCCAGAGTGCGCCCTAGAGTTCACTGGGTCGGAAGACGGGAAGTTGGTCCGCCTCGTCGGGGGGGCGTCGAAGGTATCGACGCACCTCCCGCCGAGCACGGTCCGAGAAGTCTTCGTCCTGGGGGTCTTCTCGTGGCCTAATAGTCCTTTCGAGGTAGTCAGCGAACACATCGGCTTTGGCTCGGGGTTCATAAGCCAGGCCTTGGGTGCCTTGGATTGGGGAGGTGATTTGACTTCCGCGGTGTCGGAGAGATTTGGCAATCCTCCACATGTCGCCATCCTCGAGCCTCAAGCGGGTCATCGTCTCCTCCCACGCTCGCACCCTGTGCTCGCGAAGTCGGGTCCGGACCTCTCTGCGTAAACGCCTCAGGAGTACTCGGTTATTTGCGTGCGGTGACGCTGATAAAGTCTGCGGGCAGCCCAGGAACGGCGTACGAGCAGATGGAGTTCTAGGGGAAGGACAAACGGGTGTAGAGAAGCTGGGGTGTGAACGGTTAGGTTATAGGCAGTTCGCACCACGATGGAGGTAAAGGATTGGACCGCAGCCTCTAAGGATGGGAGGTCTGTGATCCTAGGGTTCGGCGGGATGGAGTCGTTGAGGCAAACCCTGACGCATTCCCAGTCAACGTCGCGGTTATGAACCGAGACGTCATTACTGGCAACCCGTGTGTTAACCTCAGCTAACACGGGATTATGATCGGAATGAAGTGCGTTGATCGATGTGAGAGATGTATGAAAAGGGAATTGTTTGATGATCGCGAAGTCAATAACGGATGCCCGTCCTTGACCTCGTGGATGGTGTGTTGGTTGCCAGGGGCCCTCTACTCTGAGTTGAGGGTCCGCATCTATCATGCTTATGATATCATTGCCTTGGGCGTCCGCCCGGGGGCCGCAATGCCAACGCGGATGTTTGGCATTGAAGTCCCCGGCCAGGATGACATTGGGATGAAGGGCTAGGATGGAAAGGTTATCGTTTAGTACGAACTGCCTATGGGGTGGATGGTAAACAGACACCAGTAAAACTTCCGTACCGCCTAGGTCAACACAGACAGCCGTGGCTTCCATGGTTTGAAGAGGCGGGAGCTGGATGGGTTTGTGGACTACCCTGTTTCTCACGAAGATCTCTGTGCCACCTCCTCGGCGGCCCACACGATCCACTCTGAGGCAGTTGTAGCCCGGAAGTCGGAATGAGGTGTCTGGACGGAGATGAGTCTCGCTGACTAGCACGAGGTCTAGGGCAAATGAGCTGGCAAAATGCTGGAGCTCACTCCCCTGACCGTTCAGGCCACACGCGTTCCAGAACGCGAATCGGAAAGAGGTACGAGACCTATTTCGATTCGCCATCCTAGGCGGTCTGGTCGATCTCGGTCAGGAGGGCAAGTCCCTCCATGGCGACAGCCATCTTTGCGGCTGGGTCTGTGGCATATAGAAATCTGACCAATAGATCACAGATGCGCCGGCCGTGGTTCAGCAGAAGCTACTGTATCCATGCCATCACATCCGACATCTGCAGGACAGGAGGAGTGGTGGGGGTGATGTTTCTGGGTGAGGGTGTGGGAGGAGTGCTTCGGGGCGCTGGCACGCCGCCAGCCGCCTACTGCCCCTGCTGTCGCTCGGGTACGGGAGTACCGTTCCCTTGCGCAGCCCTGGGGGAGCAGTTAGGCTACCTGGCCAGCCAGCGCACCTTAGCTTGGGTGGGGGTCTTTTGTTTGGGTTTGGCTGGAGCTTCTTTGTTGCGTGAGGGTTGGTTTGTGTTGTTACCATCCCGTGGCTTCGCTGGGCCACGCTCAGCCCTTTGCGCCGTAGTGGTGTTGGTGGCTATCCTTTGTTGCGCCGGCAGTCTTGCAGGAGGGGCAGGTGCAGTTGTTGGCGCCTCTGGGCGCTGATTGGCTACAGGTGCTGATCTTGTGACCTGCTGTAGTTCTGGCGGCGGTCTCCTGGCCGCTATGACAGCGATCCTCTTAGGACAGCCACCATAACAAGCGATATGATCGCCACCACAGTTTGCGCAAATCGGCTTCGCGGTGGGAGATAGCTCGGAGACCTCTTTAGGGTGGGCGCTTCCGCACCTTAAGCAGCGCAGGTTACGGAAGCAAAAGTGACTGGAGTGGTTAAACCCCAGGCACCGGTGACATTGAGGGGGCCCGCCAGAGCCCTTGGAAGTTTCAATTTTGACCCTGAGGTAACAGATGGCGGTGACGCCATCTATCTTGGCCTCAGGGTCATTGGCCCGCTCCACTACTACGAGGAAGAGGGGGAGAGGAGATTTGGGGCCTTGCCCATCTGGAGCGGACCTGGTGAGCTGCTTCACCAGTCTTGGGGTGATGCCCTGGCGGATGAGGTCTGTCGAGATATCCTCCACCGAGGTGTCAACTGGTAGGACACGAATGACCCTGCGAAGGTCACGGGAGTTGTCCAGTCCAAAGGTAAAATGAGGAACACCTTGAGGGCTTGCAGTATGAGGTTATAATCCTCTAGAATCTTCGCCTGGAAAACGTAGCGGTGCTTGTTCTTCCGAACCGTGCACTGACTCGATAGGGATGGCATTACCTCCTTGAGGAAGCCTACCACCCCGTTAAAGTCGTCCACGATAATCGGTGGAACGTGCCTCCTCGACCCAGGATTCTGGGCGGGCCCAGAATCTCCGGGGTGGGATGTTGTCTGGGATTGGCCAGAGGACACGCCCTCTGCAGTCAATCGGGTTTGCCTCTTCTCCTTCCTCGAGGCCACTACACGAAAATCGTCCTCTCCGTCTGTGGAGAGGCCGGAAGAGGACTCCTCATTATCTACCATCATGGAGGATGAGCGGTACGACAGGACCGAGGTCCTGCCGCTGCGGTGTGAAATGTTACTGCACACACTGGTGTCGGAGTCGTGCTCCGGAATTTCGTCTGCACGTGAAACTGGTTCGCGCGGGAGGCCCTCATTGGTAGCTTGCTTGGATGCGTCCAAACATATTATCTTGCGGTAAAGCCTTGGCGTTCCTGGCTAGATCTCTTTTGGCCCTCTACAGTAGCAGGGCCACTGGAGGGCAGGGTGGCTGCACCAGAGCTGGTGTTGGCAACGGCCGTTGCTTCATCATAGGCAGGCCCGCTTGGGGCTTTGCCTTTGGATGGTTTGGATTTGCTTCTGGTCATGGTGGTAGAGGACAGGGATACTTGCCCTGCACCCTAGGGTGCAGTGCACAAAACACACCTTGGTTTACCCTCACCTGCAGGCAGCAGGGACTAAGTAGCAGGCCGAAAAGAGGACCGGACGCTTTATTAGCGCGCCTTACCCGAACCTAGGAGGTTGGATGGCTGTGGCCTTGTTTCGTCTACCCGCTGCCTTTGCACTTCCGATAGTCTGGAAGTGCACTCCGCTCTTATTGGAGTGGTTGGCCGGTTCACCTGAAGCAGCCCAATAGGGTTTCTTCCAGTGGTGGTGGCCGGCCAATCAGGGTCCTTGGTGTTAAGCTGGTGATGTTTGTCAGCTGATGCTTCTCTGGGTGGTAGCGACGAAGGCAGGCTTCTGCATGTGGCGCTAAAAAGCGCCTGGAATGCAGATGGCCTGGAAGAGCAGGAACTGAAGATCTCAGAACAGCGCTCTCTCGGTCGAGTCCTGAAAACATGGAATGCCCAAACCTGTCGTGCTGTTAGCTCAATGGGTTACGGTATATATACCGGTGGCTCGCCGGAGAGCTGGCTGTGATTGGTTGGGGTTGATGGTGGGCTGGACCTGACAGCGGGCGGTGCTTCGTTTTGCTGACGTATGATTGGTGCGGGAGGAATCCTTGGTTTTGACCTTTCTTAATGCTGTTGTCAATATTCTGTTTAGTTTCAAACACACTCTTGCTAGAGAATGATGCAGACCTTCTCAAAGCACACAGCTCGTGTATAACTGGTAAACACAACACAAAACCATGCTACAGAATGATGCATACTTTGTCGAAGCACACAGATCATGAATAACTGGAAGAGACAAGACAAAACCTCGCTAGAGAGTGACACATACCTTGTCCAAGCACACAGCTCATGTATAACTGGAAGAGACAAAACAAAACCGTTGTACAGAAAGATTCATACCTTGTCCAAGAACACAGCTCATGTATAACTGGAAGAGACAACACAGAACCTTGCTACAGGATGATGCATACCTTGTCCAAGCATACAGCTAAGATATAACTGCAAGAGACAACACAAAATCTTGCTACAGAATGATGCATACCTTGTCCAAGCATACAGCTAAGATATAACTGCAAGAGATAACACAAAACCTTGCTACAGAATGATGCATACCTTGTCCAACACACAGCTTATGTATAACTGGAACAGACAACACACAACCTGGCTACAGAATGATGCATAACTTGTCCAAGAACACAGTTCAAGCATAACTGGAAGAGACAACACAAAACCTTGCTACAGAATGATGCATAACTTGTCCAAGCACACAGCTCATGTATAACTGGAACAAACATCACAAAAACCTTGCTAGAGAATGAGGCAGGCCTTGTCGAAGCACACAGCTCGTGTATAACTGGAAGAGACAACACAAAACCTTCCTACAGAATGATGCATACCTTGTTCAAGCACACAGCTCATATATAACAGGAAGAGACAACAAAAATCCCGGCAACAGAATGATGCATGCCTTCTCAAAGCACACAGCTCATGCATAACCGCAAGAGACAGTACAAAACTTGGCAACAGAATAATGCACACATTATCAAAGCACAGCTCGTGTATAACTGGAAGACACCACACAAAACCTGGCTACATAATGAGGCATAACTCGTAGAAGCACACAGCTCGTATATAACTGAAAGAGACAACACAAAACCTGGCTACAAAAAGATGCATAGCTTGTCAAAGTACACAGCTCGTGTATAACTGGAAGAGACAACACAAAACCCTCCTACAGAATGATGCAGAACTTATCAAAGCACACAGCTCATGTATAACTGGAAGAGACAGCAAAAAAACCTTGCTACAGAATGTTTCTTACCTTGTACAATCACATAGCTCATGTATAAATGGAACAGACAACACAAAACCTAGCTAGAGAATGAGGCAGACCTTGTCAAAGCACACAGCTCGTGTATAGCTGGAAGAGACAACACAATACCCTCCTACAGAATGATACAGATTCTGTCAAAGCACACAGCTCATGTATAACTGGAAGAGACAACACAAAACCTTGCTACAGAATGATGCATTCCTTGTCCAAGCTCACAGCTACTGTATAACCCTAAGAGAAAACACAAAACCTGGCTACAGAATGATGCAGACGTTTTCAAAACACACGGCTCGTGTAAAACTGGAAGAGACAACACAAAACATTTCTACAGTATGATGCACACCTTGTCCAAGCACACAACTGTGTATAACTGGAAGAGACAACACCAAACTTGGCTACCGAATGATGCAGACCTTGTCAAAGCACACAGCTCGTGTATAACTGGAAGAGACAACACAAAACCTTGCTAGAGATCGATGCATACCTTGTCAAAGCACACACCTCGTGTATAACTGGAAGAGACAACATAAATCCTTGCTAGAGAATGAGGCAGACCTTGTCAAAACACACAGCTCGTGTATAACTGGAAGAGACAATACACACCCTTGCCAGAGAATGATGCAGACCTTGACAAAGCACACAACTCGTATATAACTGGAAGAGACAACACAAAACCTGGCTACAGGATGATGCACACCTTGTCCAAACACACAGCTCATGTATAACTGGAACAGACAACACACAACCTGGCTACAGAATGAAGCATTCCTTGTCCAAGCGCATAGCTCATGTATAGCTGGAAGGGACAACACCAAACATTGCTGCAGAATGATGCATATCTTGTCCAAGCACACAGCTCGTGTATAACTGGAGAAGACTACACAAAACCCTGCTACAGAATGATGCAGATCTTGTCAACGCACACAGCTCGTTTATAACTGGAAGAGACATCACCGAACCTGGCTGCAGAATGATGCATACCTTGTCCAAGCACACAAATCATGTATAACTGGAAGAGACAACACAAAACCTTGCTACAGAATGATGCATAAGTTGTCCAAGCACACAGCTCATGTATAACTTGAAGAGACAACACAAAACCTTGCTACAGAATGATGCATACCTTGTCCAAGCACACAGCTGATGTACAACTGGAAGAGGCAACAGAAAACCTTGCTACAGTATGACGCATAGCTTGTCTTAGCACAAAGCTCATGTATAAATAGAAGAGACAACGAAAAACCTGGCTACAGAATGAAGCAGGCCTTGTCAAAGCACACAGCTCGTGTATAACTGGAAGAGACAGCACAAACCTTGCTAGAGATCGATGCAGACCTTGTCAAAGCACACAGCTCGTGTATAAATGGAAGACACAACACAAAACCCGCCTACAGAATGATGCAGATCTTGTCAAAGCACACAGCTCGTGTATAACTGGAAGAGACAACACAAAACCTTGCTACAGTATGATACACACCGTGTGAAAGCACACAGCTCATGTATAGCCGGAAGTGACAACACAAAACCTTGCTAGAAAATGATACAGGACTTGTCAAAGCACACAGCTGATGCCAAATAGCATTTGCGAGATGTTCTTGTTGTTGGTTTCAATCAACAGTTACATAACCTCAAAGTCGTCATTGCAAACAGATCGGACTTTTTATTTTCATGACGTAGTAATGAGTTCTTAAATATTTGACTGTCGATTGAACTCAGTCTATTTGCTTATTTACTTGTACCTTCAAGGTAAAAAGTAATAAGACTACAGTCCGTTCTAATTGAGGCGGTCCCTTTTAGTTTTGTCGGCCGTTTACCTCACCTTAGCTGTAGGAGTAGCTTGTAGTCTCGGAGCTGTTCGTATCGGGAACTCTCTTCCTGGGCCCTTGGTGTAGTAATTGTGTAGTAATTAATTTAAATTTGCCGCTGGATCTGTTACGTTGGTCGCACTAACGATTGGCGGAAGTGAAATTAATGTTTAGCGCCGAACCATTTGTTGAGACGGTTTTAAGCTTCTTCTTTGCGGTGTAGTTTTTTGTGTTTCATTTTATAACCCGGTTGCTTTACACATCAAATAGTTGCTAGCTATATTTTCGGTGAGTAAAGAATCTCAATCGCCTTGCTTGAATAGTAGGATTTTTTAAAAGAGAATGAATTTAAAAGATTTGGTATTTAAATATTTTATTTGTATAGATTGTTGTAACAACGCGGTGTACCAAGGCACGCGACTTGAACTGGTTTCTTTTACAGAAAATTGTGCCCAATATCCGCTTTATGGTATGTACTTGCATAAATTATTGATGATAGTTAACACAATACATTATTTTATACACAATTACTATATTATTAATCTCGATAGCTGAGATAAGCTTTTAGCGCCTTCAGTATTCAGAGGCTGTGTACCAGAACTTTATAAAATATTCATTTCTAGCATAAAGCTGAAGATCCTTGTTTTTATTATTGTTATCTGCACATCGCCAAGGAGACGACATATTTCCTTGTTCCCACATATACAATACACATTAATACTTTTTAATAATTTACATATTAATGTTCGTACAAATAAGTAACTTTTATAAATTAGTTATTTGCTAAGCTTTGTTCTTATTCTCTGTTACATGCTTAAAAAAATTACAGCATTCGGTATCTGGATCTGTTTGTTCTCCCGTATTATTGTTTATTTAACTTTTATATACCTAATATACTTTCCTAAACACCAATTCTTAGCTATTTTATACACAATAATAACAAGTGCTACGTATTACATAACCTTTGCTATGCTACTTTCGTTAATCACGTCCTTTTAAGCAGTTCTCTTGCGTGTCGAGAAGTGATGACGTCCCTTGCAATTCTCCACATACATTTCTTTGGCTTATAACTGCCAAATAATTCTACTTGATTAATTTTTAAAACTGTTTAGGACAGTATAGTTTTTATTTTAGTTTCCGAGATTGCTTCAATGTTAATTTCTGGGTCAATATTGTTTTTGGTTAGGGCTTGTAGGAGGGGGATAAGGGGTGCCACTTGTAGGAGGGGTTGAGAGGTGCCGCTTGCAGAAGGGGGTTGAGGGGTGCCGCTTGAAGGAGTGTGATGAGGGGTGCCGCTTGTAGGAGGGTGATGGGTGGTGCCGCTTGCAGGAGCGTGTTGAGGGGTGCCGCTTGTAGGAGGGGTTCAGGGGTGCCGCTTGTAGGAGGATTTGAGGGGTGCCGCTTGTAGGAGGGGTTGAGGGGTGCCACTTATAGGAGGGGTTCAGGGGTGCCGCTTGTAGGAGGCTGATGAGGGGTGCCGCTTGTAGGAGGGCGATGAGGGGTGCCGCTTGTAGGAGGGCGATGAGGAGTGCCGCTTGTAGGAGGGTATTGAGGGGTGCCGCTTGTAGGAGGGCGATGAGGGGTGCCTCTTGTAGGAGGGCGATGAAAGGGTGCCTCTTGTAGGAGGGTATTGAGGGGTGCCGCTTGTAGGAGGGCGATGAGGGGTGCCGCTTGTAGGAGGGCGATGAAAGGGTGCCTCTTGTAGGAGGGTATTGAGGGGTGCCTCTTGTAGGAGGGTATTGAGGGGTGCCTCTTGTAGGAGGGCGATGAGGGGTGCCGCTTGTAGGAGGCTGATGAGGGGTGCCGCTTGTAGGAGGGTATTGAGGGGTGCCGCTTGTAGGAGGGCGATGAGGGGTGCCTCTTGTAGGAGGGTATTGAGGGGTGCCGCTTGTAGGAGGGTGATGAGGGGTGCCGCTTGTAGGAGGGCGATGAGGGGTGCCTCTTGTAGGAGGGCGATGAGGAGTGCCGCTTGTAGGAGGGTATTGAGGGGTGCCGCTTATAGGAGGGGGATGAGGGGTGCCGCTTATAGGAGGGCGATGAGGAGTGCCGCTTGTAGGAGGGGATGAGGGGTGCCGCTTATAGGAGGGGGATGAGGGGTGCCGCTTATAGGACGGGTTGAGGGGTGCCGCTTGTAGGAGGGGGATGAGGGGTGCCGCTTATAGGAGGGCGATGAGGAGTGCCGCTTGTAGGAGGGGTTGAGGGGTGCCGCTTGTAGGAGGGGGATGAGGGGTGCCGCTTGTAGGAGGGCGATGAGGAGTGCCGCTTGTAGGAGGGGTTGAGGGGTGCCGCTTGTAGGAGGGGGATGAGGGGTGCCGCTTATAGGAGGGGTTAAGGGGTGCCGCTTGTAGGAGGGTGATGAGGGGTGCCGCTTGTAGGAGGGGATGAGGGGTGCCGCTTGTAGGAGGGGTTGAGGTGTGAGGCTTGTAGGAGGGAGATGGGTGCCGCTTGTAGGTGGGGTTGAGGGGTGCCGCTTGTAGGAGGAGTTGAGGGGTGCCGCTTGCAGAAGGGGGATGAGGGGTGCCGCTTGTAGGAGGGTGACGAGGGGCGCCGGTTGCAGGAGGGGCTGAGGGGTGCCACTTGTAGGAGGGGGATGAGGGGTGCCGCTTGTAGGAGGTGGTTGAGGGGTGCCGCTTGTAGGAGGGAGATGGGTGGTGCCGCTTACAGGAGCGTGTTGAGGGGTGCCGCTTGTAGGAGGGGTTGAGGGGTGCCGCTTGTAGGAGGGTGATGAGGGGTGCCGCTTGTAGGAGGGGTTGAGGGGTGCCGCTTGTAGGAGGGGTTGAGGGGTGCCACTTGTAGGAGGGGTTCAGGGGTGCCGCTTGTAGGAGGGTGATGAGGGGTGCTGCTTGTAGGAGGGGTTTGAGGGGTGCCGCTTGTAGGAGGGTATTGAGGGGTGCCTCTTGTAGCAGGGGGTTGAGGGGTGCCACTTGTAGGAGGGGTTCAGGGGTGCCGTTTGTAGGAGGGTGATGAGGGTTGCCGCTTGAAGGAGGGGTTCAGGGGTGCCGCTTGTAGGAGGGTGATGAGGGGTGCCGCTTGAAGGAGGGTGATGAGGAGTGCCGCTTGTAGGAGGGGATGAGGGGTGCCACTTGTAGGAGGGGATGAGGAGTGCCGCTTGTAGGAGGGCGATGAGGAGTGCCGCTTGTAGGAGGGGGATGAGGGGTGCCGCCTGTAGGAGGGGATGAGG
Organism: Hymenopus coronatus; assembly: GCA_030762935.1. Taxonomy (NCBI): domain Eukaryota; kingdom Metazoa; phylum Arthropoda; class Insecta; order Mantodea; family Hymenopodidae; genus Hymenopus; species Hymenopus coronatus. The sequence continues at coordinate 1,297,152 of CM060886.1, read as the reverse complement.
GGTGCCGCTTGTAGGAGGGGTTGAGGGGTTGCCGCTTGTAGGAGGGTGATGAGGGGTGCCGCTTGTAGGAGGGGATGGGGGGTGCCGCTTGTAGGAGGGGTTGACGGGTTGCCGCTTGTAGGAGGGTGATGAGGGGTGCCGCTTGCAGGAGGGTGATGAGGGGTGCCGCTTGTAGGAGGGGATGAGGGGTGCCGCTTGTAGGAGGGGATGAGGGGTGCCGCTTGCAGGAGGGTGATGAGGGGTGCCGCTTGTAGGAGGGGATGAGGGGTGCCGCTTGTAGGAGGGTGATGAGGGGTGCCGCTTGCAGGAGGGGATGAGGGGTGCCGCTTGCAGGAGGGGGTTGAGATTATGCCGCTTGTAGGAGGGCGATGAGGAGTGCCGCTTGTAGGAGGGGGATGAGGGGTGCCGCTTATAGGAGGGGTTCAGGGGTGCCGCTTGTAGGAGGGCGATGAGGGGTGCCGCTTGTAGGAGGGGATGAGGGGTGCCGCTTGTAGGAGGGGTTGAGGTGTGAGGCTTGTAGGAGGGAGATGGGTGCCGCTTGTAAGAGGGGTTGATGGGTGCCGCTTGTAGGAGGAGTTGAGGGGTTCCGCTTGCAGAAGGGGGATGAGGGGTGCCGCTTGTAGGAGGGTGACGAGGGGCGCCGGTTGCAGGAGGGGCTGAGGGGTGCCACTTGTAGGAGGGGGATGAGGGGTGCCGCTTGTAGGAGGTGGTTGAGGGGTGCCGCTTGTAGGAGGGAGATGGGTGGTGCCGCTTACAGGAGCGTGTTGAGGGGTGCCGCTTGTAGGAGGGGTTGAGGGGTGCCACTTGTAGGAGGGGTTCAGGGGTGCCGCTTGTAGGAGGGTGATGAGGGGTGCCGCTTGTAGGAGGGGTTTGAGGGGTGCCGCTTGTAGGAGGGTATTGAGGGGTGCCTCTTGTAGCAGGGGGTTGAGGGGTGCCACTTGTAGGAGGGGTTCAGGGGTGCCGTTTGTAGGAGGGTGATGAGGGTTGCCGCTTGAAGGAGGGGTTCAGGGGTGCCGCTTGTAGGAGGGTGATGAGGGGTGCCGCTTGAAGGAGGGTGATGAGGAGTGCCGCTTGTAGGAGGGGATGAGGGGTGCCACTTGTAGGAGGGGATGAGGAGTGCCGCTTGTAGGAGGGCGATGAGGAGTGCCGCTTGTAGGAGGGGGATGAGGGGTGCCGCCTGTAGGAGGGGATGAGGGGTGCCGCTTGTAGGAGGGGTTGAGGGGTTGCCGCTTGTAGGAGGGTGATGAGGGGTGCCGCTTGTAGGAGGGGATGGGGGGTGCCACTTGTAGGAGGGGTTGACGGGTTGCCGCTTGTAGGAGGGTGATGAGGGGTGCCGCTTGCAGGAGGGTGATGAGGGGTGCCGCTTGTAGGAGGGGATGAGGGGTGCCGCTTGTAGGAGGGGATGAGGGGTGCCGCTTGCAGGAGGGTGATGAGGGGTGCCGCTTGTAGGAGGGGATGAGGGGTGCCGCTTGTAGGAGGGTGATGAGGGGTGCCGCTTGCAGGAGGGGATGAGGGGTGCCGCTTGCAGGAGGGGGTTGAGAGTATGCCGCTTGTAGGAGGGCGATGAGGAGTGCCGCTTGTAGGAGGGGGATGAGGGGTGCCGCTTATAGGAGGGGTTCAGGGGTGCCGCTTGAAGGAGGGCGATGAGGGGTGCCGCTTGTAGGAGGGGATGAGGGGTGCCGCTTGTAGGAGGGGTTGAGGTGTGAGGCTTGTAGGAGGGAGATGGGTGCCGCTTGTAGGAGGGGTTGATGGGTGCCGCTTGTAGGAGGAGTTGAGGGGTGCCGCTTGCAGAAGGGGGATGAGGGGTGCCGCTTGTAGGAGGGTGACGAGGGGCGCCGGTTGCAGGAGGGGCTGAGGGGTGCCACTTGTAGGAGGGGGATGAGGGGTGCCGCTTGTAGGAGGTGGTTGAGGGGTGCCGCTTGTAGGAGGGAGATGGGTGGTGCCGCTTACAGGAGCGTGTTGAGGGGTGCCGCTTGTAGGAGGGGTTGAGGGGTGCCACTTGTAGGAGGGGTTCAGGGGTGCCGCTTGTAGGAGGGTGATGAGGGGTGCCGCTTGTAGGAGGGGTTTGAGGGGTGCCGCTTGTAGGAGGGTATTGAGGGGTGCCTCTTGTAGCAGGGGGTTGAGGGGTGCCACTTGTAGGAGGGGTTCAGGGGTGCCGCTTGTAGGAGGGTGATGAGGGGTGCCGCTTGAAGGAGGGGTTCAGGGGTGCCGCTTGTAGGAGGGTGATGAGGGGTGCCGCTTGAAGGAGGGTGATGAGGAGTGCCGCTTGTAGGAGGGGATGAGGGGTGCCACTTGTAGGAGGGGATGAGGAGTGCCGCTTGTAGGAGGGGATGAGGGGTGCCGCTTGTAGGAGGGCGATGAGGAGTGCCGCTTGTAGGAGGGCGATGAGGAGTGCCGCTTGTAGGAGGGGGATGAGGGGTGCCGCCTGTAGGAGGGGATGAGGGGTGCCGCTTGTAGGAGGGGTTGAGGGTTTGCCGCTTGTAGGAGGGTGATGAGGGGTGCCGCTTGTAGGAGGGGTTGGGGGGTGCCGCTTGTAGGAGGGGTTGACGGGTTGCCACTTGTAGGAGGGTGATGAGGGGTGCCGCTTGCAGGAGGGTGATGAGGGGTGCCGCTTGTAGGAGGGGATGAGGGGTGCCGCTTGTAGGAGGGTGATGAGGGGTGCCGCTTGCAGGAGGGGATGAGGGGTGCCGCTTGCAGGAGGGGGTTGAGAGTATGCCGCTTGTAGGAGGGGTTGAGGGGTGCCGCCTGTAGGAGGGTGATGCACCTTGTAGGAGGGGTTTGAGTGGTGCCGCTTGTAGGAGGGGGATGAGTGTGTCTCTCCCATCTGCTGACTATTCTTGTTTATCTCGATTAGAATGACAGAGATAGAGCAATAAGCTTCTGTCTGTCGTAAAATAGGTAGGAGGGGGATGAGGGGTGCCGCGTGTAGGAGGGGGTTGAGTGGTGCCGCTTGTAGGAGGGGTTGAGTGGCGCCGCTTGTAGGAGGGTGATGGGGGGTGCACCTTGTAGGAGGGGTTTGAGGGGTGCCGCTTGTAGGAGGGGTTTGAGTGGTGCCGCTTGTAGGAGGGGGATGAGTGGTGCCGCTTGTAGGAGGGGTTTGAGTGGTGCACCTTGTAGGAGGGGTTTGAGGGGTGCCGCTTGTAGGAGGGGTTGAGGGGTGCACCTTGTAGGAGGGGTTTGAGTGGTGCCGCTTGTAGGAGGGGTTGAGGGGTGCACCTTGTAGGAGGGGTTTGAGTGGTGCCGCTTGTAGGAGGGGTTGAGGGGTGCACCTTGTAGGAGGGGTTTGAGTGGTGCCGCTTGTAGGAGGGGTTGAGGGGTGCACCTTGTAGGAGGGGTTTGAGTGGTGCCGCTTGTAGGAGGGGTTGAGGGGTGCACCTTGTAGGAGGGGTTTGAGTGGTGCCGCTTGTAGGAGGGGTTTGAGTGGTGCCGCTTGTAGGAGGGGTTGAGGGGTGCACCTTGTAGGAGGGGTTTGAGTGGTGCCGCTTGTAGGAGGGGTTGAGGGGTGCACCTTGTAGGAGGGGTTTGAGTGGTGCCGCTTGTAGGAGGGGGATGAGTGTGTCTCTCCCATCTGCTGACTATTCTTGTTTATCTCGATTAGAATGACAGAGAAAGAGCAATAAGCTTCTGTCTGTCGTAAATAGGTAGAGAAAGTTATGTGAATGCAACACACCATATGTCTATTCTGTATATCATTATGAGTATGTTTTATTTGTGAGACTCCCCAATAAGGTCCCTGTGTGTTTCTGTAAACAATGTAACCTAAAACCGAAAAGTCACATAAAGGTTTTCAAGAAAAGGTTCCAACCCAGACTACTCTTTACATGAAATAGTTTTTTAACTTTTTGATTTTCTCTAAAATTGCTGAAAATATGTTTAGCACACCAAAGATATGACAAATGAAATATATAACTTGAGTTTTCCGAGAATGGCGTCCTGATTCCGACTTTTCTGTAACCTGGACATGCAAGGCCGCCACTTGTGACGCGCTCTTAAAGCCCACTGTATTCTCCCACTAGGAAATGTGTAACAAGAATGAAATTTGTGGACCAGTGATTAGAAAAAGTGACGCACTGTAAATCGAATTTTTAAAGTAACATTTTGGCAACCAAAACTACTAGAACACTCCTTCAAGAGAAATACTCCAAGAAGCACTGTAACGGGACCTGAATAATTTCCTTCTACTAACTATTTCCTTAAGGGATAAAGCATAGTATAGTTTTAACCTCACAGGTCATATCGGGCGATGAATGAAATGGGTTAAATGGTGCTCCAAAGAGCCCTGGGTCGATATGGCTTTGACTTGCTCGACTTTCGTTTTCTCAGAATAACGGAAAATCCCGGAAAAGCTTATCTAAAAAACTTACCCAAACCGACATTCGAACTCAGAACCACTTGAATGTGAGATTAATAAGCTACCATCACAGAGGTATAATTGATTGTGTTTGCGTTAAAACGTTCTCTATCGCGCATCTACAATGTACATAGTGGATAGAAAAGGTTTTGCATTACACACAAAAATTCGATGTCGAGATTTCACGGAAATATATCTTCTGAGTCCGGAAAAAAGCATTTTTAGAAAGAGAATCGTGTGTGTGTCCGTCTGTCTGTCTGTTTGTCTGTGGACAGCATAACTCAAAAATTAAAAGACTGTTAAATACCAAACTTGGTATTTGGGTTTGGTATCTGCCAGATGCGACACGAAGATTTTCAAGAAATCCCCCATCACAAATTACCTTTCGAAAATTTTTATTTTCTCAAAAATAGCTCTTATGGTTTTAATCACAATTCTGTATATTAAAGATATATAAATACATCGCAAATAAAATATATATCTTGCATTTTTTGGGAATAGCCGCTGAAGACCTCTTTATTCTGGATGACATTTACCGAATTTTGCTTAACTGCTAAAACGTAAAACATGGACAAAAGCATGCCGCACAAAAACATGTACATCCTCAAATTTATGTCCTTTACGTTTTTGTTGCGGAGTTTACTGTTTTCGAGATATTCTTTGTTATTGTATTCAATTGTAAAGTACTTTTCTCAGACAGGAAATGTCCGTTTTTCTTTTGTTCTGGAGCGATTTGCAATGCCAATCGCATAATGACAGCTTTTAAAACATTTGACTATCACATTAGCATAGCGTGTTGCCTTCTACTTATAAGAAACTAACTAGTAAGAAGATTCTGCTCATGTTTAACATTGTGTAGAAAGAAGAAGAATATTTTGTAAGAAGTTTGTTTGTAGATCAGCTAGAGAAAGTCATGTAAGTGTAATATATAGATTTTCTTATTTCTTTTCAACTAAGTTACCTAAGCTTACACCTGCTTCTGTTAACATACAGCATTTTAAAAGAAGACATTAAATATAATTCATCCTCGCACAGCCAATTACTGCAATTTGATCAGAAATTATGTTGAAGGGAAGCAAGATATAATGAAAATGTTAGCAATGTATAGTTTATCAGTAAGTGGTCATATTATTTAGCACAGCTTGTTTAACTTACTCTAAAATATTCTTAGATGGCCGTTAAATCCTTCTTGTGTGATCGCAGAAGTACATGTACCTTAAAGTATGCGCACACACACACAGTATTAAGAGGTATAGATACAAATATTTTGATAAATAGTACATTAACCTGTATCCACTTCGGGCTGTTACATCCCCCCCCTCCGCGCTAACCGTAACAGAATTTACCATGTGATGAGTGGTCTGGACCTGTTAATATAGACACCTCTGCTAGCCTAGGTAGTGTGGGGTCATTGGCGTTGCAGAAGGCATTCAAACTCAGTTTCGATGCAACATTCCTTATAGCGAGGCCCTTCCATTGCAGGCTATGCTTTCTGAACCGCGGATATGCCACTCCTGGGAGGTACTAACCAACCTGGAAACATGTTTCTCGTAATAACTAAAATTATAAGTCCGTAAACGAAAAAAACATGGATGTAATGTTGTTCATTACTCTGTTTGAATTACCAATACAAATATCTGCACTCATATCCCTAACTGTGTGTGTACCACAGAAAGTATTGCAATATATATAAATATAATGAAAAAGTGTGAATTCTGAAAGCACTACCTACAGCTTAGAACCGTTAGTGGGTTATTTAAGTAATTATAAATGTCTAAGATATAATAAGAAGAAAATATTTTCTATTGTTTTACCACGGACGTACGTTTCTGGAGCTCTAAACAGCTTTAACTCAGATAAATGAACACCTTTTTTACACAACACACGTAGAGACAAAGCTTAAGCACCAGGTGAAGATATTCATTACAGTAATTTTTGTTAAGTACGCACTGCTCACCATTACAGTACACAGAGATATTACTAATAGCAACTTTGTTCTATATATTGTCACTTTCAAATCATTGTTTTGTCACTCAGCCCGGAACCGGAAATAAACCACTATTAGGTTTATTCCGCAGTTAGGCGCAATTGTATTATATGAAGCCAGAACAGAGTCTGTTGAACTTTCATGGGACCACAAACAGCTATTAGGTTTATTCCGTAGTCAGGCGCAATGTATTATATGAAGCCAGAACAGAGGCTGTTAAACTTTCATGGGACCTAAACAGCTATTAGGTTTATTCCGCAGTTAGGCGCAATTGTATTATATGAAGCCAGAATAGAGTCTGTTAAACTTTCATGGGACCACAAACAGCTATTAGGTTTATTCCGTAGTTAGGCGCAATGTATTATATGAAGCCAGAACAGAGGCTGTTAAACTTTCATGGGACCTAAACAGCTATTAGGTTTATTCCGCAGTTAGGCGCAATTGTATTATATGAAGCCAGAACAGAGTCTGTTGAACTTTCATGGAACCACAAACAGCTATTAGGTTTATTCCGTAGTTAGGTGCAATGTATTATATGAAGCCAGAACAGAGTCTGTTGAACTTTCATGGGACCACAAACAGCTATTAGGTTTATTCCGTAGTTAGGTGCAATGTATTATATGAAGCCAGAACAGAGTCTGTTGAACTTTCTTGGGACCACAAACAGCTATTAGGTTTATTCCGTAGTTAGGTGCAATGTATTATATGAAGCCAGAACAGAGGCTGTTAAACTTTCATGGGACCTAAACCGCTATTAGGTTTATTCCGTAGTTAGGTGCAATGTATTATATGAAGCCAGAACGGAGTCTGATAAACTTTCATGGGACCTAAACCGCTATTAGGTTTATTCCGTAGTTAGGTGCAATGTATTATATGAAGCCAGAACGGAGTCTGTTAAACTTTCATGGGACCTAAACCGCTATTAGGTTTATTCCGTAGTTAGGCGTAATGTATTATATGAAGCCAGAACAGAGGCTGTTAAACTTTCATGGGACCTAAACCGCTATTAGGTTTATTCCGTAGTTAGGTGCAATGTATTATATGAAGCCAGAACAGAGGCTGTTAAACTTTCATGGGACCTAAACCGCTATTAGGTTTATTCCGTATTTAGGTGCAATGTATTATATGAAGCCAGAACGGAGTCTGTTAAACTTTCATGGGACCTAAACCGCTATTAGGTTTATTCCGTAGTTAGGCGCAATGTATTATATGAAGCCAGAACAGAGGCTGTTAAACTTTCATGGGACCTAAACCGCTATTAGGTTTATTCCGTAGTTAGGCGCAATGTATTATATGAAGCCAGAACAGAGGCTGTTAAACTTTCATGGGACCACAAACAGCTATTAGGTTTATTCCGTAGTTAGGCGCAATGTATTATATGAAGCCAGAACAGAGGCTGTTAAACTTTCATGGGACCTAATCAGCTATTAGGTTTATTCCGTAGTTAGGTGCAATGTATTATATGAAGCCAGAACAGAGGCTGTTAAACTTTCATGGGACCTAAACCGCTATTAGGTTTATTCCGTAGTTAGGTGCAATGTATTATATGAAGCCAGAACAGAGTCTGATAAATTTTCATGCGACCATAAACAGCTATTCTGAGTCTAAAAAGAAAATAGCCTTTTTTCTATTGTACACAAATTGTCCGTTAAAAACGATGAATTTATTTACATAATTTTGAAAAATAAAGAAGCTTAAGACAATACGTCGTAATTTGACAAATTAACACGAAGAGAATGATCTGAAATAATCTTGTTATTTAGAAAATTTCACAGGCAAAGAGCGAAAGAGAGAGAGAGAGATAAAATGGTATAAAATCAAGTTATAAGTAAGTACCTATATTATTACATGCACTGTGATTTGGGGGGAGGGACTGAAAATAATTACTTTAACAAACATTTTTAATTTCAAATTAAGGCTGTTATCCACAAAACAGTTATAATTTCAAGTTAAGGCTGTTATCCACAAAACATTTATAGTTTCATGTTAAGGCTGTTATCCACAAAACATTTATAATTTCATGTTAAGGCTATTATCCACAAAACATGTATAAAATAAATATAGTTTAACACAACTTTTGGTATAGGAGGTTTTGGCTTCTTCTATAGAAATCGTTATCTGTCGCCTTTAACTGCTGTTTCTTCAAGATTCTTAGCAGTTTTTTAATTTTCTTAGCCATTATGTTGACAATCGTCTGAGCAATACTTTTCCCTAACATGCTCTCACTGTCTGTGTTCGCATTTAAAACTACGTGGTTGTGATTTTCTTTAATGTATTTGCACACTAACAGTTTGATGTGCGAAAACTGTGGGAACACTTATTATTATTTCAAACACTGTAAATAAGAAATTATAACAGATAATAAATAATAAAATATAAAGTGCTGCACAAAACAAAGTTTCAGGTCAATTCACAACCCGCTACAGTGGCATAGCTATCTAAAGAATAAAAGCTCGCCTCTAGTTAGATATGTTGTCAATTCGTTGTCGCTACCCTTAGTGAAGATACCTGTAATACTACGAGCTACGCTACATATGTGTGTGTCTGTGTGTGTTTGTGGGTGTTTGTATGTGTGTGTTTGTGTGTGTATGTGTTGTGTGTGTTTGTATGTCTGTGTGTGTTTGTGTGTGTTTGTATGTCTGTGTGTTTGTGTGTGTTTGTATGTGTGTGTTGTGTGTGTTTTATGTGTATTTGTATGTATGTGCTTGTGTGTGTGTTTTATGTGTATTTGTGTGTGTATGTGTATTTGTGTGTGTATGTGTGTTGTGTGCGTTGTGTGTGTTGTGTGTGTCTGTGTGTGTTGTGTGTGTTTTATGTGTATTTGTGTGTGGCTGTATGTGTATTTGTGTGTGTCTGTTTGTGTTGTGTGTGTTTTATGTGTATTTGTGTGTTTATGTGTATTTGTGTGTGTGTATTTGTTTGTGTGTGTATGGGTGTGTTTTATGTGTATTTGTGTGTGTATGTGTTTGTGTGTGTGTTTGTATATGTGTGTTTTATGTGTATTTGTGTGTGTAAGTGTTTGTGTGTGTTTGTATGTGTGTGTTTTATGTGTATTTGTGTGTACGTGTTTGTGTGTTTGTACTTATGTGTGTTTGTGTGTATTTGTGTGTGTTTGTGTGAGTTTGTGTGTGTGTGTGTGTGTGTGTGTTTGTGTGTGTACACTAGATAACTCACAACTAAAAGTCCTTTAATACCAACCTTTCTATTTAAGTGAAGTATCTTCCGAGGATGCGATACAAAGATTGTTTCAGGAAATTCACATCACTCACGACTATCTTTTACATGGAACATTTTTGGAAACTTTTTATTTTTTCAAACATAACTCTAACGATTGTGATTAAAATGCTCTACGTTTAGGATATTCTTATTTTAAACGATAATTATATCTTGAATTTTTTTTAGATCCAGTGTGGAGAAGAAATAATAAGCGAATTATAGCCGCAGCAGCTACAATAAATGGAAGAACAAAATGAAATGTGAAAACCCGATTACATTATCTACAGCAAATCCATAAGCCTCTGAACAACTCTTCATTCTGGTTGACCTTCATATAAATGTTATATCGTAGGATATAGGCAAACACAGATCTCTGTAATAAAACCCATTATTTGTAGAGTTAACCGTTTCCGAGATATTCCTTGTTATTGGTTTTAATTTTAAACCACTTAAACCTTTCCCAAACGGAAAGTTATCTTTCGTTACATATCGTGATACTCCTGGTCTTCAATGTCAAACGTATAGCTTTAAAATGATTTGGCTGTCGCTTTAGCCTACTGCACTTACAGGACCTGAGTTATAAGACCATTTCTGGTTCAGCATTATGTAGATAAAAATAAAGTGAATACAACACATCAGATTTTCACTTTCTCTACACGTACTATATACATAAGGAAGGTATTGTATTGCACCAAAGAATTAGATACCAAGATTTCACCGGAAATACATGTTTTGAGGTTCTCTGAGTCCCAAAATAGAAATTTTAGAAAAAGGTCCGTGAATGTGTGTCTGTGTGGGTTGTGTGTTTGTGTCTGGGGGTAGCTTAGCCCAAAAACGAAAAATCTCTTAAATATTAACCTTCCAAACTTTAGCACCTTCCAAGGATGCGACACGAAGACTTTCAAGAAAATCTCTTCACCCCTAACATGGAACACTTTTCCAAAAATTTTATTTGCTCAAAAATGGCACTAAACGATTTTGATTAAAATACATTATGTTTAAGATATTTTTATGACAAAGGAAATGTACACCCCTCTTGAATTTTTTGCTACCCCCTGAAAACCTCTTCATTCTGGATGATTTTTGTTTAACTGGTAAACCGTAAGAGATGTACAAAAACTTACTACATAAAAATGTAGATCTCATTAAAAAACACAATTTATGTCATATATATTTGTGGAGTTAGCCGTTTTAGAGATATTTCGGATTATCGGTTTCAACTTTAAGGCACTTAAACTTTTCTGAAAGGGGAAGACATCTTTCTTCTCATTTCTCATTTGTTTACTCTTGGCAAGCAAAGAGATTGGAATTTCAATTGTTTCACATAGCGACCGGTTTTTAAATGATGAGGCTATCGCTTTAGCCTGTGCATTTTCTTATTTCCCTTCTGCTTACAAGGAAGTTAATAATAATGTTTATCTTTATTACTATGATGTAGATAAAAGAATAATGTTTTGAATAAAATGTTTGTTTGCCGAACAGCTAGAGGACATCCTGTGAATGGAACACATCAGGTTCTTCCCTTCTAGTTACAACGGTACCAAGTAATAAGCACAATTGCTGCCAAAGGTTATCTCCATTTTCATGAAGTAGATGAAAGAATACTCTTTTAATAATAGTATGTTACAGAGAAGTAGTGAAAGTCATGTGAACGGAACACATCAGACTTTTAACAATATATTTCAATTCTTTATAACTTTGAAATACATTGCCTTATTCACAATTCCAGATTGTGTAGAAGTTATGTATTTCTCCTAAATATAAAACGATTCTTTGCTCTTCGTTAAGAATCAACGGTGGATATCAAAAGCAGTCCATGTCTGCCACTAAAAAAATTTAAGGGAGCTGACAGTGACTATATATTTGATTTGATTACTTCATTTAGTTAAGAATCAACACTGGATATCAAAAGCAGTCCATGTCATGCAACTAAAACCATTTAAGGGAGCTGACAGTGACTATTTGTGTTGATTACTTCATTTAGTCAAGAATCAACACTGGATATCAAAAGCAGTCCATGTCATGCAACTAAAACTATTTAAGGGAGCTGACAATGACTAACTATTTGTGTTGATTACTTCATTTAGTCAAGAATCAACACTGGATATCAAAAGCAGTCCATGTCATGCAACTAAAACCATTTAAGGGAGCTGACAGTGACTAACTATTTGTGTTCATTGCTTCATTTAGTCAAGAATCAACACTGGATATCAAAAGCAGTCCATGTCATGCAACCAAAACAATTTAAGAGAGCTGACAATGACTACATATTTCTGTTGATTACTTCATTTAGTTAAGAATCAACACTGGATATCAAACGCAGTCCATGTCATGCAACTAAAACCATTTAAGGGAGCTGACAATGACTACATATTTGTGTTGATTACTTCATTTAGTTAAGAATCAACACTGGATATCAAACGCAGTCCATGTCGTGCAACTAAAACCATTTAAGGGAGCTGACAATGACTAGATATTTGTGGTGATTATTTCATTTACGTAAGAATCAACACTGGATATCAAAAGCAGTCCATTTCGTGCAACTAAAACCATTTAAGGGAGCTGACAATGACCAGATATTTGTGTTGATTACTTCATTTAGTTAGAAATCAACACTGGATATCAAACGCAGTCCAGGCATTCACTAGGAAAAGCATTTAAGGGAGCTGACTATCTTTCAGCAGGCACTAGATATTTGTGTTGATTACTTCATTTAGTTCTGTATCTTAATAGTTCACATTATTTTCATAAAAAGGATGCATTGCTTTTGATTCCCATAATTTGGAAACGTCGAGTTATTGGAAAAGTTAAATTTAATACTCTCTTTATGAAATATAACTATCTACATGCAATATATTGTAGGTAACTATGAAAAAGTGTTGGCTGCAATTACAGTGCTCGTTAGTGAGCTAGATTTTACTTGTGGCACCATCATTTCTATTTGATGCGTTTCCGGAAGAATTAGCCAACTATCGAATGGCATCTAAACTGACTGCTGGTAGTAAATTGAAGGCATGTTAAATTATTCTCAACCTCCTCTTTTATCGGCAGCTTTGCTCACGGCTTTGTTCATCCTTAACTACTCTCATTCCTCGATAGCAGTTTCCACAAATTAATGGTAAGATATCTATACGTATATTAAAACTCTGACCAGTAATGCTCTGTCATTTTCCATTTCCCTGACTATTTCTAAGGAAGCCGTAAGAAGATAAACATTACCCGAGACTAAGACCAATAATTCCCTTCTAAAGAAGCCGTTCAAAGATAAACATTATTCGAGACTAAGGCCTCTACTTCCCTTCCTAAGGAAGCTGAACAAACATCACCATAACACGAGACTAACGAATCTACTATCCTTCCTAAGGAAGCTTAACAAAGATAAACATTACACGAGACTAAGGGCTCTACTTCCCTTCCTAAAGAAGCCGATTAAGATAAACAATTACTTGAGACTAAGGGCACTACTTCCCCTCCTAAGATAGCGGTACAAAGACAAACATTACACGAGACTAAGGGCTCTACTTCCCTTCCAAAGAAGTCGTACAAAGATAAACATTATACGAGACTAAGGCCTCTCCTTCCCTTCCTAAGCAAGCTGAACAAAGATAACCATAACACGAGACTAAGGAATCTACTATCCTTCCTAAGGAAGCTGAACAAAGATAAACATTTCACGAGACTAAGGCCTCTGCTTCCCTTCTAAGGAAGCTGTACAAAGATAAATATTACTTGAGACTGAGGGCTCTACTTTCCTTCCTAAGGTAGCCGTAAAAGACAAACTTTACACGACACTAAGGGATCTACCTCCCTTCCTAAGTTAGCCGAACAAACACAAATATTACACGAGACTAAGGGCTGTACCTCCCTTACTCAGGTAGCCGAACAAAGACAAACATTACTCGAGACTAAGGGCATGATGTCCCTACCTAAGGAAGCCGAACAAATTTAAACATCACACGAGACTAAGGTCACTACATTCCTTCCTAAGGTAGCCGAACAAAAAGAAACATTACACGAGACCAAGGGTACTACTTCTCTTCCTAAGGACGCCGTAAAAAGTTAAACATTACACGAGACTAAGGGCTCCTAAGGAAGCTGAACAGGGATAAACATTACACGAGACTAAGGGCTACACTTCCCTTCATAAGGTAGCCGAACAAAGATAAACATTACACGAGACTAAGGGCTCTACTTCCCTTCCTAAGGAAACTGAACAAAGCTAACAGCACACGAGACTAATGGCTGTACTTCCCTTTCTAAGGAAGCTGAACAATGTTAAACATTACACGAGACTAAGGGGTCTCCTTCACTACCTAAGGAAGCTGAACAAAGATTTACATTCCACGAGACTAAGGGCTCTAATTCCCTTCCTAAGGAAGCCGTACAATGATAAACATTACACGAGAGTAAGGCTTCTACTTCGCTTCTAGGGAAGCCCTAAGAAGATAAACATTACACGAGACTTAGAGCTATACTTCCCTTCTAAAGAAGCCGTACAAAGATAAACATTATTCGAGATTAAGGCTTTTGCTTCCCTTCCTAAGGAAGCTGAACAAAGATAAACGTTACACGAGACTAATGGCACTACTTCCCTTCCTAAGGAAGCCGATTAAGATAAACAATTACTTGAGACCAAGGGCACTACTTCCCTTCCTAAGGTAGCGGTACAAAGACAAACATTACACGAGACTAAGGGATATACTTCCCTTCCTAAGGTAGCCGAACAAATACAAACATTACACGAGACTAAGGGAATGACTTTCCTACCTAAGGATGCCGAACAAAGTTAAACATCACACGAGACTAAGCTCACTACATTCCTTACTAAGGTAGTCGAACAAAAAGAAACATTACAGGAGACTAAGGGCACTACTTCCGTTCCTAAGGAAGCCGAACAAATTTGAAAATTACACGAGACTAAGGGCTCTACTTCCCTTCTTAAGGAAGCCGAACAAATATAAACATTACACGAGACTAAGGGCTCTACTTCGCTTCCTAAGGAAGCAGAACAATGTTAAACATTACAGGAGAATAAGGGCATTACTTCCCTTCCTAATGTAGGCGAAGAAAGATAAACATTACAGGAGGCTAAGAGTATTACATTCCTTCCTAAAGTAGCCTAACAAAAAGAAACATTACAGGAGACTAAGGGCACTACTTCCGTTCCTAAGGAAGCCAAACAAAGTTGAACATTACACGAGACTAACGGCTCTACTTTCCTTCCTAGGAAAGCTGAACAAAGATAAATATTACACAAGCCTAAGGGCTCTACTTCCCTTCCTAAGGAAGCTGAACCAAGTAAACATTACACAAGCCTAAGGGCTCTACTTCCCTTCCTAATAAAGCCGAACAAAGACAAACATTACACGACACTAAGGGCACTACTTCCCTTCCTAATGTAGCCGAACAAAGATAAACATTACACGAGACTAAGGGCTCTACCTCCCTTCCTAGGGAAGCTGAACAAAGATAAACATTACACAAGACTAAGGGCTCTACTTCCCTTCCTAAAGAAGCTGAACAAAGATAAACATTACACGAGACTAAGGGCTCTACTACCGTTCCTAATTTTGCCGAGCAAAGACAAACATTACCCAAGACTTAGGGCTCTACTTCCATTCCTATGGAAGCTGAACAAAGATAAACATTACACGAGACTAAGGGCTCTACTTCCCTTCCTAAGGAAACTGAACAACGATAAACATCACACGAGATTAAGGGCTGTAATTTCTCTTTCTAAGGAAGCGGAACAAAGATAAACATTACACGAGACTAAGGGCTCTTGATCACTTCCTAAGGAAGCTGAAAAAAGTTTTACATTCCACCGGACTTAGGGCTCTATTTCCTTTCCTTAGGAGGCTGAACAAGGATAAACATTTCACAAGACTCAGGGCTCTATTTACCTTCTAAAGAAGCTGTACAAAGATAAAAATTACACGAGACTAAGGGATGTACTTCGCTTGCTATGTAAGCTGAAAAAAGATAATCATTACACGAGACTAAACGAAGATAAACTTAAAAGAGTCTAAGGGATGTACTTCGCTTGCTAAGTAAGCTGAAAAAAGATAAATATTACACGAGACTAAGGGCTGTACTTCCCCTCCTAAGGAAGCTCAACAAGGATAAACATTACACGAGACTAAGGGCTGTACTTCCCTTCCTAAGGAAGCGGAACAGAGATAGACATTACACGAGACTAAGGACGGCACTTGCCTCTCTAAGGAAGTGGAACAAAGATAAACATTACACGAGACTAAGGGCTCTAATTCTCTTCCTAAGGAAGCAATACAAAGATATACATTACACGAGAGTAAGACTACTACTTCCCTTCTAAAGAAGCCGTACAAAGCTAAACATGATACGAGACTAAGGCCTCTACTTCCCTTCCTAAGGATGCTGAACAAAGTTAACTATAACACGAGACTAAGGAATGTACTATCCTTCCTAAGGAAGCTGAACAAAGATAAACATTTCACTAGACTAAGGCCTCTACTTCCCTTCTAAGGAAGCCGTACAAAGCTAAAACATTACACGAGACTAAGGGCTCTACTTCCCTTTTTAAGGAAGCCGATTAAGATAAACAATTACACGAGACTAAGGGCACTACTTCCATTCCTAAGGTAGCCGTACAAAGACAAACATTACACGAGACTAAGGGATCAACTTCACTTACTAAGGTAGCCGAACAAAGACAAACATTACACGAGACTAAGGGCATGACTTCCGTACCTAAGGAAGCCGAACAAAGTTAAACATCACACGAGACTAAGCTCACTACATTTCTTCCAAACGTAGCCGAACAAAAAGAAACATTACACGAGACTAAGGGCACTACTTCCCTTCCTAAGAAAGCCTAACAAAGTTTAACATTACACGACACTAAGGGCTGTACTTCCCTTCCTAATGTAGCCGAACAAAGTTAAACATTACACGAGGCTAAGGGCACTACATTCCTTCCGAAGGTAGCCGAACAAAAAGAAACATTATATGAGTCTAAAGGCACTACTTCCCTTCCTAAGGAAGCCAAACAAAGTTGAACATTACACGAGGCTAAGGGCTCTACTTCCCTTCCTAGGGAAGCTGAACAAAGATAAACATTACACAACACTAAGGGCTCTACTTACCTTCCTAAGGAAGCTGAACAAAGATAAACACTACACGAGACTAAGGCCTCTACTTCCCTTCTAAGGAAGCCGCACAAAGATAAACATATCATGAGACTAAGGGCTCTAATTCCCTTCCTAAGGAAATTGTACAAAGATAAACATAACACGAGAATAAGGCTTCTACTTCGCTTCTAAGGAAGCCGTACAAATGTAAACATTACACGAGACTAAGGCCTCTACTTCCCTTCCTAAGGTAGCCGAACAAAGACAAACGTTACAAGAGACTAAGGGCTATATTTCCCTTACTAAGGTACCCGCACAAAGACAAACATTACACGAAACTAAGAGCTCTATTTCCCTTCCTAGTAAAGCCGAACAAAGATAAACATTATACAAGAATAAGGGCTCTACTTCACTTCCTAAAGAAGCCGAACAAGGTTAAACATTATACAATTCTAAGGGCACTACTTCCCTTCCTAAAGAAGCCGGACAAAGTTAAACATTACACCAGACTAAGGGCTCTACATTTCTTCCTAAGGAAGCCGAACAAAAAGAAACATTACACGAGACTAAGGGCACTATTTCCCTTCCTAAGGAAGCCGAACAAAGTCAATAATTACACGAGACTTAGGGCTCTACTTCACTTCGTAAGGCTGCCGAACAAAGGTAAATTTTACACGAGACTAGGGGCATTACTTTCCTTCCTAAGGAAGCCGAACAAAAAGAAACATTAAACGAGACTAAGGGCACTATTTCCCTTCCTAAGGAAGCCGAACAAAGTCAATAATTACACGAGACTTAGGGCTCTACTTCACTTCGTAAGGCTGCCGAACAAAGGTAAATTTTACACGAGACTAAGGGCTCTACTTCTCTTCCTAGTTTAGCCGAGCAAAGACAAATACTACACAAGACTAAGGGCTCTACTTCCCTTCCTAAGGAAGATGAACAAAGATAAACATTACACGAGACCAAGGGCTCTTCATCCCTTCCTAAGGAAACTGAACAAAGATAAACATCACACGACACTAAGGGCTGTACTTCCCTTTCTAAGGAAGCGGAACAAAGATAAACATTACACGAGACTAAGGGCTGTACTTAACTTCTTAAGGAAGATGAACAAAGATTTACATTCCACGAGACTAAGGGCTCTATCTCCCTTCCTTAGGAGGATGAACAAAGATAAACATTTCACAAGACTAAGTGCTCTATTTCCCTTCCTAAGGAAGCTAAAAAAAGATAAACATTACACGAGAATAAGGGCTGTACTACCCTTCCTAAGGAAGCTGAACAAAGATAAACATTACACGAGATTAATGACGGTACTTACCTTCCTGAGGAAGCGGAACAAAGATAAACATTACACAAGACTAAGGGCTGTACTTATTTTCCCAAAGAAGCCGAACAAAAGGAAACATTACACGAGACTAAGGCGTATATCTCCTTTCCTAAGGAAGCCGTAAGAATATAAACATTACACGAGATTATGGGCTCTACTTCCCATCTAAAGAAGGCGTACAAAGATAAACATTATACGAGACTAAGGCCTCTACTTCCCTTCCTAAGCAAGCTGAACAAAGATAACCATAGCACGAGACTAAGAAATCTACTATCCTTCCTAAGGAAGCTGAACAAAGATAAACATTTCACGAGACTAAGGCCTGTACTTCCCTTCTAAGGAAGCTGTACAAAGATAAACGTTACACGAGACTAAGCGCTCTACTTCCCTTCCTACGGAAGCCGATTAAGATAAAACGATTACACGAGACTAAGGGCACTACTTCGCATCCTAAAGTAGCGGTACAAAGACAAACATTACACGAGCCTAAGGGATCTACTTCCCTTCCTAAGGAAGCCGAACAAACACAAACATTACACGAGACTTAGGGCTATACCTCCCTTACTAAGGTAGCCGAACAAAGACAAACACTAAACGAGACTAAGAGCATGACTTCCCTACGTAAGGAAGCCGAACAAAATTAAACATTACACGAGACTAAGGGCACTACATTACTTCCTAAGGAAGCACAACAAAGTTAAACATTACACGAGACTAAGGGCTCTACTTCCCTTCCTAAAGAAGCCGAACAAAGTTAAACATTACACGAGACAAAGGGTTGTACTTCCCTTCCTAATGTAGCCGAACAAAGATAAACATTACACGAGACTAAGGGCACTACATTCCTTCCTAAAGTAGCCGAACAAAAAGAAACATTACGCTAGACTAAGGGCACCACTTCCCTTCCTAAGGAAGCCGAACAAAGTTAAACATTACACGAGACTAAGGGCTCTACTTGCCTGCCTAAGGAAGCCGTACATCAATAAACATTACACGAGATTAAGGCCTCTATTTCCTTTCCTAAAGGTAGCCATAAGAAGATAAACATTACACGAGACTAAAAGCTCTACTTCCCTTCTAAAGAAGCCGTACAAAGATAAACATTATACGAGACTAAGTTCTCTACTTCCCTTCCAAAGGAAGCTGAACAAAGATAATCATAACACGAGACTAAGGAATTTACTATCCTTCCTAAGGAAGCTGAACAAAGATAAACACTTCACGAGACTAAGGCTTCTACTTCCCTTCTAAGGAAGCTGTACAAAGATAAACATTACACGAGGCTAAGGGCTCTACTTCCCTTCCTAAGGAAGCCGATTAAGATAAACAATTACACGAGACTAAGGTCACTACTTCCCTTCCTAAGGTAGCCGAACAAAGACAAACATTACACGAAACTAAGGCCTCTATTTCCCTTCCTAATAAAGCCGAACAAAGACAAACATTACACGACACTAAGGGCACTACTTCCCTTCCTAAGGAAGCCGGACAAAGTTAAACATTACACCAGACTAAGGGCACTACTTTCCTTCCTAAGGAAGCCGAACAAAAAGAAACATTACACGAGACTAAGGGCACTATTTCCCTTCCTAAGGAAGCCGAACAAAGTTAAACATTACACGAGACTAAGAGCTCTACTTCACTTCCTAAGGCAGCCGAACAAAGTAAAAACATTACACGAGACTAAGGGCTGTACTTCCCTTCCTAATATAGCCAAACAAAGATAAACATTACACGACACTAAGGGCCCTACTTCCCTTCCTAAGGAAACTGAAAAACGACAAACATCACACGAGACTAAGGGCTGTATTTCCCTTTCAAAGGAAGCGGAACAAAGATAAACAATATACGAGACTAAGGGATCTAGTTCACTTCCTAAGGAAGCTGAACAAAGATTTACATTCCACCAGACTAAGCGCTCTATTTCCCTTCCTTAGGAGGCTGAACAAAGAAGAACATTTCACAAGACTCAGGGTTCTACTTCCCTTCCATAGGAAGCTGAAAAATGATAAACATTACACGAGACTAAGGGCTGTACTTCCCTTCTTAAGGTAGCCGAACAATAACAAACATTACACGAGACTAAGGGCCGTAATTCCCTTCCTAAGGAAGCTGAACAAAGATAAATGTTACACGAGCCTAAGGGATGTACTTCGCTTCCTAAGGCAGCTGAACAAAGATAAACATTACAGGAGACTAAGGGCTCTACTTCCCTTCCTTAGGAAGCTGAACAAAGATACTCATTACACGAGAATAAGGGCTCTACTTCCCTTCCTAAGGAAGCTGAAAAATATAAACTTTACACGAGGCTAAGGCTGTACTTCCCCTCCTAAGGAAGCTCAACAAGGATAAACATTTCACCAGACTAAGGCCTCTAATTCCCTTCTAAATAAGCTTTACAAAGATAAACATTACACGAGACTAAGGGCTCTACTTCCCTTTCTAATGAAGCCGATTAAGATAAACAAATACACGAGACTAAGGGCACTACTTCCCTTCCTAAGATAGCCGTTCAAAGACAAACATTACACCAGACTAAGGGATCTACTTCCCTTCCTAAGGAAGCTGAACAAAGAAAAACATTACACGAGCCTAAGGGATGTACTTCGCTTCGTAAGGAAGCTGAGCAATGATAAACATTACACGAGACTAAGGGCTCTACTTCCCTTCCTAAGGAAGCTGAACAAAGATAAACATTACACGAGACTAAGGGCTCTACTTCCCTTCCTAAGGAAGCTGACAAAGGTAAACTTTACACGAGACTAAGGGCTCTACTTCTCCTCCTAAGGAAGCTGAATAAGGATAAACATTACACGAGACTAAGGGCTACACTTCCCTTCCTAAGGTAGCCGAACAAAGACAAACATAACACGAGACTAAGGGCTCTACTTCCCTTCCTAAGGAAACGGAACAAAGTTAACATCACACGAGACTAAGGGCTGTACTTCCCTTTCTAAGGAAAATGAACAAATTTAAACATTTCACAAGACTCAGGGCCCTATTTCCCTTCTGAAGAAGCTGTACAAAGATAAACATTACACGAGACTAAGGGCTCTACTTCCCTTCCTAAGGTAGCTGAAAAAAAAATAAACAGTAAACGAGACTAATGGCTGTACTTCCCTTCCTAAGGTAGCCGAACAAAGACAAACATTACACGTGACTAAGGGTTTTACTTCCCTTCCTGTGGAAGCTAAACAAAGATAAACATTACACGAGACTAAGGACGGTACTTCCCTTCCTTAGGAAGCCGAAAGAAGATAAACATTACACCAGACTAAGGGCTCTACTTCTCTTCTAAAGTAGCCGTACTAAGATTAACATTATACGAGTCTAAGGCCTATACTTCCCTTCCTAAGTAAGCTGAACAAAGATAACCATAGCACGAGACTATGGAATCTACTATCCTTCCTAAGGAAGCTGAACAAAGTTAAACATTTCACGAGACTAAGGCCTCTACTTCCCTTCTAAAGAAGCTGTACAAAGATAAACATTACACGAGACTAAGGGCTTTACTTCTCTTCCTAAGGAAGCCGATTAAGATAAAGAATTACACGAGACTAAGGGCCCTACTTCCCTTCCTATGGTACCGTACAAAGACAAACATTACACGCGACAAAGGGCTATACCTCCCTTACTAAGGTAGCCGAACAAAGATAAACACTCCACGAGACTAAGAGCATGATTTCCCTACCTGAGAAAGCCGAAAAAATATAAACGTTACACGAGACTAAGGGCACTACATTGCTTCCTAATGTAGCCGAACAATAAGAAACATTACACGAGACTAAGGGCACTACTTCCCTTCCTAAGTAAGCCGCACAAAGTTAAACATTACACAAGACTAAGGGCTCTACTTCCCTTCCTAAGAAAGCCGAACTAAGTAAAACATTACACGAGACTAAGGGCTGTACTTCCCTTCGTAATGTAGCCGAACAAAGATAAACATTACACGAGAATAAGGGCACTACGTTCCATCCTAAAATAGCCGAACAAAAAGAAACATTACACGGGCCTAAGGGCTCTACTTCCCTTCCTAACGAAGACGTACAAAGGTAAACATTACACGAGACTAAGGCCTCTATTTCCTTTCCTAAGGAAGAAGTAAGAATATAAACATTACACGAGACTAAGAGCACTTCTTCCCTTCTAAAGAAGCAGTACAAGGATAAACATTATACGAGACTAAGGCTTCTACTTCTCTTCCTAAGGAAGCTGAACAAAGATAACCATAACACGAGACCAAGGAATTTACTATCCTTCTTAAGGAAGCTAAACAAAGATAAACATTTCACGAGACTAAGGCCTCTACTTCACTTCTAAGGAAGCTGTACAAAGATTAACATTACACGAGACTAAGGGCTCTACTTCCCTTCATAAGGAAGCCGATTAAGATAAACAATTACACGAGACTAAGGGCACTACTTCCCTTCCTAAGGTAGCCGAACAAACAAAAACATTACACGAGACTAAGGACTATACCTCCCTAACTAAGGTAGCCGAACAAAGACAAACATTACACGAGACTAAGGGCATGACTTCACTACCTAAGGAAGCCGAACAAAGTTAAACATCACACGAGACTAAGGTCACTACGTTCCCTCCTAAGGTAGCCGAACAAAAAGAAACATTACACGAGACTAAGGGCACTACTTCCCTTCCTAAGGAAGCCGAACAAAGTTAGACATTACACGAGACTAAAGGCTCTATTTCCCTTCTTAAGGAAGCCGAACAAAGATAGACATTACACAAGACTAAGGGCTCTACTTCCCTTCCTAAGGAAGTCGAACAAAGTTAAAAATTACACGAGACTAAGGGCTGTACTTCCCTTCCTAATATAGCCAAACAAAGATAAACATTACACGACACTAAGGGCTCTACTTCCCTTCCTAAGGAAACTGAAAAACGACAAACATCACACGAGACTAAGGGCTGTATTTCCCTTTCAAAGGAAGCGGAACAAAGATAAACAATATACGAGACTAAGGGCTCTAGTTCACTTCCTAAGGAAGCTGAACAAAGATTTACATTCCACCAGACTAAGGGCTCTATTTCCCTTCCTTAGGAGGCTGAACAAAGAAGAACATTTCACAAGACTCAGGCATCTACTTCCCTTCCATAGGAAGCTGAAAAAAGATAATCATTACACGAGACTAAGGGCTGTACTTCCCTTCTTAAGGTAGCCGAACAATAACAAACCTTACACGAGGCTAAGGGCCATACTTCCCTTCCTAAGGAAGCTGAACAAAGATAAATGTTACACGAGCTTAAGGGATGTACTTCGCTTCCTAAGGCAGCTGAACAAAGATAAACATTACAGGAGACTAAGGGCTCTACTTCCCTTCCTTAGGAAGCTGAACAAAGATACTCATTACACGAGACTAAGGGCTCTACTTCCCTTCCTAAGGAAGCTGAAAAATATAAACTTTACACGAGGCTAAGGGCTGTACTTCCCCTCCTAAGGAAGCTCAACAAGGATAAACATTTCACCAGACTAAGGCCTCTAATTCCCTTCTAAATAAGCTTTACAAAGATAAACATTACACGAGACTAAGGGCTCTACTTCCCTTTCTAATGAAGCCGATTAAGATAAACAAATACACGAGACTAAGGGCACTACTTCCCTTCCTAAGATAGCCGTTCAAAGACAAACATTACACCAGACTAAGGGATCTACTTCCCTTCCTAAGGAAGCTGAACAAAAAAAACATTACACGAGCCTAAGGGATGTACTTCGCTTCGTAAGGAAGCTGAGCAAAGATAAACATTACACGAGACTAAGGGCTCTACATCCCTTCCTAAGGAAGCTGAACAAAGATAAACATTACACGAGACTAAGGGCTCTACTTCCCTTCCTAAGGAAGCTGACAAAGGTAAACTTTACACGAGACTAAGGGCTCTACTTCTCCTCCTAAGGAAGCTGAATAAGGATAAACATTACACGAGACTAAGGGCTACACTTCCCTTCCTAAGGTAGCCGAACAAAGACAAACATAACACGAGACTAAGGGCTCTACTTCCCTTCCTAAGGAAACTGAACAAAGTTAACATTACACGAGCCTAAGGGCTGTACTTCCCTTTCTAAGGAAAATGAACAAATTTAAACATTTCACATGACTCAGGGCTCTACTTCCCTTCTGAAGAAGCTGTACAAAGATAAACATTACACGAGACTAAGGGCTCTACTTCCCTTCCTAAGGAAGCTGAAAAAAAAATAAACAGTACACGAGACTAATGGCTGTACTTCTCTTCCTAAGGTAGCCGAACAAAGACAAACATTACACGTGACTAAGGGTTTTGCTTCCCTTCCTGTGGAAGCTAAACAAAGATAAACATTACACGAGACTAAGGACGGTACTTCCCTTCCTTAGGAAGCCGAAAGAAAATAAACATTACACCAGACTAAGGGCTCTACTTTTCTTCTAAAGTAGCCGTACAAAGATGAACATTATACGAGTCTAAGGCCTATACTTCCCTTCCTAAGTAAGCTGAACAAAGATAACCATAGCACGAGACTATGGAATCAACTATCCTTCCTAAGGAAGCTGAACAAAGTTAAACATTTCACGAGACTAAGGCCTCTACTTCCCTTCTAAAGAAGCTGTACAAAGATAAACATTACACGAGACTAAGGGCTTTACTTCTCTTCCTAAGGAAGCCGATTAAGATAAACAATTACACGAGACTAAGGGCCCTACTTCCCTTCCTATGGTACCGTACAAAGACAAACATTACACGCGACAAAGGGCTATACCTCCCTTACTAAGGTAGCCGAACAAAGATAAACACTCCACGAGACTAAGAGCATGATTTCCCTACCTGAGAAAGCCGAAAAAATATAAACGTTACACGAGACTAAGGGCACTACATTGCTTCCTAATGTAGCCGAACAATAAGAAACATTACACGAGACTAAGGGCACTACTTCCCTTCCTAAGTAAGCCGCACAAAGTTAAACATTACACAAGACTAAGGGCTCTACTTCCCTTCCTAAGAAAACCGAACAAAGTAAAACATTACACGAGACTAAGGGCTGTACTTCCCTTCGTAATGTAGCCGAACAAAGATAAACATTAGACGAGAATAAGGGCACTACATTCCATCCTAAAGTAGCCGAACAAAAAGAAACATTACACGAGCCTAAGGGCTCTACTTCCCTTCCTAACGAAGACGTACAAAGGTAAACATTACACGAGACTAAGGCCTCTATTTCCTTTCCTAAGGAAGCCGTAAGAATATAAACATTACACGAGACTAAGAGCACTTCTTCCCTTCTAAAGAAGCAGTACAAGGATAAACATTATACGAGACTAAGGCTTCTACTTCTCTTCCTAAGGAAGCTGAACAAAGATAACCATAACACGAGACCAAGGAATTTACTATGCTTCTTAAGGAAGCTGAACAAAGATAAACATTTCACGAGACTAAGGCCTCTACTTCACTTCTAAGGAAGCTGTACAAAGATTAACATTACACGAGACTAAGGGCTCTACTTCCCTTCATAAGGAAGCCGATTAAGATAAACAATTACACGAGACTAAGGGCACTGCTTCCCTTCCTAAGGTAGCCGAACAAACAAAAACATTACACGAGACTAAGGACTATACCTCCCTAACTAAGGTAGCCGAACAAAGACAAACATTACACGAGACTAAGGGCATGACTTCACTACCTAAGGAAGCCGAACAAAGTTAAACATCACACGAGACTAAGGTCACTACGTCGCCTCCTAAGGTAGCCGAACAAAAAGAAACATTACACGAGACTAAGGGCACTACTTCCCTTCCTAAGGAAGCCGAACAAAGTTAGACATTACACGAGACTAAGGGCTCTATTTCCCTTCTTAAGGAAGCCGAACAAAGATAGACATTACACAAGACTAAGGGCTCTACTTCCCTTCCTAAGGAAGTCGAACAAAGTTAAACATTACACGAGACTAAGGGCTGTACTTCCCTTCCTAATGTAGCCGAACAAAGATAAACATTACACGAGGCTAAGGGCACTACATTCCTTCCTAAGGTAGCCGAACAAAAAGAAACATTACACGATACTAAGGGCACTACTTCCCTTTCTAAGGAAGCCGAACAAAGTTGAACATTACACGAGACTAAGGGCTCTACTTCCCTTCCTAGGGAAGCTGAACAAAAATAAGCACTACACAAGACTAAGGGCTCTACTTCCCTTCCTAAGGAAGCTGAACAAATATAAACACTACATGAGACTAAGGCCTCTACTTTCGTTCTAAGGCAGCCGCACAAAGATAAACATTACAACGAGACTAAAGGCTCTTATTCCCTTTTTAAGGAAGCCGAACAAAGATAATCATTACACGAGAGTAAGGCTTCTACTTCGCTTCTAAGGAAGCCGTACAAAGTAAACATTACACGAGACTAAGGCCTTTACTTCCCTTCGTAAGGTAGCCGAACAAAGACAAACATTACAAGAAACTAAGGGCTGTACTTCCCTTACTAATGTAGCCGAACAAAGACAAACATTACACGAAACTAAGGGCTCTATTTCCTTTCCCAATTAAGCCGAACAAAGACAAACATTACACGACACTCAGGACTCTACTTATCTTCCTAAGGAAGCCGGACAAAGTTAAACATTACACCAGACTAAGGGCACTATTTTCCTTCCTAAGGTAGCCGAGCAAAAAGAAACATTACACGAGACTAAGGGCACTATTTCGCTTCCTAAGGAAGCCGAAAAAAGTTAAACATTACACGAGACTAAGGGCTCTACTTCACTTCCTAGGGCAGCCGAACAAAGTAAAAACATTACACGAGACTAAGGGCTCTACTTCCCATCCTAAGGAAGCTGAACAGAGATACACATTACACGAGACTAAGAGCTCTACTTCCCTTCCTAATTTAGCCGAACAAAGACAGACATTACACAAGACTGAGGGCTCTACTTACCTTCCTAAGGAAGCTGAACAAAGATAAACATTACACGAAACTAAGGGATTGACTTCCCTTTCTAAGGCAGCTGAACAAAGATAAACATTACACAAGAGTCAGGACTCTGTTTATCTTACTAAGGTAGCTGAAAAAAGATAATCATTACATATGACTAAGAGATCTACTTCCCTTCCTAAGGAAAACGAACAAAGATAAACATTACATGAGACCAAGGTTCTACTTCCCTTCCTAAGGAAGCCGAACAAAGACAAACATTACACAAGACTAAGGGCTATACTTCCGTTCCTGAGGAAGCCTAACAAAGATAAACATTACAGGAGACTAAGGGCTGTACTTTTCTTCCAAAGGTAGCCGAACAAAGACAAACATTACACAAGACTAACGGCACTATTTCCCTTCCAATGTAGCCGAACAAAGATAAATATTACATGAGACCAGGGGCCCCGCTTCCCTTCCTAAGGAAGCCGCACAATGATACACATTACATGAGACCAAGGGCTCTGCTTCCCTTCCTAAGGAAGCCGAACAAAAGTAAACCTTACACGAGCTTAAGGGTCTACTTCCCTTCCTAAGCTAGCCGAACAAAAATAAACATTTTAAGAAACTAAGGGCTCTACATCCCTTCCTAAGGTAGCCAAACAGAAATAAACATTAACGAGATTTAGGGCTCCACTTCCCTTCCTAAGGTAGCCGAACAAAAATAAGCATTACACACACTAAGGTTTCTACTTCCCTTCCTAATGTTGCCGAACAAAAATAAACATTACAAGAAACTAAGGGCTCTACATCCCGTCCTACGTTAGCCGAACAAAAATAAACATTACACGAGACTAAGGGCTCTGCATCCCTTCGTAAGGTAGCCGAACAAAGATAAACATTACACGAGACTCAGGGCTCTGCTTCCCTTCATAAGGTAGCCGAACAAAAATAAACATTACACGAGACTAAGGGCTCTACATCCCTTCCTAAGGTAGCCGAACAAAAGTAACCGTTACACGAGACTAAGGGCTCTACATTCCTTCCTAAGCTAGCCGAACAAAAATAAACATTACACGAGACTGAGGGCTCTGCCTCCCATCCTAAGGTAGTCTTGCAAACACAAACATTACAAGAAACTAACGTCTCTACTTCCCTTCCTAAGGTAGCCTGACAAAAATAAACATCACACGAGAATAAGGGCTTTAATTCCCTTCCTAAGGTAGCCGAACAAAAATAAACATTACGCTAAACTAAGGGCTCTACTTCCCTCCCTAATGTAGCCGAACAAAAATAAACATTACGCGAAACTAAGGGCTCTGCCTCCCATCCTAAGGTAGCCGAACAAATATAAACATTACGCGAAACTAAGGGCTCTGCCTCCAAACCTAATGTAGCCGAACAAAAATAAACATTACGCGAAACTAAGGGCTCTACTTCCCTCCCTAAGGTAGCCAAACAAAAATAAACATTACAAGAAACTAACGTCTCTACATCCCTTTCTAGGGTAGCCGTACTAAAATAAACATTTCACGACACTAAGGACTCTACTTCACTTCCTAAGGTAGCCGAACAAACATAAAGTTACACGAAACTATCCTCTCTACTTCACTTCCTAAGGTAGCCAAACAAAAATAAACATTACAAGAAGCTAACGTCTCTACATCCCTTTCTAGGGTGGCCGTACTAAAATAATAGTTACACGACACTAAGGACTCTACTTCCCTCCCTAAGGTAGCCAAACAAAAATAAACATTACAAGAAACTAACGTCTCTACATCCCTTTCTAGGGTAGCCGTACTAAATTAAACATTACACGACACTAAGGGCTCTACTTCACTTCCTAAGTTAGCCGAACAAACATAAAGTTACACGAAACTATCCTCTCTACTTCACTTCCTTAGGTAGCCTAACAAAAATAACCGTTACAGGGGACTAACGACTCTACTTCCTTTCCAAAGGTAGCCGAACAAAAATAAAATTACACGAGACTAATATCTCTACTTCCCTTCCTAAGGAATGCCATCAAAAATAAGCATAACCCAATGTAACTGTATTACTTCCCTTCATAAGGAAGGCCAACTAAAATGAACATTACACCAGACTGTCTGTATTACTTCCCTACATAAGAAATCTCCTTAAAAATAAACATTACACGAGTCTAACGTCTCTACTTCCTTTTCTAAGGTAACCGAACCAAAATAAACATACACGAGACTAAGTGTTCTGTATCCCTTCATAAAGAAGCCCAACTAATATAAACTTTATACAAGACTAACTGTATTACTTGCCTTGCTAAGGAAGGCGAGAAAAGTAAACATTACAGGAGACTACTGGATTACTTCGCTTCCTAAGGACAACATAAACATAACACGAGACTAACTGTATTAGTTCCCTTCATAATGAAGCCGATCAAAAATATACATTTCACGAGACTAACTGTAATACTTCCTTTTCTAAGGAATCCCAACCGAAATAAACTTTACAGGAGATTGGCTGATTTACCTCCCTTCCTAAGGAAGCCTATCAAAACTAAACAACACGAGACAAACTGTATTACTTCCCTTCATAAGTAAGCCCAACAAAAGTAAACATTAAACGAGACTAACTGTATTACTTCCCTTTATAATAATTTCCAACAAAAATGAACATTACTCGAGACTAGCTGTATTACTTCCCTTCCTAAGGAAGTCCAACAAAAATATACATTACAAGAGACTAACTGTATAACCTCCCTTCCTAAGGAAGACCAACAAAAATATACATTACAAGAGACTAACTGTATAACCTCCCTTCCTAAGGAAGCCTTACAAAAATATGCATTACACCTGACTAACTGTATAACCTCCCTTCATAAGGAAGCCCAAAAAGCAATAAACATCGCACGAGACTAACTGTATTACTTCCCTTCCTAAGGACGCCCAAAAAACAATAAACACTACACGAGACTAACTGTATTACTTCCCTTCCTAATGAATCCCATAAAATAAACATTACACAAGACTAGCCATATTACCTCCCCTCCTAATGAATCGCAACAAAAATAAACATTACACGAGATTAACCGAACAGAAATAAACATTACATGAGACTAGTTGTATTACTTCCCTTTCTATGTCACAGTCGCTGTTACGAGGCAGCCTGCGTAGCTTGTGACTGCCCGAGTAACCTTACAACGCAGTGTAGGGAGGTTATTAAGTCGTAATTGCCGTTTTTTTTTCTCCAGTGTTTCTCTTTACTGTATCCTGTACCTTTAGTGTACACGATGGCAACTAGATACGTACGTCAAAATACGTTAAAGGCTACATTTAAAGAGGACGACCAACGCCCAACTACAATGGATATCCATCGCTGCATCATGGATCATTTTTTTTGTAGCGTTTAATGCCCGCTTTAACTACTTTTGGCACCGCAGGCAGTGACACGGGTGATACAGGAATGATGATGGAGCACCGGTGAAATGAAATGGCGGGGGAAATCGGAGTACCCGGAGAAAACCCGCCTCAGCGCCGCTTTGACCACCAAAAATCTCACATGTGACCGTTTAGAATCGAACCCCGGCCGTCTAGGTGAGAGGAAAGTAGTCTAGCCACTCGGTCACGGTGCGGCCTGGTGCATCATTGCTTTTCAATTGTAGGGAAACAAAATGCAGTGTACATTAAATTTACAACGGAAGCAGTTTACAACGGCTACCTCCAGCGTCACATGGGTGAGTCTCAAATAGAATTGTCAAATGGGGAAACTACAATTTAAGCATTACACCCGCAGAAAAGAACTGACCACTGTACGTGTTCTGAATGTTCTGAATTGGGCAAATCGGTACCTTTTTTTTTTTTTTTTTTTTTTTTTTTGTGGAAACTGGAATCAAGATTGTTTATATGCACATACACAAAACGATCCCCACCAATATATATGACGTTGGTCACGAGGCTTATATGACTTACCCCGGGCAAGAACAGGTGTGGCAGTTCTTCTCATCTCCGGTACGCGTGTCCTAATAGAGGTATTCGGCTGCCCCGGCAGCGCCTCCTGCTTAGTGACGTGTTTAAGCAGTCCAGCTCTTCGCCTGATCTGTCTGTCGACACCGTTCCAGTAGAGCAACCTGCTACCTGGCCTGATGTGGACATCCTAATCGTTGTTCATCCCGCGAATAATGCGACACAAATGGACGTTGTGTCTTCTATGCCTGTACCTTCATTGCCTTTTTCCAGGGGGCAATGGTGCAGGAGCAGCGTGCTCGTTTTGCACAGTCTACTGGAGTGATGGAAGACATCTGCAGACTAATCACAGTAGAACAATAAATGGCTCTTTCGGACTCGGAAACCGACTCTACTGACGAACAGTCTGAAGAACATTCTAAGCTCCCTGGTCAATCTACCCGGGTGCCACATCCTGCTGTTGATCTACTGTGGTTGCAGGAACGAGTGGTTTGCTGGTACATAAGGGCAATGATACTGCCCCTCTTTGTGC
Organism: Hymenopus coronatus; assembly: GCA_030762935.1. NCBI lineage: Eukaryota > Metazoa > Arthropoda > Insecta > Mantodea > Hymenopodidae > Hymenopus > Hymenopus coronatus. The sequence goes on along the minus strand of CM060886.1, from coordinate 1,265,789 downwards.
GACAGACGCCGCAAATTCCTCCAGCTCAGATGTCCCTTTCATTGATGGCAATTGGATTGATGCAATGGAAGCAGAATCCTCTTCAGCAAATGAATCTGTGGGGACACCGAAGTCCCGGTGTTTGGTTCTGTGAATAAGCGTCGGAAAAGGCATCAGGATAGTAAACTTAATTTTCCTCTCCTTCGTAAGCAGGAGTAGAGGTAACGCTGTTGCGATGTCTATCAGTTCACGAAGATCAAAAAGTTAACTGTCAGTTTCATTGTATGAGTCGTAACTTACTTGTTGCCACAGCTAACTTCACTGGCAGTTCTTCACCGACCAAACTATATGCATTACAATGCTTTCTTTATAACTATGACGTTGGCATTTTGTTCTTGCAAGAAGTTACCTTTACCGATTTTTCCTCCTTACGTCATTATGCAGTACATATTAACGTGAGGACAGAACGGCGGGGTACGGCACTTCTCACAAAACCTGGAATTGCTCTTCAGTCCATTGAAAGTCTTCCCTCGGGACGTGGTATCAGCGGTGTCTATCAGGACTATGGATTAATTAATATCTATGCGCCTTCAGGAAGTAACAAACATAAGGAAAGGGAAGATTTCCTTCGCCTTGACTTACCCTATTTACTTCGTAGACTACCTCGTCACTTAGGTGGAGACTTCAACTGCATCCTTCCACCGGAAGATTGTACTGGGGCCTACCGACCCAGCGCTAGTTTGCAACAGTTGACGGCTAATCTCCGTATGAAGGATGCATGGCTGTTGAGACAAAAATTGGCTACGCCTACCTATGTCACTGCTAACTCTGCGTCTCGTCTGGATCGTTTCTATCTACCTGAGGAACTTGCTGGAACTGTGCCACTATCCTTCTCAGACCATTTAGCGGTCCTACTCAGCATTGACTTACGTTTCTCCTTCCTACCTCTTGGACGCTCCTACTGGAAACTTACCACCACCTCTCTTATGCTCAATGCTCTGACGGAAGAATTAACAGCCTTATGGAAGTGTTGGTCCCGAAAGAAGTCTCACTACAGCGATATCTCCGATTGGTGGGACCTGTACGTCAAGCTTGTTTGCGACGTTTCTTTAAAGGTAACTCTTATGTAAATGTGAGGGATGAAGAACAAACTTTGCAGTTTTTCTTCCGATGTCTGCGGGATCTTCAGGAAATGACCATGGACGGCGGTGCCCTTCGTACACGCTCCAACTTCTAAAGAGCCGAAATCTTAAGCATTTATAGGAAGTGCATGGAAGGCTTACAAGTTAGAAGTTGTCTCAATAACTCGGTGGATGAGGAACATATCAATCTTTACCATCTTATACAGACGTACAAACAACGTCGTTCCATCTCATACTCAAGGTGCAGGATGAAGATGGACAACTGTACACGACGCAGCCATCAATTAGTTGTACCTTTCGCTCTCATTTTGAAAGGCTTTTCCAGCGGGAGACAAATGCAACCCACTCACTCTCGCTCTTCGATGCCTGTAAACCTACGCCCGTCTTCCTCTGTGAGTTGCATGCCCTTGAACGGCCCCTCTGCAAAACTGAAGTTTTAAGTGCTCTTCTTCAGGGAAAGACCTCCAAAACGCCTGTCCAGGATGGTTTACCTATGGAGTTTTACCGTCAATTTTGGGGTCTGTTGGGTGACGACTTAACTGTAGTATTCAACTCCGTCTTACGTCGCCGACTTCTCTGTGCTTGTCAAAAACGAGGTGTAATAGTTCTTGTTAAGAGCAAACCCCACACTTCATCTGTTGATGACTTTCGACCCATTTTGCTGTTTAATTATGAATACAACATTTTGGCTCGTGTTATTCCGGAACACAACATTTTCGACATTTTATGTGCCTTACGTGACTCCATTGCCCACAGTACTCAGGGCTAGAAACACATATTGTCGTGTTTGGATTTCAGACGAGCCTTTGATAGTGTCAGTCATGCCTTTTTATTCAAATGTTTAGCATGGCGTGGCTTCAGTGAGGTCTTTATCTCCTACATCCAGTGTTTATATACGGATATCTCTAGCTGTGTGCAGTTTAATGGCTTTCTCTCTCGTGAGTTTCCCATTGTTCGTTCTGTTCGGCAAGGATGTCCAACATTTATGCTATTATTTGTGCTACCCTTAAACCCATTTCTTTGTCATCTACACACTAAGGTTGTTGGTATTTCCTTACATACTCACCGACTGAGTGCCCTGGCTTATACTGATGATGTAAGCGTTGTCCTTGCTGATGAGCTCGATCTTCGCTCCTTATGGAGTATCTTGCAAATCTATAGTTCTATTTCTGGTCTTGAGATCAATGAGCAGAAGTCCAAGGCGCTTATCTTCGGACGATGAGCTACGCCTTCATGTTTAGTGCCACGCAGAGTGTTTCCCAATTCAAGGTTTTAGGTGTTATCTTCACAGCTTCTTTGTGAGAAATGCAGCATCTGAATTGGAAACCCATTGTTGGCAGGATAAAAAACTCTGCCAAGGACCTGTACCTTCAAGATTTGTGTCTATATCAGCACGGATGGGTGGTACACCAGTACTTATTTTCCCAATGTTGGTTTGTCGCTGCCTAAGCCCTATGCAAGACAAATCATAAGTGCGATTTCTTGGTTCATGTGGCAGGGCTGTATTTTTCGAGTGCCCATGTCTACATTGTCTTTATCTCCGCAAAAAGGTGGCATTGGGCTGATAAATGTTGGCCTTACGTGCCTAACATTGTTTCTTAGTCGTGGGAGGCATATACAGGACACAATGTCAGTTTTTCTGCCGCGTGGTTGCAGTCTTGGTCCACTACTATTGACCTTCGTAGTCCTGTGGAGCTTCGCTCTATCCCAGCTACATTACGATACCTACAAACATATTTCTTGGAATGGTGTTATCTAAGTCCATCTTGTTCACAACCCGGAGGCACTACGCGTCTACAAGGAACTGCTTCAAGTATGCGGATGTCCGTTATGCGTCTTGAACGAGTCGCGCCACTGCATCTGAAATATCAACAACTCTGGAAGAATTTCAGCGGCCCTGTCCTTCCGTACGCAGTTCGCTCCCTTTGGTATCAAGCAATTCATGATATCATACCTACACGACAGCGTCTGGCAGTGACTCCCCAACATGCCCTCATTGTCATCAACTGGATACTGTATTACATTGGGTTGCTGCTTGCTCTGCTGTGTATACCATGGCTATAAGCTTTTTGGGAAAGTTAGGTGTATCAAATTGTGCTCCAGAAACCTTTCTTCGTCCGGATTTCCCCAACTCGCTTAGGAGGCAGAAAACCTTGCTATGGATCATTGGGCACACGATCCTCTACGTACTTTCGCATTTCCACAGTGGCGCGGATCAGATGCAGTACATGGACTTCATGAGGAGGGCGAGGTGGAAGATTAGCGTGAGGAGCAATTCTCGACGGCACTTTGGCAGTTGCTTGCGAGTTCTTGATAAATAAATACAAAAATAAAAAACAAACAAAAAAGCTCATAAACTGTCTTGGTTCAAATTGTTTCATTATAATAATAATAATAATAATAATAATAATAATAATAATAATAATAATAATAACAATAATAATAGTAATAATAAGAATATTATTATTATTATTATTATTATTATTATTATTATTATTATTATTATTATTATTATCATCATCATAGCAATGTTGTGTTAAAAAACGAAAAAAAAACCTAAGTTTAGCATTATATACTTCTAAATAGGGTAAAGGCAAGTATATTCGTGATATATTTACTATTTTGTTAACATAATTTTATGAGCAGAAAGTTAACTAAATAAAAAAAATAAAAAATAAAAATAAAAATGTGACCATGCTGAAAAAGGCTAACTTAGTATTTATACATAGATTAACTTACTAATATATATACAAATCATAAGTTTGAGTACAAATTTAGTAAATATGCATATGTGTTAATATGCCCCTGTGCATAGTACTGCTGTAATAATATAGATGCTACGTGAATTGATAATAAACACAGAAATGTTGTATATACAAATAAAAATAATTCGAAACCCAGTTAGAATCAGTAATTCGAATAAGGTTAATACATAATGACCCATTTTTACTCTCCACATACATTGCATTCTATCCTAAAAAAAGGAAGCCGAACAAAAATAAACATTAAACGAGACTAATTGTAATAATTCCCTTCCTAAGGAAGCCGAACAAAACTAAATATTACACGAGACTAACTGTATTACCTCCCTTCCTAAGGAAGCCGAACAAAAATAAACATTACACAAAACTAACTGTATTACCTCCCTTGCTAAGGAAGCCGAACAGAAATAAACATTACACCAGACTAGCTCTATTACTTCCCTTCGTAGGAAACTAAACATAAATAAACATAACACGAGACTAGCTGTAATACTTCCCTTCGTAGGAAACTGAACATAAATAGACATAACACGAGACTAGCTGTAATACTTCCCTTCGTAGGAAACTGAACATAAATAAACATAACACGAGACTAGCTGTAATAATTCCCTTCGTAGGAAACTGAACATAAATAAACATTGCACGAGACTACCTGTAATACTTCCCTTTGTAGGACCCTGAACATAAATAAGCATTACACGAGACTAGCTGTTACACTTCACTTGCTAAGGAAGCTGAACAAAAATAAACATTACACAAGACTAACTGTATTACCTGTCTTGCTAAGGAAGCTGAACAAAAATAAACATTATAACTCCATGGCACGACAGCTCACGGGGAACCTTGGCCTACCGCCCGGCCGCTGCGTCCCCCATCTCGGTCCACTACAGACGTCATGGATGGGGTGCAGTATTGGAGGGTGAGACGTGGTCAGCGCCTCGAGTCCCTCCCGGCCGGTTAATGCGGTCCTCATGACCTGGAGCCGCTACTTCTCCATCAAGTAGCTCCTCAATTGGCCCCCCAGGGACCTTACGAGGCTGAGTGCACCCCGGGCCAGGTCTCCCAGCGGGGGAAAAATCCCCACGCCGGTACTGGGAATCGAACCCAGGTCTCCCGCTTGGTAAGCAGCTGCGCTACCACCGCGCTAAGGAGACGACCAAAATAAACATTACACGAGGCTAATTGTATCACCTTCTTTCCTAAGGAAGCCGAACAGAAATAAACATTACACAAGACTAACTGCATTACCTCCCTTCCTAAGGAAGCCGAACAAAAATAAACATTACACAAGACTAACTGTATTACCTCCCTTCCTAAGGAAGCCGAACAGAAATAAACATTACACCAGACTAGCTGTAATACTTCCCTTCGTAGGAAACTGAACATAAATAAACATTACACGAGACTAGCTCTAATACTTCCCTTTGTAGGCACCTGAACATAAATTAACATTACACGAGACTAGCTGTTACACTTCCCTTTCTAAGGAAGCTGAACAAAAATAAACATTACACAAGACTAACTGTATTACCTGTCTTGCTAAGGAAGCTGAACAAAAATAAATATTACACGAGACTAAGTGTATCACCTTCTTTCCTAAGGAAGCCGAACAAAAATAAACATTACACAAGACTAACTGTATTACCTCCCTTCCTAAGGAAGCCGAACAGAAATAAACATTACACCAGACTAGCTGTATTACATCCCTTCGTAGGAAACTGAGCATAAATAAACATTACACGAGACTAGCTGTAATACTTCCCTTTGTAGGAACCTGAACATAAATAAACATTACACGAGATTAGCTGTAACACTTCCCTTGCTAAGGAAGCTGAACAAAAATAAACATTACACAAGACTAACTGTATTAGTTCCCTTGCTAATGAAGCCGAACAAAAATAAACATTACACAAGACTAACTGTATTACTTCCCTTGCTAAGGAAGCCGAACAAAAATAAACATTACACAAGACTAACTGCATTACCTGCCTTGCTAAGGAAGCCGACGAATATAAACATTAAACAAGACTAGCTGTATTAATTCCCTTTCTAGGGAAGCCGAACAAACATAAACATTACACAAGACGAACTGTATTACCTGCCTTGCTAAGGAAGCTAACAAAAATAAACATTACACAAAAATAAGTGCGTTGCCTGCCTTGCTAAGGAAGCTGAACAAAAATAAACCTTACACAAGACAAACTGTATTACATCCCTTGCTAAGGATGCCGAACAAAAATAAACATTACGCAAGACTAACTGTATTACCTCCCTTGCTAAGGAAGCCGAACAAATATAAACATTACGCAAGACTAACTGTATTACCTCCCTGTCTAAGGAAGCCGACAAAAATAAACATTACACAAGACTAACTGTATTACTTCCCTTGCTAAGGAAGCTGAACAAAAATAAACCTTACACAAGACAAACTGTATTACTTCCCTTACTAAGGAAGCCGACAAAAGTAAACATTACACAAGACTAACTGTATTACTTCCTTACTAAGGAAGCTGAACAAAAATAAACTTCACACAAGATTAACTGTATTACTTCCCTTGCTAAGGAAGCCGACAAAAATAAACACTATACACAAGACTAACTATATTACATCCCTTGCTAAGGAAGCCGACAAAAATAAACATTACACAAGACTAACTGTGATACCTCCCTTGCTAAGAGAGCCGAACAAAAATAAACATTACACAAGATTAACTGCATTACTTCCCTTTTTAAGGAAGCCGACAAAAATAAACATAATACAAGACTAACTGTATTGCCTGTCTTGCTAAGGAAGCTGAACAGAAATAAACGTTACACAAGAGTAACTGTATTACCTTTGTTACTAAGGAAGGCGAACAAATATAAACTTTACACAAGATTAACTATATTACTTCCCTTGCTAAGGAAGCCGACAAAAATAAACATTACACAAGACTAACTGTATTACTTCACTTGCTAAGGAAGGCGAACAAAAATAAACATTACACAAGACTAACTGTATTACTTCCCTTGCTAAGGAAGCCGAACAAAAATAAACATTACACAAGAGTAAATGTATTACCTCCCTTGCTAAGGAAGTCGAACAAAAATAAACATTACACAAGACTAACTGCATTACCTCCCTTGCTAAGGAAGTCGAACAAAAATAAACATTACACAAGACTAGCTGTGTTACTTCCCTTGCTAAGGAAGCCGAACAAAAATAAACATTACAAAAAGTAACTGTATTACTTCCCTTGCTAAGGAAGCCGAACAAAAATGAACATTACACAAGACTAGATGTATTACCTCTCTTGCTAAGGAAGCCGACAAAAATAAACACTATACAAGACTAGCTGTGTTACCTCCCTTGCTAAGAAAGCCGAACACAAATAAACATTACACAAGACTAACTGTATTTTTTCCGTTGCTAAGGAAGCCGGGGAGATATAAATAGTGTATGCTAGTGGGTAACCACTGCGCCACAAAGTTGGATTTCAACAATTTAGCAATCAGTTATTGTTTAAGCTTTCTAAACTCGAAGTAGAGGAATAGTTATTTTTGTTTCAAGTAGCTGAAGACAACATTTAAGAAACCATTAATAATGCAATTTGGGGGAAATGCTATACATGCTAAACATTAATTTTGTTTTTAGCACATGGAATTATATTTTGGATTATCTCAAGTAGATGTTCTTGATGGTACGTAATTCATCAACTTCATTCTTCATGGGATAGATTTTGCAGGTTCATGTATATTAAAGAATTGTTCCATCCATCTCCTTTTATGTCTCCTAGGATAATTCACTTTTCAGTTAATATTTTAAGATAATCAGAAGTACAGATCCATATTCATTCACAAAACATTTCATACCAATTTGTTTGAATTTCTTCAATATATGTATTTCGTTAATTCATTTTGGTTCCTTCCGAGTTTCGTGAATCTTCTTCTTACCAACCAAAGTATATTCTGCTAAATATCTTAAATAACTTACTGCAGCCATCTGCAGACTTCATTCCAGAGGTTTTGTCAGCCGACCTATATTACAACGTTTTTACTAGTAATACTTTGAGGAACCAGATATACAAAGGTATTTAAACGATAATTTATATCATGTTTCAAGCTCTTTTTCCGGGAATTATATCACTTTAAGGTTACTTGAGGTGTTTTATGTATTGGTTTAGGCAATTTCAGGCACGAGCTGTGTTTATAGCTCTGTGTCTCCAAGTGGAGCAAACTTCATCCTTATCGGCTTTAGGTTTCTAGTCCGTGAGTTCGTCGCAAGGCGCCGCGAACGGTGAGCTCGGTAAAGCTTTCTCTTACTTGCAGATAAACAAGATCACCGGCTTTACTTCCCTTACGAAGGAAGCCATGCTAGATTTATCTGCCTCCGTAAAAAGCTATCACCTTCCGCTTGGATTCAACCTGCAGTCTTGGTTTTACCTACTCTATGGTTTAAGAGTGATCACTACATTATCACCTTCCACTGGAATTGAACCTTACATCTTGGGTTTCACAGCCTCTATGGTTTTAGAGTGGTCCCTACACTATCATCTTCCGCTGGGTTTGAATCTGGAGTCTTGGGTTTTACAGGCTCTATGGTTTTAGAGTGGTCACTACACAATCACATTCCGCTGGATCAGAACCTGCATCCTGGGGTTTATACGCTCTATGGTTTCAGAGCGGTCACTACACATTCACTTTCCGCTGGGTCTGACATGCAGACTTGGGTTTTATAGGCTCTATGGTTTTATAGTGGTCACTACACATTCACTTTCCGCTGGGTCTGACCTGCAGACTTGGGTTTTACAGGCTCTATGGTTTTAGAGTGGTCACTACACTATCACTTTCCGCTGGGTTTGAACGTGGAGTCTTGGGTTTTACAGCCTCTATGGTTCTAGAATGGTCACTACACTATGACTTTCCGCTGGGTTTGAACCTGGAGACTTGGGTTTTTTCTGCACTATGGTTTTAGAGTGCTCACTATACTATCACCTTTCGCTGGGCTTGAACCTGGAGTCTTAGGTTTTACAGGTTCTATGGTTTTAGAGTGGTCACTACACTATCACCTTCCGCTGTGTTTGAACCTGGTGTCTTGGGTTATTCAGGCTCTATGGTTTAAGAGTGGTCACTACACATTAACTCTCCGCTGGATCTGAACCTGCAGACTTGGGTTTTACAGGCTCTATCTCTTTCCGCTGGGTTTGAACCTGGAGTCTTGGGTTTATGTGCTATATGGTTTTAGAGTAGTCACTACATTCACTTTCCGCTAGATTTGAACCTGCAGACATGGTTTTACAGGCTCTATTGTTTGAGAGTAGTCACTACACATTCACTTTCCGCTGGGTCTGAACCTGCAGACTTGGGTTTTACAGGCTTTATGGTCTTAGAGTGGTCACTTGACTATGACTTTCCGCAGGGTTTGAACCTGGAATCTTGGGTTTTACAGGCTCTATGGTTTTAGAGTGGTCACTACATTATCACCTTCCACTGGGATGTAACCTGCAGTCTTGGGTTTTACAGCCTCTATGGTTTTAGATTGGTCAGTACAGTATCACCTTCCACTGAGTTGGAACCTGTCAGTCTTGCGTTTTGCAGCCTCTATGGTGTTAGAACAGTCACTACATTATCATCATCCTCTGGGCTGGAACCTGGAGTCTTGGGTTTTACAGGTTCTATGGTCTTAGAGTGGTCACTACACTGTCACCTTCTGCTGTGTTTGAACCTGGCGTCTTGGGTTATACAGGCTCTATGGTTTAAGAGTGGTCACTACACGTTATCTCTCCGCTGGATCTGAACCTGCGGACTTGGGTTTTACAGGCTCTATGATCTTAGAGTGGTCACCACACTATCACTTTCCGCTGGGTTTGAACCTGCAGTCTTGGATTTTACAGGCTCTATTGTTTTAGAGTGGTCACTACATTATCACCTTCCACTGGGATGTAACCTGCAGTCTTGGGTTTTACAGCCTCTATGGTTTTAGATTGGTCAGTACAGTATCACCTTCCACTGAGTTGGAACCTGACAGTCTTGCGTTTTGCAGTCTCTATGGTGTTAGAACAGTCACTACATTATCATCATCCTCTGGGCTGGAACCTGGAGTCTTGAGTTTTGCAGGTTCTATGGTTTTAGAGTGGTCACTACACATTCACTTTCCGCTGGATCTGAACCGGCAGTTTTGGGTTTTACTCGCTCTATGGTTTTAGAGTGGTCACTTAAAATTCACATTCCAATGGGTCTGATCTGGAGACATGGGTTTTACAGCCTCTATGGTTCTATATTCGTCACTACACTATCACTTTCCGCTAGCTTTGAACCTGCAGTCTTGGATTTTACAGCCTCTATGGTTCTAGAGTGGTCACCACACTATCACTCTCCGCTGGGTTTGAACCTGCAGACTTGGCTTTTTTCTGCTCTGTGGTTTCAGAGTGCTCCCTATGCTTTCACCTTCCGCTAGGCTTGAACCTTGAGTCTTGGGTTATACAGGCTCTATGGTTTTAGAGTGGTCACCTCACTATCATTTCCGTTGGGTTTGAACCTGCAGTCGTAGATTTTACAGGCTCTACGGTTTTAGATTGGTCAGTACACTATCACTTTCCGGTGGGTTGGAACATGCAGTCTTGGGTTTTTCAGCCTCTATGGTATTAGAATAATCACTACACTAATATCTTCCGCTGGGTTTGAACCTGGAATCTCGGGTTTTACAGCCTCCATGGTTTTAGAACAGTCACTACACTAATATCTTCCGCTGGGTCTGATATGCAGACTTGGGTTTTACAGGCTCTATGGTTTTAGAGTCACTACACTATCACTTTCCGCTGGGTTTGAACGTGGAGTCTTGGGTTTTACAGTCTCTATGGTTCTAGAGTGGTCACTACACTATCACTTTCCGCTGGGTTTGAAACTGGTGACTTGGGTTTTTTCTGCACTATGGTTTTAGAGTGCTCACTATACTATCACCTTCCGCTGGGCTTGAACCTGGAGTCTTAGGTTTTACAGGTTCTATGGTTTTAGAGGGGTCACTACACTGTCACCTTCCGCTGTGTTTGAACCTGGTGTCTTGGGTTATACAGGCTCAATGGTTTAAGAGTGGTCACTACACATTATCTCTCCGCTGGATCTGAACCTGCAGACTTGGGTTTTACAGGCTCTATGGTCTTAGAGTGGTCACCACACTATCACTTTCCGCTGGGTTTGAACCTACAGTCTTGGATTTTACAGGCTCTATGGTTTTAGAGTGGTCATTAAACTATCACTTTTCGCTGGGTTTGAACCTGCAGTCTAGGGTTTTATAGCCTCTATGGTTATTGAATACACACAACACCATCATCTACCGCTGGGTTTGAACCTGCAGTCTTGGGTTTTACAGCCTCTATGGTTTTAGAACAGTCACTACACTATCACTTTCCGCTGGGTTTGAACCTGGTGTCTTGGGTTTGAACTGCTCTATGTTTTTAGAGTCGTCACTGCATTAACACTTTCCGCTGGCACTGAACCTGGAGTCTTGGGTTTTACAGGCTCTATGGTTTTAGAGTGTTCACTACACTATCACTTTCCGCTGGGTTTGAACCTTTAGTTTTGGGTTTTACCTGCTCTATGGTTTTAGAGTGGTCAATATAATATCACCTTCCACTGGGTTGGAACCTGGAGTCATGGGTTTTACAGGCTCTATGATTTTAGAGTATTCACTACACTATCACCTTCCGCTGGGTTTGAACCTGCAGTCTTGGTTTTTACCTGCTCTATGGCTTTAGAGTGCTCACTACATATTCACCTTCCGCTGGGTATGAACCTGCGGTCTTGGGTTTTACCTGCTCTAAGGTTTTAGAGTGGTCACTACACATTCACCTTCCGATGGGTTTGAACCTGGAGTCTTGGGTTTTACAGGCTCTATGGTTTTAGAGTGGACACTAAACTACCACCTTCCGCTGGGTTTGAATCTGGAGTCTTGGGCTTTACAGGCCCTATGTTTTTAGAGCGGTCACTGCACATTCACTTTCCGCTGGATCTGAACCTGCAGACTTGGGTTTTACAGGCCCTATGATCTTAGAGTGGTCACCACACTATTACTTTCCGATGGGTTCGAACCTGCAGTCTTGGATGTTACAGGCTCTATGGTTTTAGAGTGGTCAATACACTATCACTTTCCGCTGGGTTTGAACCTGGAGTCTTGGGTTTTTGATGTTCTATGGTTTTAGAGTTGTCACTACATTCACTTTCCGCTGGATCTGAACCTGCAGACTTGGTTTAACAGGCTCTATTGTTTTAGAGTAGTCACTACACATTCACTTTCCGCTGGATCTGAACCTGCAGACTTGGTTTTACAGGCTCTATTGTTTTAGAGTAGTCACTACACATTCACTTTCCGCTGGATCTGAACCTGCAGACTTGGTTTTACAGGCTCTATTGTTTTAGAGTTGTCACTACATTCACTTTCCGCTGGGTCTGAACCTGCTGACTTGGGTCTTACAAGCTTTATGGTCTTAGAGTGGACACTACAATATCACTTTCCGCAGGGTTTGAACCTGGAATCTTGGGTTTTGTAGGCTCTATGGTTTTAGAGTTGTCACTATATTATCACCTTCCACTGGGATTGAACCTACATCCTTGGGCTTACAAGCTTCTTTGTATTTAGATTGGTCAGTAGACTATCACCTTTCGTTGGGTTGGAACCTGTCAGTCTTGGGTTTTCCAGCCTCTATGGTTTTAGAGTGGTCACTATATTATCACCTTCCACTGGGATTGAACCTGCAGTCTTGGGCTTTACAGCTTCTATAGTTTTAGATTGGTCAGTAGACTATCACCTTCCGCTGGGTTGGATCCTCTCAGTCTTGGGTTTTCCAGCCTCTATGGTTTTAGAGTGGTCACTACACTGTCATTCTCTGCTGGGCTTGAACCTGCTGTCTTGGATTTTACAGGCTTTATTGTTTTAGAGTAGTCATTACACAATCACCTTCCGCTGGGTTTGTACCTGCAGTCTTGTATTTTTCAGCCTCTGTGGTTTTAGAATAGTCACTACACTAATATCTTCCGCTGGGTTTGAACCTGGACTCTTGGGTTTTAGAGCCTCTGTGGTTTGAGAATGGTCACTACACTATAAGCTTCCGCTTGGTATGAACCTGCGGTCTTGAGTTTTGGGGCCTCTTTGGTTTTAGAACAGTCACTACACTATCGCATTCCGCTAGGTTTGAATCTGGAGTCTGGGATTTTGCCTGCTGTAAGGTTTTAGAGTGGTCACTGCACAAACACTATCCGCTGGCTCTAAACCTGGAGTATTTGGTTTTACAGGCCTCTATGGTTTTAGAGTGGTCACTACACTATCACTTTCCGCTGGGTTTGAACCTGGAATTTGGGTTTTACCTGTACTATGGTTTTAGAGTGGTCACTACACATTCACGTTCCGCTGGGTTTGAACCTACAGTCTTGGGTTTTATCTGCTCTATGACTTTGGAGTGGTCTCCACACTATCATTTCCGCTGGGTTTGAACCAGCAGTATTGTCTTTTAACATCTCTATGGTTTTTGAGTGGTCACTGCACATTCACCTTCCGCTGGGTTAGTACGTGCCGTCTTGGTTTTTACCTGATCTATGGTTTTAGATAGGTCACTACACCTTCCCCTTCCGCTGGGTGGAACCTACAGTCTTGGGTTTTACATGCTCTATGGTTTTAGGGTGCTCACTACACATCCACCTTCCGCTGGATTTGAACCTGTGGTGTTGGGTTTTACCTGCTCTATGGTTTTAGAAAGGTCACTACACATTTACCTTCCGCAGGGTTTGAACCTGCAGTCTTGGGTTTTACAGGCTCTATGATTTTAGATTGGTTACTACACTATCACTTTCCGCTGGGTTTGAACCCGGAACCATGGGCTTTAAAGGCTCTGTGGTTTTAGAATGGTCACTACACTATACCTTTCCGCTGTTTTTGAGCCAGGACTCTCGGGTTTTAATTCCTCTATGGTTTTTTAGTGGTCACTACACTATCACCTTCTGCTATGTTTGAACTTGCAGCCTTGGTTTTACCAGCTCTGTGGTGTTAGAGTGGTCACTACATATTCACTTTCCACTGGGTGTGCACCTGCAGTCTTAGGGTTTACCTGCTCTATGGATTTAGTTTGGTCACTATACTATCAACTTCACCTGGGTTTGAAAGTGCGGTGTTGGGTTTTACAGGCTCTATACTTTTAGAGTGGTCAGTACACATTCACTTTCCACTGGGTTTGAACTTGCAGTCTTGGGTTTTACTTGCTCTATGACTTTAGGGTGGTCAATAAACATTCACCTTCCGTTGGGTTTGAACCTACAGACTTGGGTTATACCGGCTCAATGATTTTGGAATGGTCACAACACTATCACTTTAAGCTGGGTTTGAAATAGTAGTATTGAGTTTTACCAAATCTACGGTTTTAGAGTGGTCACTGCACATTCACCTTCCGCTGGGTTTGAACCCGCAGTCTTTGTTTTTACCTGCTCTATGGTTTTAGAGCGGCCACTACACATTCACTTACCGCTGGGTCTGACCTGCACACTTGGGTTTTACAGGCTCTATGACTTTAGGGTGGTCACTAAACATTCACCTTCCGCTGGATTTGTACCTGCAGTCTTGGGTTTTACCTGCTCTATGGTTTTAGGGTGGTCACTACACTATCACTTTCCGCTGGTTTGGAACCTGGAGTCTTGGGCTTTACAGGCTCTGTGGTTTTAGAATGGTCACTACACTAACGACTTCCGCTGGGTTTTAAACTGGACTTTTGCGTTTTAGTTGCTCTCTGGTTTTTGAGTGCTCTCTACACATACACCTTCCACAAGGTTTGTACCTACAGTCTTGGGTTTTACCTGCTCTATGATTTTGGAGTGGTTACAACTCTATTACTTTCCAGTGGGTAACAACCAGTAGTATTGGGTTGTACCAGCTCTACGGTTTTAGAGCGGTCACCGCACATTCATCTTCCGCTGGCTTTAAACCTGCAGTCTTTGTTTTTACCTGCTCTATGGTTTTTGAGTGGTCACCAAACCATCACTTTCCGCTGGGTTTGAACCTGGAGACTAGGGATTTTCTGCTCGATGGTTTTAGAGTGCTCACCATACTATCACCTTCCGCTGGGCTGGTACCTGGAGTCTTGGGTTTTACAGGTTCTATGGTTTTAGTGTGGTCATTACACATTCACATTCCGGTGGGTCTGACCTGCAGACATGGGTTTTACAGCCTTTATCGTTCTAGAGTCGTCACTACACTATCACTTTCCGCTGGGTTTGAACCTGGAGTCTTGGATTTTACAGCCTCTATGGTTCTAGAGTCGTCACTACACTATCACTTTCCGCTGGGTTTGAAATTGGAGACTCGGGATTATTCTGCTCTGTGGTTTTAGAGTTCTCACTATACTATCACCTTCCGCTAGGCTTGAACCTGGAGTCTTGGGTTATACAGGCTCTATGGTATTAGAGTAGTCACCACACTATCACTTTCCGCTCGGTTTGAACCTGCAGTCGTGGATTTTACAGGCTCTATGGTTTTAGAGTGGTCAATACAATATCACTTTCAGCTGTGTTTGAGCCTGCAGTCTTAGGCTTTGCAGCCTCTATGGTTTTAGAATAGTCACTACACTATTATCTTCGGCTGGGTTTGAAACTGGAATCTTGGGTTTAACAGCCTCTATGGTTTTAGAGTGTTCACAACACTATCACTTTCCGCTTGGTTTGAACCTGCAGTCTTGGGTTTTACAGCCTAATTGGTTTTAGAACAGTCACTACACTAACACCTTCCGCTGGGTTTGAACCTGGAGTCTTGGGTTTTACCTGCTCTATGATTTTAGAGTTGTCACTATAACTTCAACTTCCACTGGGTGGGAACCTGGAATCTTGGGTTTTACAGGCTCTATGTTTTAGAGTAGTCACTACACTATCACTTTCCGCTGGCTCTAAACCTGGAGTATGGGGATTTACAGGCCTCTATTGTTTTAGAGTGGTCACTACTCTATCACTTTCCGCTAGGTTTGAACCTGGAGTTTTCGGTTTTACCTGCTCTATGGTTTTAGAGTGGTCACTACCCAATCTCCTTCCGGTGGGTTTGAACCTGGACTAAAAGGTTATAATTGCTCTATGGTTTTTGAGTGGTCACTACACATACAGCTTCTGTAGCGTTCGTACCTTGAGTCTTGGGTTTTACCTGCTTTACGGTTTTAGAGTGGTCACTACACATTCACGTTCCGCTGGCTTTGAACCTACAGTCTTGTGTTTTATCTGCTCTATGATTTTGGAGTGGTCTCCACACTATCACTTTCCGCTGGGTTTGAACCATCAGTATTATCTTTTAACATTTCTATGTTATTTGAGTGGTCCCTGCACATTCACCTTCCGCTGGGTTTGTACCTGCAGTCTTTGCTTTTTCCTGCTCTATGGTTTTAGATTGGTAAATACACATTCCCCTTCCGCTGCGTTGAACCTGCTGTCTTAGGTTTTACCTGCCCTATGGTTTTAGGGTGGTCACTACACATTTACCTTCCGCTGGATTTGAGCCTGTGGTGTTGGGTTTTACCTGCTCTATGGTTTTAGAACGGTCACTACACATTTACCTTCAACTGGGTTTGAACATGCAGTCTTGGGCTTTACAGGCTCCATGGTTTTAGAGTGGTCACTACACTATCACTTTCCGCCTGGTTTGAACCTTGACTCTTGGGTTTTAATTCCTCTATGGTTTTTGAGTGGTCACTACACTATCACCTTCTGCTAGGTTTGAACTTGCAGTCTTGGGTTTTACCTGCTCTATGACTTTAGGGTGGTCACTACACATTCACCTTCCGCTGGATTTGCACCTGCAGTCTTAGGTTTTACCTGCTCTATAGTTTTAGGGTGGTCACTACACTATCACTTTCCGCTGGGTTGGAACCTGGAATCTTGCGCTTTACAGGCTCTGTGGTTTTAGAATGGTCACTGCACTATCACTTTCCGCAGGGTTTGAACTTGGAGTTTTGGGCTTTACAGGCTCTGTGGTTTTTGAATGGTCACTACACTATCACCTTCCGATTGGTTTAAACCTGGACTCTTGCGTTTTAATTGCTCTATGGTTTTTGAGTGGTCACTACACATACACCTGCCACAGGGTTTGTACGCGGAGTCTTGGGTTTTACCTACTTTATTGTTTTAGAGTGGTTACTTCACATTCACCTTCCGCTGGGTTTGAACCTACAGTCTTGGGTTTTACCTGCTCTATGATTTTGGAGTGGTCACATCACTATCATTTTCCGCTGGGTTTGAAATAGTAGTATTGTGTTTTACGAGCTCTACGGTTTTAGAGTGGTCACTGCAAATTCACCTTCCGCTGGGTTTGAACCTGCAGTCTTTGTTTTTACCTGCCCTATGGTTTCAGAGAGGCCACTACACATTCACTTTCAGTTGGATCTGACCTGCAGACTTGGGTTTTACAGGCTCTATGGTTTTAGAGCGGTTACTACATTATCACTTTTAGCTGGGTTTGAACCTGGAGATTTGGGTTTTTTCTGCTCTATGGTTTTAGAGTGCTCACTATGCTATCACCTCCGCTGGGTTTAAACCTGGAGTCTTGGGTTATACAGGTTCTATGGTTTTAGAATGGTCACTACACATTAACTTACCGCTGGATCTGAACCTGCAGGCTTGGGTTTTACATGCGCTATGTTCTTAGCGTGGTCACCATACTATCACTTTCCGCTGGGTTTCAACCTGCAGTCCTGGATTTTACAGGCTCTATGGCTTTAGAGTGGTCAATACACTATCACTTTACGCTGGGTTTGAACCTGCAGTCTTGGATTTTACAGCCTCTATAGTTTTAGAATACTCACTAAACTATCATCTTCCGCTGGGTTTGAACCTGGGGTCATAAAGATTACAGCCTCTATGGTTTTAGAGTTGTCACTACGCTATCACTTTCCGCTTTGTTTGAACCTGCAGTTTTGGGCTTTACAGCTTCTATGGTTTTAGAACAGACACTACGCTATCACCTGCCGCCGGGTTTGAACCTGGAGTCTTGGGTTCTACCTACTCTATGGTTCTAGATTGGTCATTGCACTAACACTTTCCGCTGGCGCTGATCCTTGATTTTTGGGTTTTACAGGATCTATGAACTTAGAGTGGTCACTACACTATCACTTTCCACTGGGTTTGAACCTGGAGTATGGGGTTTTACCTGCTCTATGCTTTTAGAGTGGTCACTATAATTACACCTTCCACTGAGTTGGAACCTGGAATCTTGGGTTTTACAGGCTCTATGGTGTTAGAAAGGTCACTACACTATCAACTTTCGCTGGGTTTGAACCTGGAATCTTGGGGTTTACAGGCTCTGCGGTTTTAGAATGGTCGGTACACTATCACTTTCCGCCGTGTTTGAACCTGGACTCTTGGGTTTTAATTGCTCTATGGTTTAGAGTATTCACTGCATATACACCTTCCGCACGGTGTGTACCTGGAGTCTTGGGTTTCACCTGTTTTATGGTTTGAGAGTGTTCACTACACATTCACCTTCCTCTGGGTTTCAAGCTACAGTCTTGGGTTTTAAATGCTCTATGATTTTGGAGTGGTTACCACACTATCACTTTCCGCTGGGTTTGAACCAGTTGTATTGGGTTTTACCAGCTCTAAGGTTTTAGAGTGGTCACAGAACTTTCACTTTCCGCTGGGTTGAAACCTGCAGTCTTGGTTTTACCTGCTCTATGGTTTTAGGGTGGTCATTACACTTTCTTTTTCCACTGGTTCTGAACCTAGAGTCTTGGGTTTTACAGCCTCTATGGTTTTAGAGTGGTCACTACACTATTTACGTTACGGTGGGTTTGAACCTGCAGTCTAGGGTTTTACCTGTTCTATGGTTTTAGAGTGGTCATTATTTATTCACCTTCCGCTGGGTTTTAACCGGTAGTCTTGTGTTTTACCTGCTCTATGGTGTTAGAGTGGTCACTACACCTTCAGCTTCCGCTCGATTTGAAGCTGCAGTCTTGGGTTTTACAGGCTCTATGGTTTTAGAGTGGTCACTACATTATCACTTTCTGCTGGATTTAAACCTGGAGTCTAGGGTTTTATCTACTCTACGGTTTTAGGGTGGTTAATACACATGCTCCTTCCACTGGGTTTGAACGTGTAGTTTTGGGTTTACCTGCTCTATGGTTTTAGGGTGGTCATTACACATTCACCTTCCGCTGGGTTTGAACCTGCAGTCTTTAGTTTTACAGGTTCTATGGCTTTAGAGTGGTCACTACACTATCACCTTCCGCTGGGTTTGAACCTGGAGTCTTGGATTCTACCGGCTCAAAGGTTTTAGAGTGGTCAATACACATTCACCTTCCGCTGGGTTTGAACCTGCAGTCTTGGGTTTTACAGGTTCTATGGTTTTAGAGTGGTCACTATACTTTCACCTTCGGCTGGGTGTGAACCTGCAGTTTTGAGATTTACGTGCTCTATGGTTTTAGAGTGGTCACTACGCTATCATCTTCGGCTGGTTTAGAACCTGCAGTCTTGGGTTTTTCAGGCTCTATGGTCTTAGAACAGTCACTACACATTCATCTTCCGCTGGGTTTGAGACTGCAGTCTTGGGTTTTACAGGCTCTATGGTTTTAGAGAGCTCACTACTCTATCACCTTCCGCTGGGTTTGAACCTGCTGTCTTGATTTTACCTGCTCTGTGGTTTTAGAGTGGTCACTGCAGATTCACTTTCCGCTGGGTTTCAACCTGCAGTCTTGGGTTTTACCTGCTCTATGGTTTTAGGATGGTCAATACCCTCGAACCTTTCGCTGGACTTGAACCTGCAGGCTTGGGTTTTACAGGCTCTATGGCTTTAGAGTGGTGACTACACTATCACCTTCCGCTGGGTTTGAACCTGCAGTCTTTGTTTTACCTGCTCTATGTTTTAAAAGTGTTCACAATACATTCACTTTCAGCTGGGTTGAACCTGCAGTCTTGGGTTTAACCTGCTGTACGGTTCCAGTGTGATCCATACACTATCACTTTCCGCTGGGTTTGAACCTGTAGTGTTGGGTTTTAGATGCTATATGGCTTTAGAATGATCACTACACATTCACCTTCCGCTGGGTTGAATCTGCAGTCTTGGGTTTTAGAGGCCCTATGGTTTTAGTGTGGTCACTACACTATCGCCTTCAGCCTGATTTGAACCTGGAGTCCTGGATTTTACCTGCTCTTAGGTTTTAGAGTGGTCACTACACATTCACATTCGGCTGGGTTTCAACCTGGAGTCTTGGTTTTTCCTGCTGTATGGGTTCACAGTGGTCACTACACTATCAGTTTCCGCTGGGTCCGAACCTGGAGTCTTGGATTTTAGCTGCTCTATGGTTTAAGAGCGGTCGCTACACTATCACTTTTCAATGGGTTTCGACCACCTATCTTGGGTTTTGCCTGCTCTATGGTTTTAGTATGGTCACTACACTTTCACTTTCCGCTGGGTCTGAACCAGGAGTCTTGGGTTTTGTCTGTTCTATTGATATTAGAGTGGTCACTACACTATCAATTTCCGCAGGGTTTGAACCTGGAGTCTTAGGTTTCACCTGCTCTATGACTTTAGTGTGGTCACTACACTATCACTGACCGCTGGTTCTAAACATGAAGAATTGGGTTTTATAGCCGCTATAGTTTTAGAGTGGTCACTACATTATCACCTTACGCTAGGTTTGAACCTGCAATCTTAGAATTTTCCTGCTCTATTGTTTTAGAGTGTTCACTGCACATTCACCTTCCGCTGGGTATGAACCTGTAGTCTTGGTTTTTACCTGCTCTATGTTTGTAGAGTTCTCAATACACTTTCGCATTCGGATGGGTTAGAACCTGCAGTCTTGGGTTTAACCTGCTTTATGGTTACATTGTGGTCACTACACTATCATTTTCCGCTGGGTTTGAACCTGCAGTCATGGGTTCTAGCTGCTCTATGGTTTTAGAGCGGTCACTTCACTATCAGTTTTTGAACTTGTAGTGTTGGGTTTTACAGGTAATAGGGTTTAAAGTGGTCCCTACACTATCACCTTTCTCTGGGTTTGAAACTCTAATCTTGGGTTTCACAGCCTTTTTGATTTTAGAGTGGTCACTACACTATCACTTTCCGCTGTCTCTGAACCTGGAATCTTGGGTGTTACAGCCTTTATTGTTTTAGAGTGCTACTACACATTCATCTTCTGCTGGGTTTGAACCTGGAGTCTTCGGTTTGATAGGAACTGTGGTTTTAGAGTCGTCACTGCACTATCACATTCCGCAGGGTTGGAACATTCAGTCTTGGATTTTACAGCCTCTATGGTTTTAGAGTGGTCACCACAATCTCCTTCCGCTGGCTTTGAACATGCAGTCTTGGGTTTTAGTACTCTATGGTTTTAGAGTGGTCACTAAGCTATCACTTTCCGCTGGGTTTGAACCTGCTGTCATTGGGCCATAGAGGCTCTTTGGTTTTAGAATGGTCACTACACTCTCACTTACCGCTGGGTTTGAACCTGCAGTCTCTGGTTTTACAGCCTTTATAATTTTAGAATAGTCACTACAGTACCTTCTTCCTCTGGGTTAAACCTGCTGTCATTGGGCTTTAGAGGCTCTTTGGTTTTAGAATGGTCATTACACTATCACTTTCCGCTGGGCTTGAACCTGTAGTCTTGGGCTTTACAGGCCCTGTTGTTTTAGAATGGTCACTACACTATCACTTTCCGCTGGGTTTGAACCTGTAGTCTTGGGCTTTACAGGCCCTGTTGTTTTAGAATGGTCACTACACTATCACTTTCCGCTGGGTTTGAACCTGGACTCTTGGTTTCTAATTGCTCTATGATTTTTGAGTGGTCACTACAATATCACCTTCCGCTAGGTTTGAATTTGTAGTCTTGGTTTTTCCAGTTCTATTGTGTTAGAGTGCTCACCGCACATTCACTTTCCGCTGGGTTTGAACCTGCAGACTTGGGTTTTACCTGCTCTATGAATTTAGGGTGGTCACTACACTATCACCTTCCGCTGGGTTTGAGCCTGCAGTGTTGGGTTTTACTGCCTCTATGCTTTTAGAGTGGTCACTACACTATCACTTTCCGCTGGGTTTGAACCTGCAGTCTCGGGTTTTAGAGCCTTTATAATTTTAAAATAATCACTACACTAGCATCATCCGCTTGGTTTGAACCTGCAGTCTTGGGTTTTACAGCTTCTATGTTTTAGAACAGTCACTAAACTATCAACTTCCGTTGTGTTTGACCCTGGAATCTTGCGTTTTACCTGCTCTATGGTTTTGGTGTAGTCACTACATTATCAGTTTCCGCTGGGTATGTACCAGAAGTCTTGGGTTTTACAAGCTCTATGGTTTTAGAGTTGTCACTACACTATCACTTTCCGCTAGGTTTGAACATGCAGTTCTGAGTTTTAACTGCTCAATTGTTTTAGAGTGGTCACTACACTATCACCTTCGGCTAGATTCGAACTTGCAGTCTTGGATTTTACAGGCTCAAG
This sequence comes from Hymenopus coronatus, assembly GCA_030762935.1. Taxonomy (NCBI): domain Eukaryota; kingdom Metazoa; phylum Arthropoda; class Insecta; order Mantodea; family Hymenopodidae; genus Hymenopus; species Hymenopus coronatus. The sequence goes on along the minus strand of CM060886.1, from coordinate 1,243,486 downwards.
GATTTTTACAGTCACTACACATTTACCTTCCACTGAATTTGAACGTGCAATCTTCGGTTTTACAGGCTCTGTGGTTTTAGAGTGGTCAATACACTATCATCTTCCGCTTGGTTTGAACCTGCAGTCATGGTTTTACCAGCTCTGTGCTTTTAGAGTGGTCACTACACATTCACTTTCCACTGGGTTTGAACCTGCAGTCTTTGTTATACCTGCTCTATGCTTTTAGAGTGGTCCCTACACTTTCACTCTGAGATGGGTTTGAACCTGCGGTCTCGGGTTTTACCTGCTCCATGGTTTTAGATCGGTCACTACACATTCACCTTCCGTTGGGTTGAACCTGCGGTCTTGGGTTTTACCGGCTCTATGGTTTTAGAACATCACTACACTATCACCTTCCGTTTGTTTGACTCTGGAGTCTTGCGTTTTACTTGCTCTATGGTTTTAGAGTAGTCACTACATTATCAGTTTGCGCTGGGTATATACCAGGAGTCTTGAGTTTTACAGGCCTCTATGGTTACAGTGGTCATTACACTATCACTTTCCGCTGGTTTCGAAACTGGAGTAATGAGTTTTACAGGCTCTAAGGCTTTAGAGTTGTCACTACACTATCACCTTCGGCTGTGTCCGAACCTGCAGTCTTGGGTTTTACAGGCTCTACGGTTTTTACAGTCACTTCACATTCACCTTCCACTGGGTATGAACGTGCAATCTTGGGTTTTACAGGCTCTATGGTTTTAGAGTGGTCACTACACTATCACCTTCAGCTAGGTTTGAACCTGCAGTCTTCGTTTCACCAGCTCTGTTGTTTTAGTGTGTTCACTACACATTCACTTTCCGCTGGCTTTGATCCTGCTGTCTTTGTTTTACCTGCTCTATGGTTTTAGAGTATTCCCTACACATTCAATTTGAGCTGGGTTTGAACCTATGGTCTTGGGTTTTACCTGCTCTATGGTTTTAGAGTGGCCGCTACACATTCACCTTCCGCTGGGTTTGAACCTGGAGTCTTGGGTTTTACCTGCTCTATGGTTTTAGAATGGTCGCTACACATTCAACTTCCGCTGGGTTTGAACATGTTGTCTTGGGTTTTACCTGCTCTATGGTTTCAGAGTGGTCACTGCACATTCAGATTTCGCTGGGTTGAACCTGGAGTCTTGGGTTTTACCTGCTTCATGGTTTTAGAGTGGTCACTACATATTCAGCTTCCGCTTGGTTTTAATATGTAGTCTTGGGTTTTACCTGCTCTATGGTTTTAGAGTGGTCGCTACATATTCACCTTCCGCTGGGTTTGAATCTCTAGTCTTGGGTTTTACCTGCTCTATTGTTTTAGAGTGGGGGCTACACATTCACCTTCCGCTGGGTTTGAATCTGTAGTTTTGGGTTTTACCTGCTCTATGGTTTTAGAGTGGTCGCTACACATTCACCCTCCGCTGGATTTGAATATATTAGTCTTGGGTTTTACCTGCTCGAAGGTTTTAGAATGGTCACTGCACATTTAGCTTCCGCTGGGTTTGAATCTGTAGTCTTGGGTTTTACCTGCTTTATGGTTTTAGAGTGGTCACTACACTATCACTTTCTGCTGGGTCTGAACCTGGAATCTTTGGTTTTACCTGCTCTTTGGTTTTAGAGTTATCACTATACTATCACTTTCCGCTGGGTTTGAACCTGCAGTCTTGGGTTTTACCTTGTCTATGGTTTTAGTGTGGTCGCTACACATTCACCTTCCGCTGGGTTTGAATCTCTAGTCTTGGTTTTTACCTGCTCGATGATTTTAGAATGGTCACTGCACATTCAGCTTCCGCTGGGTTTGAATCTGTAGTCTTGGGTTTTACCTGCTTTATGGTTTTAGAGTGGTCACTACACTATCACTTTCTGCTGGATTTGAACCTGGAGTCTTGGATTTTACCTGCTCTATGGTTTTAGTGTGGTCACTACACATTCACCTGCAGCTGGGTATGAACCTGGAGTCTTGGTTTTACTTCCTCTATGGTTTTAGGGTGGTCACTACACTATCACTTTTCGCTGGGTCTGAACCTGGAGTCTTGGGTTTTACCTGCTCTATGGTTTTAGAGTGGTCACTATACTATCAGTTTCCGCTGGATTTGAACCTGCAGTCCTGGGTGTTACCTACTTTATGGTTTTAGAGCTGTCACTACACTATCACCTTCCGCTGAGTTTGAACCTGCAGTCTTGGGTTTTACCTGCTCTATGGATTTAGAGTGTTCACTACACTATCACTTTCCGCTGGGTCTGAACCTGGAGTCTTGGGTTTTACAGCCTCTATGGTTTTAGAGTGGTCACTGGACTATCAGCTTCCGCTGGGTTTGAACCTGCAGTCTTGGGTTTTACAGCCTCTATGGTTTTAGAGTAGTCACTGCACTATCACTTTCCGCTTGGATTGAACCTTTAGTCTTGGGTTTTACAGCCTCTATGGTTTTAGAGGGGTCACTACACTATCACCTTCTGCTGGGTTTGAACCTGGAGTCTTGGTTTAACCTGTTCCCTGGTTTTAGATTGGTCACTGCACCACAATATTTGAGGGTTGCCGTTTAACATACCGTAGTAATTAAGAGGCTAGGTGATTGCACATGCTCTCTCTCTCTTTCTGTCTCTCTCTCTCTCTCTCTCTCTCTCTCTCTCTCTCTCTCTCCCTTAGAAAAAATGAATAGGCCCTCTCACATCACCTGCGCTCATTAAAGTTTCTGTATAACAGAAACTGCTCGGGTGTTTGAAGAATAGTACAAGGAAAAGATTAATGGAAGAACTTTGTTTCCTTGCACGCCCCTGAGGAACATCTGCAGGTGAAGAAAACGTTTTGACTGCAACAGTAATAAGAACAACCTAGCATTCACATGCCTTTCTCTGTAACAAATTATTGTTAAAAAGCTTCTTCTTCTTCTTCTTCTTCTTCTTCTCTCTACTTCATACTAATCGAGATAAAATTAGCAGAAATTATCTTATTACTTTTTTGTAGATGGAAGGAGAGCCGAATAATAACAATTTGAAGATATTTGCCACATGATAGATATTCGTTCTTTTTTTTTTTTTTTTTTTTTTCGTTTTTTCTTTTTTCTTTTTTGCATGACCAAGAGTTTCCAAATTCCCCTATGAGTAAAACTTAAGAATGCTAAAGATGAAACTGATATTAAGAAATGACTGAAAAATGGTGAAGTCCACGAGTAACATGTATGTTTTAATTCGATCTTCAGTTGCTGTGTAGTAAGTGCTTGTCTATTACTCCCCAGTTATGCAAATTTCATCAAAATGGTGGAGTCCACGAGTAACATGTATGTTTTAATTCGATCTTCAGTTGCTGTGTAGTAAGTGCTTGTCTATTACTCCCCAGTTATGCATATTTCAACAAAAAGATGGAGTCCACGAGTAACATGTATGTTTTAATTCGATCTTCAGTTTCTGTTCAGTAAGTGCTTGTCTATTACTCCCCCGTTATGCAAATTTCATCAAAATGGTGAAGTCCACGGGTAACATGTATGTTTTAATTCGATCTTCAGTTTCTGTGTAGTAAGTGCTTGTCTATTACTCGCCAGTTATGCAAATTTCATCAAAATGGTGGAGTCCACGAGTAACATGTATGTTTTAATTCGATCTTCAGTTTCTGTGTAGTAAGTGCTTGTCTATTACTCGCCAGTTATGCAAATTTCATCAAAATGGTGGAGTCCACGAGTAACATGTATGTTTTAGTTCGATCTTCAGTTTCTGTGTAGTAAGTGCTTGTCTATTACTCGCCAGTTATGCAAATTTCATCAAAATGTTTTCAGAATGAAGAGCTCTACACAGGCTAGTTCCAGAACATTCAAAATATGCATTTTATGTCTCACAAATATTTTTGATATACTGTATTTTATATCTCATATAAATATCTTTGATATGCAGTATTTTATATCACATATAAATATCTTTGATATACTGTATTTTTAAACTATATAAATATTTTTATATACTGTATTTTTTCTCATATAAATATCTTTGATGTACTGTATTTTATAAATCATATAAATATTGTTATATACTGTATTTTATATCTCATGTAACTATCTTTGATGTGCTGTATTTTATAAATCATAAAAATATCTTTGATATACTGTATTTTATATCTCATATAAATATATTTGATATACTGTATTTTATATATCATATATATCTTTGATATACTGTATTTTATATATAATATAAATATCTTTGATATATTCTATTTTATATCTTATATAAATATCTTTGATATACTGCATTTTATATCTCATATAAACATCTTTGATATAGTGTATTTTACAAATCATATAAACATCTTTGATAAACTGTATTTTATATATAATATAAATATTTTTGTTATACTCTATATTATATCTCATATTAATATCTTTGATATACTGTCTTTTATATCTCATATAAATATCTTAGGATTTACTGTATTTTATAAATCATATAAATGTCTTTGCAATACTGTATTTTATATATAATATAAATATCTTTGATATACTGTATTCTATATCTCATATAGGTATTTTTATATACTGTATTATAATTATTATGTAAATATCTTTGATATCCTGTATTTTATATCTCATATAAATATATTTGAAATGCATATTTGATATCTCATGTAAATATCTTGGTATACTGTTTTATATATCATGTAAATATCTTTGATAAACTATATTTTATATATCATATAAATATCTTTGATATACTGCATTTTATATATCATATAACTATCTTTACTATATTGTATTTCATATCTCATGTAAATATCTTTGATATACTGTATTTTATAAAGAATCTAAATATCTTTGATATACTGAATTCTAATTAAATCGTTAGAGCCACTTTTGAAGGTTAGTTTGGGTTGGGACGAATTTTCTCAAAATCTTCGCGCCGCATCTTAGAAGATTCTAAACTCAGTTACCACGATTGGTATTTTATAACTTTTGTTTTTGGGTTGCCGTGTCCACAGACAGACACACACACGTTTGTTCCTCGCCGGTACAAGGTGATATATCATCACGTTTGTTCCTCGCCGGTACAAGGTGATATATCAACACGTGTGTTCCTCGCTGGTACAAGGTGATATATCACCACGTGCGTTCCTCGCTGGCACAAGGTGATATATTGATAGAGAAAATTAGAAATTTGGAAGTGCTTCACAAACGGAGCGACGCTACATCCTGTGAATATATCAGCAGGTTTGTTCCTCGCCGGCACAAGGTGATATATCACCACGTTTGTTCCTCGCCGGTACAAGGTGATATATCACCACGTTTGTTCCTCGCTGGCACAAGGTAATGTATCATCACGTTTGTTCCTCGCTGGCACAAGGTGATATATTACCACGTTTGTTCCTCGCTGGCACAAGGTGATATATCACCACGTTTGTTCCTCTCTGGTACAAGGTGATAAATCTACACGTTTGTTCCTCGCCGGCATAAGGTGATATATCACCACGTTTATTCCTCGCTGGCACAAGGTGATATATCACCACGTTTGTTCCTCTCTGGTACAATGTGAAATATCTCCACGTTTGTTCCTCGCTGTAACAAGGTGATATATCGCCACATTTGTACCTCGCTGGTACAAGGTGATATATCACCACGTTTGTTCTTCACTGGTAAAAGTTGATATATCACCATGTTTGTTCCTCGCTGGCACAAGGTGATATATCACCACGTTTGTTCCTCGCTGGCACAAGGTGATATATCGCCACGTTAGTTCCTCGCCGGCACAAGGTGATATATCACCACATTTGTTCCTCGCCGGCACAAGGTAATATGTCACCACCTTTGCTTCACGCTGGCACAAGGTGATATAACATCATGTTTGTTCCTACCTGGCACAAGGTGATATATCACCACGTTTGTTCCTCGCTGGCACAAGGTGATATATCATCTCGTTTGTTCCTCGCCGGCACAAAGTGATATATCACAACGTCTGTTCCTCGCCGGCACAAGCGATGCCACCACGTTTGTTCCTCGCTGGTACATGGTGATATATTACCATGTTTGATTCTCGCTGGTACAAGGTGATATATCACCACGTTTGTTCCTCACTGGTACAAGGTGATATATCACCACGTTTGTATTCGCTGGTACAAGGTGATATATCATCACGTTTTTTTCACGCTGGTACAAGGTGATATATCACGACGTTTGTTCCTCACAAGTAAAATTTGATATATCACCACGTTTGTTCCTCGCTGGCACAAGGTGATATATCACCACTTTTGTTCCTCGCTGGTACAAAGTGATATATCACCACGTTTGTTCCTCGCTAGCAGAAGGTGATATATCACCACGTTTGTTCCTCGCTGGCACAAAGTGATATATCACCACGTTTGTTCCTCGCTGGTACAAAGTGATATATCACCACGTTTGTTCCTCGCTAGCAGAAGGTGATATATCACCACGTTTGTTCCTTGCCGATACAAGGTGATATATCACCACGTTTGTTCCTCGCCGGTACAAGGTGATATATCACCACGTATGTTTCTCGTTGTTACAAAGTGATATATCACCTCGTTTGTTCCCCGCTGGCACAAGGTGATATATCACCACGTCTGCTTCTCGCTGGCACAAGGTGATATATCACCACGTTTGTTCCTCGCTGGCACAAGGTGAGATATCACCACGTTTGTTCCTCGCTGGTACAAAGTGATATATCACCCCGTTTGATCCTCACTGCCACAAGGTTATATATCACCTCGTTTGTTCCTCGCTGGCACAGGGTGATATATCACCACGTTTCTTCCTCGCTGGCACAAGGTTATATATCACCACGTTTGTTCCTCGCTAGCACAGGGTGATATATCACCACGTTTTTTCTCGCTAGTACAAGGTGATATATCACCACGTTTGTTCCTCCCTGATACAAAGTGATATATCACCACGTTTGTTCCTTACTGGCTCAAGGTGATGTATCACCACGTTTGTTCCTCACTGGCACAAGGTGATATATCACCACGTTTTTTCTCGCTGGTACAATGTGATATATCACCACGATGTTCCTCGCTGGCACAAGGTGATATATCACCACCTTTTTTCCTGGTACAAGGTGATATATCACCACGTTTGTTCCTGGCTGGCACAAGGAGATATATCACTACGTTTGTTCCTCGCTGGTACAGGGATATATCACCACGTTTGTTTATTGACGGTACAAGGTGATATATAACCACGTTTGTTCCTCGCTGGCACAAGGTGATATATCACCGCGTTTTTTCTCGCTAGTACAAGGTGATATATCACCACGATTGTTTATTGATGGTACAAGGTGATAAATAACCACGTTTGTTCCTCGCTGGCACGAGGTGATATATCACCACGTTTTTTCTCGCTAGTACAAGGTGATATATCACCACGTTTTTTCTCGCTGGTACAAGGTGATATATCACCACGTTTATTCCTCGCTGGCACAAGGTGATATAGCAAAGTGTTTGTTTCTCGCTGGTACAAGGTGATATATCACCACGTTTGTTCCTCGCTGGCACAAGGTGATATAAGATCATGTTTGTTCCTCGCTGGTACAGGGATAATTCACCACGTTTGTTTATCGATGGTACAAGGTGATATATAACCACGTTTGTTCCTCGCTGGCACCAGGTGATATATCACCATGTTTTTTCTCGCTAGTACAATGTGATATATCACCACGTTTTTTCTCGCTGGTACAAGGTGGTATATCACCACGTTTGTTCCTCGCTGGCACAAGGTGATATAGCATTATGCTTGTTCCTCGCTGGTACAAGGATATATCACCACGCTTGTTTATCGATAGTACAAGGTGATATATCACCACGTTTGTTCCTCGCTGGCACAAGGTGATATAGCATCATGTTTGTTCCTCGCTGGTACAAGGATATATCACCACGTTTGTTTATCGATGGTACAAGGTGATATATCACCACGTTTGTTCCTCGCTGGCACAAGGTGATATAGCATCATGTTCGTTCCTCGCTGGTACAAGGTGGTATATCACCACGTTTGTTCCTCGCTGGCACAAGGTGATATAGCATCATGTTTGTCTTCGCTGGTACAAGGATATATCACCACGTTTGTTTATCGATGGTACAAGCTGATAGATAAGAAAGATTCCTAAACTACTCCCTTGGCGTTAGTTTTTCATCACACGGAATTTAACAGCCGACATTAGTAGCGAAGGAATTGCCAGCAGTGAGGCCAACTCTGTTCTATTTGTCGGAAATCAAAACTTCGGAAGCAAAACAGCACCTGTCCACTCTTCAATTTAATCATATTAGACAGGGGTATTAGTACATATAAGCTAATTACAAGGGTTGCGTTTTAAGCCCCATTTCATTATTACAAAATACCAGAGTGTATTGCTGTGATTAATGCTAGGCTTGGTCTTCTGCTGAGCTTTATATCGCCAATTAACTACATTGTTAAACAAAATCTCTTAGCAATTTTAAGAAAAATTGTATTTCTATTCTTAATGACATTTTAAATAGCGGCATTGTACCAAGCTTGGTTATCAAAGATGCGACACCAGGACATGCTTAATTTCTAAGGATGCGACATCAAGACCAGCTTGGTTTCCAAAGATGCGACACCAAGACCAGCTTAGTTTCCAAGGATGCGACAACAAGACCCGCTTGGTTTCCAAAGATGCGACACCAAGACCAGCTTGGTTTTCAAGGATGCGACACCAAGACCAGCTTGGTTTCCAAAGATGCGATACCAAGACCAGCTAGGTTTCCAAACATGCGACACCAAGACCAGCTTGGTTTCCAAAGATGCGACACCAAGAACAGCTTTTTTTTTTTCAAGGATGCGACAACAAGACCAGCTTGGTTTCCAAAGATGCGACACCAAGACAGCTTGGTTTTCAAGGATGCGACACCATACCAGCTTGGTATCCAAAGATGCGACACCAAGACCAGCTTGGTTTCCAAAGGTGTGACGCCAAGACCAGCTTGGTTTTCAAAGATGTGACGCCAAGACCAGCTTGGTTTCCAAAGATGGGACGCCAAGACCAGCTTGGTTTCCAAAGATTTGACACCAAGACAGCTTGGTTTTCAAGGATACGACACCAAGACCAGCTTGGTTTCCAAAGATGTGACGCCAAGACCAGCTTGGTTTCCAAAGATGTGACACCAAGACCAGCTTAGTTTCCAAAGATGTGACACCAAGACCAGCTTGGTTTCCAAAGATGCGACACCAAGACCAGCTTGGTTTCCAAAGATGCGACAGCAAGACCAACTTGGTTTCCAAGGATGAGACAACAAGACGCGCTTGCTTTCTAAAGTTGCGACACCAAGGCCAGCTTCGTTTTCAAGGATGCGACAGCAAGACCAGCTTGGTTTCCCAAGATGCGACAGCAAGACCAACTTGGTTTCCAAGGATGAGACAGCAAGACCCGTTTGGTTTCCAAAGATGCGACACCAAGACCAGCTTGGTTTTTCAGGATGCGACAAAAACACCAGCTTGGTTTCCAAAGATGGGACATCAAGACCAGCTTGGTTTTCAAGGATGCGACACCAAGACCCGCTTGGTTTCCAAAGATGCGACACCAAGACCAGCTTGGTTTTTAAGGATGCGACAGCAACACCAGCTTGGTTTCCAAAGATGCGACATCAAGACCAGCTTGGTGTTCAAGGATGCGATATCAAGACCCGCTTGGTTTCCAAAGATGCGACACCAAGACCAGCTTGGTTTTCAAGGATGCGACAACCAGACCAGCTTGGTTTCCAAAGATGAGACACCAAGACCAGCTTGGTTTTCAAGGATGCGACAGCAAGACCCGCTTGGTTTCCAAAGATGCGACACCAAGACCAGCTTGGTTTTCAAGGATGCGACAGCCAGACCAGCTTGGTTTCCAAAGATGCAACACCAAGACCAGTTTGGTTTTCAAGGATGCGACACCAAGACCACCTTGGTTTCCAAAGATTCGACACCAAGACCAGCTTGGTTTTTAGGATGCGATATCAAGACCAGCTTGGTTACCAAAGATGCGACAGCAAGACCAGCTTGGTTTCCAAGGATGCGACACCAAGCAAGAGCAGCTTGGTTTCCAAAGATGCGACACCAAGAACAGCGTGGTTTTCTAGGATGCGATATCAAGACCAGCTTGGTTTCCAAAGATGCGACACCAGGACCAGCTAGGTTTCCAAAGATGCGACACCAATACCATCTTGGTTTCCAAAGATGCGACACCGAGACATGCTTAATTTCTAAGGATGCGACATTAAGGCCAGCTTGGTTTCCAAGGATGCGACTAGAAGCAACACCATCTTGGTTTCCAACGACGCGACACAAAGACCAGCATGGTTTTCTAGGATGCGACAGCAAGACCAGCTTGGTCTTTTAGGATGCGATAGCAAGACCAGCTTGGTTTCCAAGGATGCGACAACAAGACCAGCTTGGTTTTCCAGGATGCGAAAACAAAACCAGCTTGGTTTCCAAGAATGTGATATCAAGACGAGCTATGTTTTCTAGGATGGGATGTTAAGACCAGCTTGGTTTCCAAGGCTGCGATATCAAGACCAGCTTAGTTTTCTAGGATGCGATATCAAGATTAGCTTGACTTCCAAGGATGCGATATCAAATCCAGCTTGGGTATCTAGGATGCGATATCAAGACCAGCTTGGTTTCCAAGGATGCGATATCAAGATCAGCTTGGTTATCTAGGATGCGATAACAAGACCAGCATGGTTTTCTAGGATGCGACAGCAAGACCAGCTTGGTTTCCAAGGATGCGATATCAAGACCAGCTTGGTTTCCAAGGATGCGATATTAATACCAGCTTGGTTTTCTATGATGCAATATCAAGACCAGATTGGTTTCCAAGGATGCGATATCAAGACCAGCTTGGTTTTCTAGGATGCGACAACAAGACCAGCTTGGTTTTCTAGGATGCGACAGCAAGACCAGCTTGGTTTCCAAGGATGCGATATCAAGACCAGCTTGGTTTCCAAGGACGCGACTGCAAGACCAGCTCGGTTTTCTAGGATGCGACAACAAGACCAGCTTGGTTTACAAGTTGGGGTATAAAGCCCAGGTTGGTTTCCAAAGATGCGACACCAAGACCAGCTTGGATTCAAGGATGCGACACCATGACCAGCTTGGTTTCCAAGGATGCGACTAGAAGCAACACCATCTTTGTTTCCAACGACGCGGGACCAACACCAGCTTGGTTTTCTAGAATGCGACTGCAAGACCAGCTTGGTTTCCAAGGATGCGATATCAAGCCCAGCTTGGTTTACTAGGATGCGACAACAGGACCAGATTGGTTTCCAGGGATGCGACAAGAAGCAACATCATCCTGGTTTTGAACGACGCGACACCAAGACCAGCTTGGTTTTCTAGGATGCGATATCAAGACCATCTTGGTTTTATAGGATGCGAAAACTTGAACAGCTTGGTTTCCAAGGATGCGATATCAAGCCCAGCTTGGTTTCCAAAGATGGACACCAAGACCACCTTGGTTTCTAAGGATGCGACACCAAGACCAGCTTGGATTCAAGAATGCGACACCAAGACCAGCTTGGTTTCCAAGGATGCGACACTAAGAACAGCCTGGTTTCCAAGGCTGCGACACCAAGCCCCGCTTGGATTCCAGGATGCGACACCCAGACCAGCTTGGTTTCCAAGGCTGCGACACCAAGACCAGCTTGATTTCCAAGGATGCGACTTCAAAACCAGCTTGGTTTCCAAGGCTGCGACAAGAGGACCAGCTTGATTTCCAAGGATGCGACACCAAGGACCGCTTGGTTTCCAAGGATGGGACACAAGACCAGGTTTGTTTTCCAAGGGTGCGACATCTAGCCCCGCTTAGTTTCCAAGGATGCGACACCAAGCAAGAGCAGTTTGGTTTCCAATGATTCGACATCAAGTTTAGCATGGCTTCCAATGATAAGACACCTAGCCCTGCTTAGTTTCCAAGGATGCGATACCAATACCAGCTGGGTTTCCAAGGATGCGACCCCAAGCAAGACCAGTTTGGTTACCAAGTATGCGATATCAAGACCAGTTCTGTTTCCAAGGATGCGACACCAAGGTCAGCTAGGTTGCCAAGGATGCGACACAAGACCAGTTCAGTTATCAAGGACGCGACGTCAAGACCGGCATAATTTTTAAGGATGCGAAGTCAAGACCCGCTTGTTTTCCAAGAAATCGACATCAAGCAAGACCAGCTTGGTTTCCAAGGATGCGACATCAAGACCAGCTTGGATTCCAAGGATCCGATATCGAGACCAAATTGGTTTCGAAGGATGCCACACAAGGCAACACCAGCTTGGTTTCCAAGGATGCCACACCAAGCCGCGCTTTGTTTCCAAAGATACGCTATAATGACTAGCTTATTTTCTAAGGATGCGACAGAAAGACCTGCTTGGTCTCCAAGTGTGTGGCACCAAGACCAGCTTGGTTTCCACGGATGCGACACCAACACCAGCTTGGTTTTCAAGGATGCGACATCGAGACCACTTTGGTTTCCAAAAATGCGACATCAGGACAAGCTTGGTTTCCAAGAATGCCACATCAAGACGAGCTTAGTTTCCAAGAATGCGACAACAGGATAAGCTTGATTTCCAAAAATGCGACATAAACACCAGCTTGGTTTACAAGAATGCGACATCAAGACCTGCTTGGTTCCTGGGAATGCGCCAGTAAGACCAGCTTGGTTTCCAAGAATGCGACAAAACCCCGCTTGGTTTACAAGGATGAGACACAAGCCCCCATGGTTTCCAAGGATGCGGCACAAGCCTTGGTTTACAAGGATGCGCCACAAAGCACCTTGGTGTACAGATACGCGGCACAAGCCCCGCTTGGTTTACCAGGGTGCGACACAAGCACCCTTGGTTTCCTAGGATGCGACACCAAGCCCCGTTTGGTTTCCAGGATGCGACATGAAGACCCGCTTTGGTTACCAGAATGAGACCCCAAAACCTTTTTGGTTTCCAAGAAAACGACACCAAGACCAGCTTGGTATCCAAGGATGCGACATCAAGAGCAGCTTGGTTTCCAAGGATATGATATCGAGACCAGCTTGGTTACGAAGGATGCCACACAAAGCAACACCAGATTGGTTTCCAAGATGTCACACCAAGCCGCGCTTTGTTTCCAAATATGCGACATCATGACCAGCTTGGTTTTTAAGGATACGACAGAAAGACCACCTTGCTTTCCAGGAGTGAGACTCCAAAATCAGCTTGGTTTCCAAGGATACGACACCAAGACTTGCTTGGTTTCCAAAAATGCGACATCAGGACAAGCTTGGTTTCCAAAAAGGCCACATCAAGACCAGCTTGGTTTCCAGGAATGCGACATCAGGACAAGCTTGGTTTTCAAAATTACGACATAAACACCAGCCCTGTTTCCAAGAATGCAACATCAAGACCAGCTTGATTTCCAGGAATGCACCTGCAAGACCAGCTTGGTTACCTAGAATGCACCACAAGCTCAGTTTTGTTTCCATGAATGCTACAAAAGCCCCGCTTGGTTTCCAAGGATGCGACACAAGCCCCCTTGGTTTCCAAGGATGCGACACCAAGCACCGCTAGGTCTCCAGGATGCGACATCAAGACCAGCTTGGTGTCCAAGACTGCGACACCAAGATCCGCTTGGTTTCCAAGAAAACGATACCAAGACCAACTCGGTTTCATGGGATGCGACATCAAGACCTGCTTTGTTTCCAAGGATGCGACACCAAGACCAGTTTGGTTTCCAAGGAAGCAACAACAAGACCAGCTTAGTTTCCAAGGATGATGATACCAAGACCAACTTGGTTTCCAAGGATGCAACACCAAGCCCCACCTAGTTTCCAAGGATGCGACACGAATACCAGCTTGGTTACCAAGGATGGGACACCAAGCAAGCCCGTCTTGGTTTCCAAGTATGCGATATCAAGACCAGCTCGGTTTTCAAGGATGCGACACCAAGACCAGCCTGATTTCCAGGGATGCGACACAAGACCAGCTAGGTTGCCAACGACGCGACATCCAGACCGGTTTATTTTCTAAGGATGCTACATCAAGACCAGTTTGTTTTCCAATGTTGCGACATCACCCTAGACCAGCAAGATTTCCAAGGACGTGATATCGAGACCAGATTGGTTTCCAAGGTTGCGACATCAAGACCAGCGTGTTTTCCAAGTTTGCGACATCAAGCAAGACCAGCTTGGTTTCCAAGGATGCAAGATCAAGACCAGCTTGGTTTCCAAGGATATGATATCGAAACTAGCTTGGTTTCGAAGGATGCGACACAAAGCAACACCAGCTTGGGTTCCAAAGATGCGACACCAAGACCAGCTTGGTTTTCAAGAATGCGACAACCAGACCAGCTTAGTTTCCAAAGATGCAACACCCAGACCAGTTTGGTTTTCAAGGATAAGACATCAAGACCACCTTGGTTTCCAAAGATTCGACACTAAGACCAGCTTGATTTTCTAGGATGCGATATCAAGACCAGCTTGGTTTCCAAAGATGCGACATTAGGACGAGTTTGGTTTCTTAAGATGCGACACCAAGCAAGAGCAACTTGGTAGCCAAATATGCGACACCAAGACCTGCTTGTTTTCTAGGATGCGATATCAAGACCAGCTTGGTTTCCAAAGATGCGACACCAAGAACAGCTTGGTTTCTAAAGATGTGACACCAATACCAGCTTGGTTTCCAAAGATGCGACACAAAGACATGCCTAATTTCTAAGGATGCGACATTAAGGCCAGCTTGGTTTCCAAGGATGCAACTAGAAGCAACACCATCTTGGTTTCCAACGGCGCGACACCAAGACCAGCTTGGTTTTTAGGATGCGATAGCAAGACCAGCTTGGTTTCCAAGGATGCGACGACATGACCAGCTTGGTTTTCTAGGATGCAACAACAAGACCAGTTTGGTTTTCTAGGATGCGAAATTAAGACCAGCTTGGTTTACTAGGATGCGACAAGAAGACCAGCTTGGTTTCTAAAGATGTGACGCCAAGACCAGCTTGGTTTCTAAAGATGCGACAGAAGACCAGTTTGGTTTTCAAGGATGCAACAATAAGACCCGCTTGCTTTTCAAAGATGCGACACCAAGACCAGCTTGGTTTGCAAAGATGTGACACCAAGACCAGCGAGGTTTCCAAAGATGCGACAACAAGACCAATTTGGTTTCCATGGATACGACAGCAAGACCCGCTTGGTTTCCAAAGATGGGACACCAAGACCAGCTTGGTTTTTAAGGATGGGAAAACAACTCCAGCTTGGTTTCCAAAGATAGGACATCAAGACCCGCTTGGTTTCCAAAGATGAGACACCAAGACCTTCTTGGTTTTCAAGGAGGAGACACCAAGACCCGCTGGGTTCCCAAAGATGCGTCACCAAGACCAGCTTGGTTTTCAAGAATGCGACAACCAAACCAGCTTGGTTTCCAAAGATGCAACACCAAGACCAGAATGGTTTTCAAGCATGCGACACCAAGACCACCTTGGTTTCCAAAGATTCGACACTAAGACCAGCTTGATTTTCTAGGATGCAATATCAGGACCAGCTTGGTTTCCAAAGATGCGACATTAAGACAAGTTTGATTTCTAAATATGCGACACCAAGCAAGAGCAACTTCGTTTCCAAATATGCGACACCAAGACCTGCTTGTTTTCTAGAATGCGATATCAAGACCAGCTTGGTTTCCAAAGATGCGACACCAAGACCAGCTTGGTATCTAAAGATGCGACACCAATACCAGCTTGGTTTCCAAGATGCGACAAAAAGACATGCTTAATTTCTAAGGATGCGACATTAAGGCCAGCTTGGTTTCCAAGGATGCGACTAGAAGCATCACCATCTTGGTTTCCAACTACGCGACACCAAGACCAGCTTGGTTTTCTAGGATGCGACAACAAGACCAGCTTGGTTTTTTAGGATGCGATAGCTAGACCAGCTTGGTTTCCAAAGATGCGACAACATGACCAGCTTGGTTTTCTAGGAAGCGACAACAAGACCAGTTTGGTTTCCAAGGCTGCGATATCAACACCAGCTTTGTTTTCCAGGATGCGATATCAAGAACAGCTTGGTTTCCAAGGCTGCGATATCAAGACCAGCTTAGTTTTCTAGGATGCGATATCAAGATTAGCTTGACTTCCAAGGACGCGATATCAAATCCAGCTTGGTTATCTAGGATGCGTCAACAAGACCAGCTTGGTTTCTAAAGATGTGACGCCAAGACCAGCTTGGTTAACAAAGATGCGACAAAAGAGCAGTTTGGTTTTCAAGGATGGAACAATAAGACCCGCTTGCTTTTCAAAGATGCGACACCAAGACCAGCTTGGTTTGCAAAGATGTGACACCAAGACCAGCGAGGTTTCCAAAGATGCGACAACAAGACCAATTTGGTTTCCATGGATGCGACAGCAAGACCCGCTTGGTTTCCAAAGATGTGACACCAAGACCAGCTTGGTTTTTAAGGATGGGAAAACCACTCCAGCTTGGTTGCCAAAGATAGAACATCAAGACCAGCTTGGTTTTCAAGGATACGTTATCAAGACCCGCTTGGTTTCCAAAGATGAGACACCAAGACCAGCTTTATTTTCAAGGAGGAGACACCAAGACCCGCTTGGTTCCCAAAGATGCGACACCAAGACCAGCTTGGTTTTCAAGGATGCGACACCAAGACCAGCTTGGTTTCCAAATATGCGACACCAAGACCAGCTTGGTTTACAAGGATGCGACAGCAAGAGCCGCTTGGTTTCATAAGATGCGACACCAAGACCAGCTTGGTTTTCAAGAATGCGAAAACCAGACCAGCTTGGTTTCCAAAGATGCAACACCAAGACCAGTTTGGTTTTCAAGGATGCGACACCAAGACCACCTTGGTTTCCAAAGATTCGACACTAAGTCCAGCTTGATTTTCTAGGATGCGATATCAAGACCAGCTTGGTTTCCAAAGATGCGACATTAAGACAAGTTTGGTTTCTAAATATGCGACACGAAGCAAGAGCAACTTGGTTTCCAAGGATGCGACAACATGACCAGCTTGGTTTTCTAGGATGCGACAACAAGACCAGTTTGGTTTCCAAGGATGCAATATCAAGACCAGCTTTGTTTTCTAGGATGCAATATCAACACAAGCTTGGTTTCCAAGTCTGCGATATCAAGACCAGCTTAGTTTTCTAGGATGCGATATCAAGATTATCTTGACTTCCAAGGATGCGATATGAAATCCAGCTTGGTTATCTAGAATACCATATCAAGACCAGCTTAGTTTCCAAGGATGCGATATCAAGATCAGCTTGGCTATCTAGGATGCGATATCAAGACCAGCTTGGTTTCCAAGGATGCGACAACAAGACCAGCTTGGTTTCCAAGGATGCGATATCAAGACCAGCTTGGTTTCCAAGGATGCGATATAAAGACCACCTTGGTTTTCTAGGATGCAATATCAAGACCAACTTGTTTTCCAAGGATGCGATATCTAGACCAGCTTGGTTTTCTAGGATGCGACAACAAGACCAGCTTGGTTTTCTAGGATGCGACAGCAAGACCAGCTTGGTTTCCAAGGATGGGATATCAAGATCAGCTTGGTTTCCAAGGACGCGACTGCAAGACCAGCTCGGGTTTCTAGGAAGCGACAACAAGACCACCTTGGTTTACAAGTTGCGGTATCAAGCCCAGCTTGGTTTTCTAGGATGCGATATCAAGACCATCTTGGTTTTCTAGGATGCGAAAACTTGAACAGCTTGGTTTCCAAGGATGCGATATCAAGCCCAGCTTGGTTTCTAAGGATGCGACACCATGACCAGCTTGGTATCAAGAATGCGACACCAAGACCAGCTTGGTTTCCAAGGATGCGACACTAAGAACAGCCTGGTTTCCAAGGCTGCGACACCAAGCCCCGCTTGGGTTCCAGGATGCGACACCCAGACCAGCTTGATTTCCAAGGATGCGAATTCAAAACCAGCTTGGTTTCCAAGGCTGCGACAAGAGGACCAGCTTGATTTCCAAGGATGCGACAACAAGGACCGCTTGGTTTGCAAGGATGGGACACAAGACCAGGTTTGTTTTCCAAGGGTGCGACACCTAGCCCCGCTTAGTTTCCAAGGATGCGACACCAAGCAAGAGCAGTTAGGTTTCCAATGATTCGACATCAAGTTCAGCTTGGCTTCCAATGATAAGACACCTAGCCCTGCTTAGTTTCCAAGGATGCGATATCAATACCAGCTGGGTTTCCAAGGATGCGACCCCAAGCAAGACCAGTTTGGTTACCAAGTATGCGATATCAAGACCAGTTCTGTTTCCAAGGATGCGACACCAAGGTCAGCTAGGTTGCCAAGGATGCGAAACAAGACCAGTTCAGTTTTCAAGGACGCGACATCAAGACCCGCTTGTTTTCCAAGGAATCGACATCAAGCAAGACCAGCTTGGTTTCCAAGGATGCGACATCAAGACCAGCTTGGTTTCCAAGGATCCGATATCAAGACCAAATTGGTTTCGAAGGATGCCCCACAAGGCAACACCAGCTTGGTTTCCAAGGATGCCACACCAAGCCGCGCTTTGTTTCCAAAGATACGCCATAATGACTAGCTTGGTTTCTAAGGATGCGACAGAAAGACCTGCTTGGTCTCCAAGTGTGCGGCACCAAGAACAGCTTGGTTTCCACGGATGCGACACCAGCACCAGCTTGGTTTTCAAGGATGCGACATCGAGACCAGTTTGGTTTCCAAAAATGCGACATCAGGACAAGCTTGGTTTCCAAGAATGCCACTTCAAGACGAGCTTAGTTTCCAAGAATGCGACATCAGGATAAGCTTGATTTCCAAAAATGCGACTTAAACACCAGCTTGGTTTTCAAGAATGCGACATCAAGACCTGCTTGGGTCCTAGGAATGCGCCAGCAAGACCAGCTTGGTTTCCAAGAATGCGACAAAACCCCGCTTGGTTTACAAGGATGAGACACAAGCCCCCATGGTTTCCAAGGATGCGGCACAAGCCTTGGTTTACAAGGATGCGCCACAAGCCCCCTTGGTGTACAGATACGCGGCACAAGCCCCGCTTGATTTACCAAGGTGCGACACAAGCACCCTTGGTTTCCTAGTATGCGACACCAAGCCCCGTTTGGTTTCCAGGATGCGACATCAAGACCCGCTTGGTTTCCCAGAATGAGACCCCAAAACCTTTTTGGTTTCCAAGAAAACGACACCAAGACCAGCTTGGTATCCAAGGATGCGACATCAAGAACAGTTTGGTTTCCAAGGATATGATATCGAGACCAGCTTGGTTACGAAGGATGCCACACAAAGCAACACCAGATTGGTTTCCAAAGATGCCACACCAAGCCGCGCTTTGTTTCCAAAGATACGGCATCATGACCAGCTTGGTTTTTAAGGATGCGACAGAAAGACCAGCTTGCTTTCCAGGAGTGAGACTCCAAAATCAGCTTGGTTTCCAAGGATACGACACCAAGACCTGCTTGGTTTCCAAAAATGCGACATCAGGACAAGCTTGGTTTCCAAAAAGGCCACATCAAGAAAAGCTTGGTTTCCAGGAATGCGACATCAGGACAAGCTTGGTTTCCAAAAAGGCCACATCAAGACCAGCTTTGTTTCCAAGAATGCAACATCAAGACCAGCTTGATTTCCAGGAATACACCTGCAAGACCAGCTTGGTTTCCAAGAATGCACCACAAGCTCAGCTTGGTTTCCATGAATGCGACAAAAGCCCCGCTTGGTTTCCAAGGATGCGACACAAGCCCCCTTGGTTTCCAAGGATGCGACACCAAGCACCGCTAGGTCTCCAGGATGCGACACCAAGATCTTTTTGTTTTCCAAGAAAAGGATACCAAGACCAACTCGGTTTCATGGGATGCGACATCAAGATCTGCTTTGTTTCCAAGGATGCGACACCAACACGAGCTTGGTTTCCAAGGAAGCGAAAACAAGACCAGCTTAGTTTCCAAGGATGCGACACCAAGACCAACTTGGTTTCCAAGGATGCGACACCAACACCTGCTTGGTTTCCAAGGAAGCGACAACAAGACCAGCTTAGTTTCCAAGGATCGACACCAAGACCAACTTGGTTTCCAAGGATGCGACACCCAGCCCCACCTAGTTTCCAAGGATGCGACACGAATACCAGCTTGGTTACCAAGGATGGGACACCCAGCAAGCCCGTCTTGATTTCCAGGTATGCGATATCAAGACCAGCTCGGTTTTCAAGGATGCGACACCAAGACCAGCCTGATTTCCAGGGATGCGACACAAGACCAGCTAGGTTGCCAACGACGCGACATCCAGACCGGTTTATTTTCTAAGGATGCTACATCAAGACCACTTTGTTTTCCAATGTTGCGACATCACCCAAGACCAGCAAGATTTCCAAGGACGTGATATCGAGACCAGGTTGGTTTCCAAGGATGCGACATCAAGACCAGCATGTTTTCCAAGGTTGCGACATCAAGCAAGTCCAGCTTGGTTTCCAAGGATGCAAGATCAGGACCAGCTTGGTTTCCAAGGATATGATATCGAGACTAGCTTGGTTTCTAAGGATGCGACACAAAGCAACACCAGCTTGGGTTCCAAGGATGCAAGATCATGACCAGCTTGGTTTCTAAGGATGAGATATCAGACCAGCTTGGCTTTCATGGATGCGACACCAAGAATAGTTTGGTTTCCAAGGATGCGACAACAAGCACAAGCAGCTTGGTTTCCAAGGGTGCGATATCAAGACCAGTTTGGTTTCCAAGCAAGAGCAGCTTGGTTTCCAAGGAATACGATATTAAGACCAGTTTGGTTTCCAAGGATGCAGGATCAAGCCCATCTTGGTTTACAAGGATGCGATATATAGACCAGCTCCATTTCCAAGGACGCGACACCAAGACCAGCTTGGTTTCCAAGGATGCGGTATCAAGCCCAGCTAGGTTTCCAAGGATGCGATATCATGACCAGCTTAATTTCCAAGCATGCGACACCAAGACTAGCTTGATTTCCAAGGATGCGACACCAAGCTCCGCTTTGTTTCCAAGGATGCGATATCAAGCCCAACATGGTTTCCAAGGACGCGACACGGATCCCATCTTGGTTTCCAAGGATGAGACACCAGGACCAGCATGGTTTCCAAGGATGCCATATCAAGCCCAGCATGGTTTCGAAGGATCCGATAACCAGACCACCTTAATTTCCAAGGACGCGCCACCAAGCCCAGCTAGATTTCCAAGGATGCGATATCAAGCCGAGCTTGGTTTCCAAGAATACGATATCAAGCCCAGCTTGGTTTCCAAGGATGCGACACCAAGCCTAGCCATGTTTCCAAGGATGAGACACCAAGCCCAGCATTGTTTCCAAGGATGCGACACCAAGCCCAACTTGATTTAAAAGGATGGGATATCAAGCCCAGCTTGGTTTCGAAGGATGCGAAATAAAGCCTAGCTTGGTTTCGAAGGATGCGACACAAATCTAAGCTTGGTTTCCAAGGATGCGACACCAAGCCCAGCTTGCTTTCCAAGGATGCGATATCAAGCCCAGCTTGATTTCCAAGGATGCGACACCAAGCCCAGCCATGTTTCCAAAGATGAGACACCAAGCCTAGTTTGATTTCCAAAGATGCGATATCAAGACCAGCTTGGTTTCCAAGTATGCGATACCAGGACCAGCTTGGTTTCCAAGAATGCGACATCAAGCCCAGGCATGTTTGCAAGGATGCGACACCAAGCCCAGTGTGGTTTCCAAAGATGCGATATAAAGACCAGCTTGGTGTCCAAGTATGGGTCACCAGGACCAGCTTGGTTTCCAAGGTTGCGACACTAGGTCCAGCTTGGTTTGTAAGGATGCGACACCAAGACCTGTTTGGTTTCCAAGTGTGCTACACCAAGACCAGCTAGGCTACCAAGGATGCTACACCAAGACCAGCTTGGTTTGCAAGAATGCGACACCAAGACCAGCTTGGCTTCCAAGAATGCAACACAAAGACCAGCTTGGTTTCCAAGGATGCTGCACCAAGCCCAGCTTGGTTACCAAGGATTCTACACAAGACCACTTTGGTTTCTTAGGATGCTACACCAAGAGCAGGTTGGTTTCCATGTATGTTACACCAAGATCTGCTTGGTTTTCAAGGATGCTACACCAATACCAGCTTGGTTTCCAAGGATGCTACACCAAGACCAGCTTAGTTTCATAGAATGCTACAGCAAGACCAGCTTGGTTTTCAAGGATGCTACACTAAGACCAGCTTGGCTTCCAAGCATGCGATACCAAGACCAGCTTGGTTTACAAGGATGCCACACCAAGACCAACTTGGTTTCCAAGTATGCTACACCAAGACCAGCTTGGTTTCCAAGGATGCTACACCAAGACCAGCTTCGTTTCCAAGGATGTTACACTAAGACCAACTAGGTTTGAAAGGATGCGACTCCAGGACTTGCTTGGTATGGAACGATTCGACACCAGGACCAGCTTGGTTTACAAAGATACTACACCAAGACCAGCTTGGTTTCCAAGGATGCGACACCAAGCCTAGCCATGTTTCCAAGGATGAGACACCAAGCTCAGCTTTGTTTCCAAGGATGCGACACCAAGTCCAACTTGATTTCCAAGGATGGGATATCAAGCCCAGCTTGGTTTCGAAGGATGCGAAATAAAGCCTAGCCTGGTTTCGAAGGATGCGACACAAATCTAATCTTGGTTTCCAAGGATGCGAAACCAAGCCCAGCTTGCTTTCCAAGGATGCGATATCAAGCCCAGCTTGGTTTCCAAGGATGCTACACCAAGCCCAGCCATGTTTCCAAGGATGCGACACCAAGCCTAGTGTGGTTTCCGAAGATGGGATAACAAGACCAGCTTGGTTTCCAAGTATGCGATATTAGGACCAGCTTGGTTTCCAAGAAAGCGACATCAAGCCCAGCCATGTTTGCAAGGATGCGACACCAAGCCCAGTTTGGTTTCCAAAGATGCGATATGAAGACTAGCTTGGTGTCCAAGTATGGGTCACCAGGACCAGCTTGGTTTCCAAGGTTGCAACACTAGGTCCAGCTTGGTTTGCAAGGATGCGACACCAAGACCTGTTTGCTTTCCAAGTGTGCTACACCAAGACCAGCTTGGCTTCCAAGGATGCTACACCAAGACCAGCTTGGTTTCCAAGTATGCGACACCAAGGCCAGCTTGGCTTCCAAGAATGCGACACAAAGACCAGCTTGGTTTCCAAGGATGCAGCACCAAGGCCAGCTTGGTTACCAAGGATTCTACACCAAGACCACTTTGGTTTCTTAGGATGCTAGACCAAGAGCAGGTTGGTTTCCAAGTATGTTACACCAAGATCTGCTTGGTTTTCAAGGATGCTACACCAATACCAGCTTGGTTTCCAAGGATGCTACACCAAGACCAGCTTGGTTTCATAGAATGCTACAGCAAGACCAGCTTGGTTTCCAAGGATGCTACACCAAGACCAGCTTGGCTTCCAAGCATGAGATACCAAGACCAGCTTGGTTTACAAGGATGCCACACCAAGACCAACTTGGTTTCCAAGTATGCTACACCAAGACCAGCTTGGTTTCCAAATATGTGACACCAAGACCAGCTTCGTTTCCAAGGATGTTACACCAAGACCAACTAGGTTTGAAAGGATGCGACACCAAGACCAACTTGGTTTGCAAGGATGCGACTCCAGGACCAGCTAGGTTTGGAATGATTCGACACCAGGACCAGTTTGGTTTACAAAGATACTACACCAAGACCAGCTTGGTTTGCAAGAATGCGACACCAAGCAAAAGCAGCTTGGTTTCCAAGTATGCGGCACCAAGCCCAGCTTCGTTTCCAGTATGCGACACCAAGGCCAGCTTGGTTTCCAAGGATGCTATACCAAGTCCAGCTTGGTTTCCAAGGATGCTACACTAAGACCAGCTTGGTTTCCAGGGATGCTACACCAAGACTAGCTTGGTTTCCAAGTATGCTACACCAAGTCCAGCTTGGTTTCCAAGGATGCTACATAAAGACCAGCTTGGTTTCCAAGGATGCTACACCAAGACCAGCTTGGTTTAAAAGGATGCTGCACCAAGACCAGCTGGGTTTCCAAGGATGCTACTCCAAAACGAGCTTGGTTTCCAAGGATACTACACCAAGACTAGCTTGGTTTCAATTTATGCGACACCAAGACCAGCTTGGTTTGGAAGGATGCTACACCAAGACCGGCTTGGTTTCCACGTTTGCGACATCAAGACCAGTTTGGTTTCCAAGGATGTTACACCAAGACCTGCCTGGTTTCCACGGATTTTACGCCAAGACCAGCTTAGTTTCGAAGGATGCTACACCAATGCCAGATTGGTTTCCAACTATACGACACCAAGACCAGCTTGGTTTCCTAGGATACGACACCAAGACCAGTTTGGTGTCCAAGGATGCTACACCAAGACCAGCTTGGTTTCCAAGTATACGACATCCAGACCAGCTTGTTTTCCAAGTATACGACACCAAGACCAGCTCGGTTTCCAAGGATGCTACACCAAGACCGAAATGGTTTCCAAGTATACGACACCAAGACCAGCTTGGTTTCCACGGATACGACACCAAGACCAGCTTGGTTTCCAAGGATGCTACACCAAGACCAGCTTGGTTTCCAAGGATTCTATACCAAGACCAGATTAGTTTCCAAGTATACGACACCAAGATAGGCTTAGTTTCCAAGGATACTACACCAAGACCAGCTTTGTTTGCAAATATAAGACACCAAGACCAGATTGGTTTGCAAGTATACGACACCAAGACCTGCTTGGTTTGCAAGGATTCTACAACAAGACCAGCTTGGTTTCTAAATATGCAACACCAAGACCAGCTTCGTTTCTAAGAATGCTACACAAAGACCAGCTTGGTTTGCAACGATGCTACACCAAAACCAGCTTTGTTTTCAAGAATGCTACACCAAGAGCAGCTTGGTTTGCAAGGATGCTACACCAATATGAGCTTCGTTTCCAAGAATGCTACACCAAGACCAGTTTGGTTTTCAAGGATGCGACTCCAGGACCAACTTGGTATGCAAGGATGCAACAACAATACCAGCTTGGTTTGCAAGAATGCGGCACCAAGCAAAAGCAGCTTGGTTTCCAGTATGCGACACCAAGGCCAGCTTGGTTTCCAAGGATGCTACACCAAGTCCAGCTTGGTTTCCAAGGATGCTATACCAAGACCAGCTTGGTTTCCAAGGATGCTACATAAAGACCAGCTTTGTTTCCAAGGATGTTACATCAAGATCAGCTTGGTTTCCAAGGATGCTTCACCAAGACCAGCTTGGTTTCCATGGATGCTACACAAAGACCAGCTTGGTTTCCAAGGATGCTGCACCAAGACGAGCTTGGTTTTCAAGGATGCTACTCCAAAACCAGCTTGGTTTCCAAGGAAACTACACCAAGACCAGCTTGGTTTCCAGATGTGCGACTCCAAGACCAGTTTGGTTAGGAATGATGCTACACCAGGACCAGCTTGGTTTCCAAGTATGCGACACTAAGACCAGCTTGGTTTCCAGGTATGCTATATCAAGGCCAGCTTGGTTTCCAAGTATTTGACACCAAGACCAGCTTGGTTCCGAAGTACGCCATACTAAAACCAACTTGGTTTGCCAGGATGCTATAGCCTGATCGGCTTGGTTTCCACGTTTGCGACATCAAGAAGAGCTTGGTTTCCAAGGATGTTACACCAAGACCCACCTGGTTTCCAAGGATGTTACACCAAGACCCACCTGGTTTCCAAGGATGTTACACCAAGACCAGCTTGGTTTCGAAGGGTGCTACACCAATACCAGATTGGTTTCCAAGTATACGACACCAAGACCAGCTTGGTTTCCAAGGATACGACACAACCCCCAGTTTGTTTCCAAGGATGATACACCAAGACCAGCTTGGTTTCCAAGTATACGACATCAAGACCAGTTTGTTTTCTAAGTATACGACACCAAGACCAGCTCGGTTTCTAAGGATGCTACACCAAGAGCGGAATGGTTTCCAAGTATACGACACCAAGACTAGCTTAGTTTCTACGGATACGACACCAAGACCAGCTTGGTTTCCAAGGATGCTACACCAAGACCAGATTAGTTTCCTAGTATACGACACCTAGACCAGCTTGGCTTCCAAGTATACTACACCAAGACCAACTTTGTTTGCAAATATACGACACCTAGACCAGTTTGGTTTGCAAGTATACGACACCAAGACCAGTTTGGTTTGCAAGGATGCTACACCAAGACCAGCTTGGTTTCCAAATATGCGACACCAAGACCAGCTTCGTTCCCAAGAATGCTACACCAAGACCAGCTTGGTTTGCAACTATGCTGCACCAAGACCAGCTTCGTTTACAAGAATGCTACACCAAGAACAGGTTGGTTTGCAAGGATGCTACACCAAGAGGAGCTTCGTTTCCAAGAATGCTACACCAAGACCAGCTTGGTTATCAAGGATGCGACTCCAGGACCAACTTGGTATGCAAGGATGCGACACCAAGGAAGAGCAGCTTGGTTTCCAAGGATGCTACACCAAGACCAGCTAGGTTTCCAAGTATACGACACTAAGACCAGCTTGCTTTGCAAGGATGCTACACCAAGACCAGCTAGGTTTCCAAGTATACGACACTAAGACCAGCTTGCTTTGCAAGGATGCTACACCAAGACCAGCTTGGTTTGCAAGGAAGCGACACCATGGAAGAGCAGCTTGGTTTCCAAGGATGCTACACCAAGTCCAGCTAGGTTTCTAAGTATACGACACCAAGACCAGCTTGTTTTGCAAAGATGCTACACCAAGACCAGCTTGGTTTGCAAGGATGCGACTCCAGGACCAGCTTGGTTTGCAAGGATGCTACACCAGGAGCAGCTTGGTTTGCAAGGATGCG
Organism: Hymenopus coronatus; assembly: GCA_030762935.1. NCBI lineage: Eukaryota > Metazoa > Arthropoda > Insecta > Mantodea > Hymenopodidae > Hymenopus > Hymenopus coronatus. The sequence continues at coordinate 1,216,685 of CM060886.1, read as the reverse complement.
ACTCCAGGACCAGCTTGGTTTGGAAGGATGCTACACCAAGACCAGCTTGGTTTGCAAGGATGCGACACCAGGACCAGCTTGGTTTGCAAGGATGCGACTCCAGGACCAGCTTGGTTTGCAAGGATGCGGCACCAGGAACAGCTTGGTTTGCAAGGATGCTACACCAAGACCAGCTTGGTTTGCAAGGATGCGACACCAGGACCAGCTTGGTTTCCAAGTATGCTACACGAAGACCAGCTTGGTTTCCAAAGCTGCGACAGCAAGACCAGCTTGGTTGCCAAATCTGCGACACAAGATTTTCAAGCAAACTCTGCACTTCCTAAACTATTCTTTATATGAAACATTTTTACAAGAGTTTCTAAGGAGAGTGAATGGAATACATAGGTTTATGACTTGTTCATGACGAATGAAATAGTGGATCTTAACAACCTCTCAAATCTTGTTCATTCTGAATGGTTTTTTATAATTTGTTAAGCCTAAATAATAATGTTGACGCAAAATATATTTTTTTTACGTTAATCGTTTTAGAGATATTCATATCGCTTTGAATTTTAAGAAATCGAAAGTCATCCATTTTTTCTACCACTAATAGATAGATAGAGTGTTAAAACATATTAGAAGTAAATTCCTGGAGAAGGAAAACAGAGAATACATTTTATCGAATTTATCGGCAACTCGGTTTATAACAACTTAACAAGTTATATTATTAGCAGCATACAGGTGTTATATCAAAAAGAAAAAATGGAGGAAATATAAAGGCGCTGCCTTAAATGATTAAATCTGGAATATTTATTACTTGCATAAATCTATAGAGTATAATTTGTGTTAAAAATTAGAGGAAACACACTCCTGTACTCCATAGAATGGGAGTTAGCCGTGTGTTTCCTGTTAAGTGTTGCTCACGTTAGTACCCTGTGTAAAAGTGTACTTTAAATATAATTATTGTTTCTAAAATAATAGAATAAGATCATCTAATTAAATACTAGACTAAACAATGTTCATCATTTCAACTATCAGTTGCTTATCAAGCTATTCAATATTATCGGTGCTGCTATTATTTAAAAAATCAATTATAAGCCACGGCCAGGTAAAAATTAGCAGTGTATATTCACTTTTAAAACACGGTAAGAAAATCGCCAACGTTTGCTGAATAAGGCTTTATCTAGGAGGCACAAACGTTGCTATCCATCGACATAGCCCCCCCCCCCTCCCCGTGTCTCCTCAAGCGGCTACCAAGCTATATGGTCTTGCTACCTGAGGAAAGCGTATCACAGGCATGACGTAACTGGTTTACTGTCTTTTATCTGGACAGAAACATAATACAAAAATCTGTATTATTATTATTATTATTATTATTATTTTATTATTATTATTATCATTATTATTATTTTTAAAGGCTATTCTTTTTATGTATGTATATATATACACATATATATATATATATATATATATATATATATATATATATATATATATATGGCGATAAGCATTGCAGAAATTGTCTTCTTGCTTAGTTTCTTTTAAGTAGGAGAAAAACAAGGCTATAATGATAGTCAAACTTACTAGAAGCTCTTACCAACATATGCCCAGAACTAAAACAAAGACAATCTTATGACGACTTCCTCTTTGAGAAACATTTAGGTATTAAAAAGGTTTACTGCAATAAAATGGAATATTCTGAATATCTTACTCTATAAAGCAGTGTGGTATCTGACATAAAGATATGCCTTAACGAGATCTACAGATTTTGTAAAACACATCTGGAATAAAGACGCCTTTAGAGAGTATTCTTAAAGATATACATGAACATAAATGTCATGAAAATATCTTAAGAATAAAGTATTTTAATCAAAATCGTTATATCAATTTTTCAGAAAATGCACATCCTTAATCACTTTCCATTTCAAGACTAGTTTGGGGAGGGGGTGAATTTCTTTCTTCGCATTCTTGTCACATACCAAACTTAAATATCAAGTTTAACAATGTCATACTTTTCGTTTTTCAGAGCACACACTCTCATACACATAAACACGGATATCTTAAATTATATTGAAATATCGATATCAAATATTCCTCATGGTAAACGTTGAAGCACACGCTTTATGGCAAATAGCTTCTTTCTGTGTGTGAAATTAACTATTCCCGAGATATTATTCGTTATTCGTGTGAATGTTTACATACATATATTTTCTGAAATGGGAAATCGTAATTCATTTTCTCGTTTTATTTCTTGGTTATAGTAAGATAACATTATTTTAGAGTGACATATTGATCGTTTATTAAAAATATTTACTTTTTAACGGTTAAGGGGATACATAGATCTTAAGTTGTCATTTTCAGTCTGAAAATCACTTTTAGTGATTTCCGGTGAAAATTAGGACATTTAATCTTGTTACATATTTCCGAAGTCTCTTGATATTTATAGCTGTAATAGACTGCGCCATTTTTGGAAGCCTGCAGCCTTTAAATGCCATCAATGTTCTCTTGTTTGCACTGTGTCTACAAGAAAATATGTAACAAACATTATTTGAATGTTTATATTCATAGATAAAGGAATAATGACAATAATTGGGAATGTGTAGAGAAAGTCATGGCACAACAGTCCATTTCTTTTTAATGCTATTGTGTAATCTAGTAGTGCAGTTTGTACATCCCTTACACTGTTTACAACTTAGTACTTAGTTTTGCATTTGTTTCAAATGAACACATAATCTTAACACACACGAGATGAGTTTGTGGAACATCTTTTGTGTCTCATTCTTTGTTTTCTTCTTTAATGTTCTAGGGATGATGCTCATAAAAATCTTAAAGTCATTCCATGCTGCCTCGGCATTCACAATGAAATAAAAACACTCAATCCTTTATCGCACATTAGTGGCAGTAGAGAGCATTCATGCAAAATATTATTTTTCTATATATAGGGTCTTTTCGAAAGTCACTTCAAACTTTAAATCGCTGTTATATATATTTGCGATAGGAAAAATACAAACATGAGAAATCACATGCTGAGCAACAATGATGTTCTATAAACATTGGGAAGATGTACCCCGTTGTCTTGTTCAACGTGCACCATTCTTTCTGTAACTCCATGCACAACATTTTCCAGATAATGTCTTGAATGTCTGATAGCATCTTTAGGTTGCTGTTGGGTTGTTAAACATGTCAGGAAAACTCGTTCATTAAGATAACCCAACAACCAAATGCCAGCTGGAGGACCAGATCCCAAAGATTTGGGTAATTGTTTTGATACGTGTAGACATGGGTGGAGATAAGTGTAGATATGGGGTGGAGATAAGTCCGGACATGGGGTGGAGATAAGTGTTGATATGTGATGGAGATAAGTGTAGATATGTGATGAAGATAAATGTAGATATGTGGTGGAGATAAGTGTAGATATGTGGGGGAGATAAGAGTAGATATGGGTGGAAATAAGTGTAGATATGTGGTGGAGATAAATGTAGATATGTGGTGGAGATAAGAGTAGATATGGGTGGAAATAAGTGTAGATATGTGGTGGAGATAAATGTAGATATGTGGGGGAGATAAGAGTAGATATGGGTGGAAATAAGTGTAGATATGTGGTGGAGATAAATGTAGATATGTGGTGGGATTAAGTGTAGATATGTGATAGAGATAAGTGTAGATATGTGGTGGAGATAAGTGTAGATATGTGGTGGGATTAAGTGTAGATACGGGGTGGAGATAAGTGTAGATACGGGGTGGACATAAGTGTAGACATGGGGTGGAGATAAGTGTAGATATGTGTAGATATGTGGTAGAGATAGGTGTACATATGGGTGGAGATAAGTGTACATATGGGTGGAGATAAGTGTATATATGGGTGGAAATAGGTGTTGATATGGGTGGAGATAAGTTTTGATATGGGTGGAGATAAGTGTTGGTATGGGCGGATATAAGTGTTGGTATGCGTGGAGATAAGTATATATATATGGGTGGAGATAAGTGTGGATATGGGTGGAGATAAGTTGTGGATATGGGTGGAGATAAATATAGATATGTGTGGAGATAAATGTGGACATGGGTAGAGATAAGTATAGATAAGGGTGAAGATAAGTGTTAATATGGGTGGATATAAGTGTTGATATGGGTGGATATAAGTGTTGATATGGGTGGATATAAGTGTTGATATGGGTGGAGAAAAATTTTAATATGGGTGGATATAAATGTTGATATAGGTGGAGATAAGTGTGGATATGGGTGGAGATAAGTGTTGGTATGCGTGGAGATATGTATAGACATTGGTGGAGATAAGTGTTGATATGGGTGGAGATAAGTGTTTATATGGGTGGAGAGAAGTGTTGATATGGGTGGATGTAAGTGTTGATATAGGTAGATAAATGTGTTGATATAAGTGGAGATAAGTTTTGATATGGGTGCATATAAGTTTTAATATGGGTGGAGATAAGTGTTAATATGGGTGGATATAAGTGTTAATATGGGTGGATATAAGTATAGATATGGATGGAGATAAGTGTTAATATGGGTGGAGATAAGTGTTAATATGGGTGGATATAAATATAGATATGGGTGGAGATAAGTGTTGATATGGGTTGAGATAAGTATAGAAATTGGAGGAGATAAGTGTTGATATGGCTGGAAATAAGTGTTGATATGGATGGAGATAAGTGTTGATATGGGTGGAAATAGGTGTTGATATGGGTGGAGATAGTTTTGATATGGGTGGAGATAAGTGTGGATATGGGTGGAGATAAGTGTTGGTATGCCTGGAGATAAGTATATATATATGGGTGGAGATAAGTGTGGATATGGGTGGAGATAAGTGTGGATATGGGTGGAGATAAGTGTGGATATGGGTGGAGGTAAATATAGATATGTGTGGAGATAAATGTGGACATTGGTAGAGATATATATATAGATAAGGGTGGAGATAAGTGTTAATATGGGTGGATAAAAGTGTTGATATGGGTGGATATAAGTGTTGATATGGGTGGATATAAGTGTTGATATGGGTGGATATAAGTGTGGATATGGGTGGAGATAAGTGTTAATATGGGTGGATATAAGTGTTGATATGGGTGGATATAAGTGTTGATATGGGTGGATATAAGTGTTGATATGGGTGGATATAAGTGTTGATATGGGTGGAGATAAGTGTTAATATGGGTGGATATAAGTGTTGATATAGGTGGAGATAAGTGTGGATTTGGGTGGAGATAAGTGTTGGTATGCGTGGAGATAAGTATAGATATTGGTGGAGATAAGTGTTGATATGGGTGGAGATAAGTGTTTATATGGGTGGAGATAAGTGTTGATATGGGTGGATATAAGTGTTGATATAGGTAGATAAAAGTGTTGATATAAGTGGAGATAAGTATTGATATGGGTGGATATAAGTGTTAATATGGGTGGAGATAAGTGTTAATATGGGTGGATATAAGTGTTAATATGGGTGGATATAAGTATAGATATGGGTGGAGATAAGTGTTAATATGGGTGGATATAAGTGTTAATATGGGTGGATATAAATATAGATATGGGTGGAGATAAGTGTTGATATGGGTGGAGATAAGTGTTAATATGGGTGGTGATAAGTGTTGATATGGGTGGAGATAAGTGTTGTTATTGGGTGGATATAAGTGTTAATATGGGTGGATATAAATATAGATATGGGTGGAGATAAGTATAGATATGGGTGGAGATAAGTGTTAATATGGGTGGTGATAAGTGTTGATATGGGTGGAGATAAGTGTTGTTATTGGGTGGATATAAGTGTTAATATGGGTGGATATAAATATAGATATGGGTGGAGATACGTGTTGATATGGATGGAGATACGTATAGATATGGGTGGAGATAAGTATAGAAATGGGTGGAGATAAGTGCGGATATGGGTGGTGATAAGTGTTGATATGGGTGGAGATAAGTGTTGTTATTGGGTGGATATAAGTGTTAATATGGGTGGATATAAATATAGATATGGGTGGAGATAAGTATAGATATGGGTGGAGATACGTGTTGATATGGGTGGAGATAAGTATAGATATGGGTGGAGATACGTGTTGATATGGGTGGAGATAAGTATAGATATGGGTGGAGATACGTGTTGATATGGGTGGAGATAAGTATAGATATGGGTGGAGATAAGTATAGAAATGGGTGGAGATAAGTATAGAAATGGGTGGAGATAAGTGCGGATATGGGTGGAGACAAGTATAGATATGTGTGGAGATAAGTGTGGATATGGGTGCAGATAATGTTTCTAGTGTGGAAGTCCTGTATCATGTCATAGAAGCGCTCTTGTATCCTTGTCTTCTTCGAAGAAACAAGGGACAAAGGTGATTTGTGAGTTGGCGTCAATAGGTTTGATCTCAATCATGTTACAATATCTTACAGCAGTAAAATAACGCTACTACTGGTTTAGACAACTAAACTGTGACCATGATAACGGTGAACTGAAAAAATGTAAACAAAGCTTATTACTTGCCCAGTGTGACACGTTCATTTTTTTTAAAATCCTATTTGTTTGATTTTAATCGAGATAAAACTTTCTGAAGAATTAGATACGGAGGGCCTTATAGATTTAAATAATGAGTGATAGTGAACTTGATTTTGTATTCTGCCCTTAAAATCCCTTATTCTTTCAATGGCTTCGCGATAACGTTAGCAAGACTTTAGAATAAGTCAAAATATTGAACCACACGAACCATTCCTAATGGATATTACCAAAAGAGCTATTTGGAATGATTAAAGATATATACTTATTTTCTGTACTAGTCCATCGCTTAACGTGGACCAATTATACAAGATTACAAAATGTTCACTCAGAATGAAGTGAATTCACAGGTTCCCAGAAAATTTAAGATAGGTATACATCCTATTTATCATGTAAATATTATTAATATATCCTACTTTAATCGAAATCGTTAGAGCCATTGTTAAGAAAATAAAAAATATTCCTTATAAAGAGTATTTGGCTGTGATATTTGTACTATATATCTGGAAGATATTAACTTGAATACCAAGTTTGGTATTTATCCAAATTCTCGTTTTTGAGTTAGCTGTGCAAGAGCACTCAGCACACAAACCTTGTGCAAAATACTTGTTTTCGTTTCGGGTATCCTCAAAGGAGAAGGTAAAACTGTACTGAGATGAATACCTTTAATGTGTAATCTCTGGATTCATAATAATGTGTCGAAGTGTATATCCGTTTTATTTAATTTATGGAGATGATATGAAACAACTCGAAAATTAAAACTATTTAGAAGTAGTCAACAAAATATCCTATCCAAATAAAATAGTTCTGTGCGAAGGCAAACAGCAAAAATGAAAAAAAGATATGATCATTTCTGTCTTATTTAGTTGCACACCATACTTGTATTTTAATGTGAGTAACCACGTTCTGCGCTCCCACATTAATAAGAAGTGCATACACGTTGTTCCCGAGAGCCAGATCTGGTTGTGTGTGTGACAGAGATGGTTCAGGTACAAGCTGCTCCTATGTACCAACCGCAATCCGATTCCAACTGTTACCCTTACCAGTGGTACACAATCTTCAGATATCTGATTCATGACAAGCAGTAGTCGTAGTGGTAGTTTTTTATATATAAGGAGGGGGAAAACCCTCATGGGCATCAGGGAAGATAGCCCTGATGTGCCGGACTCTTACCGACTAAGAAAACCCCTCTTTTCCGTTGGAATCCTACTTGGAACTACCTAAAAACAGGTGACACATCAATTAGGAAACCTGAGACCTTATAGTGTATTATATCTTTGTCTTTCATTTCTCTCTGCTTCCTTTGTACTCATTATCTCTGTGACCATTGATTGTATTAATTTCCAATTGTGCCGAGTCTGAGCCAAAATATCAATCATATTATCTGTATGTAGCTCAATACCCAAACTCATGTAGATGTTTTCTCTCTGCCTTTGCCATCGTTTGCAGGACAATAAGGTATGTTCCACTGTATCCACATCATCACAATAGTCACACTGGTCATTTTCTCGTACTCCGATCCTCTTCAAATAGGCATTAATAGACATGTGTCCTGTAAGTGCCTGTGTCATATAACAATTTATATTCCTGTGTTTACATGTTATCCACTTGTCTATTTTTGGAATTAATCTTTTAGTCCATTGGGCCTTTTCAACATTTTGCTCCCACGCCTGCTGCCACTGATTCATCATAATTTCTCGCTCCTTTAATTTCGCCTCTTTTCTGTTTCCTTCAACTTTAAATACATTTGTCCTTTCACGTATCTGTAGCTCAGTAGGAAGAATACCAGTAATTACTTGTAACGCCACAGTAGACGCAGTCTTTTACGCACTTGCGACCCATAAAAGTATTTTTCTTTGTGACTTCTCCACGTTTTGTTTACATCTCTTGATTTCCAAAACTTCTTGGCACACCGCACAGCCATACAGTAATATTGAATGCGGAGCTCCACTCAGGACTAGCCTCTTGTAATATTGAGGTCCACTTATATTTGGCATCATCCTAGATAATGCTTCAGTTTTTCCATCTGTCTTTTCGGTTACTGCATTAATATGTTGTCCAAATTTTAAATGACTTCCCAAGACTATCCCCAAATATGGTAATGCATTAATTGGAGTTATTTTTGTACCTTTTATTTCAAAAGTAATACTTTCCAAATTTCTCTTTCCTTTCAGGATAACAGCTTCTGTCTGTAAATCATTTAATGTAAGCCACCTGTCGATTCTCTTCAGTGCCTCATTTGCTCTAAGAATAAGGTACTCTTCATCTTGTGCTGCAGCTACTATAGCTAAATCATCAGCATAAGCTATAGCTCTAATATTTTCTCCAAGGTCAAGATCTAATATTCCGTAATAGGCAACGTTCCATAACGTTGGTCCAAGCACTGATCCCTGAGGAACTCCCATTTGCACATCTTTCTTTATGCCTGCAACACTGAGTTTCCTATTAGTAAAATAACTTTCAATAAAATTCACCAAGTATGTAGATATTTGTCGTTTTTTTAGCTCTTTAATAATAAGACTCCAAGTCACAGTATTAAAAGCATTTGTTATATCTAATGTCACAAGTGCACACCATTTACCTGTTGACCTTTCAACAATGTCGATATCTTCTACCACAGCTTGTACTGTTGACATTCCCCTTCTAAAACCAAACTGGTATTCCGAAAAACCCCCCTTATCTTCTAACTCCTTCTCTAGACGTTCTCCCAGCAGAAATTTCAACAGCTTACCCATAGTGTCTAAAAGGAAAATTGGCCTAAATGCATTATTGGCCTCCAAAGGTTTTCCTTATTTTCATAGTAAGCATACTCGTGCAATTTTCCATCTTACTGGGAATTCTTGTGTCCGTAACAAATTATTAAAAGTTGCTAATAAAAAATCAGGGACCATTTTGATCATTATTGTAACTGCCTCGGGTGGGATATTATCAAGCCCGGGTATTTTTCCACATTTCATCCCTTCCCTTGCCGTATAAGTTCCTCTTTAGTAAAAGGTTTTACACTTTTATCAATATTTCCCCTTTTCCAATAGTCCACTTTATTTGGAAAAGGGTAGAAACTATATCAATCTTTCGTTCTTTACATCAGTTATAAGGCATTGTCGGACTTTTCAGGTGTTTTAGAACAATGTTATAACCGTTTCCCCATAAATTACCTTCCAGCTCATTGCAGAGGTCTTTCCAATTTTTTATTTTGGCTCTTATTATATTCTTTTTTAGTTTTTTTCCTCTTTACTTTGTATTCTCTAGTTATTTCTTCAAGCTGTAAGTCATTTATATCCACCCTTCCTCTACGTCGTGTTATCTTCCTCTTAATTGCAAAACTTTCTTTCCCATTTGTCTCGATTTCTTCATTCCACCAAAGAGGAGCTTTCCGGTTTTGACATTTTCCATGTACTCACATACTTTTTCTATACGTCTGACTAACAACTTCCATACAGTGGGGTACACTCACTTTTTGTTTTCCTTTTAGAGTACTAGTTTTTTCTTCCAATGCTTGCTGAAAAATGTCCTTGAGAAACATTATTTTATGACTTTCTTTGTCTCCCTTCTTCTTTTCCTCTACTCTCACTTCAAAGTATATGGGGCTGTGATCACCATCATCCAGCACCTTCCAAATTAAAATTTTCCTAGCTATATTTTGCGTTTAGCAAGTAATATCGATGAATGATTCACTCGTTCTTCTAATAAAGGTTGGTTTTCTCCCAGTATTATGTATTACCAAATTTAAGGAAGAGCATTTCTAAGATAAGAGCATCTTCTCGGAAACAATCTGTGTCCTTCCACTTTACATTTTATGCAATATGCTCTACTTGTGCATTCTATTGCCTTGTGCCCATTTTGACCTCAGTTCATACAAAGTGCCCATCTATCAGGACCAGTGCATTTCACCGCATTATGTGAAATCTCCAGACATCTAAAACACCTTATGACTGGAATTCTTTCACGAATAGGACAATTTACCCATCCTATCCGTATTTTTCGTTTCTTTAAGAGATGCACTGCCTGTGTACCTTCGAGGGTTGTGGTCACCGCCTGGTTTCCATCTCTAAATGGTCTCAGTGCACCAACTATAAGCTCACATTCTTTAGCCCCTGTTTCTAGAGACAGGGCCGATTCTACTTCCTCTCTTCTGGTAATTATATCCATTCCGTACATATACAGTGTTTTGGTTTTCTTTGTTTAAAACACTTTTACTCCCTCAAGTTTCTGTTTTAATTCTTTACTTAATATCCCAGCCGCCTCTTTTCCTACATCTACAGTAAGTCGCAGACTTCCGGTTGCAGTTCTCTTCACTTTATCTATGCGAATTCCTATCTTTTCTATATCTACCTTATCTTTTACCTCTTTTAGTGTATCTGCATAACTCTTTTCTTGGGATTTTATAATAATTTCCTCGTTTCGTACAATCCTGGGCTTTATATTTGTTATTCTTTGCTTATCTAACCGTTGTCTATCCTTTGAAATTGTGTAGTTTACGTTACATTTCACTTTGGTCATCAGGAACTCCAACATTTTTCCTACATAATCCCTATTTAAACCTTCTGGTGTAATAAATACTAGGTTACTTGTTTTCTCATTTATAACTTTTTGTCTTAACACTTTAATTAAGGAGTAAAAGTCCTTCATATCATTAACTTCTCGTTCTATAGTGTAGGGTAACAAATATATCACCCTTTTTGATGCTTTTATCCTTTCCCTATATCTTATCTTGGTTTCCTTAACAATATACTCAAGCTGTCCATCCTCACACCCTTCTTCAAGCATTTCCTTTTTTTTGGGTATAATTTAAATACCTCCTTAGCAATACCTTACTCCCCCTTTTCTTTGGGTTCCATAACGATAGCTATGTCACTTTCGACTCCCGTTTTAAATGGGTTGCCAGCTATTAACTTTACTGCGCGAAAACATTTTTCTGGCCATTCTACTTCTAGGAGTAATGACAGATCCTCGTATGTCCCTCTGCCACCGCCCTTTCTATTCCGGATATATCTTCATAGCCAGAATGAGTCATTTCTGTCTGAGTACCTGTAGTGACTCTATTTGTCCATTTACATTTACATGTCTCTCTTCTATCTTGATATTTTTTGCCCTGCATGTCTAAACTTATCTTACTATTGCTTGGTTTTTTGGCTTTTATTTTCCTTCAGAAAAAAGGAACTGCAGAAAACCTTTTGTTCATAGCGTCGACCTGGAAAAAGATACTCTCTATCATTCTCATTATATCTGTCTTCGTATTAGGTATGGTCTTTACCAAATTCCTCAGTTCAATCGAAGTTTTTTCCAGCTTTTCCATTCCGTTCTTAAAATCATGAAAATCTTCTGATAAGGTGCCTCCTTCTCTTTGCCTTTTGTTAGATGAATCTACCTTTTCAATCTCTTCTTTTCAGCTTTCTTCATCAGTCACATCATTCATGCCGATCCACGCCTCAAAAAAGGCGGTGACAGCCTAACTAAGGGTCTTTACTCAAAAGGATTCTTTATAGTATTCAAACTTTCAGAAACTAAGCCTTTTTTTCTCTCCCATGCACCATAGTTCCAGCAACTTTTTTCTGCACTTCAGCCCGGTTCCCTACTGAAGTTCGTTGTGGTAGTAATGGTAGTGGTAGTGGTAGTGATAGCGGTGGTAGTGGTAGTGGTAATGGTGGTAGTAGCGGTACTGGTAGTGGTGTTAGTAGTAGTTGTAGTAGTGGTATTGGTAGTGGTGTGGTGATGGCGATAATGGTAGTGGTGGTAATGGTAGTGGTGGTAGTAGTGGTAATGGTATTAGTGGTACTGGTGGTAGAAGTAGTGGTGTTCTGCTGGTGGTGGTAATGTTGCTAGTGTTGGTGCTGGTATTAGTGGTTGTGGTAGTGGTGGTGGTAGTGTTGGTAGTAAGTGATGGCAGTGTTGGCAGTGGTGGTATTGGTGATGTTGCTCTTGGTAGTGGTATGGTGGTAGTGTTGGTAATAGTAGTAGTTCTGGTGGTGGTACTTGTGGTGGTATTGGTTATGGTGGTAGTGTTGGTGGTGGTAGTGTTGGTGGTGGTAGTGTTGGTAATGGTAGTGGTTCTGTTAGTGGTACTTGTGGTGGTGTTGGTTATGGTGGTAGTGGTGGTGGTAGTTGTAGTGGTGGTGAAGATAGTGCTGTTGTGGTGGTGATAGTGGTGGTTGAGGTTGTCGTGGCGGTGGTAGTATTGGTGGTCGTGGTAGTGTTGGTGGTGGTAGTTGTGATAATGGTGATGGTAGTGGCCGTAGTGTTGGTATTGTTGGTAACGGTGGTAGTGTTGATGGTGCAAGTAGTGGTGGTGGTGTTGGTAGTTGTGGTAGTTGAGGTTGTCGTGGTGATGGTAGGGCTGTTGGTGGGAGTAGTCGTGCTAGTGTAGGTGGTGGGGGTAATTGTGGTGGTAGTAGTTGTGCTAGTGGTGGTAGCGTTGGTGGTTGGAGTAGTGGTGGTAGTGGTGGCACTAGTGGAGGTAGTACTGGTGTTGGTGTTGATAGTGGTGGTGGTGTTAGTTGTGGTGGTGCAGTGGTGGTACTGCTGGTAATGTTGATGGTGGTGCTGATGATGGTGGTAGTGTTGGCGATGGTGGTAGTAGTGTCAGTGTTGCTGATGATGTTAGTATTGGTAATGGTGGTAGTGTTGGTGGTGGGATAAGGGTTTCTGGCTGTGGTAGTGGTGGTAGTGTTAGAGGTGGAAGTAATGGTGGTAGTGCTGGAAGTATTAGTGATGGCAGTAGTGGTTGTGGTGGATTTGGGGATGTAGTGGTGGTAATGTTGGCGGTGGTGGTATTATAGTGGTAGTCTTGGTATTGGTGGTAGTGTTGGTGGCAATGGTGGTTTATGTAGTGGTCGTGGTGGTAGTGTTAGTGGTGGGAGTAGTGGCTGTGGTTGTGGTGGTTTTGGGTTTGTAGTGGTGGTAGTGGTGGAAGTGTTAGTAGTTGTAGTGGTAGTAGCTGTGGTGGTTTTGGGGGTGTAGTGCTGTTGTTGCTACTGGTAGTGGGCTGGTTGTAGTGTGGCTGGCAGAGGAATTAAGGGCGTAGTGCTGGTGTTGGTAGTGGTAGTGGTGTTGTTCGTAGTGGTAGCGGTGGTGGTTGTAATGTTGCTAGCAGTTGTATTAAGGGAGTGATGCTGGTGTTGGTAGCGGTAGTGGTGGTGTTAGTTTTGGTATTGGTGGTTGTAGTGTTGTCGGCAGTAGTAAACAGGGTGTAGTGGTGGTGTTGAAAGTGGTAGTGGTGGTGGTCGTAGTGTTGCTGGCAGTGATAAACAGGGTGTAGTGGTGGTGTTGAAAGTTGTAGTGGTGGTGGTTGTAATGTTGCTGGCAGTAGAAATAAGGTTACAGTTGTGAGGTTGGTAGTGTTACTGGTGGTGTTGGTAGTGGTAGCGGTGGTGTTGTTAATGGTAATTGTGGTGTTCGTAGTGGTAGCGGTGATGGGTGTAGTGTTGCTGGCAGTAATAATAAGGGTGCAGCGGTGGTAATTGCGGTGGTAATTGTGGTGTAGATAGTGGTAGCGGTGGTGGTTCTAGTGTTGCTGGCAATGGTAATAAGGGCGTAGTGGTGTTGCTGATAGTGCTATCCGTAAGGGTTGAAGTGTTGCTGGCAGTGGTAATAAGGTTTGTAGTGATGGTGTTGGTAGTGGTAGTGGTGTTAGGTGTAGTGCTGCTGGCAGTTGTAATAAGGATGTAATGGTGGTGTTAGTAGTGGTAGGGGTGGTTTTTGATAGTGGTAGTGGTTGTAGTGGTTTTTGGTAGTTGTTGTGGTGGTGTTGGTAGTGGTATTGTTGGTTTTTGGTAGTGGTAGTGGTGGTGATGATAGTGGTTGTGATGGTGTTGGTGGTGGTTGTGGTAGTAGTGATGCAGGCATTAGTAATAAGGGTGATGTTGGTGGTGGTTGTGGTAGTGTTGGTATTTGTAGTGGTAGTGATGCTGTTTTTAGTGGTAATGGTGGTGTTGGTAGTAGTAGTTGTGGTGTTGGTAGTGGGAGTTGTGGTATTGGTAGTGGTGGTGGTGGTTTTGGTAGTGGTAGTTCTGGTAGTGTAAGTGCTGGTGTTTCTAGTGGTGGTTGTAGTGTTGCTGGCAGTAGCAATAAGTCTGTAGTGGTGATGTTGTTAGTGGTTATAGTGGTGTTGTTAGTTGTAGTGGTGGTGTTAGTATTCGTGGTGATGTTAATAATGGTGGTGGTGGTTTTGGTAGTGGTAGTGCTGGTGTTGATAGTGGTGGTGGTTGTGGTTGTAGTGTTGCTGGCAGTAGCAATAAGAGTGTAGTGATGTTGCTAGTGGTTATGGTGCTATTGTTAGTTGTAGTGTCGGTGTTGGTAATCGTGTTGGTGGTGTTGGCAGTGGTAGTGGTGGTGTTGGTAGTGGTGGTGTTGGTAGTGGTGGTGTTGGTAGTGTTGGTAGCAGAAGCAATAAGGGTGTAGTGGTGGTTTTGGTAGTAGTAGTGGTGGTTTGGTAGTGGTAGTGATGTAGTTGTTAATGGTAGTTGTGGTGTTGCTGGTAATGTTGCTGGCAGTAGCAATAAGGGTGTAGTTATGGTGTTGAAAATGGCCGTGGGGGTGTTGATAGTTTTGCTGGCAGTAGCAATAAGTGTAGTGGTGTTTTGTAGTAGTAGTTCTGCTTTGGTAGTGGTAGTAGTAGAGTAGCTAATGTTACTTGTGGTGTTGGTAGTGGTAGTAGTGTAGTTGGTTGTGTTGATAGCGGTAGTGGTGGTGGAGTTGTTGGTTGTTTTGATGGCAGTAGCAATAAGGGTGTAGTGGTGATTTGTTAGTGGTAGTGGTAGTGATGTTGTTAGTGTACTGGCAGTAGCAATACGTGCGTAGATGTGGTGTTGGTAGTGGTAGTGGTGTTGTTGTTAGTTGTAGTGTTGGTGTTGGTAATGGTAATGGTGTTGTTTTTAGTGTTACTCGCAGCAGCAATAAGGGTGTAGTGGTGATGTTGGAAGTGGTACTGGTGTTGTTGTTAGTGTTGATGGCATAGCAATAAGAGTGTAGTGGTGGTGTTGGTAGTGGTAGTGGTGTTGTTAATGTTGCTGGCAGTAGCAATAAGGGTGTAGTGGTGGTGTTGGTAGTGGTACTGGTGTTGTTTTAAGTGTTGCTGGCAGTAGCAATAAGGGTGTAGTGGTGGTGTTGGTAGTGTTAATGGTGGTGTTGGTAGTGTTAATGGTGGTGTTGGTAGTGTTAATGGTGGTGTTGGTAGTGGTACTGTCGGTAGTGGTAGAGGTGGTGTTGGTAGTGGTAATGGTGGTGTTGGTAGTGGTAGTGGTGGTGTTGGTAATGGTAGTGGTGTTGGTAGTTGGAATGGAGGTGTTGGAAGTGGTAATGGTGGTTTTGGTGGTTGTAATTGTGGTGTTGGTAGTGGCAATGGTGGTGTTGGTGGTTGTAATGGTGGTGTTGGTAGTGGTAATGGAGGTGTTGGTAGTGGCAATGGTGGTGTTGGTGTTTGTAATGGTGGTGTTGGTATTGGTAATGGATGTGTTGGTAGTGGCAATGGTGGTGTTGGTGGTTGTAATGGTGGTATTGGTAGTGGTAATGGAGGTGTTGGTAGTGGTAATGGAGGTGCTGGTAGTGGCAATGGTGGTGTTGGTGGTTGTAATGGTGGTATTGGTAGCGGTAATGGAGGTGCTGGTAGTGGTATTGGTGTTGTAGTGGTAATGGAGGTGTTGGTAGTGGTACTGGTGTTGATGGTGATAGTGATGGTGTTGGTAGTGATAGTTGTGGTGGTGTTGGTGGTGGTAATGGAGCTGTTGGTAGTGGTATTGGTGGTGGCATTGTGGTGTTGGTGGATAAAATGGTGGTGCTGGTAGTGGTAATGGAGGTGTTGGTAGTGGTAATGGTGTTTTGGTGGTTGTAATGGTGGTGTTGGTAATTATAATTGTGGTGGTGTTGGCGGTGGTAGTGATGGTGGTTTTGTTGGTAGTGATAGTGGTGATGGTTGTAGTGTTGCCGGCAGTAGCAATAAGGAGCGTATTTGAGGTATGTTATAATTGCACATTTACCTCAAATTTTGATGTTAATCAGCCATGCCCAAGTTTAAGGTGCAGAAGGAAGACTCAGTATATCATTCGACTGCTTGTGAAGCTTTGGGGCATGTTGTTGTGCTACCTAATGGAAATCTTGTAACCAAAATCTCTCATCGCCATCTAGTTTATCTTTTTATGTTCTAGTTTGGTGATTGGTTTTACCTTGATGGAGTCTGTCATTATCTGCCGCTAAGAACGGTGTACTGAACCTAATATCTGAATCAAATTATCGTGTATAGTTACTGCCATGTTGAATTTTAATTCAACTCTTTTTAGAGGGGCTTTTTTCTCTTATGTACCTTAGTGGAGCCAAATTTTGGCACTAAATGTGATGAAAATGCGCTATTTGGAAATTAAACCCCTGTACAATGGTTTTCTCAGCTTTCAACGTATTTCTATTCCATCCATGTTTGTTTAATTTTGCAGATAATTCCACTTTTGGTTTGCGTAGAGATTCCGATAAAGAAATGAGTATTATACTTGTTGCGCTTCGAAGCTTTTGTACATTTGTTTCAGAGCAGCACATTAGCTACCGAACACTTTAATATAATAATATGACACTAAGTGTGTTATTTTGGGTCGGGGTGACGAGTCTGGTCATGCCTGCTATAGACGCAAGCAGCACGTGTTCTCCGGGGAGGGGGAGCGGATGATGTAGTAGAGAGAACCCTCCTGTCGTACCTTGCAATCTCTCAAACGCTACTCCGTCTGTTCTCTCTAAACAATAGTCATTATAATAAACATTTATTGTTGAAGAGCTTCAATCTTCTCTTAGAAAACACAAGAGCGCAGGATCTCTTGGCGGTGCATGTTGTTTCTGTCTCAGAATAAGAGTAACTGGTTAATATATACAGCTGGGTATGACATAATGAAGAATATTCTGATGTGTTCAATTCATATGATTTTCTCTATTCTCTATCGTTTATTAGTTGGTATACAATCTATTTTTACGAAAGTTTATTATTTACTATTTACTTCATTCTAGTCGGGATATAGCTTTTCAGAAATAGTTCGAATACGCATTTCATTGTAGATAATAAGGGAATGCTTAAGAACTGGGCATTATATTCTGACCTTAAAAGTTCTTACTTGTTTCATTCAGTCGTGAGAAACAACTGAATCTTGACAAGAGTTTATAAGAATGAGAAACGCACTGGTTAATTTGAACCATTAATTCCGGATATCTCCATAATGCCATAAAGTCATTCACTTTTTTTGTTTTAATATTTTCGATTATCGCTTACTGTACTTTGGAAGGAATAGAACTTCACATCCTATTGCTAGAAAATTCAAAATATGCATTTTGTTTTTATGTATATTTCTTTAATAGTTTGTATTTTGATCTAAACCGTTTGAGCCATTTTGATAAATTAAAAAAAATCGGTAAATGTTACATGGGGAGAGGTATTTGGTTTTAAATCTTTGTATTGCATGTCAACGACTCCGATTATTGGCAAGGTCACTCTCGCTAGATCTCTATTGACCAGTTTTGATGTCAATACATGGCAGTTGGTCCACATTTCCTAAAATTAGGGCAGTCCAGCCCTTAAAAATTGGATTTCAGGGATTCTATTATATTTATAACAAAATGTGTAGTGTGATTGTTTGTGCATTAATGTGAAGCACATAAAACATAAACTTGTGTAACCAGTAATAAACGATAGAGGGCAGAGAAAGGTAAGTTCGATGCTAACATGTACATACAGGCTGCAACAAACAACTATACGTTGTTTCTGGGCCTCGGACAGACATGAAAATAAATTAATACATAGAATTGATAAAGTTGTTGTTTCTAAAAATACATAAAATGACTTTAGAACCTATTTTTACCTGCTTTAAAATCTTGGTCTAAAATATTTGAAACTCATAAAAGTAAGTAGTAATGTTGTAATTTGATTCTGCATTTTCAAGCTATGTTTTGAGCTCCAACCCCAAGATGGAGAAGTTAAAAACATTGTTCAAAGTTTAGATGCAAGTATTGCTTCAGTAAAGAGAGATTTACCTCATAAAGTCACATTCTTGTTCGCATTATTACTCACTCACCTTTAACCTTCGAGAGAACTTGTCTATAATTGAAGAAGCAAACGAAAAAGTATGTCTGTCCTCTGGCTCTATTGTGCATAAATTTCACAAAAAATGAATACAATGCTTAAAAATTGGAGGCTTATTAGCCCCTCGTACCGTGAATTGTGTAATGTGTGGTAAATGTACACAAGATGATGTCAGTTGCTCTTTCTGCAAACAAACAGATGTTAACGGACAAGAGATGCAATTTTCTGTTTGCAAAATTTAGAAAAAAGTGTTATATATGCTGTTTATAGTAGTGATTGTGGATATGCGATATTTTGTGAAACTATATAAATCTGCTCGTACTCTTATAAAAGTATATCAAGCATAGGGTGGTAAGTGGATAAGTTTAAGTATTTGTCACGTTTGAGATCGATGGGAAGATCCAGTATTTGCAGCTATTTTTGTTATTTTCTAAATTTATGTTCCTGAGGTCAATTTCCGATGTTTTTAGATGGCTATTATTTCCTATCCGTTTTAAACACGCATGATCCTCTTCTGCCCTCTGCCCTGCCCGACTATAGGTGCAGTGGTGCATTTAAACACAGCAGGGCCGTTCAGAGCACATTGTACTATACAATGCTCTTAGTAAACGGACAAAATGAGATGCGCTATTTACAGTTACGCACCTCCCATCCTTTGTATGTTCCATTACATAAAAGTATTTTTAAAAAATAATTGATGCAGTAAAATGAATTTTTGTTATTACATATGAGAATGCTTTTACTTGCAGGTTCGCTATGAGGAGTGGTTCAGCATGGCACGGTTCCTGAACTGGTCGCTCTCGGACCAGGTGCGGCCGTTCCCTTGGACTTCGGCCTCTCAAGAGCTGTCCCACAAACATAGCTCCGCCCCTGCCAGACCCCCTTCCATCAATGACGTCGTCAGTGAGTTGCTGGATAACGAGGAGAAAGCGCTGCTTCTCGGGACGAATAAGAGCACCATCATGTTTGAGGATGCCGTCGTGGGTAGCGTGGCTTGCAATGGCAGCAATACCACCTCTTTTGCCGCCTCCTGGTTGGACTGTTACGGCAGAAATGACACGTATATCACGGGAAATGCAACCACCGGAAACGGCACTGGGTTGGACGGTGGTGCGGGAGCGGATGAGGCACTCACTGACGTCATACTGATGGGCGTCACTTCCGTTGTCCTTGGCCTCATGATCCTGGTTACAGTCATAGGTGAGTAACTCTTTCTTCTCCAGTATTATAATACCAAGTGGTGCAGCGCTGCTTGTAATGTGAGATATACTATTGCATACATAAATGTGCTCTTGATATCTAACATAATGCAGCATAGCTATAGTAATAAAATAGTTAATATATTCGTTCTCTTAAATTAACCCCTACAATATCTGGTAGACATATATTTATGAAGCACAGTTTAGTTTTAGCATTTCACTATAAATGTGCTCTTTATGAAATATCGATATAAATTTCGCATTTTTATTACTTCGACTCTGGTACCAAAATGTCAAAAAAATCGATATTTTCAGAAATATGTCAACATGTCCAAAATTCGGCAA
The DNA here is from genome assembly GCA_030762935.1 of Hymenopus coronatus. Taxonomy (NCBI): domain Eukaryota; kingdom Metazoa; phylum Arthropoda; class Insecta; order Mantodea; family Hymenopodidae; genus Hymenopus; species Hymenopus coronatus. The sequence continues at coordinate 1,196,620 of CM060886.1, read as the reverse complement.
TTAAATATTATATCTCAAATCCACCTGGAAATTGGCGTATTTCAAATGTATTCAGACGATTGCAATAAAAAGTGGGTGTGGTAAATCTGTCAAATTTCATCTGGAGCGATATATATGACTTTGCCTCACGTTGTGTCGTTCCCCACTGTGTATGCTAAGTGTGTCTGTATGTACTCCCCAACCAATCACTGATAGCAGAATCTCTTTGCTTTACATGCTACTTTACTCTATTTTCTACGTATAACTTCCTTTAACTTTCTATCTTCGACGATTAAACTTTACTTTGTAGAATTAATTACTTTTCATCACGTTGTTCGCCTATGACGTATATAGCAACTGACCTTCACATTGTATAGCAACCGAACTTGACAGCAAATATGCGTGTGTGCGTCCCAACAGCCTTCAAGCTGTTTACTTATTAGTAAAATATGGTGTCATGGCTGCTTCATTTCCATAGGTCAGAAAGACCGCGAAGTTGGCGTCTATGTGTCTCATAATGCATTATAAACATCACGTGACTACCTCAATACAATGGAGCAGAACTCACTTCTTAAACATTTAAGACTTTCCCGAAATCACTTTTACTTGTTACTCTGTTGCACGCACCTGCAGAAAGGAGTACGTGACTTATACCAACCAGCCTTCTACCCCACAAAAGAATCTTTCGTTATGCAGTGACCTAGTTTGGTAAAGAACCTGAGGTGCCTTGCATATTAAGTTGTACATTAACTAATAAGCAATAATAATAACAACGAGGCCAACTAATGGACTCACATCTGTAGCTAAGACTCCGTCTATTTGTGGCTTTTAGATTTTAATCAGACATTTACCTTTAAAATATATAAGTTGGCTGCGCTTATTACACAAGTACTGCTATCTGGTGACAAATCCATTGACAAATGAATTATGTTGTTTACAAAATAGTTAAAGCAGTCATGTGTGTAGTTCACTTGTTTCTTTTTAGGAATATAATCAGAAAAGCTTGTAGTGCAAAAGTAATAAAGAAAACGAAAGAGCTGAAAGAAGTTGAAGACATTCTATAGCAGATAAAACTAATAGCTTTACGACTGAAAGTGTTACATGTTACATGTTCTTGTGGACAGGAATGTTTTAAAGCGCAATATGTGATGAGTCTAAAGGAGAAGTATTACTGTGAATTTGAGAGAGATTTGTGGTTTATCTGTGAAGATTATGGTGAAGTGCCAAGCAAAGACTCAAAATGCAAATGAAAGTCTTGATGGTGTTATTTGGAATATTATATAGCTTATAAAACATTTTTGTACTTTGAGGTACAGTCATTTTTATGGTTAAAGCTGAAACTTTCAGGACACATACAATATAATTTGTTAAAGAAAACTGTACATTGATTTATTTATTGCATTCAAGCATATGCTTTATCCTCTTTGTAATTATTAGTAATCTTTCATTTTATTCCATTCTACATTGAAAAAAATCATTTTTCTAATAAATTTTAATATTTTGAAAAATCAAATTCCCAAGTATTGCATAGACATAGAAAAACTACCATAACAAATTTCAGGCCTCTATTTTAGTATTACATTGCAAAAACTGTACCTTTTATTACTATTCCATTATTTCTAAAAATAAAATCTGTTGCGTCCCATGTACATGATTTTCTCTTCATCTGTTTAACAAATTATTGTTAAAAAGCTTACTTCATGATACTAATCAAGATAAAAATTAACATAAGATGTTCTTATTACTTGGTCCCTTATAACTAGAAAAGAGAAAATCTAAAGTGTTCCATTCACATGATGTCCTCTAGCTGTTCGGTAAACATACTTTTTACTCAAAACATTAATCTGTTATCTACATCATGCTAATCAAGATAAACATAAGCAAAATTAGTCTTATTACTAGCTCCTTGTAAGTAGAAAATAAATAAGAAAATGCACAGGCTAAAGTGATAGTCCCTTCCTTTAAAGCCGGCCACTATATGAAATAATTACTATTCCAATCTCTTTGCTTTCCTGGGTAAACGAACGACAAACGAGAAGAAATATGTTTTCCCGTTTGAGAAAAGTTTGTGGCTAAAATTGAAACTAATAAACCGAAATATCTTGAAAGCGCATAACTCTACAAAAAATGTGTAGAGCATAAATTGTGCGTTTTAATGAGATCTAAAATTTTTGTGCAGTAAATTTTTGTGTATTTCTTACGGCTTGCCAGTTATATAAAAGTTTTTCAGAATGAAGAGGTCTTCCGAGGCTATTCCCAGAAAATTCAACATATAGATAAATATCATAAAAATATCTTAAACATAGAGTACGAATATTTAAATTAAAATCGTTACAGCCATTTTTGAGAAATCAACATTTTTTAAAAATGTCCCATGTAAAGGATAATTGCTGGTGGAAGGATTTTCTTGAACATCTTCGCGTCGCATCCTTGTAAGATACCAAACATAAATACCAAGTTTGGCATTTAACGGTCTTTTCAATTTTGAGTTTATCTGCCCACAGCACATACAACATGGACGGTAGTAGTATGTACCCCCCGGCGGGCAGACGGTCAAATTCAACCCTGGCGCCAAGGAAAGGTCAAGGTCATAGATGTCACCTAGGTTTAGTCACGGTTGGTTGAACATGACGTCATTGACCTTTTGACCTTTGTTTGTTATGGTGGCATACTGGCGTAAAGGTCAAAGGTTTTTGACCTTTGCGCTTGTTTGTGTCTGCGATAACGTTGTGGAGGTCGTTAAAAGGTGAATGAACGGCACGTTCGACCAACCGTGACTTTGGCTAGGAATGTTGACGTCTGTTGTGACCTTGTGACTTTTCATGGTTGGCGCCAGGGTGGTGTGGTACTTTGAACCGTCCGCACCGGCCGAGGGGCCTTTTTTCTTTTTTCTTTTACATGTACAATGTGTGATACAATAAACATAATATTAGTGTTACAATTGAATGCAAACTGTTTGCTGCAATATTTAAACAAAAATCTAGTGGCTTGACTGTTCATGTAAGTTAAACAAAATAATGTTTATGTGTGTCACTACACTATTTTCATTGCTGGTGCTGGCGCTGCTGGTGGAGGGGTGATTGACGTCATGGTAACCGCTGCTGTTGCTGTTACCTGTGTTTGACACTTTGATGCTGCTGTTGCTGGTGCTGTTCTTGCCACGACCGCTGTTGCTGCTGCTGCTGTTTCTGTTGCTGGCATATGTGAAGTCGTCTTCGGTTTCGGAAGAGTCTGAAGTTTCGCTACGGATGTCGTTAAAGAGAATGGACCGGATCGGTTTGCTTGCATCTTTAGTGACGCATGTAAAATTCATATGAAAAAAATAATACTCACATCCTGTTACAGTTTTGGCACGTACAAAGCGCCAACCACGCAGTGTACCCATATTCTTCGCACTGAAGAATATTAAATGATCCTCGTTGAGTAAGACACTGATCCAGACTAGGCGTTTTTCTTGCGTTTAGAGTGACAGTTAAACTGGCAGCGGGTGTAGCAGAGGAGTTTTTGAAACAGTTTTTAAACGCAATGTGCAGTACATCTGCATTTGCTGAATATAACAAGTTTTTGCCTAATTCTATAACAAATGATTTTACTCCTTCTTGCCAATCAGGTTTAATTTCCATGGATAGTGTCTTAAAAGTTTGATTAACATATTTACCGTCTGTGTTGATCAGCTCGGTGGCGTTGAACACTAGCTGCGTCCAAACATTATGTCCCACGTCGATAAGCTCCGATAGAAGGTCCATGTTGGCGAGATCGTTGCTCTTTATTGAATGTTGTTACCTGGTTTGACGTGGCTTTTATTACTTGAACCGACGCTACGATGACCATGGTAATTATCTTTCTTCTTAATTTTCTTTGCTACAGAGGTCACGTCGAAAGAAGGTCCCATGCATTGAGCTGGCTCGTCGTAGCACTTGGAACACTGGCACCTCACGGTTGTGCTTACACAGCGAATGTGGACAGAACATTTTACTAAAGTGACGCGTGGTTGTAACAGGGAGCTGTATTTATACGGGTTGCTGGGTCAAACTTCAAATGACGTAGATTTGTTGGATTAAAGTTCAGTGACGAAAATAAAACAAAAACAAACAGCAGCAGCGGTATCAGCGAAGCGATGAGCATGTGGATTAGGGTTTATTCTACAGTATCTTCCACAAAACTGTATACATGACGCGTTCTATCGTTTGTTAGTTCCGTGGCCGAGTGGTTAGACCACTCGACTCTCACCTAGACGGTCGGGGTTCGATCCCAAGCAACCGCATTTGAGATTTGTGGTGGACAAAACGGCGCTGGGGTGGGTTTTCTCCGGGTACTCCGGTTTCCCCCGCCATCGCTTTCCACCGATGCTCCATCATCATTCATGTATCATCAGTGTCACCGCCTGCGGTGCCATTAGTAGTTAAAGCGGGCGTTAAACACTACCAAAAAAATGTTAGTTCTTCTTCCCCATTGTATATTAAATATACCTTAGTTGAGTTTATGCGCGCCAACTGCTGAGGTTTCACTGCTTCAAAGCGTTCTGATAGTAGTAAGAAACCGCCTCCTTCGAGCTTTACAGCTATTCGACGCCCAAATTTCGTTTTTATGCCCTGTATTTCCTCTATTAGGTATCGCTTTCCCTCTTCCAGGTCGCTCACAGTTATGGTTGCAGAGAATGTTCCACTATAAAAACCGCTTCCCAGGTTGTTGAGTGTGTTCATCACCTCTCACATAGCATCCATTGTGACGTAGTGGATAGTGACTAGTTAACCCTGCAGTGGTCGCGTGGATCATAGTTACATTAAAGGTCGCGCGGAGTCTCACAGACGCCAATACGTTTCTACGGTGTCTGTGTTTTTAACTCAGTCAGTTCAAATTTATGAGTGTAAACGTACTACTTTATATAAAATTAAAGAGAAGATTACATTCTCGCAAGTGTGTGTATATATATATATTATTGTGATTTTTAGCTATACATATAATCCACAAAGGTGTTTGTTGCATGAAATAACTTCTCATTCAATACAACCTATGTGTGAAAATCCCTTATCGAAAAACAAATGTTTCTATTCATGTACTCTTAACATAATATACATAATGCAATTTATACATTTAGCAGTACAATTAGCAATCAGCGCATACTTGCTGGGCATGTTCTAAACAGAAGAGTTTGTTACAGCTGCGGCATTTATATTTGGTACATCGGTTCTTTGAACGATCACATTCACAGCACCTGTCTTTTTGTGCACCGGTCCTCTTCTGTAGTTTGCACTGCATGTTCATCTGAAAAAGATTTTGAATATCTCGTTTGAGGTTTCTTGGCAATGATGAACACTGAAAACGTAAACGCAAGTAATCATCTGCTAGATTACGTCCTAGAAGTTTCAAAAATTCACTGCACCGGCTGCTAACATCAGAATTATTTGCATGATATATTATTTGTGCATTTATAGCTGTAATGTTCATCATGCTATAAAGGATTACCATAGGCCATCTGTTGGTTTTTCTGGATACATTGTACGTGTTACACAATTGATCCACAGTATCAACGCCCGATTTGGTTACATTATAGAAGGTTATCATTTCCGGATTTTTCTTATCGCCAGACGTTGCATCAATTGCATTATCATGATGCATTGTTGAAAGAACCAGAACCACTTTGTTTTTCTTGGCGACATAGGATATTAGATTTGCATTTTTCTGAAACCCAAAAAATGTTGCTCCTACATCTCGGTTTTTTGCTTGTGTAAACTCTGGGGGAATTTCTGGTTTGTTCTTTCTAATGGTTCCTACCATGAGTAAGGTTGTTCTGAAGGAAATAGTCAGCTAAATCTAAGGAGCTAAACCAATTGTCCACGGTTATACTACGCCCAGTGCCTGAGATCACAGAAATGAGACGTTTCACAACATCTGCTGGTTTGTTGCTAACTTCAAATGGCTCTGCAGGTTGTTTACCAGCATACATTTCTAGGTTGACGGTGTAATGCATCCTAGCATCCAACAAAGCAAATATTTTAAGTCCATACTTATTCGGTTTGCTAGGGATGTACTGCCTGAAAAAACAATTGCCCCTAAAAGCTTCTAGCTTTTCATCAAAAGTGCAGTACTCCCCAACTGAATAAGCATTTTTACAGTTTTCCACAAAATAAGTAAATATTTCACGGTTAGGGGCTAAATTATCAGCTTTCTTTCTTTTCTAGTATCTTTGTTATCAAACCTCAAACAGTATAATAGGAACCTAAATCTTCTTTCAGGCATTATCAGACGGCATAGCTCAATTCCCATTTTATTTGAAGCCCATATATCTTGGGTGTGTGTATGATTGTCTTTGCTGGACGCGCATATATACAGTATTCCTAACAGAGCTTTTATTTCAATTACGTCTGTCAAGTGAGCATCCATTTCCCTGGAATAATGTCCTTGAACTTCAGAAATCTTTTTATTTGAGTATTCAACAATGCTAGATAACAACTCACTGTCGAGAAAACATTCCCAACATTCCATTAGCGTTTTCGCATTTTTCGCGGCACCTTTCACTCCCGGTAAATGGGTGACAATATTCTGTGGGCGTGTGCGAACATTTTTTGGTGGACACACTTTTGACTATTTTGAAGATTTATTCCTTCCCAAAAAATATTCGACATGGTTATCACTGTCACTATCATAGGAGCCCGCTTCTTGCTCAGCGTCCGTATTTTCTTCTCTCGATTCCAATCCGTCTTCTTCCAAGTCACTATAAATATCAAACTCGTCATCAGAATTATCTTCTTCCTGCAACAGCCGGAGTAATATTTCCCGATCACGTACATTTTCCAGGTTGTAGGTCTTGTTTGAGGTCATATTGGATCTGAAGATTAACAAAATTACACACTTAGCAACAACTATAAGTATCCATACGTAAACTACTGTATAAAATAAAACATAAAATATTCACCTTCAGTACCGTGGAAGGTCGCGTGGCGTCTGGTAGACTCCAGCAACGCGGCTCCGGAAACAATCTCTTCCTTCGAACACTGAATTGGAACTAATGCGAAGTAAATGAGCAAAATATGTTTGTATTTAGTTAGTGGAAAGGTAGATGGCACCACAAATCAGCCAGAGTATCTGTTCAATAGCAACGTGTAAATAAAGAACGCCTGGGGTCTGTGAGACCCCACGCGACCACTGCAGGGTTAACTGCAGCCGAAAAACCGAATATGGAAGAGACCGATGTGTGAAATATATACTGGAACATTACGTAATGCACTGCATAGCAACTCATGTTCATGTCGAAAGCAATTGAGCTGATTGTGCAAACCAAAGCCCTAAATGATGACGCATGATGTTCACGGCTTACGCACGTGATTAGTCGGCGGCAAGCAGATTGTTAAATAGAATCGTATTTCGTAAAAGTCTTTAGGAGTGGCACATAATATATATTCGGTGCATGTAGAATATATCATCTTGTTTACATCACCTTTAAACTTTTGTAAGTAGGTTTTATAGGCGGTAATTAAGTTTCTAATTTCGGTAGATTCCTTCGATTTAAGATACGCTGACCGAATCGTCACCCTGATATTGTTTTAAAATAATATTAGGAGTACCAAACACATATTTTACATCCAATTTAAGTACCTCGTTTAGATTCAAATCACACTTCACCGTTTCTTTCTTAGCATTACTGACAATGTTTGTAATGCACGTATTTATATTTTTCTAATCTGATAAGCTATTAAGAATAACTCCACGATCTTCACCACAACTTGCTATGGTAACACATAATTCGTAAGGAGACGACGGTGAAAATCCTACACACAAAAACTTCTTTTGCGCGTGGTCCAGGAAATATATGCTGTTTCTAATACCAATTAAAGATTATGATGATGACGATGTTGACGGCTGCTTGGATTCTTCGTCGTTCTTCAACTTTTTGGCTTCTGGCTCGATCATACTAGAAAATATAAAAAGGAATATGTCATATGCAGGATTCGAACCTTCGGTCCTTTAAAGAAATTGAACTTAAATCTACCGCCTTAGACCACTCAGCCAATCCGACTACAAATGCGTACTTACCTTATAGCTGATGTAGATATGACCATACCTCACGTTGCACTAAGATGACACCTTGGAACTGCTCAGGTTTAAGTAGTCTTAAGGTGCGTTCTAGAAATAATGATACTTTTGTTTTATACGTCACAGAAAATGTGTTTTAAAATATATGGTTAATGTACACATCATAAGGTATGTGTTTTAATAGTACTTCATGGTTTACATCGTGCGGTAAACGAGAGTCGTTCGGTTTTGGATCACAAGGATATGCATTTCGTTTATCTACAGCGTGTGCATACCACTTTGCAATATTCCTTACTGATCTCTAAACACAATTAAGCCGCTGTATTCTATGACAAGGATAAATGCAAGAGGATGTATGAAATACTACTAAAGACTCGTCACAAAAGCTCAATTCTTCTATGTTAATTACAGTTCTTTCTGAAACTCTTCGAATAAATTCTGCTCTGTGTTCTCCTTTGGTAAAAATAACAGTAAAAATAGCTGCGCTGCGTTTTAATAAGGAAGAGAGTTCCTCGTAGTTAACATCGCTATCATCCCATTTTAAGCCATGAATTTTTGAACTAATTTTAGCATTAGCGGAATTAACTTGATCGGATAACAGACGAGAATCAAAAGGTGGTTTAAAGACCCAAGTTTGCACTTCACAATCTGAACCACATATGGAAAGTTCTTTAGCTATATACTCAAGTTCATCATTTACGGAAAAGTTAAAATAAACAAATCCTATTCCTGAAGCCATGTTTTCTTAATCACTTTCAAATCTAAAGTGATGCATAAAACAAGATAACACTTACCTTATAATAATGGTTTGCAGAATTGTTGAATATCAGTCGACGTTTTACAGTCACCATGAAAGCATACATCTTTGTACGTTTTTGCAATCATACGATCGTTATACGCGTAATCCGTAATTCTAAATTTAAAATAAAAATTTTGAAGAAGAATATTACAGAATCGATGCACTAAATATGCAATAACGTAATGTCCGCATGTGGAGGTAGTGGAACTTTGTAATCTTCGTTTAGAGCAATTCCAATGTTTACCTCAATTAAGGTTTAGAAAGTGTATAAAATAGGGAGAAATTGGAGGCATTCCGAAACTATCAAAATATTCTCCCAATCCGCACCTGGAAATAAAAATACCTATCCAGCGAGTACCGGGTTTATTAATAGGGTCCGTATTTGCCACTAGAACAACTGGAAACTCTTTGAGTACAGATTTAGGTAGCTGATCACATGCAAAAACACCTAAAAAGTGAGATTTTGTATGTATATTGTTAGATAAATATTTACGTATTTGTGAGGTATTCATGTCACATAAATGGATCTGTTGACGTCGAATTCTAATGGGCGTTGATATTCTGAAAAAACGATCATGCAAGCTGCTTCAGTTAAAGCTGTTTTAAAGCTTAAGTTCAGTGAAACATTACCGTGATGTAATCCCGAAACATGTGTTTCGCTAGCGGTTTCATCCGAAGTTAAATCAAACATATAAAATATATATCCTTGCGGTTAATCACTTCTGGTAATGGTATGTCCCTTATCTTCAGGATTTAGATCTAACGCTTTTTCGAGAGTGTTAAAGACCTTTATAAATTGGTTATTTGTAAAATTTGGCGTTATTGGTTCTGCTGGAAATGGCTGCTCATTTACAAAGAGTTGAATAAAATTTAGATATAGATGTAAAAAGTTGAATGGGTTTTGATTAAAATGACCACTATATGCGCTATCTGACACAAATGTGACGGTTACTCTGCGAGGTGCTTAACCTACTAACATATCGTGAAATTTTTTACTTATGGTTCCTTTAGGAATGTTAAAAGTTTGAATGCCTTCTTCACCTAAAGGCATTTTGCCGTTTTGCATAGAAAGTAATTTTTGATGAGCTAGAAGCAGGGAAGAAGAAGGAAATGTGCATGTTATATTAAGAGTTGCGGTTGTTATGGTCGTTTTCCCTTTGAGCTCACCAACAGCTATAAGATGAAATTCAGGAGCAGATGGTGTTAATTTTAAACTCATGTCAATGTTATTAGGAAGGTATTTATCCTGAGCAAATAAGGAACATGACAATCTTCCCATTAATTTAAATTCTTTGCTGCCCTTGGTGTGTGCAAAGCGCCATGTTATGCCCTGATTACTATCAAAAACGTCAAATTTACCTGTCGTATCCTTTTTCCATAGAGATGCTTCAAGCCATGTATTTTGAGAATCGGGCGAATAATTGAACAATCGTTCTATATAAGTTTTGTAGGGATAACCGGGTTGCGGCGGAGTAACAGTGACATTATTTAAAACCACTTCCATTTGTTGAAAGAGCGAATTTAGAGGGTTGTTAACCAGAGTAATCTTGTCTTTATCTTCAAAAACTTTATTATCATGACTGTCAATTTTGCATCGCAAGTATAGCTCTATTTGTGAAAGATCCACGTAAGCATCGGCATTGCCTTTGTAGTGAAAGACAATTGGAGAATTACACGAAATTACATTTTGAGGTTCTAGTTCCATTACCGGTATTGATTTACGCTTGTTTGTACCGGACGCTCTTCAAATATGCTAAATGCGGAGTTTACATAAACATTTGACATTATGAAAAGATATCACGGGTTTTCTTTCTCTTAGTTAATTTGTGTTTACGTTTCTGCTTGCGCGTCTTTTTCTTTTTTGGGGCTTTATTAGCTCGCTTCTTACGTCGTGCACACTTCCTTTTTAACTGTGGAATCTTATGAATTTTGCGACCTTTTATTCCGGAAAAATCATCAAGTCCAGAGCTACATCGGCTTTTCTTTTAAGATTTGTTCCACCTGCTTTTAGTCTTTGATTAAGGGAAGCTTTAAATGGTTTTTGGGAAATTACGTCGGATAAAACATTACCACCTACGTTTAATATTTCTTTACCAATGGACTTTGAAGCGGTTTTAACATATGGAGAAATACATCTAAATAAACTACCTAATACACCAAAAAGACCGAGTCCCCTTTGAAAACGTTTGCCTTTGTACAGTACGAAACAACCACCTCGACTGGTTTGATCAAGAAAATACTTGGTAAGTTCAAGATGATCCATAAGGTCTAAACCAAAGAACTACTGCCGAAGAAACTCCGTCCATAAATGGTAATAATTCACCTGTTCCGGTCCTTAAGTCTATTTGCACAACTTGAAAATCGTGTTGACGTACCGGTACCCAATTTAAAGGTACAAACGACTTTTCCATTGCTAGGTGCTTGTGATTGATATCAACTTCAACTATTATACTTTCAATTATTGGAGTAAAGGTGTTGCTTACCATTTGAGGCTCTATAATATTGCAGTAAACAAACATTTCGTACGGAAACGTCACATATGCATTCATTGGAAATTTAGCACGTTTGACTTTGGTGACGTCTGTAAATGGCTCGAATCCAAGTTGCCTGCTTAAATCCGGAGAAAGATAAAGCTCACGCATTATATTTTCAATGTTTACAGCTGAAGATCTTTTAGCCTTAAATTTTCTTCACCCGCTGAGTGGGGAGTCGTTAATTTCGGTTTTGTGTTCAACATTTGGTGCATCACTAAGTTCTTGTTCCCCGTGTATAGTATCGTTAACGTTTGATTCAGAATTATTTACTTCTGTTTTTCCTACACCACTTTCATTTCTTGTATCACTTACGGTAGTATGGGCATTTATATCTTCACGTGTTTTGTTTGCTTTCTTTTCTACGGCTCGTGGATTAACACAAACAAAACCAGCATCTTTATTGAAAAGAAAAAAAGTTATCAACGTGAGCTTCTTTTTTATCGTTAATTATTGTTAAAAGCATTACATTATCTATTACAGTTGTCTCGTCTAATTCATACCGAAATTCTATTTCACGAGGAGGCTCTTTGCGAAGCAGATGACCTTTGATAGAATTACCAACTTTTGCAATGTTTAAAAAGGAACCTGGATATCTAATCTTTGTAAGTACTACCTCACATTCCCCTCTAAGAACCGTGCGTTGCGGTAGCATGTTCCAAAACTGAGATGTAGTATTGTTTTCAAATATGTTTGCAGATGCATTACTGGTTAACGTAACAGAAAATGGTTCTGTGCGTATCATGACGGATTGTTTAATCCAAGAATTAAATTTATCGGGATAACCTTTCCACTTAACAAGTACTTCTTCCCTACCGCCTTTCCTTCGAGAGCTTAATATCTTATCGATTCTGTAAACTTTAGGAAGACTAACTTTTTGTAACTCTTCCGAATAAAAGATACCGTTTAGTACCTCTCCTAAAAGGTCCTTTAGCTTATAGACTGTAGGTATGCTTTTTGTCTCCTCACGAATCACAAATATTTCATCTGTCCAATTCTGCTCATAAGGTTTGTCGAATAATAACTTTAATTTTGAAATTCGAACGTAATCGCAAATTTAATATATTAAAGGTCTGGAAAATGCAAATTGCTCTAATTACTTTTTGTATAAATTATCGTATACTTTTAAAACATTTGAAGGAGTTACCTGTATTGTAGCCATTTTTATCAATCTGTGATAAGAACTGTTATACGAACGTAACAATTTAGGTAGTACGTCTATATGTATTTGTATTTTTGTGGGTGAAATACCTCCACATTTTAGTTTTTAAAGTTCTATTAAAACGCTTAACCACGCTGGCGTTCACATTGTTATTTGTAGTATAGTGTGTTATACCTATAGATTTTAGAAAGTTTTGAAAATATCGGTTTGTAAATTCAGTTCCTTTATCTGTCTGAAGTATTTTAGGAATACGTTTATAGTGCTCAAAAACAGATGTAAATGCTTTAGTAACCTCTCTACCGCATTTGGATGTTAAAGGTAAAGTCCATGCTAACTTTGAAAATACATCAAATATATTTAAAGTATATATACTACGGTTTGTTATACTTATGTATATTATCTAAAACGTTTATGTCGCTTTCCCAAAGATCGTCAATATTGGTCATGTGATACATTTTTGTTGGAAAACGTTTTCTTACGGGTTTATGAAGGGTATAGATTTCCTGCTGTTGTAGATAATGCTTAATCTTATTATTAGAAATTCCTGTAGCTTGATGAAGCTTCTGCACGGTTCCGAGTCCTGCATAATGATCCAGTTTTTAATAGTATTTTAAGTATGGATGTTTCCTTTCGAGTTAAAGATTCTTTTGCCATTTTAAGGATTTTAGCGGATGACCTGACGATTGTTTATGTGAACGAGTAGGGTATGGAGAGAACCTCAAACCTGTAAAGGAATCGTCGCTTTCCGAAGTGGTTGAGAGTTTTTTTTGTAACTTTATTCGGTGCTTTTGAAACTGATCTCTTTTGTTTAGCCGTAGTCTTTATTGGTAAAATCTTTTTTGGCGAAGCTTTAATTTCGTTTCTTGCGTGAGACTCCTCCTCTGTCATAGCGTTAAGATGGGGTCTACGTAACTGTGCAATTATATCATGATAACTGGTTAGTTTGTGTCTTAATAGGCTTCATTTTTCGTCTGAAGCGACGTTTAAATGTTTGATTTTGTCTATATCGTCTTCCACACTAGATAACGTTTTGTCTACAATGTGCAACCTTTTTCACTTTCCGGTCGCGAATGTAACAGCAGAATTTGTTTCGCGTATTTCATGATGATGATGATGATGATGATGATGGCATTAATTTCGACACACGAGCGCTACCTAAAGCACTTAACACGGGAATGATAAAATCAGATAAAATCCTCCTTTTTGTATTAAAATCTTTTTTTCCGTAATGGCATTTTTCTATCAACTAACCTTCTCCACGTAGTTTTATGTCTTTTTAGACGCTTTACACAACTCTTAGATAAAGGTATGTTGCCTTTACTAATGTTCAATATGCATTCGATGATCGCTTTAAGCAAGGTGGAATCAGCATTTTTTAACATTCCTTTACGCGATTTGGTATCTGCTTTATTTAAAACAAACAATGCTCCACACTTTTTCGCTATCTTAGGTGAAGCTAATGTACACACTTTTTTATAATTTGATAAAGAGGGTTGAGGCACTTCCTGCATGTGCATTGCTGTCAGTAATAAGCTTTTTATACAATTTAATTTTCTATTTTTACAAATTATTTTGATCTAAAGCAAGCAAGAGATTCGCCCGGTAGAACCCTTGTTCTATAACGATATATATCCGGTGTATGCTGTGTACAATCCAACACCAAATAACCGTGAGGTTTTTCAGTGGCTTTGTTAAAGGCCTCTAAAAGAAATTTTGACTTTCTTGGTTCCAGTTGTTGAAACAGCTTATCTATTTGTAACTTATCTCTATTATTCTTAAACACCACAATATAATTTAAATTTAACGACATCGTTCTAAACTTTTTTCCCCTGAGGAAAAATATTTTGTAAAACGTGTAAGGCTCCAAAATTTAGTAATGAGAATCTTTGGTGAAAAAATTAGATAATTCATTGTTGTTTGCCTCATACATAAGATAGTCTAAAATAAGTAAATCCCAATTTTTAACGTTTTCTAATTCAGGTATTCCTTCATGCGTATGCACGTTAAAGGTACAATTATGAAATTCGTGCCCTCTTTTAGGTGGGTACTCCTACGGGTGACACCACAGAACCCTTTGTATGGGTTTGTCAAATAGGTTATTAGCGTGGTGTAATAATATTTTGACAAACGTGGTCTTACCACTACTCGAAGGTCCAGCTACCTGTATTGTACTTGGAAATCTAAATTTCACCGTGTCGGAATTTACAGTCTCTGTGTGTAAAGAAGTCGTATTGTTATTAGTATTAAACTCAGTATTATCATAGAGGTTATTAACATTATCAGAATTAACATTATTACTATAATTGTCATCATTATACTTCCTTGGAACGTCCTTTATATGCACTTCAACTTCATTTGGGTCAGCGGGCAAAAACTGTTTATGAATGTAATCATCTCGTTGTTTCTTTTTATAAGAGTTATGCCGCGTGACTCTCCAATCGCTCTTTCCTTGCTTCGGTTTTTCTTTTACAATACCTGCATTTAAATTGCTTTCCTCGGGATATGGTTTAGGTCCACTATTGCTTTTATCTATTTGTTGTTTACTGCAAGGTTTAAACTCTGCATATCTCCAGTTTTTAATATCGTTTTGAGTTAACTTTCGCTTGTAATGTGAAACTAAAAAAGGTAAATTACTTTTTTTTTAACATACGTTTAGATGTTAAAATGTTATAACTCTTAACGTTATTTCTAAAAAGTGTATTATAAATTGTGCGCTTAAATGTTTTATTACGATGTATACGGTTAAACTTATGCGTTAAAGCGCCCTACTGTGATACTGATCGCGAAGACATAGTATTTACTTTGGCGGGTTATTCTATACTGATCCTTTTATACCCGAATGGAACCGTGTCAATGTCGGCATTTCGTTTGCACTTTGTAACAACCATTCGAAAAATTTTTGTAACGGGTTCTGTGACCAATTTCCATAAAGGTTTCCTAGTAATTTGTGTGTTGCAAAGATTAACCGTTAAATCATTGTTTTTAATACAATATCGCGCATAGTTTGTGTATTTACTTTGTTTAAATTGTTACAGTTTAGTGTAATACCTTTAATTTTGCACACCACTTTTGTATTTTCGCCACATTGTATTCTATAACTATAACTCTTTGGTACATATTGGTCAATGTAGGCATCTTCTCCATATTTCTCTAACTCGTTAGTTATACAACCTAAAAATGGTTCGGTTGGGATTAACCATTGCCCGGGTAGCCATGTTGCAATAACCGAATCAGTATCGAAGTACAACACACGCTCTCTTAACGTTTTAAATACGTATAAAGTTCAAGACTTGAATGTGCTGTAGTATATGCGGCGATGACCACATTAGCTGTGTGACTTTGTTTAGGACTTGCTTTTACGTCCTTCCATATTACGTATATAATATCATCGGTTGCTGGAAGATATGTTTGAACCTCAACACTTAGATTCTTTAATAATTCTATTAATTGCGAATATTCTTTTACAAGCTCACTTGTTGGTAAATTGTTTCTTTGACCGTATTTTCCACAAAATGAATTAAGCATTAATTTAGCCATTTCACGTTTACCTGGGTTGAAGCACATGTTATCAAAATTCAGCTTAACACCCTACTTTAAGTCGAAATCAGAAATAAATTTGCGCTTTGTATCATCTGTATCGCAACCAGAAGGCCATCCCGAAGCTTCGGTTTTAATTTTTAGAAACTGATTTACGTAACTTTCGAATAACCCCTTGTCATTTGTTTCTAAATTATTTTGAACCATATCATATTACCAGATCTCAAATATTTTTACAATTACATAGTTTTCTCTGAGAACTACTTTTATTTCGTGTATTACCAATGTTCCCAAAATACTTCTTTGCTCGTCATTATGCGTACATTCCTCCAGGTTTTTCAACTGTGCACATAAGTTACATAATGGAAACCTTAGTTTTCCATTAACTCGCACAGTAACACAGGATAATATAGATTTACAGGTGATAATATTTTACACTTGATTAATCCGACTTTAACGGTATCCAAATTTGGAAATTCTTTACAGTGTACTTTCGGATGACCGACAGGATACGGTTTAGTTTTGTTTACAAATGGATATAAACTGCCTACATCATAGTAAAATATTTTTTCTTTGGTATTTGTAGTTCCATATTACAACTTGGTGAAATTAGTGCGACCACCATAAAAAACGTCTCTAGGTTCTAGTGGTTTAGACATCTTAAAACTCGCAACAAAATGTGCAAGATCTGTGTTTATTTTACACATGGCATTAAACTAACTTTCCCATACTTCAATTACTTTATATCCAGCTTTACTTGTACTTTCACATATTTTTTCAGTAGATTCTAATCTCGAGTTCATAGTTTCATTTCCAGTGTTATGCAAAACAGCTGAACGATTTGGAAAACAAATTTTACAACCATGAAAGTAGCAGCCATGAAACATATACACGTATTTAAGCTCCCCGTCTTCTCTATATCCATCAAATTTATGATTTCAAATTTTTGCTTCTCGACCATTAAGAGCATGATGAACCATGTTAACCAAATTAGAGCTATACATGATTGTTTATCTGCTAAACGATATCATCCAACGGGAAGAATAGGGATAGTATTTTCTGGCATGAAACGATGCCTATAAACGTTCATGCATGCATTTGCAATTGTTATGCACTCTCTAAACGGATAAATTTCATTTTCTTGCATAAATTCCCTTCTAAATTTTGACACACCAAAGCAGAGTACTTGCACATGCATTTGACAGTACGTTATAAGTTCTTTTTTCAGATTAAATACATAATTGGAAGCCACTTATTCTGCGTACCATTTTTGAAACCATATTTTACCATCCACAGACATCTTCTCCGGACAAAATTATTTTTGCTCAGGCATTGGACCAATATAATCCTTGTTTTCACTTGTATTAAACAAATAGGGAAAGTACCCCTTGACTTCATTTAGACCGAAGGTTTTTGAAAATTTAGCAAGTGCAAATGGAAGAAAATTTAAAGAACCTAAAAACGTGACGTTGTTTTGCTTTATTTTGTATATACGATTACCATTCATGATTAATTCCGGAGTCCACTTTAATACACCTACAATGTATCGTAGTAGTATATGTCCGTCATACGACTTTAAATTGTGAGCAATAACCACCATGTCCTTAAAGATGGTGCGTGGTAAGAGAATATACTCAAATAGTTCACGCACCGGATCGTTTTCAACTCCTTTATACCGCAATGTTCACAAATATGCATTTTTTCATAAGTATCAATACAATAATTACAGGCTTGATAAAGAACACACAAATTTGCTTCGTGTTCATAAGCATCTTTTAGTGTTCTAAATGGTTTCTGCTGCGTGCACTCAAAATCAATAAATAAAAGCAAAATATGTTTACTCAGTTGTTTTTTACGATACCGTTTAATATAACATTGATGGTTATCTGTAAAATAGTTGTCACACATAGTACAATGTCTCTCTTTACACGTATGAGGAACTTTTCTGCGTTTAAGGTTAATCATTTTATTACATTTGACACACCTTTTCGACGTCACATACTGATGTTGCTCTAGATTAGAACACACCTTTTAATAGATGATTATCGAAGCATATTTGCCCTTTAAAATCTCTGTTGCATGTAGAACAAGTAATGTAATTATCAAATGAAATGACACACGGAAGATGACATTTAGAGCAATTATGCTCGCAGCGATGGAGTGCTTTCTTGTTTTTTGAAACGAAGTTGCATTGTCCACAATAAAATTTGCATTTAAACGCTCTATGTAAATCCACAATAGCATTGAAATGGCTGTTGTGATACATTAAGTCTACATGTTTGTTACTAGCTTTTACTGACTTATACAGTATTTTATTACCCGTATGACCGTCAAAAACCGTAAAACTAAATTCCTTCAAACTTTTGTCAAACTCGTTTACATGCTCTATGCTGTAACCTGACACCGGTTTCTGAAATAGCCCGCACAGTATTATCGCTTTACGCTTTTGCATGTATTCAGCTTCTTTTACTAAGTTGTAGTCTCGATCTTTGGTAATTTTTGCTATACAAATCGCTATTGCTCTATGTAGGCAAAGTGAATCAGCATTCTTAATAACAATAATACCTTTGTTTTTAAAACACGTCTCACATTCACTAAAACATTCACCTTCTATTATTTTAGTGTTAATACAAGTAAACTTTAGTGTTCCAGTTAGAAAGAAATTCTCGTTACTTTGCAAAGTAGTTTCTATAGAATTTAAGATAACATCCACATTTAGCTGATCTAAACGTCTCACAGTGATATTAAAATTTCGATTTGGATAATTTGAATTGTAAATGGACATACCAAAATAACTTGGCTGATTATTTAACAAATGTTCATTGACAAATTCCAAATATTGAAAGAACACCCAATGTATCCACTCCATTAAGTCTATTTCTTCATTGTTAGGAATAGGGTCGACTATCATGTGAGTTTCTGAGTATCCTGAATAAAACCTGTCAAGAACTCTGTTACGTATTCGAACAATTGTAAAAGTCATGATAATAATAATAATAATAATAATAATAATAATAATAATAATAATAATAATAATAATAATAATAATAATAATAATAATAATAACAACAACAACTTACCAAGACTCGAACCAAAGACGTATGCTTTCTTTGTAGACTGTGCACGCAATACCAGCTACAATCTTACACGTTTTATAGAGTGCCTTTATCATGATGAGTAAGCTTAACCACAAGTCAGACACTGATGCAATGTGTTATCTGTGTTGCGTTTTTGTAGCACATGTACATTATTAAAATTAACTGGTTCTATCTTGTTATAAATGCACACTCATGCTGCGTTTGCACACTCGAGTTTTAGGCAAGATCAAACCGATGGTGGCACGCGTGTTTTGACGTTATAATAAAGTTACTAGTCGAAAGGTTACTATGGTCTACTGAATTGACGTCAATACAATAAAGCATGACAACCTCCGACCTTTTGTTTTACGGAATACAAGGTCTAAGGTTGTCACGGTCTACTGCATTAACGTCTTTGCAATGAAGCATGGTAACCTTAGACCTTTTATTTTTCTGAATAAGAGGTCTAAGATTACCACTGTCTACTGTATTGACGTCAATGCAGTGAGGCATGGTAACCTTTCGTCTTTTTAATTTTGAAAAATAAGAGGTCTAAGGTTGCCACGGTCTACCGCATTAACGTCATTCCTTAGTATATATAAACGCCAGCTATCGTTTTTCAGTCATGCCATTTCTTGCTATAAGAGCATCTTCGACAGACATACAAAATGTATTTCAACTTCAAACTTTGCAATGGTGTAAGTTCGGCTGGTGCCCGTAACATCAATAGGTGTTTTGGTTTAGACCTCTCGGTAAAGAGAGGTTGTGAAGACTTTCCATTAGACCTGTCTAGGAAAACTAAGAAAACAAAGTTAGGAGAGATACCACCTGTTTCGGGCTATATCCCTCTAACGAGAGAAATTCTCCAAACAGTTTCAAACTCGCTTATTCAGCGCCAACCAGGTATTCAGGTTGATTTCCAGATTCAACTACCCCCATACTTGTAGGAAGTGGACCACTGTTACCTTCAGGAAGTAAGCGACCGGCAACAACAGCAGCTGAGACATCACCAGCCGTCTCAAGAGCCGGAGGAGGCGGAGCTATCGCAGAAGGAGGAGGAGCCATTGCCGATGAAAAAGTCATCTCAGGAGAAGGAGCCGTCGCAGATGAAAAAGCCATCACAGGAGGAGCCGTCGCAGATGAAAAAGCCATCTCAGGAGGAGGAGCCGTCGCAGATGAAAAAGCCATCTCAGGAGGAGCCGTCGCAGATGAAAAAGCCATCACAGGAGGAGGAGCCGTCGCAGATGAAAAAGACATCTCAGGAGGAGGAGCCGTCGCAGATGGTGAAGCCATCACAGGAGAAGGACGAACCGCCAGAGAAACCGAATGACGTTAGCAAACAACAAAATGGACAAAAGGTACTGGAAAGGCAAAAGACATTTCCAAATGTTATAAAAATTAAGAAAACTAAAATTAGAGACCTTATTAGCAATCTTTACCATATTATAGACGAGGTATCACAGGTATTTCAAGTAAATGAGGGCAACACCGGTCCTTGTATAGAAAACCAATCGACAATATTGTTGTCCGAGTTAAACGCACTTGGAGAAAACGAAAACAAGGACGACGACGATGATGATGACTGTGATGATGACATTTGCGATACAGACAGTCATGCAGGGTATCAAATGGAAGATAACCAGCGTTTCCAATATGCATTTTTAAATCTTAGTTCACTGCACCCTGTTAGAACACCAACAGATTATGAAGTTTCATGCCTTCATTCATGCGTTGTTCCACCGGGGTGTGTAGCTCAAATTGAAACCGGATTACAAATCCAAATACCGAAGGGTTATTCAGCCACGGTGAATAATTACAAATGTCTGTTGCACCATGAAGTGACTGTGTTTAACAAAGTGCTGTGCGACAGGGCCGCACCGTGGCCGAGTGGTTAGACCACTCGCCTCTCACCTAGACGGCCCGGGTTCGATCCCAAGCGACCGCATGTGAGATTTGTGGTGGACAAAGCGGCGCTGGGGTGGGTTTTCTCCGGGGTCTCCGGTTTCCCCCGCCATTGCATTCCACTGGTGCTCCATCTTCATTCATGTATCATCAGTGTCACCGCCTGCGGTACCATAAGTAGTTAAAGCGGGCGTTAAACACTACAAAAAAAAAACTGCTGTGCGACAGCAAGCCTCACACTTTGACTGTTAAAGTAAAAAAACAATTCCACAACACCATATCGTATAACTCGCGGTACCAGTGTCGCGTTGTTAACATTCAATGCATGTCATATACGCGAGATAAAATATACACTATTTGAAACCATATGTTGTGACGAATATTAAATTTGCTAAATTTTAACTATTATTCTTAACGAGCATACTGTGCAAAAGTAGTCACTATTAGATATCAAATCATGTACAGTGCTCAATAATTAAAAACTAATTTTCACCGGTTTACCTATTTTGTCAATAACAATACTGATTGTTATTATCCATTTGATATGCTGCAAGACTAACTTTTTTTAATACAAATGTTTGAATCTATGTACAAAAACATACCAAAACATACAATGTAGAAATAGTCAGTATTAGATGCAAATCAGTACAGTGCTTAATAATAATTATTAAAAAATATTGTACCAGTTTACCTATTTTGTCATGTATGTAAGGTCATCATCTCTATCTTCAATTTCATCCTCTTCCTTTTCCTGACTCGTTAATTGTAAATCATCATAATTGAAATATAGTTCCGCATCTTGTGATGTTTGTTTGTCTTTGGAAGCGCAGATATGAGAATTTGTAAGGTTAAATACCACTTATTTCAACCAATAACCTGTTGATGCATATTGTTTACATTTTGCTTTATTTTATTAATTATTTTGGTGCTGTGTTAGGTTATATTGTCTTATATCTATAGCCTCTTTCATATCTCGAATTATTTCATTTGCAAACTTTCTTTAAGATTATCGTTATCTTCCAACGCAGTATCTAATTCATTATTTAAATTCACAACTTTCTTATTATACTGTCGCTCCAAATTTTGCTTTACTTTATTTATGGCTAATCTACATTTTTCCGTTACAACTTTTCGTAAACTATTTACGGGTACATGACCTGTTGCTGCAGTAGTAGTCGCAGACCCGCATTCGGATCTAATATTTAAAATACCTTCAGCAGACCAGGTAGCTCCTCGCTTAATTCTACCTGCAACTTTTTTTTCTCCTATATTTATATCCCACTCACCATTTGCGCATTTTCCAAATACGTAAATATAATTGTCCGCAAAGTACGAGTTCATATCGTCAATTACACTGTATAACATTACCAACTCAGTTTGTTCCTCAGTTAATTTCCAATTTAAACCTAAGCTGAACGGTAAATCATATTTATCTATTAACGTTTTACAATTCATCATTTCTACTAAAATTGAATTGTTACCGTTTGTTAACATGTTAACAGGCGTATTATAAAAATTACAGCCTGTATTATTATTATTATTATTATTATTATTATTATTATTATTATTATTATTATTATTATTATTATTATTATTATTGTTGTTATTATTATTATTATTATTATTATTATTATTATTATTATTATGTCCCAAACCTTACACACATTCGCAAACATCTTTTACAACATAACCATCTTTGCATTGCATATTGCCCACGTGTAGATTACCGTCATTCAATTGACCGCAGCGATACCCGTATAAGCATTTCGTTACCGGTTTTAAACAGTTGTACACATTATTTAAGCTCTCCACATTCATCAAAGTACCTTCAAACCTGCATTCACCATTTCGTTTATAAATGCGCGAACAATTAGAAACTAATTCGTAATCTTTTTGACACATGGTAGCATTTTCAAAAGTCCGGTATCATCATCAATTGTAAATCCACAGCTACCGAACGTCGCGCAACTTGCCTCTGCACCTAAAAACACCACGACCACCACCTCAAACATATTAAACACGTATACTAACCTGTAATGTTCAGGTATTGATTGTTATATACCTAAAGAAGTGTCACGTGATAACATTCACGCATCGTAAGAAACACTATTACCTCATAAGGTAATAATAAATGTAACGTCATCATTGATTTCGCAGAATCTTGATAGACATCTCTGTATCACGTCATATAAATAACCAATCAAATGCGATTGCAAACCTCATATATCCCTCCAACGAACACGTAACCCTCATCAGTTTAGTGTTGAAGTGCATCACTTTCACATCACAGCGCTAGCTTAAATAACAACAGGTATGTAGTACTTTTCTTACTTTGCATTCCGCACAAAAATGTACAACATGTATTGTATCTCTTACAGCTAACACTCCCATGCACATTTCCATCTAGGTCATTGTCTTACATCACTATACAATGAGCGAACAATAGGTAGATGAACTTGTCTACAAATACCTCGACAACTATCAGCAATTAGCGATGCTAACCCCAGAGGAACTTCACACCCTCTCGCTGCTATCTCGCACCTTAGAGCAGTTTCCTCCTCAAGACGTAGGTGCCGTGTGGAACACATTAAGTGAACAGTGTAAAGGTGTATTTGCTAAGTATCGTCGATGCAGGACTCATTTTAATCTACATTCCTGGACCACACACGTAGATGCACCTTTTCTTAAAAATTGTCACTTCTGTGCACCACCTTATGTGACCAACACATGAAAAAATAAAAAAACAAAAAAAAAAACAAAAAACAAAACAAAAGGCCCCTCGGCCAGCGCGGACGGTTCAAAGAACCGCACCTCTCTGGCGCCAACCAGGAAAGGTCACAAGGTCCCAACAGACGTCAACATTCCTAGCCAAAGTCACGGTTGGTCGAACATGCCGTTCATTCACCTTTTAACGACCTCCACAACGTTATCGCAGACACAAACAAGCGCAAAGGTCAAACACTTTTGACTTTTACGCCAGTGTGCCACCATAACAAACAACGGTCAAAAAGTTCAATGACGTCATGTTCAACCAACCGTGACTAAACCTAGGTGACGTCTATGACCTTGACATTTCCTTTCGGTATCGAATTTTGGTTGCAATACAATACTTTGTGTATACGCTATACATACTATCTGTAGAGAAAGTAATAATAAATATTTTTAAATTACAAAACAATTTAATATAGAGCAAAGAAATTTATACCAACAACAGGTGGAATTTAATAAAACTTTAATTAAAATTGATTGATTAGAGAAGAGAGCACATAGGTACCAGAGTGTTCCCTTAACATTTAGGTGAAAAAGAAGTAGAGGTTGTTGGTAACAACTGAACGCTAAATAAGCAAACCACCGCTCTGTAAACTGGTTCCGAGTCTTTAAGTAACTTTCCCGACCTCTTAGGTTATCAGGCAGATTACCTGATTTACTTTTCTGAAAGTTTACAATTGTGTTTATTCTTTACAGACAAATTAGCTGTTTGAATAAACATTCTTTCATAAATATTGTAAGGAGTTGGGGCTGGTGCTGCTTGGTCGCTAAGACAATACGGGGAAATATAAAACTGAGGTCCTCTACAGGACACTAAGAGACAAACGGTGTTAGTGTTTTAATTTAAATTATGTTACAAAACGCAGTTGATACAACAGCACAGCTCCTCTTCCATTAAAATGTAGTGATAAAAACATACAAATAATTGTACATGAAAAATAACTTTTATATGCGGATATATACAAATTTAATAAATAAATGAATATATTTTTTCAATACCACATACATTAAAAGGTATTGCACCCAAAACAAAAAATTGATGAAGAGATGTCTTAGGGTCCCTGAATAATACAAATAACATTTTAAAAGGTATGTGTGTATCAGCGTCGCGTACCTCAAAAACGACACGAGACTTAAATATCAAACTTGATACTTGAATTCCTCATGATGTAAATATATATACAACATGAAGATTGTCAAGAAAATCCACCCTTTCCAAACTATCTTACACATGGAATATTTTTCGAAATTTCTAATTTTGTCAAAACTAATTCTAAGGATTGACAAGTGTCCTATAACTGTGAGCGTTTGTTGCACTTTTAACGAATGTACAATAAAAATAAAGTGTTATCCAACATTTTGCATTAGTTTAATGCTATATATGTGATTAAGCGAACATATAACTTTTATTAATATAAACAGTAAATGGAAAAACGTGACAGAATTAGGCTGACTGCCGAGCTTTGAATACTAGGCAACCTACTAACTGCTAAAATGTGTGCTACCCACGGGCAATGACCGATGCTGTAGGCTACCACCTTGCCCACATTCTTGAACCTGCCGCCAAATAACACGGTGTACCAGTCGAAGGACGTCACAAAACCGAATCAATTTTGCCACATTTGTTTCTATTAGTATGGAGTACAGTGAGTAATGACATTTTATTAATGAATGTATTGTTTAAGAGGAGTAGAGAGAATCATGTGAATGTAACACATCAATTGTTTCTTTGTTTTTATTTTGTATCCGATTAACTAAATGTTTTACTAATAGAATCCAGCAACTTCATCAGCCAATTTATAAAAATGCTGGTGCTATGTATTAACTTCATTCGAAGTATCCACAGTTTTTATTTCTGCAAACAAAGGCTTCTTCTAAAATCCGATACTCTCACTCAGCAGGGAAATAGGGCACATCACATTTACTTCGTCTGTCCTCATTTCAGTCGCAGCTTGTTTTGTTCTCCCTGTAAGGTGCTTGGTATGTTCCAGACACGTGTCACTAACAGATGCGTAATTTCAGATTTTACATGATGTTATTGAAATAAACCACGCTATTATGTCGCTGTTACTAACTCTGGTTAGTGCAGAAGAAAACCTAGCAATTTAAACAGTACTTTATCTGACATGTAAATATGTAATGACATTTTGCATATTGAATATCGGGATTTAACCGAAAATAGACATTTTCAGTTCATGAATGACAATATTTTCACAAGAGGGCCGCGTGGGCCTGACATATGTAGGTGTGAGTGTGTGTGTGTGTGTGTGTGCGTTTGTGAACAGTATTGCGTAAAAGAAAAGTCTGATGTATATGTTATGTTCAGCTTTCCCAGATTCCGACACGAAGATTTTCAAAAAAATTGGAACAAAAGCGTGAAATGTAAATGTTGTATGCAAATATTAACCGTCGCCACATTTAAAATTGTTTCAAATTAGCAGAAAACTTACTAGATGATGGGTCCTCTTAAATTGGTGAAATGATCCCGGGGTCCTTGGAGCCTAAACTTACTTGATATTAGTCTTCACTTTGGAAAGAGGCAACCCTTAGCCGAGCAACTCATTCTGAGTGAGATTCGAATTCGCAACCCCTTGAATGTGAATCTCACACGTATATTTATAACCACATTGAAGGGGGGGGGGGTTCGGAGATTTTTTCCCCTCAGTGGACTGTTACTGGGGTAAAGGAACTCAAAGTATGCGAAGAACGGAGTTGTGCACGAAGGGGATTCCAGTTCTTATATTAGCCTTATTGCAGTCCTATTCACCTTCTTTTTCTGTTATAGTACCACAAACAGTTCTGGACGTTCTCTCGAACTAAGGCAAATCAGAAAATGTACTGATTTACTTACTCCTAGACTACTTACGTTCCCGCGGACTAAGGCATATCTGTAAAAGTACTGATTTGCTTACTCCTAGAGTAGCTATGGACCTTCTTTCGCACTAAGGTATAGCGGTAAACGTACTGATTTACTTACTCCTAGAGTACTCACGGACATTCCTTGGGACTAAGGCATATCGGTAAAAGTATTAATTTACTTACTCCTAGAGTAGTCACGGACGTTTCCTCGCACTAAGGCACATCTGTAAAGGTCCTGATTTACTTACTCCTAGAGTACTCACGGACGTTCCCTCGGACTTAGACACATCGGTAAAAGTATTAGTTTACTTACTCCTAGAGTAGTCACTGACGTTCCCTCGGACTTAGACACATCGGTAAATGAACTGATTTACTTACTCCAAGAGCAGCTACAGACGTTCCCTTGGACTAAGGCAAATCAGCAACGTTACTGCTTTACTTACCCGTAGAGTAGTTACGGACCTTCCTTCGGACCAAGGCACATCAATAAAGGTATTGATTTACTTACTGCTAGAGTAGTCAGGGAAGTTCCCTCGGACTAATCCCTATCAGTAAAGCTACTAATGTTCTTACTCCTAGTGCAGTTAAGGATGTTCCCTTGGACTGAGCCACAGCAGTAAGGTACTCATTTAGTTACTCCTAGAGTAGTTGCGGACGTTCCCTCGGACTAAGGCATATCAATAAAGATACTGATTTACCTACTTCTAGAGTTGCGGACGTTCTCTCGGACTAAGGCATATCAGTAAAGATATTGATTTACACGCTCCTAGAGTAGATACGTACGTTCCCTTGGAGCAAGGCACATCAGTAAAATTACTGATTTACTTACTCCTAGAGTAGTCACGGACGTTTCCTCGGACTAAGGTATATCAGTATAGGTACTGATTAACTCACTCCTAGAGTAGTTACGGACGTTCCCTCAGACTAAGGCACACCAGTGAAAGTATAGATTTACTTTCTCCTAGAGTTGTTACGGATATTCCCTCGGACTAAGGCATATCAGCAAATGTTGTGATTTACTTACTCACAGAGTAGTAACGGACGTTCCCTTGTACTAATGCATATGAGTAAAGGTACTTAATGCTTACTCCTAGAGTAGTCACGGACGTTGTCTTGAACTAAGGCACATCAGTAAAGGTACTGATTTACATACTCTTAGAGTAGTGAGCGAAGTTCCCTTGGACAACATCATATCGGTAAGGGTCCTGATTTACTTACTCCTAGAGAACTTACGGACATTCCCTTGTACTAAGGCCTGTTGGTAAAAGTACTGACTTGCTTACCCTCTAGAGTAGTCGCGGACGTGCCCTCGGCCTAAGGCATATCAGTGAAGGTACTGATCAGCTTACGCCTAGAGTAGTTACGGACGATCCCTCACACTAAGGCACATCAGCAAATGTACTGATTTATTTACTCCTAGAGTTGTCACAGATGTTCTCTCGGACTACGGTATTTCGGTAAAGGTACCGATTTTCTTACTTCTAAAGTAGTCATGGACATCCCTCGGACTAAGGCATGTCAGTAAATGTACTGATTTACTTTCTCCTTGAATAGCTACGGACGTTCAATCAAAGGCACATCATCAAAGGTACTGATTCACTTTCTCCTAGAGTAGTTACGGACATTCACTAGGACTAGGGCATATCGGTAAAGGTACTAATTAACTTACTCTTAAAGTTGTCACGCACGTTCTCTCCCACTAAAGCACATTTGTAAAAGTGCTGATTTACTTACTCCTAGAGTTGTCACGGATGTTCCCTCGGACTAACAATTTCCGTAAAGGTACCTATTTACTTACTCCAAGAACAGGTACGAACGTTTCCTTGGACTAAGGCATATCAGCAAAGGTACTGATTTACTTACCGCTAGAGTAGTTATGGACGTTCCCTAGGAGAAAGGCACATGGGAGGAAGTACTGATTTACTTACTGCTAGTATAATCACGGACGTTCCCTCGTACTAAGGCACATCGGAGGAAGTTCTGATTTATTTACTCCTAGAGTAGTCACGGACCTTCCCTCCGACTCAGGCATATCAATAAAGGTACATATTTACTTTCTTTTAGAGTAGTTAGTGGCGTTGCCTCGGACTAAGGCATATCACTAAAGGTACTGATTTACTTACTCCTACAGTAGTTCAAACTTTCCCTCGGACTAAGGTATATCAGTAAAGGTACATATTTGCTTACTCCTAGGGTATTTACGGACGTACCCCCGGACTAAGATATATCAGTAAAGGTACATATTTACTTACTCCTCGAGAGGTTACCGACGTTCCCTCGGACTAACGCATATCAGTAAAGGTGCTGATTTACCTACTCCTAGCGTAGTCAGGTACATTCCCTCGCACTAAGGCAAATCAGTAAAAGTACAGATTTACTTACTACTAGAGTAGTTACGTTATTCCCTCGGACTAAGGCATATCAGTAAAGGTACTGATTTACCTACTCCTAGAGTAGTTACGTTGTACCGTCGGACTAAGGCATATCGGTAAAGATATTGATTTACTTACTCCTAGAGTTGTTACGGTGTTCCGTCGCACTATGGCATATCGGTAAAGCTACTGATTTACTTACTCCTAGAATAGTTACGGAAGTTCCCTTGGACTAAGGCACAGCAGCAAAAAATACCGATTTAAGTAATTCTAGGGTACTTACGGACATTCACTCGGATTAAGGCATATCAACAAAGATACTGATTTACTTACTCCTAGAGTAGACAAGAAGGTTGCCTCTAACTAAGGCATATCAGCATAGGTACTGATTTACTTACTCCTAGAAGAGTTACAGTCCTTCTCTCAAGCAAAGACACATCAGCAAAGGTACTGATTTACTTCTCCTAGAGTAGCCTCGGACGTTCCTTGGACTAAAGCACATTAGTAAAGGTACTGTTTTACTTACTCCTAGAGGGGTCACGGACGTACTCACGGACTAAGACACATCAGTAAAGGTACTGATTTATTTACTCCTAGAGTAGTCAGGGAAGTACCCTTGGACTAATCCTTATCAGTAAAGCTACTGATTTTCTTACTCCTAGTGCAGTTAAGGATGTTCCCTTGGACTGAGGCATAGCAGTAAAGGTACTGATTCACTTACTCCTAGAGCAGTTAAGGATATTCCCATGGACTAAGGTATATCAGTAAGGTACTGATTTAGTAACTCCTAGAGTAGGTACGGTCGTATACATATTTACTTACTCCTAGAGTCGATACAGACGTTCCTTTGGACTAGGGATATCAGTAAAAGTACTGATTTACTTACTCTTTGAGTAGTCGCGGTAATTCCCTCGGACTATGGCATATCAGTAAAGGTACTGTCTATCTCACTCCTAGAGTAGTTACGGTTGTTCACACGGCCTAAGGCATATCAGCTTATGTACTGACTTACTTACTCCTAAAGTAGTCACGGACGTTCCCTCGGACTAAGGCATATCAGTAAATGTACAGACTTAATTACTCCTAGAGGAGTCATGGATATTCCCTTGGACTAAGGCATATCAGTAAATGTACTGATTTACTGTCTCTTGAGGTTCTCATGGAAGTGCCCTCGGACTAAGGAGTATCAGTAAAGACACTGATTTACTTACTCCTAGAGTAGCAATGGATGTTCTCTCGAACTATGGCATATAAGTAAAAGTACTGAATTTTTTCCCCTAGAATAGTTACGGACGTTCATTCAAACTAAATCACATCAGCATAGGTACTGATTAACTTTCTCCTAAAGTATTTACGGACATTCCCTCGGACTAAGGCATATCGGTAAAAGTATTAGTTTACTTACTCCTAGAGTAGTCACTGACGTTCCCTCGGACTAAGACACATCGCTAAATGAACTGATTTACTTATTCCAAGAACAGTTACGGACGTTCCCTTGGACTAAGGCAAATCAGCAACAGTACTGATTTACTTACCCGTAGAGTAGTTACGGACCTTCCTTCGGACCAAGGCACATCAATAAAGGTATTTATTTACTTACTGCTACAGTAGTCAGGGAAGTTCCCTCGGACTAATCCTTATCAGTAAAGCTACTGATGTGCTTACTCCTATTGCAGTTAAGGATGTTCCCTCTGACTGAGGCATAGCAGTAAGGTACTGATTCACTTACTCCTAGAGTAGTTACGGACGTTACCTCGTACTAAGGCATATCAGTAAAGACACTGATTTACCTTTTCCTAGAGTAGTTGAGGACGTTCCCTTGGACTAAGGCATATCAGTAAACGTATTGATTTACACACTCCGAGAGTAGATACGGACGTTCCCTTAGACTAAGGCACATTAGTAAAATTACTGATTTACTTACTCCTAGAGTAGTCACGGTCGTTTCCTCGGACTAAAGCATATCTGTATAGGTACTGATTAACTCACTCCTAGAGTAGTTACGGACGTTCCCTCTGACTAAGGCACACCAGTAAAAGTATAGATTTACTTTCTCTTAGTGTTGTTACGGATATTCCCTCGGACTAAGGCATATCAGCAAAGGTACATATTTACTTTCTCTTAGAGTAGTTAGTGGCGTTGCCTCGGACTAAAGCATATCAGTAAAGGTACCGATTTACTTACTCCTAGAGTAGTTTCGGACGTTCCCTTGAACTAAGATTAATCGGTAAAGGTACTGACTTACTTACTCCTAGAGTTATTACGGACGAACCCTCTTACTACGGCACATCAGCAAAGGTACTGCTTTACTTACTCCTACCGTAGTTACGGACGTTCCCTCCTCTAAGTCATAACAGCTAAGGTACACATTTACTTACTTCTACAGTAGCAACGGATGTTGCCTCGGACTAAGGCACATGTGTAAAGTTACTGGTTTACTTACTGCTAGAGTAGTTACGGACATTCCCGCGGACTAATGCATATAATTAATGGTACTGATTTACTTACTCCTGGAGTAATCAAGAACGTTCCTTTTGGACTAAGGCATGTCAGTAAAGGTTCATATTTACTTACTCCTGGAGTAGTTATGACGTTCTCTCGGACTAAGGCATATCAGTAAAGGTACATACTTACTTACTCCTAAAGTAGTTACGGACGTTCCCTGGGACTAAGGCATATCAGTAAAGGTACATATTTACTTATTCCTAGGGAGTTAAAGTCCGAGTGTGAAAGAGGACGGTCGTTTTTTGTGTCGTGCTCGTAGCTATCTGGAAGAAGTTCGACAATGAAGAGCGTACGATAATCATTGAACAGTTGCGGCAGGAAATGCGTTTAGGATTGGAAAAGTGCAGCCTAAAATCGATGGAAAGTGCCGTGGAGAATGTGTCAGTTCGAATGCGTGCTCTTGAAGAAAAAATGGATCATTTAGGGAAACAATCTCGTAGAAATAATATTGTGCTATATGGTGTGACAGAAGAAGCGGGAGAGAGTTGGGAGATGACAGAGGAAAAGTGAAAATTGTCATATCACAAATAGAAATCGGACTCCGCGTGTTTGATGTGGAGAGAGCTCATCGTGTAGGTCGACGTGGCAATGTAAGGCGACCTAATGTGTGTAAGCTGGCCCATTATAAACTCAAGGTGGCCATCCTTCGAGATGCTCGTTATATACGGGGAACGGAAGTAAGCATTAGTGAGGACTTTAGCCAGTGTGTAAGAGAAGAGAGAGAGAGAGAGAGAGAGAGTTCTTAAAGGGACACATATTTGAGGCCAGGAAGCAGGGCTGTCATGCCTTATTGCGCTATGACAAACTCGTCATTAACGAGCGAGTCTGGAACCGACAGGTGCTGGAGCGCATGGAACAGCCTAGAAGTAGTGCGGAAACCGAACCCAGGACAGGGAAGCAAGAGCAGGTTGCCAGTGCATCAGCCCACCAGGTAGGAGGTCCCTCAGCAGAACAACAACAGGTGCCTCAAGTTATGTCGACATGGAGGGGCAAAGAGGAGAGGAGGGTGAATCAGTCTTCGCCGGAGAAGCCAACAACAACAACGCCCTTCCGTGCCCTTAGGCTGACAACAGCTCGACAGAGGGTCAGGCAAGTTGTAGGAAGACCAACAGCAAGGAAACTATAGGATTGTCACATGGAACTTCGAAGGCTTCAAACAAATGTTGGGTAGCGAGAATTTCTTGTATTTCCTTAGTGATTTTGACGTTGTATGTTTAACAG
The DNA here is from genome assembly GCA_030762935.1 of Hymenopus coronatus. Lineage (NCBI taxonomy): Eukaryota > Metazoa > Arthropoda > Insecta > Mantodea > Hymenopodidae > Hymenopus > Hymenopus coronatus. Next base: position 1,163,873 of record CM060886.1, on the reverse strand, counting down.
AAATTTGGTTGAAAAACGGAAAAAATGTAACACTTGCTAATTTCCATAGTTTTATTAGGGGAAGGGAGACACGGGGAAGGAGGGGAAAGTGGCCAGGGGGGGTATCAGTTTCATTCAGATCTGAGCTGGAGGCTGAGATATCTAAATTAGAAATCAGTTTGGAAGGGGTGATTGCTGTATCTTTGGCACAGGGGGGGTACATATAATAGTTATAGGATTATATAACCAGCCAGGAACGTCCAAGAATGCAAACAGGAATTTTTTCAGTGACTTAACCGAAACGTTAGTGCAGTTACAGGAAAAGTTTCCAGGCGCTGAATTAATTCTCTTAGGAAATTATAATGCGAGGTTAGGAAGGGAGAATATTTCTCTAACAGTGGGTCATCAATGAGGGGAGGAATTCCGCGAAGGTCAACGAAAGAGCAAGGATAGTTTTATTAATGGGGAGGGCAGACAATTACTTGCTTTCTGCGATGCCTTCTCTTTAGAAATAACGAATGCGAAGTACGGAGAGGATCGAGGGAAAAACTCACTTTCATAAATGGGAATGGGGTTAGTGTAAGAGATTTTATTTTAATAAGTCAGGGTTTAATTGGCAGAATTAGAAATTTTTGGGTAGGGGATCGTATCGAGTCACATCACTGTCCGGTTGCCCTGGAACTGAATATAGAGACTGCCATTGTGGTGCATGCACCTGAAGAGGGGCAGGGGGACGAAGGGAGATTCCTTAGTAAATTTATATGGAAACCGGTAGAAACAGAAGTATTTGTTGATAAATTAGAAAGAAGATTAGGGGAAAGGAACGCAGACTCAGCGGAGGAACTAATACATACAATAGCAACGGCTGTGGGGACAATGAAAGTCCAAATGCATGGTAAGATAAAACGATTCAATGGTTGTAATGACCAGCAATGCAGAACTGTAAGATAACGACCAGAGGAGGCTCTGTCAAAATTCAGAAGGGAAAATTTTTACGAAAAGCGAAGGGAGTATAAACAGCTCTTACGGGAAAAGGGAACTACGCGGCAAGACAAAATTACTCAGAAAATTAGTAATATTTTAACACGGAGGGATAACGCTGAGATGTGGCAAATAGTAACACATTTAAAAGGCAAGCGCCAGGCGCCCAACAAAATTTCTGCCGGAAAATGTCCAATGCATTTTATGGGAATATTCGGGAAAGATGAAAGGGAAGGAATTTTTATAAAGGAAGTGCAAATTTTGGGAAATTTTGAGATCCCAATACTGGACGAAGAAATATCAGCACGAGAAGTAGCACAGGCGCTGAGGAGTCTGAAGGGAAGCAAAGCTCCAGGGTTGCATGGGCTGCCCCCGGAAGTTTTTAAAGCCGCAGCCAGTGTTAAAGAGTTTGGTAGGAGTATGCTCCAGATATGTAACAGATAGTTTATTGAGGGAAATACCCTACCTGTTGGGGAAAGGGCATTATTCATCCCATTTATAAAGGGAAGGGAACTATTGGGAATCCGGATAACTATAGGGGGGTTACTCTGTTGCCAATTATAGAAAACATTTATTGTAGAGTGTAATATAACCTGATAAAGGACTGGGAATCTAAATTTGGCAAACTTTCAAAATTTCAAATGAGTTTCAGAGAAGGGCACAGTACCATAGATGCCGCTTTTATATTAGACACTTTAAGGACGAAGCAACTGTTAATTAAGCGGGGAAAGCTTCATTGTGCTTTCGTGGACTTTAAGAAGGCATTTGACTCTATCAATCGAAATGCATTATGGTACAAACTAGGCAGAAAGGGGTTATCAAGTAAAATGGTTAGAGCATTGCAGGCAATATATCAAAATGTCGAATTCTGTGTAAAGTACGACAGAAACAGAGTGTCCGAGAGCTGTCGAAGCCATAGGGGAGTGAAGCAGTGTTGTATTTTATCTCCCTTGCTATTTAATCTCTTTGAAGATGATATTACTGATACAATGATAGCAGAGAATGTCCAAGCACCAGCAGTAGCGGATTTGCAGATCTCAACACTTTTATACGCAGACGACTTAGTATTGTGCTCTACGACAGTAAACGGACTGGACAAACTTAAAAATTATTGCGATGAATGGATACTTACAGTTAATGTGAATAAGACTAAGGCAATAACTTTCAAAAAGGATTGTGTTTGTAGCAGGGAGGAGACTTGGACATATGCAGGACAGATACTGGACAATGTTAAATCTTTTGTGTACTTAGGACTCACATTTACAATGAGCGGAAAATGGACAAAACACATTGATATCATGAAACACAAGGCAATGGTGAAAGCGGCGGAAGCTCTCCGGATACGCTACAGAATAACGAATATATCCATAACCTTAATGGAAACTGTATACGGAGCGACAGTTAGATCCAGGATGACATACGGAGGAGAAATATGGGGGTGGGAACAAACAGGGAATTTGGATCAAGTGAGGATCCAATTTTTGAAAGAAATTCTGGGTGTAGGGAGGGGTACGACAAACTGCGGAACAATGAGGGAATTCGGGGCACATAGAGAAGTGATAGAGTGCAAAATCAGAGCAGTTAAATATGGGATGAGAATCGTTCACGGAAACCAATCAATAATTAGGACAGTCTGCTACCGTGAAATGGTAGGTAATTCGACGTGGGCATCAAAATTAAAGAAAGGGTTGGAAACCATTGGGATGGGAGACATTTGGATGGCGGGGCAGGAAAACAGGCGAAGTATTTGGAGAAAAATAAGAACCGCCTCTGTGATATTGACAGACAGCAAATAATTGCGCAATGCACAGAGAAGGTGTCATTAAAAGCACAGCCTGTGCTAAAATCTGAGTGGGGTATGGAGCAATACATCAAAACAGGTACCAAACTCATTAGAGAGGGGCTCGCGTGGATTAGACTAGGAGCATGGAGAAGCACGAAATTCTTTGACGAGAATGGTACGAGAATCTATCCCATTTGCGAGGAGAAAGAATCGTGGACTCACATCTTGGCAAGATGTAGGGGTACGGAGGAATGGCGGGATAAATATTTGCCACGATTTTTTACCACTGCGAAAGTAGGGCTAGAAGCATGTTGGACACTACTGGCAGGCACGGAAAACATGGAGGGGCTAGGTAAATTTATACTTAAGGCAAGACAGCTGAGATCTGAGGAGGCTGCCAATAGACAACAGGGGGGGATAAGATCAACTAAACAAAAGTGACTACAATGTTCTACATACATATATATTAGATCATACTTATTCTGTTGTGCTATGGTTTTATATATGGTGTATATATTAGGTGTATAGATGTCTTTTAAGTGTAATTATCAATCATAAGAGGGTGCATTTATGAAGGTGTACTCTGTGCTGTAAATTTAAATTGCAATTGAATATCTTTGTATTTTTACTTTCAGGTTCACTTTTAATTCTTTATTGTTGATTAATATTGCTTTCGACTGTGCATTTCCTTTGTCTTTCTAATTTAGTGTTTACTCTTTTAATTCTTTGTTGCTGTGTTAATATTGCTTGTATTGTGTACTGCAAAAGCACTTACAGTCTGTGGACGCGTGCGACTGTTTAAAATCTATGTATGATATTCCTATGTCAATAAATATACTTATTCATTCATTCACTACTTATTCCTAGAGTAGACACGGACATTTCATCGGACTAAGGCATATGAGTAAAGGTACATTTTTACTTACTCCTAGAGTAGTTACGAACGTTACCTCGGACTAAGGCATATCAGTAAAAATATGATTTACTTACCCTTAGAGTAGTCACGGACATGCCCTCGCACTAAGGCACATCAGTAAAGGTGCTGATTTACTTACACCTAGAGTAGTTAAGGTGTGCCCTTTGACTAATGCATATCAGTAAAGGTACTTATTCACTTACTCCTAGAGTAGTTAAGGTGTGCCCTTTGACTAAGGCCTATCAGTAAAGGTGCTGATTTACTTACAACTACAGTAGTTCAGGCGTGCCCTTTGAATAAGGCATATCAGTAAAGGTACTGATTTACTTACAACTAGAGTAGTTAAGGTGTACCCTTTGACTAAGGCATATCGGTAAAGTACTGATTTACTTACACCTAGAGTAGCTAAGGTGTACCCTTTGACTAAGGCATATCAGTAAAGGTACTGATTTACTTACACCTAGAGTAGTTAGGGTGTGCCCTTTGAATAAGGCATATCAGTAAAGGTACTGATTTACTTACTCCAAAAGTAAATACGGACATTCCCTCGGACTAAAGCATATCGGTAAAGGTACTTATTTACTTACTCCAAGAGTAGTTACGGACGTTCCCTTGCACTAAGGTACATCAGTATAGGTACTGGTTTCATTACTCCTAGAGTAGTTACGGACATTCTCTCGGATTAAGGCATATCAGCAAAGGTACTGTTATACATACACCTAAATTAGGCCAGGAAGTTACCTCGGACTAAGGCATATCAGCAAAGTTACTCATTTACTTACTCCTAGAGTAGTCACGGACGTTCCCTCGGACTAAGGCATATCAGCCAAGGTACTGATTTACTTACTCCTAGTGTAGTGCGGGACGTACCATTGGACTAAGGCATATCGGTAAAGCTATTGATTAACTCATTGCTTGAGTAATCACGGACGTTCCCTCGGACTAAGGCATATCAGTGAAAGTATAGATTTACTTATGCCTAGAGTAGATCTGGACAATCACTAAGACCAAGGCACATCAGCAAAGGTACCGATTTACTACTTCTAGAGTAGTCACGGGCGTTCCCTCGGAATAAGGAATATCAGCAAAGGTACTGATTTACTTACTGCTAGTGTAGTTACGAACGTTCCCTCTGACTAAGGCGAATCAGCCAAGGTACTGATTTACTTACTCCTAGTGTAGTGCGGGACGTACCATTGGACTAAGGCATATCGGTAAAGCTATTGATTAACTCATTGCTTGAGTAATCACGGACGTTCCCTCGGACTAAGGCATATCAGTGAAAGTATAGATTTACTTATGCCTAGAGTAGCTCTGGACAATCACTAAGACTAAGGCACATCAGCAAAGGTACCGATTTACTACTTCTAGAGTAGTCACGGACGTTCCCTCGGAATAAGGCATATCAGCAAAGGTACTGATTTACTTACTGCTAGTGTAGTTACGGACGTTCCCTCTGACTAAGGCATATCAGCAAATGTACTCATTTACCTACTCCTAGAGTAGTAACGAACGTTCTCTCGGACTAAGGTTAACCAGTAAAGGTACTGATTTACTTACTCTTAGAGTAGTCATGGATATTCCCTCGGACTAAGGCATATCAGTAAAGGTTTTGGTTTACTTACTCATAGGGGAGTTACGGACGTTCCCTTGGTGAAATGCATATCAGTAAAGGTACTGATCTGCTTACTCTTAGAGTAGTCACGGACGATCCCTTGAACTAAGGCATATCAGTGAAGGAAACTATTTACTTACTCCTAGGGTTATGAGGGACGTACTCTTGGGCTAGGGCATATCGGTAAAGGTACAGATTTACTTATTCCTAGAGTGGTCACGGAAGTTCCCTCTAACAAAGGCATATCAATGAAAGTACTGATTTACATACACCTTGAGTAGTTACGGACGGCCCTAACGCTAAAGCACATCAGCAAAAATATTGATTTACTTATTCCTAAAGTAGTCACGGGCATGCCCACGGACTAAGGCATATCAGAAGAAGTACCGATTTACTTACTCCTAGAGTAATTCCGTACGTTCACTCGGACTAAGTTTATCAGTAAGGGTGCTGATTTTCGTACTCCTAGGGTAGTCATGGACATTCCATCGAACTAAGACATATCAGTAAAGGTATTGATTTACTTACTCCTAGAATAGTCACGGACGTTCATTCAAAGTAAGGCACATCAGCAACGGTACTGATTCACTTTCTCATAGAGTAGATACGGACATTCCCTCGGACTAAGGCATATCAGTAAACGTACTGATTTACTTACTCCTAGAGTAATCGCGGACGATATCTCGAACTAAGACACATGGGTAATTGTACTGATGTACTTAGTCCTAGAGTAGCCACGGACGTTCCCTCGGACTAAGACACATCACTATAAGTACTGATTTACTTACTCCTACGGTAGTCAAGGGCGTTACCTCGGACATAGAATTTCGGTAAAGGTACTGATTTACTTACTCCTAGAATAGTCACGGACATTCCCTCGGACTAAGGTATATAAGTAAATGTACCGATTTACTTACTCCTAGAGTAATCACCCAGATGTTCCCTCGGACTAAAAAAATATTGGTTAAGGTCCTTATTTACTTACTCCTAGAGTAGTTATGCACATTCCCTCGGACTAGCGCACATGGATAAAGGTTTTGATTTACATACCCCTAGAGTAGTCACGGACGTTCCTTCGGACTAAGACACATCGGTAAAAGTACTGATTTACTTACCCCTACTGTAGTCACGGTGGTGCCCTCGGACTAAAAATTTCGGTAAAGTTATTGATTTAGTTACTCCAAGAGTAGTTACGGACCTTTACTTGGACTAAGGCATATTAGCACAGGTGTTGATATACTTACTCCTACAGTAGTCACGGACGTTAACTCGGACTAAGGCAGATCAGTAACGGTACATATTTGCTTACTCTTAGCTAATTATGGACGTTCCCTTAGATTAAGGCATATCGGTAAAAGTAGTGATTTACTTACTCCTAGAGTAGTCACGCACGTTCCCTCGGACTAAGATATACCAGTCAATGTACTGATTTTGGTACGCTTAGAATAGCTTCGGATGTTCCCTTGGGCTAAGGCATATCAGTAAAGGTACTGATTTACTTATTCCTAGAGTAGCCACGGAGGATCCCTCGGAATAAGACACATCAGCAAAGGTATGATGTAATTACTCCTAGAGTAGTTACGGACATTCTCTCGACTAAGGCATATAAGCAAAGATACAGATTTACTTATTCCTAGAGTAGTAAAGAGCGTTCCCTTGGACTAACGCATATCAGTAGAGGTACTGATTTACTTTCTCAAGGCATATAAGTAAATTTACTGATTTATTTACTCCTAGATTAGTCAAGGACGTTCCCTCGGACTAAGTCATATCAGTTATGGTACGTAATTACTTACTCCTAGAGTAGTTCAAACGTTCCCTCAGACTAAGGCATATTTGTAAAGGTACCGATTTACTTTCTCCTAGAGTAGTCACGGACATTCCCTCGCACTAAGGCACATCAGTAAAGGTACTGGTTTACTGACACCTAGAGTAGTTACAGTGTGGCCTTTGACTAAGGCATATCAGTAAAGGTACGTATTTACTTACTCCTAGAGTAGTTACGGTGTGCCCTTTTGAGTAAGGCATATAGGTAAAGGTACTGATTTACTTACACCTAAAGAAGTTACGGTGTGCCCTTTGACTCAGGCATATCGACAACGGTACTGATTTACTTACTCTTAGAATAGTTACGAAAGTTCGCTTGTACTAAGGAACATCAGAAGAGGTACTGATTTAATTACTCATAGAATAGCCACGAACATTCCCTAAGACTAAGACACATCAGCAAATGTACTGATTTACATACTCCTAGAGTAATCACGGTGGTTCCTTGGACTCAGGCACATCAGTGAAAGCACTGATTTATTGACTCCTAGAATAGTCATGGACGTTCCCTCGGACTAAGGCACATCAGTGAAAGTACTGATTAATTTACTCCTACAATAGACATGGACGTTCCCTCGGACTAAGGCACTTCAGTCAAGGTGCTGATTTACTTTCTCCTAGAGTAGTCAAGGATTTATCCTACGACTAAGGCATAAATAGTAAAGGTACTGTTTTACTTACTCTTAGATTAGTTAAGGACGTTCCATTGGACTAAGACATATCAATATGGTACTGATTTACTTACTCTTAGATTATTTAAGGACGTTCCATTGGACTAAGACATATCAATATGGTACTGATTTACTTACTCCTAGAGTAGTTACTGACATTCCCTCGGACTAAGGCTTATCAGCCAAGGTACTGATTTACTTCCGCCTAGAGTAACCACGGAGGTTGCTTGGACTACGGCACATTAGTAAAGGTACTGATTTACTTACTCCTAGAGTAGTCATCTATTTTCTGTCGGACTAAGGCATATTATTAAATGTACTGATTTACTTATTCCTAGTGTAGTTAAGTACGTTCCCTTGGTCTAAGGCATATAAGTAAGGTACTCATTTACTTAATCCTACTGTAGTTACGGACGTTCCCTCGAACTAAGTCTTATCAGTAAAAACCCCGAGTTTCCTACTCATAGAGTATTTATGGACGATCTCTCGGACTAAGGCATATCACTAAACGTATGGATTTACTTACTCCCAGAGTAGTGACGCACATTCCCGCGGTCTAAGGCATATCAGCAAAGGTACTGATTTAGTTACACCTAGAGCAGTCTTGGACGTGCCCTCGGACTAAGGCACATCAGTAAAGGTGCTGATTTACTTACTCCTAAAGTAGTCACGTATTTTCCTTCGGACTAAAGCATATAATAAAGGTAACTATTTACTTAAACCTAATGTAGATAAGGACGTGATCTTGTTCTAAGGTATATCAGTAAGGTACTTATTTACTTACTCCTACTGTAGTTACGGTTGTTCCCTCGGACTAAGGAATATCAATAAAAGTACTGATTAACTTACTACTAGAGTAGTTTCGGACGTACCCTTGGATTAAGGCACATCAGTAAAAGTATTGATTTACTGACTCCTAGAGTACTTGCGCACATTCCCTCAGTTAAGGCATATCAGCATAGGTATTGATCTACTTACCCCTAGAGTAGTAAAGGACGCTCCCTTAGTCTAAGGCATATCAGTAAAGGTACTGACATACATACTCCTTGGTTAGTCACGGACGATCCCTTGAAATAAGGAATATCAGTAAATTTACTAATTTACTTACTCCTAGAGTACCTACGGACGTTCCCTTCGACTAAGGGATATCGGTAAAGGTGCTGACTTACTTATTCCTAGAATAGTCACGGCCGTCCCCCATGGGTAAGACGTATCAGTGAAGGTACTGATTTACTTACGTCTAGAGTAGATACGGACAATCCCTATGACTACGGCGCATCAGCTACGGTGCTGATTTACTTACTCCGAGAGCAGTCACGGACGTTCTCTCAGACTAACGCATATCAGCCAAGGTAAAGATTTACTTACTCCTAGAGTAGTTATGACGTTCCCTCTTACAAAGGCATATCAGCAAAGGTGTTGTATTACTTATTCCTAGAGTTCATTCAAACTAAGGGACATCAGTAGAGGTACTGATTTACTTTCTCCTAGAGTAGTTAAGGACATACTCTCGGACTAAGGCATATCAGTACACGTACTGATCTACTTATTCCTGGACTAGTTACGGACATTCCCTCGGAATAAGATATATCGGTAGAGATACTGATTTACTTACCACTAGAGAAGTTATGGACGTTCTCTCGGACTAAGGCATACCAGTAAAGGTATTGTTTTACTTACCCCTAGAGTAGTCACGAACTTTCCCTCGGACTAAAGCATATCAGTAAGGGTGTTGATTTCCCTACTCTTAGAGTAGTGTCGGTGGTTCATTTGGACTAAGGTGTTTCAGTAAAGATACTGATTTACTTATTCCTAGGGTGGTCACGGCCGTTTCCTCGGACTAAGTTATATTAGTAAAGGTTTTTATTTACTTACTCCTGGAGTAGTCACGGACGTTCCCTCGGAATAAGCAATATCGGTAAAGGTACTGATTTACTTACTCCTAGATTAGTCTTGGACGTTCACTCGGACTAAGGTATTTCAGTAAAAGTACTGATTTACTTAGTCCAAGAGTAGTTATGGAAGTTCCCTTGGACTGAGGCATATCAGCAAAGGTACTGTTTTACTTACCCTTAGGGTAGCTATGGACATTCCCTCGGACTAAGGCACATGGGTAAAGGTACTGATTTATTTATTCCTAGAGTAGTCACGAACGTTCACTCGTATTTAGGCATATAAATAAAGGTACTGATTTATTTACTCCTAGGGTAGTTACAGACGTTCCCTCGGACTAAGGGATATCAGTAAAGGTACTGATTTATTTACTCCTAGGGTAGTTACGGACGTTCCCTCGGACTAAGGGATATCAGTAAAGGTACTGATTTATTTACTCCTAGGGTAGTTACGGACGTTCCCTCGGACTAAGGGATATCAGTAAAGGTACTGATTTATTTACTCCTAGAGTAGTCACGAACGTTCACTCGTACTAAGGCATATCAATAAAGGTACTGATTTATTTACTCCTAGGGTAGTTACGGACGTTCCCTCGGACTAAGGGATATCAGTAAAGGTATTGATTTATGTACTCCTAAAGTAGATACGGACGTTCCCTCTGACTAAGGCAAATCAGTAAAGGTATTGATTCACTCTCTTCTAGATCAGTTAAGGACGTTTCTTAGGACTAAGGGACTTCAGTAAAAATATTGATTTTTTTACTACTAGAGTAGTTACGGTCATTCTCTCGGACTGAGGCATTTCAGCAAAAGTACTGATTTACTTACTCCTAGAGTAGTCGCGGACGTTCCCTCAGACTAAGGCATATCAGTAGAGGTACAGATTTACTTACTCCTAGAGTAGTTGCGAACGTTCCCTTGGACTAAGGCAAATCAGTAGAAGTACTGATTTACTTACTCCTAGAGTATTTATGAACGTTTACTCGGACTAAGGCACATTTGCTAAGTTTCTAATTTACTTACTCCTACAGTAGTTAAGGACGTTCTCTCGGACTAAGGCATTTCGATAACGGTGCTGATTTATTTACTCCTAGGATATTTATGGACGGTCCCTCGGACTAAGGCATATCGGTAGAGGTACTGATTTACTTTCTCCTATAGTAGTCACGGACGTTCCCTCTACAGGGGCACATCGGTAAAAGGACTGATTTCCTTATTCCTAGAGTAGTTACGGAGGTTCCCTTGCACTAAGGCAAAAAAGTAAAGGTGCTCATTTACTTACTCCTATTGTAGTTATGGACGTTCACTCGGACTATGGCATATGAGTAAAGGTACTGTTTTTTTTAATCCGAAAGTAGTCTCGCACATTCCCTCGGACTAAGGCACATCAGTAAAGATACTGATTTATTTACTCCTGGAGTAGTTACGGTCGTTCCCTCGGATTCAGGAATATCGGTAAAGTTACTGATTTACTTTCTCCTAGAGTAGTTACGGACGTTCCCGCGGACTAAGGCATATCGCTAAAGTTACTGATTTAATTACTCCTAGAGTAGTCACGCTCGTTCCCTTAGACTAAGGAATATGAGCAGGGGTACTGATTATTTACTCCGAGGGTAGTTACGGACGGTCCCTCTGGCTAAGGAATATCAGCAAAGGTGCTGTTTTACTTTCTCCTTGAGTATTTACGGACATTCCCACGGACTAAGGCGTATCAGTATGGGTATTAATTAACTTACTCCGAGAGCAGTTACACACGTTCGTTCTGACTAAGGCTCATCAGTAAATGTATTTATTTACTTACTTTTAGTGTAGTTATGAAGGTTTTCTTGGACTATGGCATATCAGCAAATTACTGAATTACTTACTTCTAGAATTGTTACAGACGTTACCCTGGACTAAGGCATATCAGCATAGGTACTGATTTACTTACTCCTGCAGTCGTAACGTACGTTCCCTCGGACTAAGCCACATCGATAAAAGTACTGATTTACTTATTCCTGGAGTAGTCACGGACGTTCCCTCGGTCTAAGTCACATCGGTAAAGGTACTGATTTACTTACACCTGGAGTAGTCGAAGACGTTCCCTCGGACCAAGGCATATCAGTAAAGGTACACATTTACTTAATCCTAGAGTAGTTACGGACGTTCTCTCGGACCAAGGCATATCAGTAAAAGTAGTGATTTACTTACTCCTAGAGTAGTCACCGACTTCCCTCGGACTACGGCATATCAGCAAAGGTACACATTTACCTACTGCTAGAGTAGTTACGGACGATCCCTTGGACTAAGGCATATCAGTAAAGATACTGATTTACTTATAACTAGGACAGTTACGTTCCCCCGGACTAAGAGATATCGGTAAAGATATTGATTTACTTACTCCTATAGTAGTCACGGACGTTCCCTCGGACTAAGGCATATCAGTAAACGTGTTGATTTCTCTACTCCTAGAGTATTCACGGATATCCCTTCTGTCTAAGACACATCGGCAAGGGTACTGATTTACTTACTCCCCTAGAGTGGTTACCGACGTTACGTTGTACTAAGGCATATCGGTCAGGGTACTCATTTACTTACTTCTAGAGTAGTTATGGACGTTCCCATGGGCTATGGCATATCGGCAAAGGTACTGATTGACTTACTCGTAGAGTAGCGGCGGACGTTCCCTCCGACTAAGGCATTTAGGTCAAGGTACTGATTTTCTTACTCCTAGAACAGTTACGGACGTTCCCTTCGCCTAGGGCATATCGGTAAAAGTACTGAGTTACTTACCCCTAGAGTAGTCATAAACGTTCCCTTGGACTAAGGTACATCGGTAAAGGTACTGATTTACTTACTCCTAGTGCAGTAATGGACGTTTCCTTGGACTAAGGTATATCAGTAATGGTACTGATTTACTTTCTCCTAGAGTTGTCACGGACGTACCCTCGGACTAAGGTACTTCGGTAAAGGTATTGATTTACCTACTCCTAAAGTAGTTACGGACGTTCCCTCTGACTGAAGCAAGTCGGTAAAGGTACTGATTTACTTACTCCTTGAGTATTCATGGACATTCCCTCGGATTAAGGTGTATCAGTAAAGGCACTGATTTACTTACTTCTAGATTAGTCACGGACGTTCCCTCGGACTAAGGCATATCAGTAAAAGTAGTGATGTACTTACTGCTAGAGTAGTGACGTTCCTTCGGACAAAGGCATATCGGTAGAATAAGTGATTTACTTACTGCTAGAGTAGTCACCGACGTTCTCTAGTACTAAGGCATATCTGTAAAGGTATTGATTTACCTACTCCTAGAGTAGTTACGGACGTTCCATTGGACTAAGCCATATCAGGAAAGGTACTTATTTACTTACTCCTAGAGTAGTCTTGGTCGTTCCGTCGGACTAAAGCATATCGGTAATGGTATTGGTTTATTTACTCCTATAGTATTTACGGGCGTTCTCTCGGACTAAGGCATATCGGTAAAGGAACTGAATTACCTACTTCTAGAATAGTTTTTGACTTTCCCTCGGACTAAGGCACATCGGTAAAGGATCTGATTTACTTACTCCTAGCGTAGCCACGGACGCTCCCTCGGACTCAGGCACATCGGTAAAGGTACTTATCTACTTACTCCTAGAGTAGCCACGGACGTTCCCTTGGACTAAGGCGCATCGGTAAAGCTATTGATTTACTTACTCATAGAGTAGCCACGGACGTTCCTTTCGGACTAAGGCACATCGGTAAAAGTAATGATTTACCTACTACTAGAGCTGTCACGGTCGTTCCCTCCGACTAAGGCACATAGGTAAAGGTATTGATTTTCTTTCTCCTAGAGTAGTAATGGAAGGTCCTTCGCACTAAGATATATCTGTAAATGTAGTATTTACTTACTCCTAGAGTAGTGACGGACGTTCCCACGGACTAAGGGGCATTGATAAAGGTACTGATTTATTTACTCCTAGAGTAGTCAGAGACGTTCCCTCGGACTAACGTGAATCGGTAAAGGTACTGATTACTTACTCCTAGGATAGTCATGGACGTTCCCTCGGACTAATGCATATCAGTAAAGGTACTGATTTACTTACTCCTGGAGTAGGAACGGACGTTTCCTCGGACTAATGCATATCAGTAAATGTTCTGATTTACTTACTCCTAGAGTAGTTACGGACGTTCCCTCGGACTAAGGTATATCTGTAAAGGTACGGATTTACTTACTCCTAGAGTACTCACCGACGTTCCCTTGGACTAAGGCATATCAGTAAATGTATTGATTTACTGACTCCTAGAATAGTCATGTACGTTCCCTCGGACTAAGGGACATCGGTAAAGGTACTGATTTACTTACTCCTGGTACTGATAGTGTGCATTTTATTTCATTCAATATTCCATGATGAGGATATACTGCAAAAACAGGCCATTCTCTCTTAACACAAAGATAATAAAGCAAAAGGTTTATTATGAACAGATTTTTTGTTGCAAGTCAAGTTTGTTAGCACTGTTTCGATGCTAAATTTGACTTTATCTCAAAGACTATTTACCCTAATGAAATGAAGCCTTGAAATGAAAACTTAAGCATTTTCCAAATATAATGCATATTATACTCGTAAAGTTACAGATGTATCCTAAAATGTTTATTACCACATATAATATATAATATAATAGAAAAAAAAAAAGCAACTAACACACCGAAGCGCATACACATTAAAATAGCATTTATCAAAATATAGTATTTACACTGTTGACAGGAATATATACACATATATATATATATATATATATTATATTGTCATTTGAGATTTTGAAAGTGTTTTAAGTTTATCAATTTTAGTGTGAATAATTCAATTTCATGGAAGTTATAGTTTTAATTCAATTGGTCTATTGCAATGATATGATATACTATATATTTCACTTTTAAATTCTTTATGTATGTGTTTAAAATAATAAATAAAAGCTTTCTCGATGTACTCTACAACCAAACTGAGAGATTGAAGACTATGCAATTGAATATCTCTATATTAATATACATTTTATATAACGGTAATGTTTAGTACGATATGTGTGTTTTTCCTGCTGTATACTTTTGAATTGTTCACAATTTATATAACGGTAATGTTTAGTAAGATATGTGTGTTTTTCCTGCTGTATACTTTTGAATTGTTTTCAATTTATATAATGGTAATGTTTAGTGCGATAAGTGAGGATTTCCTGCCGTATACTTATGAATTGTTCACAATTTTGAAAATAGTTATATAGATATCTAACGTACAAAAAGAGGGATATTAGTTATATTATAGCGCAAAAATCTAATTATGTTTCAATGTTAATACATACTGTCACAGATGACAAACATATCTGTATGTTATTACTTATATATAACATTCATTTTTAAGATTTTAAGCAAAACTAATTTCAGTTATATTTCTAATACTTAACTTTATTTCTTAAACAAATCGGACAATACTCTAATATTATGGTCTCATTGTATCAAATTACTTTAAAAGCTAAGAAACAGAATGCTGAGTTTGGTTTTTAAGCGTAACAATTAAATAATGAAATCCTATAAAAGGGAACATTTAGTTTTTAATATTTTCAGTTATTTAGTCTATTTTAACATATTCCTTTCGTGATGGTTTTCCTGCAAACTCACATTCATCACCTGTCCACATTAGAACAAACAGATATTTCAAGGAAATGAATACCATAGTTCGCAATATATAATTACAACAAAACTCGGAACGTCCACCTTGGAAGATGAAAATAGTCTTCGTTGAGATAGATATTAGTAATTAGAATAAGGTTAATACCAACCGTTAATATACCAAAATTATTTAAAGAAAAGCTTGAAGAATACACATCCAATCTCTGTATGTTTGCGGATGATTAAAAAACTGACAAAGGTAATGAATGTACTTAGTATGTAGTGATATCATTTTTCTGTTCTTCATATTTAGTTGTGAACTATGGGAATGTTAGACCATGACTTAGCCTTAAAGACCTTTCTAGGCAAGTTTTCCACAGACAGACAGTCAGACAGACAGACAGACAGACATACAGACAGTCAGACACACAGACAGTCACACAGAGAGTCAGACAGACTGACAGACAGAAAGACAGTCAGACACACAGACAGACAGACAGTCAGACACACAGACACACTGTCATGCAGACAGACAGTCAGACAGACAAGCAGACAAGCAGACAGTCAGACACATAGACAGACATACAGTCAGACATACAAGCAGACATACAGTCAGACAGTCAGACAGACAGTCAGACACATAGACAGACAGACATACAGACAGACAAGCAGACAGTCAGACAGACAGGCAGTAAGACAGACAGACAGTCAGACAGGCAAGCAGACAAGCAGACAGTCAGACAGTCAGACAGTCAGACAGACAGACAGTCAGACACATAGACAGAAAGACAGTCAGACATACAGACAGACAGTCAGACATACAGACATACATACAGACAGACAGACAGACAGACAGTCGGAGAGACAGTCAGACATACAGTCAGACATACAGTCAGACAGACGTCAGACAGACGTTAGACAGACAGTCAGACACATAGACAGACAGAGAGCCAGACATACAGACAGCCAGACAGACAGACAGTCATACATACAGTCAGACAAACGTCAGACAGACAGACAGTCAGACACACTCAGACAGACAGACAGACAGACAGACAGACAGTCAGACAGACAGTTAGACAGACAGTCAGACATACAGACAGACAATCAGACAGACAGTCAAACAGACAGTCAGACAGACAGACATAGAGACAGTTAGACACACAGACAGACAGTCAGACAGAGATGCAGACAGACAGACAGTTAGACATACAGACCCTCAGACATACATATGTTCGTGCGCTAGAACAACAAAACCATAGAACATAAAAGAAAGGACACTGATATCACACACACACTCACACACATACTGATACTCACACAAACATACACACACTCACACATACATACACACACACTCACACACTCACACACACACTCACACACATACACACACATACACACACTCGCACATACATACACACACACTCACACACATACACACACATACACACACTCACACACATACACACACACTCACACACACTCACACACATACACACATACACACACACTCACACACATACACACACACATACACACACATACACACACACATACACACACATACACACACATACATACACTCACACATACACATACACACACACTCACGCACATACACACACTCACACACATACACACATACACACATATACACACACTCACACACATACACACATACACACACTCACACACATACACACACTCACACATACGTACACACACTCACACATATACACACACGTACACACACTCACACATACGTACACACACTCACACACATACACATACATACACACTCACACACATACACACATACACACACACTCACGCACATACACACACACTCACACACATACACATACACACATACACACACTCACACACATACACACATACACACACTCACACACATACAAACACAACTAACATACACACTCTCACACACATACACACTCATACACACATACACACATATACACACACTCACACACATACACACACATACACACACTCACACACATACACACACATTCACACACATACACACATACACACACATACACACACTCACACATACGTACACACTCTCACACACATACACACATACACACATACACACACTCACACATACACACATACACACATACAAACACATACACACAAATACACACACATACACACATACACACACACTCACACACATACACACACATACACACACTCACACACATACACAAACACTCACTCACATACAAACGCTCACACACATACACCACTCACTGACACACACACATACACCACACACCCATACTCACACACATACACCACACACACATACACATACATCACACACACATACACACATACACATACACCACACACACACACATACACACATACACACACATAAACACACATACACACACATACACATACACCACTCACACACACTTTTGTACTGACAACTACACCACGTATTCATACATATAGATTACTCAAACACCAAATAAGTCTATACAATATTTACACAAATACTTTATATCTTAGTGCACGAACTTTGAATAAGTATTTGCCCAGTTTTGGTTTTTTAGAATCAAATTCCACAATGCTGTCTGTTGGAAGCTAAAAATGCTTGCGGCAGTAATTTTTTCCTAGCATCTTCCATCTGCACGCAATCTGCCAAAATATGCGTGCAGTGTTCCTGATCCCCGCATAATGGGTAAATCCGCCAACCAGCTTCATCAACTACCTTACGTGTTGCCCAACTTGAGCCACGCTATTCCCGACCTTTATTTCATACCCAGTTTTAACATTTATGTTTCTTTACCCCACCCACGATTTTTCCTACATTCAGATTCAATTTCCTGCCTGTTTATATCCCAAGGTCGTCTTTTTACTTTATTCATGATATTATATCTATTTTCGCTGCCCCTTTACCAAAAATTGTTTAAGCCAATCTTTGATAATCGCCGTTGTAGCCCCACCATTTTGGATGTTCCATGTTATTCATCTGATGCCGATAACATATTGCTCTTAGAGTTGTTTGATCACCTTTAATTATTCGCAGCCAGTATCTAACTACACTTAATTAGAAGACGCCCTTGCTGTGATGGTAGATCAGAGTGGGTCACTGTTTCTCATTACATTAAATTAACTGGATATGCTCCGTGTCTATATTTCCGTAGCATGTCAGGTGGCCCAATACTCCTTATTTGACGAGTGTTAAAACAATTGCATAAGTTGGTGAGAGTTGGTGCTTGATTATCAGCAGGGACGGTTGCGCTCATTGCAAGGGTAAAATGAACAATGCAAAACAACAAAAAAATTAAAAAAAATATGCAGTTTTATTCATTAAAGCTCTTTAAATGCTGTCATTCTCAGTGTCGCATTCTGTATTGGACGTTAAGGGCTGCTGAATTTTCTCAGACGACTCTTTATCAGGCTTGCTGTTCTTTATATACCGAATCTACAACGCGGGACCAACGGCTTTTGTTTCTCTTCTGAAGGAAGCCATCTTTAGTACAAAAAAAAGTCTAGCGCCTCCACCGGGTTTGATTTTGAGTACAAGAGGAAAGCACGTTAGTCACTACACCAGGAGTGTGGCAGGTCGCACTCACGGTTTGCGTTCTGTAACGCCAAGGGGGCAGTTGGACCACGACTTCTTTCTTTTCCCGTGCGTGTCATTTCTACAGAACACAACTGCCATTTCCGTACGGGCAGATCAGCATGACGATAGGGAAACGAAATTAGAAAATCGTCAAAGAAGAGATGGGAAGGGAAAATGAAGATAAGGGGCTGGGCTTATCTATGGCACGTACAGCCTAGCGGCGAACTAAATGAGAAAACATATTCCTGGAATGCTTCCCCACATAAATGGAGATTTTTTTGTGGCTCAGCATCTGTTTTACAGTCCCACACCTCCGAGATCATAATAACAAAGATAGGGTTGGAGTTACAGAAAATGGTAACTGGAAAATATGTGAACGTTATCAATACAATATCTACCAGGTCTCTATTTCTACTTTATATTTCGTCGTTTAATTTCTGTTGCCACTATTCCTTCTGTGACTGTCTTCCTTGATTTGTAGAGCAGTATAACAGATAGTAGCTTACAAAACAACAGATACAACTTCTTTTGATGTCATTTTGTTTAATTTTTATTTGATTCTTAGATATTTTGCTCCTTATATCTTCATCGGACTTAATGACAAGTAGCACCCAGGTGGTTAAAATTATTACTCGTACGATTACTTTATTTCCATTTTTATTTTTCTATCATTGTAAAATATCACACTAGCTCTTGCTTAATATGGGCAAGAAGTTTCTTATATACAGTGGTAAATTTAATAAATAGCGTCTAATGACATTCACAATGAACGCTTTTGTTTTACGCAATTCTTATATCATCTTTACTGGGTGCGATTTCATTTAAGGTATTATATGTAACTTTCATGTGCCTATTTCGACAAATTGGGTATCGTAATTAAATATAAAACAAACAGGAATTTATAAACAGTCGACCAGATTGAAGATAAGAAAATGTGCTGGATTCATGTCACGGTAGTTCGACGGCTGCGGAAGAAAACGTATTGTTAATAGCAATTATGAGAATAATACATAAATAAATGTATATATAGGTATATACATTAAACAAAATTCACTTTTTCTCACAATTGCGAGAAAAATGTTGTATATTTATATATTTATTGAAATAATTATCACCTTAAATTATTGCACATACCTGTAATATTGAAATCATTTAATAAAACTGAGTGGAAGACCGAGGTTAATACTTTGACGGTAACGTTTCTACAAGCTTCTAGAAGTTGGTTCATATCTTTGTATTTAAATGAAACGTTCTATGTTTTATGTTAACTATTTGATACCCTGAAGTAGTTTTTCAAAAGAATTCTTTCGAAAGTTGATCTAAGAGAACGAGTATAATTCGGGAAGAGAGGTTTATAGAATCCCAAGAATGTCTATAAAACTTTGGAAGCGGGGGCTTATTTCCAAAATTCTGTATAGTAATTCCTCGGCTGCTTTGCACAGTGTTTTGCAGGAAACATGTATAGCAAACGTGATGGAATGAAAACAGGTGATGACGAAGTGGCGTGGCCAACTTAAATTGATGCTGCGAAACAATAAGTGAACTCGATTTTAAAATACTGATTTATACAACAGTTTACCTCTTTGTTTGCTATTTAACACGAACCATTTTATAAAACTGCAATACAAAAGTAATTTTAGTTACCTTATTTACTTTCTGAATCAGGAAATTATATTATAAAAGTGAAAATCAGTTCTTATACGAGATGACACATATGACTAAATGTTAAGCTGTACAAATCATTTTTAGAATATACTAGAGTCGGCTGATAAGTACAGGGCCTCTCAATGAAATATTACAACATAATAGGGTCGGGTGATAGGTCTAGGACCTCTCAATGAAACATTACAGCCTACTAGGGTCGGCAGATAAGTCCAGGACCTCTCAATGAAACATTACAGCATAGTAGGGTTGACTGATAAGTCCAGGACCTCTCAATGAAACATTACAGCATACTAGGGTCGACTGATAAGTCCAGGACCTCTCAATGAAATATTACAGCATACTAGGGTCGACTGATAAGTCCATGACCTCTCAATAAAACATTACATCATTCTAGGGTCGGCTGATAAGTCCAGGGCCTCGCAATAAAACATTACAGCATACTAGGGTCGATTGATAAGTCCAGGGTCTCTCAATGAAACATGACAGCATACTAGGGTCCGCTGATAAGTCCAGGACCTCTCAATGAAACATGACAGCACACTAGGATCCGCTGATAAGTCCAGGCCCTCTCAATGAAAAATTACAGCATACTAGGTTCAGCTGATAAGTCCCAGGCCTCTCAATTAAACAATAAAGCATACTAGGGTCGACTAATAAGTCCAGGGCCTCTCAATGAAACATTGCAGCATACTAGGGTCGACTGATAAGTCCAGGCAGGACCTGTCAATGAAAACAGTAGTACAGCATACTAGGGTCGACCGATATGTTCAGTACCTCTAAATAAAAACAGCATTACAGCATACTAGGGTCTACTGATATGTCCAGGACTTCTCAATGAAACATTGCAGTATTCTAGTGTCCGCTGATAAGTTCAGGGCCTCTCAGCCAAAGCATTACAGAATACTAGGTACGGCTGATAAGTCCCAGGCTTCTCAGTACAATCTTTACAGCATACTAGAGTTGGTTGATAAGTCCCGGGCCTCTCAATGAAAACATTCCAATATACTAGGGTTGGCTAATAAGTCCAGGGCCTCTCAATGAAAATATTACAGCATACTTGGTTTGGCTGATATGTCCCGGGCCTCTCATTGAAACATTAAAGCATACTAGCGTCGGCTGATAAGTCCCGGGCCTCTCACTGAAAACGTATTACAGCATACTAGGATGGGCTGATAAGTCCAGGTCCTCTCAATGAAACATTACAGCATACTAGCGGCGGTTGATAAGTCCCGGGCCTCTCAATGAAAACAAGATTACGGTATACGAGGGTTGGGTGATAAGTCCAGGGCCTCTCAATGAAAACCCTACAGCATATTATGGTCGGCTGATAAGTCCCAGGCCTCGCAATGAAAATATTACACCATACTAGGGTCGGTTCATATGTCCCGGGCTTCTCAATGAAACATTACAGCATACTAGTTTCGGCTGATAAGTCCCGGGCATCTCAGTGAAAACATTACAGCATACTAGGGTCGGTTGCTAAGTGCCGGGCCACTCAATGAAAACGTTATACAGCATACTAGGGTCGGCTGATAAGTCCGGGACCTCTCAATGAAATATTACAGCATACAAGGGTCGGCTGATAAATCCTGGGCCTCTAAATGTATTCAAGGTGCTGCTGATAAGTCCCGAGATTCTCAATGAAATATTACAGCATACTAGGGTTGGCTGATAAGTCCCAAGCTTTCAATGAAAACATTACAGCATAGTAGGGTCGGCTGATAAGTCCCAGGCCTCTCAGTGATAATATTACAGCATGCTAGGTTTGGCTGATAAGTCTCGGGACTCTCAATGAATACAGCGTTACAGCATTCCAGGGTCGGTTGATAGGTTCCGGGACTCTGAATGAAAACATTACAGCATTCTATGGTCGGTTGATAAGTCCCGGGCCTCTCATTTAAAACAGCCTTACAGCATACTAAGGTTGGTTGATAAGTCCCGGGCTTCTCAATGAAAACTTTACAGCATACTAGGGACGGCTGATAAGTTCCGTGCCTCTCAATGAAAACAGCGTTACAGCATACTAGGGTCGGTTGATAAGACACGGGCCTCTCACTGAAAACTTTGCAGCAAACTAGGGTCGGCTGATAAGTCCCGGGCTTCTCAATGAAAACAGCGTTAGAGCATACTAGGGTCAGTTGATAAGAACCGGGCCTCTCAATGAAAACAGCATTACAGTATACTAGGGTTGGTTGATAAGCCCCGGACCTCTGAATGAAAACATTACACCATACTAGGGTCGGCTGATAATTTCGGGCCTCTCAATGAAAGCAGCGTTACAGCATACTAGGGTCGATTGATAAGTCCCGGGCTTCTCTTTGAAAACAGCATTACATCATACTAGGGTTGATTGATAAGTCACGGGCCTCTCATTGAAAACAGCATTACAGCATACTAGGGTATGTTGGTAAGTCCCGGGCCTCTCATTGAAAACAGCATTACAGCATACTAGGGTCGGTTGTGAAGTCCCGGGCCTCACAATGAAAACATTACAGAATACTAGGGTCGGCTGCTAAGTTCCGTGCCTCTCAATGAAAACAGCGTTACAGCATACTAGGATCGGTTGATAAGTCCCGGGCCTCCCACTGAAAACATGGCAGCAAACTAGGGTCGGCTGATAAGTTCCGTGCCTCTCAATGAAAATAGCGTTACAGCATACTAGGGTCGGTTGATAAGTCCCGGTCCTCTCACTGAAAAATTGTAGCAAGCTAGGGTCGGCTGATAAGTCTTGGGCCTCTCAATGAAAACAGCGTTACAGCATACTAGGGTCGGTTGATAAGACAGGGGCCTCTCAATGAAAACAGCATTGCAGCATACTAGGGTTGGTTGATAAATCCCGGGCCTCTCAATGAAAATATTACAACATACTAGGGTCGGCTGATAAGTTCCCTGCCTCTCAATGAAAACAGCGTTACAGCTTACTAGGGTCGGTTAATAAGTCCTGGGCCTCTCATTGAAAACAGCATTACAGCATACTAGGGTTGGTTGATAAGTCCCGTTCCTCTCATTGAAAACAGCATTACAACAAACTAGTGTCGGTTGATAGGTCCCGGGACTCTGAATAAAAACAGCATGACAGCTTACTAGGGTTGGTTGATAAGTCCCGGGCCTCTCAATGAACACATTACAGCATACTAGGGTCGGCTGATAAGTCTCGGGCCTCTCAATGAAAACAGCGTTACAGCATACTAGGGTCGGTTGATAAATCCCGGGCCTCTCATTGAAAACATTACAGCATACTAAGGTCGGCTGATAAGTCGCGGGCCTCTCAATGAAAACAGCGTAACAGTATACTAGGGTCGATTGATAAGTCCCTGGACTCTCAATGAAAACTGCGTTACAGCATACTAAGGTCGGCTGATAAGTCCCGGGCCTCTCAGTGAAAACACTACAGCATACTAGGGTCGGTAGATAAGTTCTGGGCCTCTGAATGTAAACAGCGTTACAGCATACTGGAGTCGGCTGATAAGTCCCGGGCCTCTCAGTGAAAACATTACACCATACTAGGGTCGGCCGATAAGTCCCGGACCTCTCAATGAAATCAACGTTACAGCATACTAGGGCCGGCTGATAAGTCCCGGGCCACTCAACGAAAAGAAGATACAGGATACTAGGGTCGGTTGATAAGTACAGGGCCTCTCAATCAAAACAGCGTTACAGCATACTAGGGTCGTTTGATAAGTCCGGGGCCTCTCAATGAAAAAACATTACAGTCTACTAGGGTCGGTAGATACGTCCAGGGTTGCTCAATGAAAAGAACATTACGGGATACTAGGGTCGGTTGATAAGTTTAGGGTCCCTCAATGAAAAGAGCTTTAAAGGATAGTAGCGTCGGTTGATAAGTCCAGGGTCTCTCAACGAAAAGAACATTACAGGATACTATGGTCGGTTGCTAAGTCCAGGGTCTCTCAATGAAAAGAACATTACAGGATACTAGGGTCGGTTGAATAGTCCAGGGTTTCTCAATGTAAAGGGCATTACATCATACTTGGGTCAGCAATAAAAGGGCGCTTTGCCGTCCATCCAGCTGACGTCACCTTCTGAATCCGCAGTTCTGGATCCTAATAAAATGGCACATTTCCGTCATCCAAATTGACGTCACCATTTGAGCCCGTCGCTCTGGATCCTAATAAAAGGGCGCTTTTCCGTCACCCAAACTGACCTCACCATCTGAGTCCGCAACTCTGGATCCTAATAAAAGGGCGCATTTCCGTCAGCCAAACTGACATCTCCATCTGAGTCCGCAGCTCTGGATCCTAATAAAAGGGCGAATATCCGTCAGCCAAACTGACATCTCCATCTGAGTGCAAAGCTCTGGATCCTGATAAAAGGGCGCATTTGCTTTACCCAAACTGACGTCACCATTTGAGCTCGTCGCTCTGGATCCTAATAAAAGGGCGCATTTCCGTCACCCAAACTGATATCATCATCTGAGTCCTCAGCTCTGGATCCTAATAAAAGGGCGCATTTCCGTCACCCAAACTGATATCATCTTCTGAGTCCTCAGCTCTGGATCCTAATAAAAGGGCGCATTTCCGTTACCTAAACTGATATCATCATCTGAGTCCTCAGCTCTGGATCCTAATAAAAGGGCGCATTTCCGTCACCCAAACTGATATCATCATCTGAGTCCTCAGCTCTGGATCCTAATAAAAGGGCGCATTTCCGTTACCTAAACTGACGTTACC
This sequence comes from Hymenopus coronatus, assembly GCA_030762935.1. Lineage (NCBI taxonomy): Eukaryota > Metazoa > Arthropoda > Insecta > Mantodea > Hymenopodidae > Hymenopus > Hymenopus coronatus. The sequence continues at coordinate 1,138,623 of CM060886.1, read as the reverse complement.
ATTTGAGCTCGTCGCTCTGGATCCTAATAAAAGGGCTGTTTTCCGTCAATCCAGCTGACGTCACCATCTGGGTCCGCAGCTCTGGATCCTAATAAAAGGGCTCATTTCCGTTACCCAAACTGACGTCACCATTATGTGGTATCTGGATACTAACGTGTCCTTTATCTCGCAATTATAGACGATAGATGCTACAATAAGGACTGTGCAACGCGTACCGTTGTAGTATCACCCACATACTAAAAGTGCATTGTGGGAGGCAGAGTTATATGGGCGGGATATTCTGCGTCGCTAGGCTTTTGTCTGGGAGCGGTCCATTTCAGGTTGAAGTTGCTAGGGCGGGATGTGTCAGGAATTGTTAGGTACCCCATCCTTGCTAAGGCTGGTCACCATTCGGACGTTTCCTTCCTCACAGAGGTCATCAAGTATAAGGGTCTACTTCAGTAGCTGCTGGGCCTCCTCCTGGCTAATTGTGACAATATTCTGACCGTCAAGGAGAATTAATAGTAACAAGAAGAAAATACGTACGATTTGTGCACAAGATTTTAATAACAACATTGTCACATATTAGTCATATCAAGTTGTGTCCTATACACAGATTCCAAGTTTTTACACACACAATTTCCGTCGGGGTCATGGAATCACGTAGTTTATGGTGGTAACCATGCACTGCTAACTGGTGTCAGTTCAGGATCTATTCATCATTGTCTCCGTCATGCAGAAGTTGCCACTGTCTGTGGACGACGCAGATCTTCCTTTGGCGAGTTCATAGACCAGCCTCCATCTTATACGTTTTCAACACCTAAGAAGTGCTTTTAGTGCCTTACGTTTAACTCGCCCAATATAATTTCTATTCTATAATTCAATTATTATTGTTCCGATTTGTACTATTTTTGCATTTAACAAAACCATTGTAATCCGGATATTGCCCTAATGTCAAACATGACTTCCTGGCATCTGTTATTCTCGATTTGATATGTTTTCTGAATTCCTGACTGTGGTCTGCCGGAAAAAGGTGTTCCAGGTGTTTAAAGTCTTTGAGGGATTCCGCAGCAGTTCATGTTTGCAGTGAAATCCAATAATCCTATCAAGTTGTGTGACTCTCGTCTAATCTTACTGATAACGTGGTATGTAACAGCAGGGACTTGAACCAGAAAAGTATCAGAATATAAATTTCGCAGACTGTAATTACGTATTGAGCTTGCAATATTAGAAGCCACTTTTAAGGAGTATTCAAGCCTCAGTGGAGAAACTTAAATTGAATTTGAGCATCACAACATCCCAGCATGAAAGCGCGAAGATCTGTGAAATTCTAATTATGTATTATTAGCAGGACTAGGTGCAGCAGCCTTACCCTCTATTTGAGTTCTTTATTTAATTGATGAAAGTATCAAACCCACATTAACACTTCGGACATCAATGATACTGAATATATGAATATTCAGACTTTCTGGTATTATCAGTGAATTTTTCAAGCTTTTTGGTATCTCCAACTTGTCACAGTAAAGAGGAATTGTTTTGATTACAATCAAATGTCATAAAAAGAGCTAAAGCAGCCGAACCTTTCAATGTTCGTGTGGCAGTTCAACGAAATCAAAGGCATGTGATGGTGCATGTTCTGATCTTATTATGCCATTGTAGACGTCAAATAGGATTTTAAAACTGCCTTTCGATGACCTCATTTTTAAGCGAGCAAATTAATTCCATACCTCTGCCTCGTATTTTATCATAGGTCCCATCATACTTCTTGTTTCCAAATCTGTCAAAACCTAGTTCAACCATTCCTCCAGGGGTCTTCGTCTTTTTCTTTTATCTGAAGTGAGAATTTCAAAACTGTTTTCGAGCATTGGTCAGTATCCAGATATTTTCAAATGGCCGTGCACTTTTCCTTTCAATTAGTTTTCTGTGACGTCGTTGACATATATAGCACCTCAGCAGTTTTTTTTTTATAATCAAGTGAATTTCTAGTCATTGATACCACCACTGAACATAATCGACTGCTTTCAGCTTCACTGATGATACTTTCTCAGTCTTTCTACTTTTCTCTACGACATACAGTGTATATAGTATATGGAACAGTATTGTATTTCTCCAAAAATTCGATAGCGACTCTACTGGAAATACATTTGTTTAGGACCGCTGAATCAAAACAAAGTTCAATATCTTACAGGGATGCGACACGAAGATTTTCAAGAAAATCTCCCAACCCCAAGCTACATTTACATAAAAGAGCTTTCTGAAATTGTGATTTCTGAAACATTACTAACAATTTTATTTAAAACACCATATATTAAAGATATTTGCATCACAAAGAAACGTAATATCTTAAATTTTCTGGGAGTTGCCTATGAAGCTTTTTCATTCTAGATTGGTTTTACGTAACTGATAGAGCGTAAGAAGGTAGACTAAACGTAAAGAGTGGGATAAAACGTGCAGTTATTACAAATACATATTCTTCATGTAGAGTTAATCTTTTTGAGATATTCCTTATCTATGATTTAAATTTTCCAATTACTTATCTCAAATGGGCAGTAGGTATTCACATTTTTCGTCTTATTCATGCAAAGAGAACGAAATTTCAAGGCTATTGCATAGTGGCCGGCTCTTGAACATTTGGGTGTCGCGTAGGATATTGTATTCCCTTATTCTCTTACACCTACCTCTAATTAAATGTCCAATAAATAGCTACGGCTAACGTTTAATCTCGATTAGCATGAAGTAGAAGAAGAATGGTTTGCTTCAGAAGAGCTATAACTCTTTGCTCAATAACTCGTCCATAACAATAGCAATTACACAAGCAGCTTCACATTCAGAAAGTTTTTACTTATGCTTGAGAGTTAAGTTCAGTTTCATCATTTTGTTGGCTTTTCGTCTAGTACTAAACAAGCAATGTTAGTGTGTTCTATGTTGGATAAAGTGTTAAAATAAGAAACTATCAAAATAGGTGTTATTTTAAATTTAGGCGCAGTTTCATGATACAAGAATCTTTTATGTAAATGAATCCTAAAATTTGTTTATCAGAAATGCATTAATTTATTATGAATGGCACTTATCATATGAACAGGGATTCGAAAAGTTGTCGTTCAGGGTTTCTTGAATTTATTATCAATGGTACTTATCATATGAACAGGGATCCGAAAAGTTACCGTTCAGAGTTGCATGAATGTATTATCAATGGTACTTATCATATGAACATGGATCCGAAAAGTTACCGTTCAGAGTTGCATGAATGTATTATCAATGATACTTATCATATGAACATGGATCCGAAAAGTTACCGTTCAGAGTTGCATGAATGTATTATCAATGGTACTTATCATATGAACATGGATCCGAAAAGTTACCGTTCAGAGTTGCATGAATGTATTATCAATGATACTTATCATATGAACATGGATCCGAAAAGTTACCGTTCAGAGTTGCATGAATGTATTATCAATGGTACTTATCATATGAACATCCGAAAAGTTACCGTTCAGAGTTGCATGAATGTATTATCAATGGTACTTATCATATGAACAGGGATCCGAAAAGTTACCGTTCAGAGTTGCATGAATGTATTATCAATGGTACTTATCATATGAACAGGGATCCGAAAAGTTACCGTTCAGAGTTGCATGAATGTATTATCAATGGTACTTATCATATGAACAGGGATCCGAAAAGTTACCGTTCAGAGTTGCATGAATGTATTATCAATGGTACTTATCATATACGTGTTTAACAACATAAGAAATATGTTGACGTAACATCTATTTGTTACCCTCAACTTCGCAAATTTCTACATTTGAATTTGTTCAAATCAGCTCTTGATACACTACCTCAGAGCATGAATATCACAAACAGCTGTTGAATAATTCACTGAAAGGTTCAAACGTGTCCAGAGGTAAAAATGTGGCCACCAGTCAGGCAATGCAATGGATCTCACTATACTAATTCATATTTTTGGAAACTACTTATGAAGATACTGTGAAGTATCAAAATATAGTGGAGTTTCACAGGGAGGGCATAAACCACATTTTTGAGGCAAATCACCAAGCAACTCGTTTGACCAATAAGAGCGTAAATAAATTTAGACCATACAATGCTTGTCAGTTGACGTTGTCCGATCATATTTCAAAAGGATTTTATGAGCTCAAAAGTTACTGTAAATAGATACAATTAGTTGAACAGTGATTAAGAAGAGTTGCTGTGTAGGAGTTGAGCAGAAAATTGTTCTGCTGAAATTCTGCCGCAACTAAAACACAAACCCTTTAAAGGTGATACTGAAGGTGGTCATAGGAGCGCTTCCTCTTGTAGTCTACAGTAAGAAGACCTTGTATTCCAAAATGTCAAGGTTTCCTCTCAAATGTTTTACACCGGGTAAGTCCTCTCAGGTATATTTCTACCAAACGTTATCTACCACTTTTGCATTTATATCTGCTATATCATTCATTTCATTTCCAGAATTCATCGTGTTTTAATGTGATGGATGTTAAGCTAAACAACACAATCCGAACAAACTGTAAATAACCCAAAAGAGAACAAAACCATTATACAGCAGAAACACCACGAGTCTGTAAAAAATGAAGAGGTTACTACAAGGCTCCAAAGAATGTTCTTGAGAAGATTTTGTCAGGAAAATATCCAAACTTTTCTGTAAACCAAATTAATAAACCCTGCATATACCATGTCGCTCATTTGCTGTAATTGGGCCATTAATACACACAATGCGCACCTAACATGATTCGACATAAAAATCAATAAAATTGGACACGATATATGTCGGGTACAGATAAGAGTACAAACAATAAAATATAAGGCACCACACTCACATGAATTTCTCTAGTTACTTTGTAGTAAACTATTCCTAAGAAAACGTATTCTTCTATCTATTTCCTTGTAGGTCAAAGATATCAATACAGTAAACATGTGTCTTGTAGGTCACAGATATCAATACAGTAAACATGTGTCTTGTAAGTCACAGATATCAATCAATACAGTAAACATGTGTCTATAGGTCACAGATATCAATACAGTAAACATGTGTCTTGTAGGTCACAGATATCAATACAGTAAACATGTGTCTTGTAAGTCACAGATATCAGTACAGTAAACATGTGTCTTGTAAGTCACAGGTATCAATACAGTAAACATGTGTCTTGTAAGTCACAGATATCAATACAGTAAACATGTGTCTTGTAAGTCACAGATATCAGTATAGTAAACATGTGTCTTGTAAGTCACAGATATCAGTACAGTAAACAAGTGTCACGTAGGCCACAGATATCAGTACAGTAAACATGTGTCTTGTAAGTCACAGATATCAGTACAGTAAACAAGTGTCACGTAGGCCACAGATATCAGTACAGTAAACATGTGTCTTGTAAGTCACAGATATCAGTACAGTAAACATGTGTCTTGTAAAACAAGATATCTGTATGGTAAAAATGTGTCTTGTAAGTCCCAGATATCAATACAGTAAACATGAGTCTTGTAAGTCACAGATATCAATACAGTAAACATGTGTCTATAAGTCACAGATATCAGTACAGTAAACATGTGTCTTGTAAGTCAAAGATATCAATACAGTGAACATGTGTCTTGTAAGTCACAGATATCACTACAGTAAACATGTGTCTTGTAAGTCACAGATATCAGTACAGTAAACATATGTCTTGTAGGTCACAGATATCAATACTGTAAACATGTGTCTTGTAAGTCACAGATATCAATACAGTAAACATGTGTCTTGTAGGTCACAGATATCAATACAGGAAACATGTGTCTTGTAAGTCACAGATATCAGTACAGTAAACATGTGTCTATAGGTCACAGATATCAATACAGTAAACATGTGTCTTGTAAGTCACAGATATCAGTACAGTAAACATGTGTCTTGTAGGTCACAGATATCAATACAGTAAATATGTGTGTTGTATGTCACAGATATCAATACAGTAAACATGTGCCCTGTAAGTCACAGATATCAATAAAGTACACATGTGTCTTGTAAGTCACAGATATCAATACAGTAAACATGCGTCTTGTAAGTCACAGATATCAATACAGTAAACATGTGTCTATAAGTCACAGATATCAGTACAGTAAAGATGTGTCTTGTAAGACACTGATATCAATACAGTAAAAATGTGTCTTGTAAGTCACAGATATCAATACAGTAAACATGTGTCTTGTAAGTCACGGATATCAGTACAGTAAACATGTGTCTTGTAGGTCAAGATATTAGTAAAGTAAACATGTGTCTTGTAAGTCACAGATATCAATACAGTAAACATGTGTCTTGTAAGTCACAGATATCAATACAGTAACCATGTGTCTTGTAAGTCACAGATATCAATACAGTAAATATGTGTCTTGTAGGTCACAGATATCAGTACAGTAAACATGTGTCTTGTAAGTCACAGATAACAGTATAGTAAATATGTGTCTTTTAAATCACAGATATCAATAGAGTAAACATGCGTCTTGTAAGTCACAGATATCAGTACAGTTAACATGTGTCTTGTAAGTCACAGATATCAATACAGTAAACATGAGTGTTGTAAGTTACAGATATCAATACAGTAAACATGTGTCTTGTAGGTCACAGATATCAATACAGTAATCATGTGTCTTATAAGTCACAGATATCAATACAGTAAACCCGTGTCTATAGGTCACAGATATCAATACAGTAAACATGTGTCTTGTAAGTCACAGATATCAATGCAGTAAACATGTGTCCATAGGTCACAGATATCAGTACAGTAAACATGTGTCTTGTAAGTCACAGATATCAATACAGTAAACATGTGTCTTGTAAGTCACAGATATCAGTAAAGTAAACATGTGTCTTGTATGTCACAGATATCAGTACAATAATTATGTGTGTTGTAGGTCACAGATATCAATACAGTAAACATATGTCTTGTAAGTCACAGATATCAATACAGTAAACATATGTCTTGTAAGTCACAGATATCAATACAGTAAACATGTGTCCATAGGTCACAGATATCAGTACAGTAAACATGTGTCTTGTAAGTCACAGATATCAATACAGTGAACATGTGTCTTGTAAGTCACAGATATCAGTACAGTAAACATGTGTCTTGTAAGTCACATATATCAGTACAGTAATTATGTGTGTTGTAGGTCACAGATATCAATACAGTAAACATGTGTCTTGTAAGTCACAGATATCAATACAGTAAACATATGTCTTGTAAGTCACAGATATCAATTAAGTACACATGTGTCTTGTAAGTCACAGATATCAATACAGTAAACATGCGTCTTGTAAGTCACAGATATCAATACAGTGAACATGTGTCTTGTAAGTCACAGATATCAGTACAGTAAACATGTGTCTTGTAAGTCACAGATATCAGTACAGTAAACATGTGTGTTGTAGGTCACAGATATCAATACAGTAAACATGTGTCTTGTAAGTCACAGATATCAATACAGTAAACATGTGTCTATAGGTCACAGATATCAGTACAGTAAGCATGTGTCTTGTAAGTCACAGATATCAATACAGTAAACTGTGTCTATAGGTCACAGATGTCAGTACAGTAAACATGTGTCTTGTAGGTCACAGATATCAATACAGTAAACATGTGCCTTGTAAGTCACAGATATCAGTACAGTAAACAAGTGTCTTGTAAGTCACAGATATCAATACAGTAAACATGTGTCTATAGGTCACATATATTAATTGTAAGCGTGTTTGGTTGAATAATGTTCATTATCTTTTAAGTTCTATATATTAATATCCTGAGACGGTCGGGGTTCGATCCCAAGCACCGTATGTGAGATTTGTTGTGGAAAAAGCGGCGCTGGGGCGGGTTTTCTCCGGGTACTCCGGTTTCCCCCGCCATCGCATTCCACCGGTGCTCCATTATCATTCATATATCATCAGTGTCACCACCTGTGGTGCCAAAAGTAGTTAAAGTGGACGTTAAACACTACCAAAAAAAAATATTAGTATCCTGAGTATCAAGTGTTATACTTTTATTTGTGACAGTTGAAGCCGTTTTTATTCACTGATTGTTGTATTGTGTCACTTTCTGAAATGAGGTGAACGTGAGCATGTTTATTATTCTGTGTGACCGAACCTCAGTAATCACATTCTTCGCGCAAGAACGTCCTCTGTGCACAGGCTTTTATCACTGTATCTATAAATAATACAGAAAGAAGTATATGAGGAACTTTACACAACTTTTTATGGATACTCAATGTAAGTGGTAATGCAAACGATGATAATTAAATGACAACACAGGTTTGATAGCTTGCTTCAGTTAGGGCCGGTTGTACGGAATCGGAATGCACCTCTGTTAGACGTTATTCCATGGTTATGTGCTAAATTGTGTTGTACGACAACGTAATAGAGACTATCAAGGGAATAAACATGGAATAACTTATTCCGTGATATCATGCGGGGATAAGCCGTTATTGCGAGAATAGAGTGCAGAAAGTAAAATGGCCGCTTGTGTTCTGGACACAATTTTGACCCATATTTTACCGATATAAACGATTAATTTCTTTATAATATGTTTTAAGGGCATATTATAGCTAATTATAATGTGATATATAGGTAGTCCGATAAATGAAGACTGCTATAATGAGATTAAAGTTGAGAAATTACATCACACTGAGATAACTTGGCGGGTATAAGGCATAAGACAAGAAGTTAGTTAAAATGAAGTTGCATTTATAAAAACAGTAAAACCTATCTATTGCTATCAAAATACCGATATTTTTATGGACACAATTAAAGTTAATCCTACCCAAAATAAATATAAAATAGTACATAGCAATTCACCAGTACAATGCATAGCGTTGTAAAGAACGAGGTTACGTTTTATTCACGAAATACAAAGAATTGGTTACTTCGAGGGCAATACGTTTCAAAACGTAACATAGCCACAAGTGCTAATGTTAGCGACATTCTGTACTACAATCATATTTTTGAGGTTAGAGCAAGTTTAACAACGATAACATTACAAGCTTTTTGATAAAGGGGGAGATGCCCAGATTAAAAGACGCCTTCAGAGCTCGTAAATATAATATATATTATTATTATTTTACAATAAATTAATAATTTTTCGTATTATATACTGTGGGTTTAATATATTAGGAACAACTTTGATTCAATAGACGATACCTTCCGTAAGATAAAATGTTCTCAGTTTGATTAGTTTGGTTGACCATTTCAAACTGTTGTATTAAATATTACCATCAGCAAAGTGCGAGCTGTAATGGGAATGGTTTAATGCACTATTTGACATAGCTACAAATTTTTCTGTTGGTTAATAATACCTGTATAGCAAATTGCTTATGCACTTGATCTTGGTGCACGATTCTATTATGCATATCTTAAGTTGATAGTAGCGTTGGCAACAGCTAAAATTGAATTTTCAAAATTCGATTACTAAGTATTTTACTGAATACAATTACAGAATCCAGGTTAAGTACGTTAGTTGTTTTGAGGACAGAAACGGAAATATGTCATATATCAGCACAAGATACAACTTTACAATACGTTAAGTTTTCATTCTTATACTCCTAATCTATCACAAGAAGTCACAGTGTATGTGTTTATGTTTTGTAAAGTATGTAGCAATTCTGCATCCGAACACGCTGGTGAACATTTATAATTATTATTTTATAGTACCGTAAGTAGTTAAAATAAGTAATAAGACTTAGTTTAGGAACAGCTGATTGTGAAAATAATGGACATTTTTAGCAAAATAAGGCAGAAATTACGAATCAAGTTGGTCATGAATGACTTGCAGCATAGCCAACATTAGTTTTAAATCTGCAAACAGTCGAATAGATATCTAAGGAATAAAATTGCGTCGTACAACTGGTCACCATATTTATACCGCGAATAGTGTATTCCAAGAATAACTATTCCAAGATTTATTCCGAATTCGTACAACCGGCACTTAGATGGTTTTCAAACACAACTAACCCTACTTTGCTGTATACTTTTAGATACAAATATAAAAGTCATGCTCATTAAATAAATTAAATTGACGATTTAATACCTCATGTATCAGATCCCTTATATGCCGATATTGCTCTAACAAAGGCGGTGACTACAAAATGGCGCAAGCGCAGTGGAATCCTTCAAGGGCAGGTAAATATGCGATGCCGAGACAGGTTTTAATGTTGTGCGCGAAGTATGACACTCTTGTACCCCTCCTCTTATTCACAGTGCACTTGCACGGTCAATCAACGTACTACAAATATTATTTCCAAGTAATTTGAATGGAAAATTTGGTGCTCTTTTTGGTGTTAAATCTGACAGCTGGTATTTCTGGTGTAGCATCTTTATTAAGTCACAGAGCTTCAAGGGGGGAGGGGGTTTGACATGAGTATATATAAATATATTTGTGTAACAATTCGTTCTCAATGTAACACAAATACTCTTAAGATATAAGAAAATAAAATGGATACATGTCCGAACAAACAAATACCTACCGTGTGCTGCGTAGCTTGAGTCATCTCCTATCAACGCTATATTAACGTGAATAAGTGATATAATTTGGTATTTAGTGCAGAACTCATTTAGGCGTTACTAATAGCTTTGTCATAAATGAATCACACTTTCAGGCAGGACAGAGAATGAGCAACCGAACGTCTGAGAGAGGCAAGAATAACCTGCAAATACTATCTGATCTCTTCAAACGCCGATACAAAACTTCCACTTATTCATTTCACTCTGTATATACTTTTTACTATTTTGAAAGCTTTTTTCCTTATTTACCATATGATAAATATTTTAATATTTGTTTTATTAATTGCCGCGGATACAAACCATTCACTTAATTACGGCTATTTCCAGAGGCGAGCACATTGTGATATTAACTAAGACTTTTCTTTCTTTATTCGCGGGCTTTGGTGTCGTCAAGTTCTGCTGACTTCCATCGCCGCAGAATAAGACACGTCACTCTGTTAATCTTTCTCCACAGAATTTACAACTCAAATAATGGCTGTGCAGCCCTTGGTGCTTGCGCTGCTGGGTAAATGATTTCCAAGGGCTCGTTTACTTGGCCTCTTCGATTTCGCCTGTCATCTAGGCAAATGCACAAGCAATCCATCTCTTTTGTGTCACTGGTATATCGCCCCATAATCATTCATCGTCACTGATCTGATTTTACCGCTACACTAGCGCATGATTAGCTCTACTTGTTGAGTGTATTGCTTCAGTTACAGTTTCGCACTTAGTTTACCTCATTTGTAATTAAACTAAAGAGATGCGAGTGTAACTCAACATATCTATACATTTTTATAAAGGTATTTGATAGAAAATTATGCGAGATAATAACCAATAGAATAATACCAAATCATTATGCTGAGATATTTAAAGAAATATACAAGGTGTTAATGAACTACACCGAAATAATTTGCGAGATTGTGCACGTGACTGATATAAGTAATTTGAGATCGGCGATGCATGGTCCCCGGATAAACATAACGTTAAACGTGTGGGTATCAGGTGCTGATAACTCGGTGTTAAAGCAAAGCAGGTTGAAAAAATTCCTCTCTAAAACTGCTGCCCGAGTATAGAAATATCGATTTTCAGCAGCTCGTTGACAGCGCTCTCAAGATTTAATGTCGCAAAAATCTGTAAAATCTCGAACTAATCACTTGACAGTGCGACACTGAGCATTAATTAATTAAGTTTTGGAGTTATGTAGCCTACTCTGGAGGCGTTTTTTAACTGCTCTGGTGGCTTAATGCGTAACGCGGAAAGCTACTATGCCAAAGGTCATGAATGAATGTTTTTTATTATTATTTCGCTTGATAATGAAGATACACTATTTGAACTACATAAAATAGGTTTAAATTATAATTTAGATATATCAATAACTAAAACTAAATCCAGAAAATGCATTCGTTAAGATGTAATAAGCTTGCATTAGATAAGAATATAATTTAACCGGAAAACGAATTAAAATGTTTACAATCTTCAATATCATGCATTAAACAAGCAGATATACTCAAAAGTATGTGGAATAATTAAAATAACTCAGCAAAATAAAGGGAGAAGCAATTCTATGGCAATTCCAGGAGCTCTATACTGAGCGATACTTGTGCAATGGCAAATGGAGATAAAAGTAGATTACAGGCAGCGGAAATGAGAGGAGTCAGTGCAAGAGATAGAGAGCAAAGAATGATGGCATAATTAATCAATTAATGATCTTTAACTTAAATGAACGAGTAGATCTTAACTGTGAAAAGCGGCTAGAACACGTAGAAAGAATCAATAAGGAACGTCACCCAAAGAAAATACTAGCCAAAGGAAAACGAAACGTTGGAAGGCCTAGAAAATGATAGATAAATCAGTGACTTAAACTTTTGGAGCAAGCAACAAACCTTAGGAAGAAGAAGAAGAAGAGGAGTATTTTATCAGGCCTGAAGTAACATGTTATTAAGATAACGAATTGGAAGGTAGCGGTAGCGGTATTGTAAAACCATGACGCCCAAGAGAAACATTAACATAACCACGGAAAACACCTTTTTATTATTCCACAGATTGTATATAATGTATATTAGGGTTATAGTTTTATAATTTAAAAATCATTTCAACAGTATCTATGTTTTCATGTTACTTTTGAAAGATGTGGTAAACAAAATACTCATAACATCTTTTACTAAACATTTTGTATAATGTTTTTGTAAAATGTATATTTAGAAATATTTTAGAGGATAGTATACAGGTGTGATGAGGCAGATGCTGAATTATTGCAGATATGTAACAAAGAACAACTCATTATTCCTTCCACAAATTGATTGCAACTAGAATCAAACATCTGTCTTTCTCCAATACTTTCGTAACAATTCTGTCGTATAGTTTTTTTTTCGACGTTCGTTGTGGCGAATTTCCGTCGACTCAAACTCAACTGTTGCACGCGATACATTCGCAGAGAAAACTAAACTTTGGGCTTCGTCCCCCTTTTTATAACTGTTGAACACGTGACAGGAAATATGCAGCTTCCGACAGAACAGGTATCCATTGGCACAAGTGTAACAATCACCTCTGATGTTTCCATTCATATGACTTTCTCTGTAACAAATTATTCTTAGAAAACTTATTCTTCGTCTGTATCATGCTTATCGAGATAAATATTAGCAGACATGGCCTCGTTACTTGCCTCTCCGAAAGAGAGCATACAAGGCTATAGTGACAGCCAAATCTTTTAAAAGGTAGTACGTATGCTAATGCAGATAAATATTAGCAGACATGGCCTCGTTAATTGCCTCTCCGAAAGAGAGCATACAAGGCTATAGTGACAGCCAAATCTTTTAAAAGGTAGTACGTATGCTAATGCAGATAAATATTAGCAGACATGGCCTCGTTACTTGCCTCTCCGAAAGAGAGCATACAAGGCTATAGTGACAGCCAAATCTTTTAAAAGGTAGTGCGTATGCTAATGCAGATAAATATTAGCAGACATGGCCTCGTTACTTGCCTCTCCGAAAGAGAGCATACAAGGCTATAGTGACAGCCAATTTTTTTAAAAGCTAGTACCTATGCTAATCCAGATAAATATTAGCAGACATGGCCTCGTTACTTGTTTCTCCGAAAGAGAGGATACAAGGCTAAAGCGACAGTCAAATCTTTTAAAAGCTAGTACGTATGCTAATCCAGATAAATATTAGCAGACATGGCCTCGTTACTTGCTTCTCCGAAAGAGAGCATACAAGGCTAAAGCGACAGTCAAATATTTTAAAAGCTAGTACCTATGGTATTGAAATCAGTTTCCTTGCATGGCCAGGTGTTAACAAGTTCCCGTGAGAAAAGTTAAAGTACTTTAAAACTGAAACCAATAACAAAGAATATCTCGGTCAACTTCACGAAAAGTCTGTAAATGATATAAACCGTGTGTTTTAACGATATATACATATACTGAGTAGTAAGATTTTGTCTATCTCTTACGGTTTACCAGTTATACAAATTCATCCAGAATGAAGAGGTCTTCGGAGGCTTTTCTTAGAAAATCAAGTTATACATTTTATTTGTTATGTAATGTCTTTAATGTACAGCATTTTAATCAGAATCGTTAGAATCATTTTTGAGAATATTAAGGTTTTCGAACTTTTTTCAAAGGGTAGTTGGAGTGGGGACATTTTCTTGAAACCCTTCGAGTGGCATCCTTGGAAGTCACTAAACTTAAATACTATGTTTGGAGACTATGAGAAGACACTTTTTATCACTTACTTCCTTTAAGTACAAGGGAAATAAAGGAATACACTGGGCTAAAAGGAGAGTAAAAGATCTTAAAAACTGTCGCTATGCAATTCCTATTGAATTGAAGTTTTCTTTCTATGGCCAGGAGTAAAACAAAACAGATGTGAAACGATTGATACGTTCCGTTTTAGAAAAGTTTGAGTATTTCAAAACTGAAACTAATAACTAATATCTCTTAACTTTATATCAGTTGTGCATATTAACGAGATTTGTGTGATATTTCTTATTCTTTATTAGTTACATAAAAGTCACCCAGAAGGAAGAAATATTCAGAAGCTCTTTCAGAAAATTTAAGTTATACATTTTCTTTTATCATATAAATATTTTAATCAAAATCGTCAACATGGTATCGAGTGAGCGGGAGATCGGCGCGTCAAGCAGTGGGTAGACTGAACGGCAGGGGAAACCGGAGAACCACCACTAATTGCAGGGTGAACCAAGGGGTGAGAGTGGGACCTCGAAACATTCAGCCACGTCTTTTCATACAATGAAATAATTTTTTTACAGAGTATTTTCTGACAGCATATTCTGAACGCAAGAAAAACTTGCATAGCTAGTAGGTGCTAACCCAGTTACGGAATTTTGTATTTTTTTCAATTTTTACTTTCTCAGCCATTTATAATGTACATAGTAGGTAGAGAAGATATTGTATTTAACCGAAAGTTCTATGCGAGATTTCACCGAGATGTATTTTGATGTTCCCTACTGAGTAAGAAATTTAATAACGAAGTATTTGTGTCCAATCGTGATTGTTAACAGCACATCCAAAAACAATAGAATGCGATAAATGCCAACTGGTTATTAAAGTTCACCAGGTAACAGGAATGTGAAGCGAAAATTTTCAAGAAAACATCCCACCTCATGGAACACTTTTCGAAATTTTGATAGAGAAAAACTCACTATAAAATGTGCATTTTATTAAAACAGATAATCTGTCAAATATATGTTTTATGAAGTTAACCATCACCATTTGGTGTTATTATTTTTAACTTTTCTCATACCTGTATTAATTGTGGGTTTATCTCCTTTCTTTCCGAGGGACAAACAAAGCCATCAACATAGCGGCCACCTCTTAGGAGTGACTCTCACTTAAACTGATAATATTTCCGTAATGCCACATTTTCAATAAATAGAAGTAGTTCTGCAGCTGTTATCACGACTAATATAAAGCTGATCGAAGAAGAAGCTTTCTATAATGTTTTGATAAAGAATGGCAAGAGAAAGTCCTATGAATTCACATCGGAATTGTTTTTTACACTTGACATAGAAAGGTAGGTCATTTTATCCCATTTGGAACAATTCAAAATGTGCATTTCCAGGTAATTTTCCATACCAAACATACTTGGAGTATATACAATAGACAGAATAGCTGATAAGTATACCTATATAATAGACAGATACAATGTCTGATAAGTATATATATAATAGACAGGTACAATGTCTGATAAGTATGTCTATATAATAGACAGATACAATGTCTGATAAGTATATATAATAGACTGATACAATGTCTGATAAGTATATCTATATAATAGACAGATACAATGTCTGATAAGTATATATATATAATAGACAGATACAATGTCTGATTAGTATATATATAATAGACAGATACAATGTCTGATAAGTATATCTATATAATAGACAGAATTGCTGATAATTATATCTATATAATAGACCGATACAATGTCTGATAAGTATATCTATATAATAGACAGATACAATGTCTGATAAGTACATCTATATAATAGACAGATAGAATGTCTGATAAGTATATCTATATAATAGACAGATACAATGTCTGATAAGTATATCTATATAATAGACAGATACAATGTCTGATAAGTATATCTATACAATAGGCAGAATTGCTGATAATTATATCTATATAATAGACAAATAAAAGATCTGATAACTGTATCTATATAATAGACCGATACAATGTCTGATAAGTATATCTATCCAATAGACAGAATAGCTGATAAGTATATCTTTATAATAGACCGATACAGTGTCTGACAAGTATATCTATATAATAGACAAATAAAAAGTCTGATAAGTATATCTATATAATAGACAGATACAATGCCTGATAAGTATATCTATATAATAGACAGATACAATGTCTGATAAGTATATCTATATAATAGACATATAAAAGATCTGATAAGTATATCTATATAATAGACAGATACAAGATCTGATAAAAATATCTATATAATAGACAGATACAATGTATGATAAGCATATCTATATAATAGACAGCTGCAATGTTGGAGAAGTATATCTATATAATAGACAGATACAATGTCTGAAAAGTATATCTATATAATAGACAGATACAATGTCTGATAAGTATATCTATATAATAGACGAATACAGTGTCTGATAAATATATTTATATAATAGACAAATACAATATCTGATAAGTATATCTATATAATAGACAGATACAATATCTGATAAGTAGATGTATATATTAGACAGATACAATGTCTGATAATTATATCTATATAATAGACAGATACAATGTCTGATAAGTATACCCATATAATAGACAGATACAATGTCTGATTAGTATATCTAGACAGATACTATGTCTGATTAGTATATCTAGACAGATACTATGTCTGATAAATATATCTATATAATAGAACGATACAATATCTCATAAGTATAGCTATATAATAGACCGATACAATGTCTCATAAGTACATCTATATAATAGACGGATACAGTGTCTCATAAGTATAGCTATATAATAGACAGATACAAGATCTGATAAATAATCTATGTATTAGACTGATAAATTATGTGATATGTATATCTATAACATAGAGCGATCCAAAATCTGATAAGTATATTTATATAATAGAGAGATACAATATCTGATAAGTATATCTATATAATAGAGATCTGATAAGTATATGTATATAATAGACAGAAACAAGATCTGATAAAATATCTATATAATAGACACATACAAGATCTGATTAGTAAATCTACATAATAGACAGATACAAGATCTGATAAGTATATTGAAATAATATACATATACAAGATCTGATATGTAAATGGATATAATAGCCAGATACAAGATCTGATAAGTATTACTATATAATATGCAGATACCGGTTCTGATATGTATATCTATATTATAGCCAGATACAATGTCTGATAAGAATATGTATATAACAGACGGATACAAGATCTGATAGGTATATCTTTATAATAGACAGATTCAAGATCTGATAGGTATATCGATATAATAGAATATACAAGATCTGATATGTATATCTATACAATTGACAGATACAAAATATGATAAGTATATCTCTATAATAGACATATGCAAGATCTGATAAAATATCTAAATAATGGACGGATACAAGATCTGATAAAATATCTAAATAATGGACGGATACAAGATCTGATAAGCATATCTATATAATAAACAGAGACAATATCTGATAAGTATATCTCTATAATAGACAGATACAATATCTGATAAGAATATCTATATAACAGACAGATACAAGATCTGATATGTATATCTTTATAATAGACAGATACAAGATCTGATAAGTATATCGATATAATAGAATATACAAGATCTGATATGTACATCTATATAATAGACAAGTATATCTCTATAATAGACATATACAAGATCTGATAAAATATCTATATAATGGACGGATACAAGATCTGATAAGTATATCTGTATAATAAACAGAGATAATATCTGATAATTATATCTATATAATAGCCATATACAAAATCTGATAAAAATATCTATATAATAGGCAGATACAAGATCTGTTAAAATATCTATATAATAGACAGATACAAGATCTGATAAGCATATGTATATAATAGACAGAAACAAAATCTGATATATATCTGTATAATAGACAGATACAAGATCTGTTAAGTATATCGATACAATAGACAGATACAAGACCTGAAATGTATATCTATATAATAGACAGATAAAAGATCTGATAAGTATTACTATATAATATACAGATACCGGTTCTGATATGTATATCTATATTATAGGCAGATACAATGTCTGATATGTATATCTATATAATGGACGGATAGGACATCTGATATGTATATCTATGCAGTAGACAGATACAAGATCTGATAAGTATAGCTATATAATAGACAGATATAAGATCTGATAGGTATATATAATAGACAGATACAAGAACTGAGAAGTATATCTATATAATAGACATATACCGGTTCTGATATGTATATCTATATTATAGCCAGATACAATGTCTGATAAGAATACCTATATAACAGACGGATACAAGATCTGATAGGTATATCTTTATAATAGACAGATACAAGATCTGATAGGTATATCGATATAATAGAATATACAAGATCTGATATGTATATCTATATAATTGACAGATACAAAATATAAGTATATCACTATAATAGACACATGCA
Organism: Hymenopus coronatus; assembly: GCA_030762935.1. NCBI lineage: Eukaryota > Metazoa > Arthropoda > Insecta > Mantodea > Hymenopodidae > Hymenopus > Hymenopus coronatus. The sequence goes on along the minus strand of CM060886.1, from coordinate 1,119,908 downwards.
AGATCTGATAAAATATCTAAATAATGGACGGATACAAGATCTGATAAGCATATCTATATAATAAACAGAGACTATATCTGATAAGTATATCTCTATAATAGACATATACAAGATCTGATAAGTATATCTATATAATAGACAGATACAAGATCTGATAAAAATATCTATATAATAGATACAAGATCTGATAAGTATATGTATATAATAGACAGATACAAAATCTGATATATATATATCTGTATAATAGACAGATACAAGATCTGTTAAGTATATCGATACAATAGACAGATACAAGACCTGAAATGTATATATATATATATATATATATATATATATATATATATAATAGACAGATACAAGATCTGATAAGTATATCTATAAAATAGGCAGATACATCGTCTGATAAGTATTTCTATATAATAAACAGATAATGTCTGATAAGTGTATCTATATAATAGACAGATACATTGTATGATAAGTATATCTATATAATAAACAGATAAGTGTCTGATAAGTGTATCTATATAGTAAACAGTTACATTGTATGATAAGTATATCTATATAATAAACAGATACAGTGTCTGATAAGTATATCTATATAATAAACAGATACAGTGTCTGGTAAATAGAATATACTTCATGCTAATTCAGTTAAAAATTAACAGAAATGGTGTTGCTATTTAGTTCTCTAAGAGCCAGTTGTACGAACTCGGAATAAAGCTCTGTTAGACGTTATTTCATGGTTAGGCGCTAAACTGTGTTGTACGATAACGGAATAAAGACTATCAAGGGAATAAACATGGAATTACTTATTCCACGATTCCTTGCGGGGATAAGCCGATATTCGGAGAATAGAGTTTAATATGTTTTTAGGGACATATTTATAATGAGATTAAAATTGCGAAAGTAAATCACACTGAGATAACTTGGCGGCTATAAGGCATAAGACAAGAAGTTAGTTAAAATGAAGTTGCATTTATAAAACAGTAAAACCTATCTATTGCCATCAAAATACCGCTATTTTTATGGAAACAATTAAATTTAATCTTACCTAAAATAAATATAAAATAGTACATAGCAATTCACCAGTACAATGCATAGCGTTGTAAAGAACGAAGTTACGTTTTATTCACGAAATACAAAGAATTGGTTACTTCGAGGGCAATACGTTTCAAAACGTAACATAGCCACAAGTGCTAATGTTAGCGACATTCTGTACTACAATCATATTTTTGAGGTTAGAGCAAGTTTAACAACGATAACATTACAAGCTTTTTGATAAATGTTTAAAAGACGCAGAGCTCGTAAATATAATACATTATTGTTATTATTATTATTATTATTATTATTATTATTTTACAATAAATTAATAATTTTTCGTATTATATGCTGTGGGTTTAATATAGTAGAAACAATTTTGATTGAATAGACGATACCTTCCGTAAGATAAAATGTTCTCAGTTAGATTAGTTTGGTTGACCATTTCAAACTGTTGTATTAAATATTACCATCAGCAAAGTGCGAGCTGTAATGGGAATGGTTTAATGCACTATTTGCGATAGCTACACATTTTTCTGTTGGTTTAATAATACCTGTGTAGCATACACATAGACAAATACAATGTCTGATAGGTATATCTATATAATAGACAGATACAATGTATGATAAGCATATCTATATAATAGACAGCTGCGATGTTGGATAAGTATATCTATATAATAGACAGATACAATATCTGATAAGTATATCTATACAATAGACAGAATAGCTGATAAGTATATCTATGTAATAGATAAAATGTTCTCAGTTAGATTAGTTTGGTTGACCATTTCAAACTGTTGTATTAAATATTACCATCAGCAAAGTGCGAGCTGTAATGGGAATGGTTTAATGCACTATTTGCCATAGCTACAAATTTTTCTGTTGGTTAATAATACCTGTGTAGCAAATTGCTTATGCACTTGATCTTGGTGCAACGATTCTATTATGCATATCTTAAGTTGATAGTAGCGTTGGCAACAGCTAAAATTGAATTTTCAAAATTCGATTACTAAGTATTTTACTGAATACAATTACAGAATCCAGGTTAAGTGTGTTAGTTGTTTTGAGGACAGAAACGGAAATATGTCATATATCAGCACAAGATACAACTTTACGATACGTTAAGTTTTCATTCCCATACTCCTAATCTATCGCAAGAAGTCACAGTGTCTGTGTTTATGTTTTGTAAAGTATGTAGCAATTCTGCATCCGAACACGCTGGTGAACATTTATAATTATTATCTTATAGTACCGTAAGTAGTTAAAATAAAAAATAAGACAAAGTTTAGGAACAGCTGATTGTGAAAATAATGGACATTTTTAGCAAAATAAGGCAGAAATTACGAATCAAGTTGCTCGTGAATGACTTGCAGCATAGCCAACATTAGTTTTAAATCTGCAAACAGTCGAATAGATATCTAAGGAATAAAATTGCGTCGTACAACTGGTCACCATATTTATACCGCGAATAGTGTATTCCAAGAATAACTATTCCAAGATTTATTCCGAGTTCGTACAACCGGCCCTCACTAGAAGAGGAATAAGGGTAAAGTGATTGACAAATTCTTTTAAAATTGTCGCTTTGCATTAGCATGCTGTAAGTAAAAAAAGTCCTTTATAAGAATATTTGGAATGCAGAATAGGTATAAAAAGTCTTGAAACGGAACACATTTGTTTTTTTTTTTTATGATGAATACATGTGGGAGATATTGGTTAACATTTTTCAATTCGCAATTATATAGAAATGCATCATACCGCCCAGTTGTTAAATATGTGACTATTACTTTAATTTTCCTTGTATCTATATGAAAATGTGTAACGTAGCTAGTTTTTCGAAGGTTTGTCTCTTTTAAAAGGAGTAGAAAAGGAAATAGCCACTAATAAAAATAGACGATAGGTACAGTGTCTCGAAACGTGCATTTCGTGAAAACTGGGCATCCAATTTTTCGAGATTACAATAATACTTAAAGGAAGAAGTACAAAAGTTAATACAAAAATGTTGTTTATCACATTTACATGAACGTAAAGGGGTGTACAAGCTGTCCCTAAAAAAGCTAAAGTTTCCATTTAGTTTCCATTCATTTTATTGTATTAGGTAGGTAGCTAAATTGCACAATTTCTTATAAATGTAAAGGAAGCATCGGTAGTGAAATATTCAAGAGCTGGACCTATGTGTTGACCTCTTTACATGCAATTTGGATAAAAAAACAAAGTCGACCGATAATTGAACAATTCGTATACATGTGAAAGCTATTTGTTTTGTTGCCGCTGATCTTATTTGAAAAAGATAACTTCATTTTTAATTTAGTGTTTTTTTTGCTTACCGCTTAAGATTTTCCAACCATAAAACATTTTACAGTATATATTTTGGTGAAATATTTCGAGAAAACGGTAGTTGTGGACAGGGGATTTTTTGAAAATATTTATTTGCCTCTTTCCAAAGTTTTGCTTTTATCCTAGTTTGTGTTTTGAGTCACAGACAGATTTTCGAGAAAACTCGGTATCGAATTATTGATGTAATACAATACCTTCTCCTCCTATATGTGGCAGTGAAAGTAAACATATATTCACACACACATACTCACACTCACACACAGACACACACACTCACACACACACTCACTCACAAAAACACACTCACAGACATACTCACATACACTCACACACAAATTCTCACACGCTTACACACTCACACACATACTCTCACATACACTCACACACACTTACACAGACATCAAACACACACTCACCCAAACACTCATACACAGACGCACACACTCACACACAGACACACACACTCACACATTTACAGACAAACACACTCACACACTCATACTCACACATTTACATTAACAGACACACACTCACACACACACACACACACTCACCCACACAGACACACACTCACACATATACATACAATCACACACACACTCCCACTCATAACACGCTCACACACAGACACACACTCACACACAGACATACACACTCACTCACACCTACACATATACAGACACACACTCACACTTACACTCACACATATACAGACACACACACTCACACACAGACATACACACTCACTCACACTCACACATACACAGACACACACACTCACACTTACACTCAGACATATACAGACACACACACTCACACTCCCACATATACAGGCACTCACTCTCATACACACACTCAACTCACACTCACACACACACTCACACTTATACAGACATACAAACACTCAATCCCACTCACACACACTCACACATATACAGACACACACAGTCACTCATAATCTCACTCACAATTTAAGACATACACACTCACTCACACATACAGACACACACTCACACATATACAGACACACACACTCACACATACAGACACACACACTCACACACATGCACAAATAGACACACAAACTCACACATACACAGACACACAAACTCTCAATTACACTCACACACATTCACAACCAGACACACACACACTCACACACAAACTCAGAGTCACACATATACAGACAAACAAACACTCACACACATACATACACTCACACTCTCACACACATTCACACACATACAGACACACACACTAACACACATACACACATTAACAATCACACTCACATTCACACATATACACACACTCACACCCACACTCACATACACTCACACTAACACACACACATTCACATTCACACATATACAGAAACACACCCACTCACACACACACTCACACACACGCTCACTCACGCACTCACACAAACTCATACATAAACAGACACACACATTCACTCACACACAAACTCATACATAAACAGACACACACACACTCACACACAAACTCATACATAAACAGACACACACACTCACGCACTCACACAAACTCATACATAAACAGACACACACACTCACTCACACACAAACTCATACATAAACAGACACACACACACTCACACACAAACTCAGAGTCACACATATACAGACAAACAAACACTCACACACATACATACACTCACACTCTCACACACATTCACACATATACAGACACACACACACTAACACACATACACACATTAACAATCACACTCACATTCACACACATACACACACTCACACCCACACTCACATACACTCACACTAACACACTCACACTAACACAGTCACTCACACACACATTCACATTCACACATATACAGAAACACACCCACTCAGACACACACACTCACACACACGCTCACTCACACACTCACACAAACTCATACATATACAGACACACACACTCACTCACACTCAAAGTAACCCACACACTCACTCAAACTCACATATATACAGACACACACACTCACACACTCACTCATATACAGACACACACACTCACTCGCACTAACACATATACAGATACACACACTCACACACACTTACACATGTACAGACAAGCACACTCCCTCAATCACACACACTCACACATATACAGATGCAGGCACTCACTCATACTCATACTCACACATATAGAGACACACCCATTCACTCGGGGCCGCGCCGTGGCCGAGTGGTTAGACCACTCGACTCTCACCTAGACGGTCGGGGTTCGATCCCAAGCGACCGCATGTGAGATTTGTGGTGGACAAAACGGCGCTGGGGCGGGTTTTCTCCGGGTACTCCGGTTTCCCCCGACATCGCATTCCACCGGTGCTCCATCATCATTCATGTATCATCAGTGTCACCGCCTGCGGTGCCATTAGTAGTTAAAGCGGGCGTTAAACACTACCGAAAAAAACCCATTCACTCACTCAAACTCACAAACACTTACACACACAGCCACACACTCACTCTCACTCACACAATCACATATTCAGACACACACACTCACTCACACTAATATACAGACACACACTCACTCACACAATACACTCACTGTTACACAGAGACTTACTTACACAACACTCACTCACATACACGTACTCTCACAAACGTACATTGACACACATACACTCACTCACACACACGCTCACACACATATATTTACTCAAACACACACTCACTTACACATACATTCACTCATACACTCAGAAGCACACACATACACTCACAAATTCACTCACACACATACACTCACTCTCACACTTACAGTAACACACACGTTCCTTCTCACACATACTCTCACTCACACACATGCACTCACTCACACACACACACTCACTGAAACACATATACTCAGATACACACACTCACTGGAACTCATATACTCACACATACACTCACACACCCACATACACTCGCTCCTTCTCACACGCACACGCATAGTCTTACTCACACTCACTCACTCATATACACTTACTCACACACACGCTCACATACATACTCACACACACTCACGCACACACATACACTCACCCATATACTCACACACATACATCACTCACTCGCACACATACACTCATACTCACTCACACACAGACTCACACACACATTCACACATATGCAGACAGAATCACACACACTCACTCACACTCACTTACTCACTCACACTTACATTCACACACACAATCACACACACACACACACTCACAAACACTCACTCACACGCAGGCACACATATACAGACAGACACACATACACACTCACAGTCACTCACACACTCACACTCACAAATATACCGACAGACACTCGCACTCAGTCACATTCACACACACTCACTCACACTCACACAAACACACCCACACACTCACTCAAACTCACATATATACAGAGACACACACTCACACACTCACTCATATACAGACACACACACTCACTCACACTAACACATATACGGATACACACATTCACACACACTTACACATGTACAGACAAGCACACTCCCTCAATCACACACACTCACATTCACATTCACACATATACAGAAACACACCCACTCACACACACACTCACACACACGCTCACTCACACACTCACACAAACTCATACATATACAGACACACACACTCACTCACACTCAAAGTCACCCACACACTCACTCAAACTCACATATATACAGACACACACACTCACACACTTGCTCATATACAGACACACACACTCACTCACACTAACACATATACAGATACACACACTCACACACACTTACACATGTACAGACAAGCACACTCCCTCAATCACACACACTCACACATATACAGATGCAGGCACTCACTCATACTCATACTCACACATATAGAGACACACCCATTCACTCGGGGCCCATTCACTCACACTCACACAAACACACACACACACTCATACATATACAAACTGTCACACACACTCGCACGGACTCACTCTGTGTCCTTTTCCTTAAAATGCTTATTTTGGTTTTGGGTACTTGAAAACATATTTCTGGTGAAATTTTGGCATCTAACTTTTGGGAGGAATATATTACATTTTTTGTATACTATGTACATATACATGGAGATAAAGAATAAAAGTTTTGGTCCCATTTATTTTCTCCACCGTTTCTGTAAATAACTATTCTTACAAAAGAGTATTCTTCTACTTCATGCTAATCAAGATAATTATTAGCAGAAATTATTTTATTATTTCTTTCCTTATAAATATAAAGTATATAAGGGCCAATATCACCAAGTGGTTTAATTTTAAAATAACTCCTTCTCAAAGTTAAACTCTGATAAATTATTTTAGTTTTCGCTTGAGAAGTATGGTGTTAGTGTTTTGTACACCCGATCTTATTGGCTAGGCTGAAATTTCATTTGTATTGGAATTATGTTATCTTAAGTGAATCAGGGTGGAGGTTTACATTATTTCGGTGAAGAAAAATATAGCAGTCAACACAAACATCCAAATAACAAGAGATTTTGATAATAATGTGCGTAAATAGAAACACCGTTTTTAAAACCAGTTATGTTATTTATTTTAATTACAATTCCGATCCCTAAACTTTTTGTTATACTTGAAAGACAAAGTTTAGCGGATATAAATTTAGATTTATTGAAAAATATACCATTAAAGAGATTTCTTAGCCAATTTGATAAATACTTTTTAAATAATCCCTGTGTTTTGTTGTATATTTCAACCTTCAACGAAATGACGCCAGTGGGACCGGAATGACAGGACTAGTATCAATAACAGTAATAATGTACCTCTTTAAACATGCTTTAAATTTATTCTAGTTCCAATAATTTTATATCTTCATTGAAATAATGAAATTCACGCAAAATCAATTATTTCAAATTAGAAACATATTATAATCATTCTTACAGAAAATACAATGATAATAAACGAACTGAAGCATTACACGCATTTCAAGCTAATATTACAAGAGCTTAAAAATAAAAACAATTACAGAGCCAAGAACACTATTTATCTATGTGAAAGTTAATTTAAAAGAGCTTCAACGCCTCTAGTTACTTTGAAATATTTTCTTCTGCGCCTATTTTCCATTTTTAAATCCTGAATTACACTTACAATTTGGCTGGTTTTTACAAAGAAAGAAACATCTCTGGCACTGACAACATACAACGAGTTTTCTTTATTACTCTGCTTCAAAAAAACAACTTCAACTTCCTCATCTTCAGGATCTTTTATGCATTGACCAAGATATTTCTGATCAAATCTTTGGCAAACTTTTCATTGTTGCTGGTCTGTAAAGTGAAGTGGTGGAGTCAGAATCAGACGACTGTTCTGTTTGGCCAGGTCCAACAAGAGGAATGAAATGATCACATACTTCACTAGGAGTGAAGTGGTGGAGTCAGAATCAGACGACTGTTCTGTTTGGCCAGGTCCAACAAGAGGAATGAAATGAATCACATACTTCACTAGGAGTGAAGTGGTGGAGTCAGAATCAGACGACTGTTCTGTTTGGCCAGGTCCAGCAAGAGAAATGAAATGATCACATACTTCACTAGGAGTGAAGTGGTGGAGTCAGAATCAGACGACTGTTCTGTTTGGCCAGGTCCAGCAAGAGAAATGAAATGATCACATACTTCACTAGGAGTGAAGTGGTGGAGTCAGAATCAGACGACTGTTCTGTTTGGCCAGGTCCAACAAGAGGAATGAAATGATCACATACTTCACTAGGAGTGAAGTGGTGGAGTCAGAATCAGACGACTGTTCTGTTTGGCCAGGTCCAACAAGAGGAATGAAATGATCACATACTTCACTAGGAGTGAAGTGGTGGAGTCAGAATCAGACGACTGTTCTGTTTGGCCAGGTCCAACAAGAGGAATGAAATGATCACATACTTCACTAGGAGTGAAGTGGTGGAGTCAGAATCAGACGACTGTTCTGTTTGACCAGGTCCAACAAGAGGAATGAAATGAATCACATACTTCACTAGGAGTGAAGTGGTGGAGTCAGAATCAGACGTCTGTTCTGTTTGGCCAGGTCCAACAAGAGAAATGAAATGATCACATACTTCACTAGGAGTGAAGTGGTGGAGTCAGAATCAGACGACTGTTCTGTTTGACCAGGTCCAACAAGAGGAATGAAATGAATCACATACTTCACTAGGAGTGAAGTGGTGGAGTCAGAATCAGACGACTGTTCTGTTTGACCAGGTCCAACAAGAGGAATGAAATGAATCACATACTTCACTAGGAGTGAAGTGGTGGAGTCAGAATCAGACGACTGTTCTGTTTGACCAGGTCCAACAAGAGGAATGAAATGATCACATACTTCACTAGGAGTGCAAGTGAAACAAGAAAGTATTCTCATATTCAATATGGATCCATCCCATGTTTCTAGTGAATCTTTAGAATGCATGTTATAATCCAATAAAGTGTTCTTCATTACCGTCTGGTACTGACTTGATTCCTTGAAAATGTTAACCAAGTCAGATCATTGCAGACATCTGTGCTGTGAGATACAAAATCATCGCGTATCTCTTGCCGTGACCAGCCTCTGTAACTTAATTAGCAATCATCAGGTGTGATTGAGATCATAATAGCTACATTATTTTTATTTCTGTATTGTGAAGATGGACTATCTGAAAAGAAGTCAATTCTGCTTGTGGCCCATTTTACATAAAGCCCATATTCCGTGACTTGGTGATCTAAAACATCAGAAACTGTGCAGAAAAAGTTGACTGAACAATTTCTTCTTCAGTTTGGTAGTACAGTAAGCCAGTGTGCAGCGATTTGCTCTTTGGAAGCCCCAAAATATACTGACTGTATTTCTTGCTCGCTGTTTTCCATGATTTTCTCTCCCTTCTTTATTCTCCGGGAGATAATTTTTAATACATTTCATGTTCCTTCTTCCTTGTTTCGTTTATACGGTTCTGTCTTTCTGCCAGTCTTCTTCACTCAGTTTTGCCCTCCTTCTCTGTCGCTCAGCAGCCAGCTCTTTCTGGTGCCGCTACTTTGCTGATACTTTCTGCTTCTCCCTACTTTTTGAACCCTGACCTTCACCAATTTTCTTGATTCCAAAATGTTGCAGCTCTAAAAGAAAGAAAATAGGAAATGTTGGATCTCTGTTGTTAAGCATCCTTGTCTTGAATCTCTGATTCCAGAGATCTCTGATTTAATTAGAATATTTATGAATTTAAATCAATTTCATGTGTTGTTTATCACCACGATTTGCTTCGTCAATCCCGTCATATGAACGACTACAAGGAAAGAATCGCAGGTATTGTGTAAATCTTGGCATGAATCGTCGTTCAAAAAGAATTGCGAGAATCGTGTTAGCCTCAATGAATCGTCGTTCAAAAAGAATCGCGAAAATCATGTTAGTCTCAATGAATCGCCGTTCAAAAAGAATCGCGAGAATTGTGTTAGTCCCAACATGAATCCTCGTTCAAAAAGAATCGCGAGAATCGTGTTAGTCTCAATGAATCGTCGTTCAAAAAGAATCGCGAGAATCGTGTTGGTCTCAACATGAATCGTCGTTCAAAAAGAATCGCGAGAATAGTGTTAGTCTCAACATGAATCGCGAGAATCGTGTTAGTCTCAATGAATCGTCGTTCAAAAAGAATCGCAAGAATCGTGCTAGTCTCAACATGAATCGTCGTTCAAAAAGAATCGCGAGAATCGGGCTGGTCTCAATGAATCGTCGTTCAAAAAGAATCGCGAGAATTGTATTAGCCTCAATAAATTGTCGTTCAAAAGGTATGGCATGAATCGAAAAGGAGAGCATAAATTGAGTAAATCATAGCCAGTACCGTCGTTCAAAAGGAATCGTAGATTGCAAGAATCGTAGATTGCAAGAATCGTGATCAGATATTGGGGTTTGGTTTGCTTTTGCTTCAACCTTTAAGTACCAAGACGAGCTACGACGAAAGCTGCCGAGTGCGCACGATGATGTGTACAGGGATTTATAACCATTTATTTTATTGTGAGAAAATAAATGGTGTTGAGACCATTATATAAGAATATATAAAATATATAAATTATATATTATATAAAATATATAATATAAATTTTTATATATAATGTACAATATACATAAGAAAACGAACATTGCCGATCATCGCCGAAGCCACCATGAGCGTCTTCATAATTTTTAGGGATGAGTTATTGCACATATGAAAGCAAGCGTTAGAATTTACTACTGTTTTATATATACATTTTTTGCAATATCTTAAACATAAAATATTCACAGCTAAATCGTCACTACATTAGCAAGATATACAGAATGATTTTGTATAGAGCTGACACAATTTCTTTCTTTAATTGTTTCAAAATGAATTGTGCAAGCGGCAACTTATTATACCTAAATTGTAGAGAATTTTGGGAGATTATTTTCCTCTATAGCAAATGTTGAAAATAATCTCCATCCCGCATAAGGCACAACTCAACACCTCGTCCCATGTTACTGGCCACTCGTTGGAGGACTCTGCTATCAATAGATTGAGTCTCCTTTGTGATGTGATCGTCCAGTGTCTGGGGACCTCATAGAAAGAAGTCCGGTGACATCAAATCCAGAGATCTCGGTGGCCACAGGTTCCTTTAAATTATCTGGTCGTCAAAGAAACTTGCAATTAGGTTCATGGACTCATTTGATGTATGACATGTAGCACCATCTTGCTGAAAATATCCTTGGCTCAGCTCTACATCGTTCAGTTGCTCAACAAACTCCATGAAAATCTGAGGTTACTCTGTAGCGTTCACAGTCTCGTTAAACATCTGCGCATCTAGTGGCATGGAATCGAAACTCCAGAACATTCTGCTTATTTTGGTGCTAAAACTGGGTCAATGAATGCATTTCCAACGGAATAATTAAGGAAATAAATGTGTCAGCTCTATATAAAACACTGTGTATAATTTCAGAACCAGTATTTTGCGACAAATAAAAGCAATTATGCCCCAACATAAAACGTATAGATATATATTATTCAAATGCATTAAAATTACCTGGAATATTCCTGAAAAAAAAATAATAATTATTCTGGATGCTAGCGTTGCCTTATAATGACGTATTTATAACAATTACATGAGCTAGTGGCGCGACAGTGATGCATAATAATTAATCCTCGGATTAGCATTACACAAATACCGCCACGTTAGGTGTCAATTTTAGGCTTAAACAAACATTTTATGGGTTTTTTATCGAGTAATGGAGGAAGTGTTACCAAATATGTTTGCAATAGATAGAGAAGAGTAGAACTTTTTGATTTGTTTTGTTTTACAGATTTCTGTTTTTATGCTAAAGGAGCTACCATGTGACTATCATCCTCGTGCACAATATAGGTAACTTGGAAAATTGATCGCTTCGGTCACAGGTTAAAAGCTAGGTCACGTGACAGTGACTGAAACATTTGTTTGCTACATTGTAAGAAAGAGCGGGAAACATAGTGGAGGTTATGTTCACTAATGTAATAAACCTTGGAAAAACGTTTAATTTGTAAGAAACATTAAGAAAGTCGTGTGACCGGAAAGATGAGCAACTAAAATACGCTACAGATTTTTCACAATATAATGTTTTACTCTTACCTTATACGGACATAAGTAAAAACGTCACTATTATTGCTCTGCACGAAGTTGCCAGCACCGATACTAGTCCTTTTGGCACGAGATTTAACAACAGTAATTCATATAACAATCCTAGTGCAGACAAATATTTTGACATTTTGTGTGTTTTGAAGGAATGTCATGGTTGAAATATACAGACACATAATAGTGAATGAAACATACAGCTTTTTTATTCTGCTTATTTATATGAGAACTTATGGAACACTTAATCAAGAACAGTGACCGAAATGATAATTTGGAACATCTTCTTAAATGTTCAGCTTTTTTCTAAATGTACGGTTGTAATATATGCAACATAAGCGTCTCTGCCGCATATAAATGATATTTTTCAACTGGAGAATGAACTTGTACCCCTTTGTGAGAACGACCCATAAGATAATAGGAACTTGATTTAAAAGAATTGACTGAGTTATTGAAATTTGCTCTTCTTTGCAGCACTAAGAAGTTTCCGTTAGGAAAAGTAAGTATTTTAAAAGTGAAACCGATAACAGGCAATATCCTGGAACGGCTTAACCCCACAAAGATGTGCTTTAACGATATTCACATGTTTGATTAATAAATTATTTTCTATCTCTTACGGTTACCAATTATCAAAACTCATCCAGAATGAAGAGTGCTTTAGAAGCTGCTCCCATGAGATTCAATATATAGGTAAATTTTATCTGTCTTATAAATATCTTTTTATCTTTAATATTTTAAACAAAACCGTTAAAATTACTTTTGAGAAAATAAATATATTCGAATATTTTTCCATTTTCTTGAAAATCTTGCATTCTTAGAAGATGCTGAAGTTAATTTTGAAGCATGCTATTGACTGGCTTTTGTTTTTGAGTTATCATTTTATAGACACATTTACTTTTTATAACTCGTTTGTTTTATTCAGGGAACCCTCAAACGAGTATTTCCAGTGACATCTTGGTATAAAGCTTTTATGGAGTGTAATATCTTCCCTGCTATTAGTAAGCAGAGATAGTAAAAATTACATTTTTCAAGTAAAGGGGGACATTTTATATTTCATCTTTCTGTTGCACTCTTGTACGTATCAATTATTTTGCTCATAATTCTTTTAAGGCTTTTTTTCTCATTCCATTAAACGTGTGCCCAAAATGTTTAATTGTAATTATTTTTGTTGTGGTAGGATGTTTTTGTCTACTGCAGCACACTCATCTAACAAAGAGCGGAATTTTACAGTTTGTGAAGTCAAGGAACAAGTTTGGATGTCAAGATGCCATCTGAAAATTACCGTTCTTTCCTAAAATAAATCTAAAAGTTTTGAGAACCTTGTCAAGCACTTGGATTTCTGTACCCTCATCTTAAAAGGTGCATAATATTGAGTTTAAAGTGACTTATACACAACATTCAAAATAGACGCCATTCCAATTATTTTCATAGAAACGATGCTATGTATATTCAGTGCTCTTGATAAACACAGAAAACGGAACGAAAATATGTCAGTAAGGAAATTTAATTGGAATAAAGTTCGTACTTAAGATTTCTCTTTTCTGCGGTCTCAATTCCTTCACTTCGTTATTTCGTTCATATTCCTGACTGAGATAAACCCCTTAAAACGGTTATTCATTATCCACGACGGTGTTTGTGCAGTCACGAGGAAAAGCCACTAGCGCTACCTGTCGCTTGAAGTATAAATCACTCCAGCTTCCCCACCAGTCTTCATTACGCAGGTCTAAAGCGAACGAGAAAATCGCTGCCAACCAACTTCATCTATGTTACGTCATCATCAAAATGGAAATTCGGTGAAGAGATTAATATATGTTTACAAATTGTTGTGAAAATAAATTGAGAAATGTCCGAGCAATCTTGTTGCTTTAAACAAAGGTTTGAGACTGAAAATTTGCTTAACGTTACTTAGCTTTGGCAAGAGAAGCAACTCCCCACATCGTCAAGTTGCAAATATTTGTAATTAGTACGAAAATGAAATGTGAGTAAAAATTCCTTGTAAAGTCTTCAATTGCCAGCTCATGTATCCCAAAACATTGTATTTTGAAATGGTATGTTTAGTTTCTCTGCCATCAACGTGGAAGGAAGGGGAAGTGTTTATGTCATCGTTTCTGTTCACGCTTTCATTATAATTATTCACTTAGTTAAATGTTGTTAAAATACATTCACATTCTAATTGAAGAATGATTTTCTCACAAAGCCGGGAATCGAACAGATTCAGAAAGTACCAACCATACTGACCACACAAATAGTATTGCTTGTTCTTTATGCTTTTTATGGTTTTCAAATTATGATTTATATTTTATGCAAATACTCTTCCTCTATCTCCATTTCCAGTTACACAAAAGTATGCAAAATTCATTCAAAATGGGAAGGCCTTCACAGGGTTTTTATCGCAGAACATTCAAAATACATTTTCTTTGTCCTAGAAACATGTTCAAAATATGGTATCTTAAAATGTTAGAGCCTTTATTGCAGTAAGCACAAAGTCGAGGCATTTCATTTGTAAATCAGGGTTTGCCAAACTACAGTCCGGTGAAGAACAGTATATAAAAAAAACAGTACAACTGTATGAGATCATAATTTTTATCCATGAATTTTAAAAAATTATATAAAGTAATAAGTTGTCTGATTTTTAATTGCTAAACAATGACACAAAGAAGTCAAATATTACGAAGTTTTACAGTTGTCTGTTTATGATTCTTTACTATAACCTAACATCACTATATGACTCTGTAACTCAAAATCGAAAAATCACTTAAAACCAAACTTGATACTTAACTTCATCTTCCAAAGTTGCGAAACGAACATTTTCAATAAAATCCACTCAAACATTACCCTTTACATGCATACATTTTTAAGATATAACTCTTCTCAAAAATGGCTCTAAAGATTTGATTAAAGTGTTATATTTAGCAGATATTTACATGAAAACTAAAATTAATCTGTTGACCTCCCTGGTAATAGTTCAGATGTCCTTATTAGAACTATGTAGATCCCGTCAAAATACTCAGTTAAGATTAGATTAAAGTGTTATATTTAGCAGATATTTACATGAAAACTAAAATTAATCTGCTGACCTCCCTGGTAATAGTTCAGATGTCCTTATTAGAACTATGTAGATCCCGTCAAAATACTCAGTTTGTGTCCAATGTATTTCACTTGAGGAGCCAAGCATTTCTAAAATGTTGCCTGTTACAGGTTGTAACATTGTAAAATATGAACTTTGAGATTTTGAGTTTATGGTTTCTATCTGAAGAAGAAGTAAGCAGCATGACGCACATTAACTGCCCGGCAGAGACTTAAGGCGCAAAACACGTCCCAACCGTCGTACCTAAAACGGTAAGATGTGAGCGGGCGGCAGCTAAGACTCGACTATGCCACGCAACTTGAGAATGTACCACCCCAAAGGTTATGTGTCCTGGCTTCTCAACAGTTCGCTACTATGTGTATCTACCACCCCCGAGGTTATGTGTCCTGGCTTCTCAACATTTCGCTACTATGTGTATCCACTGCCCCCAAGCTAACATGAACAGCATTCTAAACCGTTTCTACTATGTGTATCTACCGCCCCCGAGCTAACATGACCAACATTCTCAACAGTTTGCTACTATGTGTATCTACTGCCCCCGAGCTAATATTACCAGCATTCTTATCCGTTCTCTCCTATATGTAACTACCGCCCCCGAGCTAACATTACCTGGATTCTCAACAGTTTGGTTCTACGTGTGTTTACCGCCCCCGAGCGCATATGACAAGCATTCTCAACAGCTCTCTACTAAGTGTATCTACCGCCCCGAGCTAATATGACCAGCATTCTCAACAGCTCGTTACTTTGTGTATCTACCGCCCTCGAGCTAACATGACCAACATTTTCATCAGTTTGCTACTATGTGTATCTACCGCCCCCGAGCTAACATGACCAATATTCTCAACAGTTCGCTACTAAGAGTATCTACCGCCCCCGAGCTAATATTACCAGCATTCTTATCAGTTCGCTACTATATGTAACTACCGCCCCCGAGCTAATATGACCAGCATTCTCAACAGTTCGCTACTATGTATATCTAACGCCCTCGAGCTAACAATACCTGGATTCTCAACAGTTTGGTTCTACGTGTGTCTACCGCCCCCAAGCGAATATGACAAGCATTCTAAACAGTTTGGTACTATGTGTATCTACCGCCCCGAGCAAATATGACCAACACTCTCAACAGCTCCCTACTAGGTGTATCTACCGCCCCGAGCGAATATGACAAGCATTCTCAACAGCTCGCTATTATATGGATCTACCGCCCCGAGCGAATATGACAAGCAATCTCAACAGCTCGCTACTATGTGTATCTACCGCCCTAAAAGAATATGACAAGCATTCTCAACAGCTCGCTACTATGTGTATCTACCGCCCCGAGCTAACATGACCAACATTCTCAACCGCTCGCTACTATGGTATCTAACGCCCCCGAGCTAACATGAACAGCATTCTAAACCGTTTGCTACTATGTGTATCTACCGCCCCAGAGCTTATATTACTAGCATTCTTATCAGTTCGCTACTATATGTAAATACCGCCCCCGAGCTAATATGACCAGCATTCTCAACAGTTCGCTACTATGTATATCTACCGCCCTCGAGCTAACAATACCTGGATTCTCAACAGTTTGGTTCTACGTGTGTCTACCGCCCCCGAGAGAATACGACAAGCATTCTAAACAGTTTGGTACTATGTGTATTTACCGCCCCGAGCAAATATGACCAGCATTCTAAACAGCTCCCTACTATGTGTATCTACCGCCCCCAGCGAATATGACAAGCATTCTCAACAGCTCGCTATTATGTGGATCTACCGCCACGAGCGAATATCACAAGCATTCTCAACAGCTCGCTACTATGTGTATCTACCGCCACAAAAGAATATGACAAGTATTCTCAACAGCTCGTTACTATGTGTATCTTCCGCCCCGAGCTAATATGACCAACATTCTCAGCAGCACGCTACTATGGTGCCTACCGCCCCCGAGGTAACATGAGCAGCATTCTAAATCGTTTGCTAGTATGTGTATCTACCGCCCCCGAGCATACATGACCAACATTCTCAACAGTTTGCTACTATGTATATTTCCCGCCCGCAAGCTAACATGAATAACATTCTCATTAGTTTGCTACTATGTGTATCTACCGCATGCTAGCTAACATGAACAACATTCTCAACAGTTTGCTACTATGTGTATCTACCGCCCGCTAGCTAATATGACCAACATTCTCATTAGTTTGCTACTATGTGTATCTACCGCCCGCTAGCTAACATGACCAACATTCTAAACAGCTCGCTACTATGTGTATCTACCGCCCCCGAGCTATAATTACCAACATTCTCAACAGTTTTCTACTATGTGTATCTACCGCCCGCTTGTTAACATGAGCAGCATTCTAAACCGTTTGCTACTAGGTGTATTTACCGCCCCCGAGCTAACATGACCAGCATTCTCACCAGTTTACTACTATGTGTATCTACCGCCCGCTAGCTAACATGACCAACAATTTAAACAGCTCGCTACTATGTGTTTCTATCGCCCCCGAGCTAACATGACCAACATTCTAAACAGTTTGGTACTATGTGTATCTACCGCCCCCGAGCAAACATAACCAATATTCTTAACAGTTCGCTACTATGTGTATCTACCGCCCCAGAGCTTATATTACTAGCATTCTTATCACATCGCTACTATATCTTACTACCGCCCCTGAGCTAATATGACCAGCATTCTCAACAGTTCGCTACTATGTATATCTACCGCCCCCGCGCTAACAATACATGGATTCTCAACAGTTTGGTTCTACGTGTGTCTACCGCCCCCGAGCGAATATGACAAGCATTCTAAACAGTTTGGTACTATGTATATCTACCGCCCCGAGCAAATATGACCAGCATTCTCAACAGCTCCCTACTATGTGTATCTACCGCTGAGAGCGAATATGACAAGCATTCTCAACAGCTCGCTACTATGTGTATCTACCGTCCTAAAAGAATATGACAAGCATTCTCAACAGCTCATTACTATGTGTATCTACCGCTCCGAGCTAATATGACCAACATTCGCAACAGCTCGCTACTATGGTATCTCCCGCCCCCGAGCTACCATGAGCAGCATTCTAAACCGTTTGCTAGTATGTGTATCTACCGCCCCCGAGCTAACATGACCAACATTATCACCAGTTTGCTACTATGTGTATTTCCCGCCCGCTAGCTAACATGACCAACATTCTCAACAGTTTGCTACTATGTGTATCTACCGCCCGTTAGCTAACATGTCCAACATTCTAAACAGCTCGCTACTATGTGTATCCACCGCCCCCGAGCTATGACCAACATTCTCAACAGTTTGCTACTATGTGTAATTACCGCCCGCTCGCTAACATGAGCAGCATTCTAAAGCGTTTGCTACTGGGTGTATTTACTGCCCCCGAGCTAACAAGACCAGCATTCTCACCAGTTTGCTATTATGTGTATCTACCACCGCTATCTAACATGACCAACATTTTAAATAGCTCGCTACTATGTGTATCTATCGCCCCCGAGCTAAAATGACCAACATTCTAAACAGTTTGGTACTATGTGTATCTACCGTCCCCGAGCTAACAACACCAGCACTCTCAAAACTTTGCTACTATGTGTATCTACCGCCCGCTAGCTAACATGGCCAGCACTCTCAAAAGTTTGCTACTATGTGTATCTACCGTCCCCTAGCTAACATGAGCAGCATTCTAAACCGTTTGTTACTAGGTGTATCTACCGCCCTTCGGGCTAACATGACCAGGATTCTAAACAGTTTAGTACTATGTGTATCTACCGTCCCCGAGCTAACAACACCAGCACTCTCAAAAGTTTGCTACTATGTGTATCTACCGTCCCCGAGTTAACCTGACCAGCACTCTCAAAAGTTTGCTACTATGTGTATCTACCG
This sequence comes from Hymenopus coronatus, assembly GCA_030762935.1. Lineage (NCBI taxonomy): Eukaryota > Metazoa > Arthropoda > Insecta > Mantodea > Hymenopodidae > Hymenopus > Hymenopus coronatus. The sequence continues at coordinate 1,099,982 of CM060886.1, read as the reverse complement.
CCCACTAGCCAACATAACCTGTATTCTCAACAGTTTCTTACATTGTGGGTCTTCTGCCCGCTAGCTACATGACCAACATTCTCATCAGTTTGCTACTATGTGTATCTACCGCCCGCTAGCTAACATGACCAACATTCTCAACAGTTTGCTACTATGAGTATCTACCGCCCGCTATCTAACATTACCAGCACTCTCAAAAGTTTGCTACTATGTGTATCTACCGTCCCCGAGTTAACCTGACCAGCGCTCGCAAAAGTTTGCTACTATGTGTATCTACTGTCCACTAGCTAACATGGCCAACACTCTAAAAAGTTTGCTACTATGTGTATCTACCGTCCGCTAGCTAACATGGCCAACACTCTAAAAAGTTTGCTACTATGTGTATCTACCGTCCGCTAGCTAACATTACCAGCATTCTCAAAAGTTTGCTATAATGTGTATCTACCGTCCGCTAGCTAACATGGCCAACACTCTAAAAAGTTTGCTACTATGTGTATCTACCGTCCCCGAGTTAACCTGAGCAGCACTCTCAAAAGTTTGCTACTATGTGTATCTACCGTCCACTAGCCAACATAACCTGTATTCTCAACAGTTTCTTACCATGTGGGTCTTCCGCCCGCTAGCTACATGACCAACATTCTCATCAGTTTGCTACTATGTGTATCTACCGCCCGCTGGCTAACATGACCAACATTCTCATCAGTTTGCTACTATGTGTATCTACCGCCCGCTGGCTAACATGTCCAACATTCTCATCAGTTTGCTACTATGTGTATCTACCGCCCGCTGGCTAACATGACCAACATTCTCAACAGTTTGATACTATGTGTATCTACCGCCCCCGAGCTAACTTGACCAACATTCTCAACAGTTTGATACTATGTGTATCTACCGCCCCCGAGCTAACATGACCAACATTCTCATCAGTTTGCTACTATGTGTATCTACCGCCCCCGAGTTAACATGACCAACATTCTGATCAGCTTGCTACTACGTGTATCTACCGCACCCTAGCTAACATGACTAACATTCTGATCAGTTTGCTACTATGTGTATCTACCGCCCCCGGGCTAACATGACCAACATTCTGATCAGTTTGCTACTATGTGTATCTACCGCCCCCGAGCTAACATGAGCAACATTCTCATCAGTTTACTACTTTGTGTAGCTACCGTCCGCCAGCTAACATGACCAACATTCTCAACAGTTTTCTACTATGTGTATCTACCGCCCGCAAGCTAACATGACCAACATTCTCATCAGTTTGATACTATGCGTATCTACCGCCCGCAAGCTAACATGACCAACATTCTCATCAGTTTGCTACTATGTGTAGCTACCGTCCGCCAGCTAACATGACCAGCATTCTCAACAGTTTTCTACTATGTGTAGCTACCGTCCGCCAGCTAACATGACCAGCATTCTCAACAGTTTGTTACTATGTGTATCTACCGCCCGCAAGCTAACATGACCAACATTCTCATCAGTTTGCTACTATGCGTATCTACCGCCCCCGAGCATAATGACCAACATTCAGATAAGTTTGCTACTATGTGTATCTACCGCCCCCGAGCTAACATGACCAACATTCTCATCAGTTTACTACTATGTGTATTTACCGCGCGCTAGCTAACATGACCAACATTCTCAACAGTTTGCTACGATATGTATCTAGCGCCCGCTAGCTAAAATGAGCAGCATTCTAAACCGTTTGCTACTAGGTGTGTCTACCGCCCCGAGCGAACATGACTAACATTCTAAACAGTTTGGTACTATGTGTATCTACCGCCTCCGAGCTTACACGTCTAGCACTCTCAAAAGTTTGCTACTATGTGTATCTACCGCCCGCTAGCCAACATAACCTGTATTCTCAACCGTTTCTTACCATGTGCCCACTAGCTAACATGACCAGCATTCTCAACAGTTTGCTACTATTTGTGTCTACCGCCCCGAGCGAACATGACTAACATTCTCAACAGTTTGTACTATGTGCACCTACCACCACCCCCAAGCTAACATAAACTGTATTCTCAACAGGTTGTTGCAATGTGTATCTACCGCCCTTGAGCTAACACGAACTGTATTCTCAAAGTTTGGTACTATGTGTATCTACCGCCCCCAAGATAACTTGACCAGCAGTCTCAACAGTTTGCTTTTATGGGGATCAACCGCCTGCTATCTAACATACAGTGCATTCTCAACAGCTTGCGACAATGTGTATCTACGATCCCCGAGCTACCCTGATCTGGATTCTCAATAGTTTGGTACTATGTGTGTCTACCGCCCGCTAGCTAACATGAGCAGCATTCTCAACAGTTTGTTACTATATGTGTCTACCGCCCGCGAGCTAACATGAGTAGCATTCTCAACAGTTTGTTACTATGTGTGTCTACCGCCCGTTAGGTAAAATGAACAATATTCTCAACAGTTTGTTACTATGTGTGTCTACCGTCCTGTAGTTCACATGAGCTGCATTCTTAACAATTTGTTACTATGTGTGTCTACCGCCCGCTAGCTAACATGAACAACATTCTCAACAGTTTGTTACTATGTGTGTCTACCGCCCACTAGCTGACATGAACAATATTCTCAACAGTTTGTTACTATGTGTGTCTACCGCCCGCTAGCTAACATGAGCAACATTCTCAACAATTTGTTACTATGTGTGTCTACCGCCAGCGAGCTAACACGAGCAGCATTCTACTATCGGAGAAGCACTAAATACAACTAGTTTTATTGGAGAATCCGAATTGTGGTTATTGGAGAAGCGCTAAATACAATTATTGTTATTGGAGAAGCCCTAAATAAAATTATTGTTATTGGAGAAGCTCTAAATACAATTATTGTTATTGGAGAAGCCCTAAATAAAATTATTGTTATTGGAGAAGCTCTAAATACAATTATTGTTATTGGAGAAGCCCTAAATAAAATTACTGCAATTGAAGAAGCCCTAAATACAATTATTGTTATTGGAAAAGACCTAAATAAACTTATTGTTTTTGGAGAAGCCCTAAATGAAATAATTGTTATTGGAGAAGCTCTAAATACAATTATTGTTATTGGAGGAGCCCTAAATAAAATTATTGCTATTGGAGAAGTCCTAAATAGAATTATTGTAATTGGAGAAGCCCTAAATAATGTTATTGTTATTGGGGAAGCCCTAAATACAATTACTGTTATTGAAGAAGCCTTAAATACAGTCATTGTTATTGGAGAAGCTCATTGTTATTGGAGAAGCTCTAAATAAAATTATTGTTATTGGAGAAGCCCTAAATACAGTTACTGTTATTGAAGAAGCCCTAATACAATTATTGTTATTGGAGAAGCCCTAAATAAAATTATTGTTATTTGAGAAGCTCTAAATACATTTATTGTTATTGGAGAAGCCCTAAATAAAGTTATTGTTATTGGAGAAGCCCTAAATACAGTTACTGTTATTGAAGAAGCCCTAATACAATTATTGTTATTGGAGAAGCCCTAAATAAAATTATTGTTATTTGAGAAGATCTAAATACATTTATTGTTATTGGAGAACCCCTAAATAAAAGTATTGTTATTGGAGAAGCTCTAAATACATTTATTATTATTGGAGAACCCCTAAATAAAAGTATTGTTATTGGAGAAGCCCCAGTTACAACTATTGTTATTGGAGAAGTGCTAAGGACAATTATTGTTATTGGAGAAGCCCAAAATACAATTTTTGTTATTTGAAAAGTCCTAAATACAATTATTGTTATTGAAGAAGCTCTAAATACAATTATTGTTATTGAAGAAGCTCTAAATACAATTATTGTTATTGGTGAAGCTCTAAATAAATTTATTATTATTGGAGCAGCGCAAAACACAATTATTGTTATTGAAGAAGCTCTAAATACAATTATTGTTATTGGTGAAGCTCTAAATAAATTTATTATTATTGGAGCAGCGCAAAACACAATTGTTGTTATTGGAGAAGCGCTAAATACAATTAATAATATTGGAGAAGCGCTACACAATTATTTATATTGGAGATGCTCTAACTACCATTATTATTTTTGGGGAAGCCCTATTTACAATTGTTGTTATTGCAGAAGCCCTAAATACCATTATTGATATTGCAGAAGCCCTAAATAATATTATTGTTATTGCAAAAGCCGCAAATACACTTATTGTTATTGAAGAAGCGCTACACAATTATTAATATTGGAGAAGCTCTAAGTACCAGTATTATTTTTGGGGAAGCCCTAAATACAATTATTGTTATTGCAGAAGCCCTAAATAGAATTATTGTTATTGCAGAAGCCCTAAATACAATTATTGTTATTGCAGAAGCTCCAAATACATTTATTGTTATTGGAGAAGCGCTACACAATTATTAATATTGGAGAAGCTCTAAGTACCATTATTATTTTTGGAGAAGCCCTAAATACAATTATTATTATTGCAGAAGCTTTAAATGCAATTATTGTTATTGGTGAAGCTCTAAATACAATTATTGTTATTGGAGAACCGCTAAATACAATTATTGCTATTTGAGAAGTCCTAAATTTAATTTTAGTTTTTGAAGAATCGCTAAATACAATTATTGATATTTGAGAAGTTCTAAATACAATTTTTATTTTTGGAGAAGCGCTAAATACAATTATGGATTATTAAGTAATCCTAAATACAATTTTAGTTTTTGGAGAAACGCTAAATACAGGTATTGATATTTGAGAAGTCGTAAATACAATTTTTATTGAGGAAGCGCTAAATACAATTTTTATTATTGTAGAAGTGCTAAATACAATTATTGTTATTGGTGAAGCTCTAAATACAGTTATTGGTTTTGGAGAAGCGCTAAATACAACTATTGTTATTTGAGAAGTCCTAAATAAATTTTTTGTTATTGGAGAAGTGCTAATTACTATTATTGTTTTTGGAGAAGTGCTAAATACAATTATTGTTTTTGGAGAAGCGCTAAATACAATTATTGTTATTCGAGAAGTCCTAAATACAATGTTTGTTTTTGGAGAAGCGCTAAATACAATTATTGATCATTGAGGAATCCTAAATACAATTTTAGTTTTTGGAGAAGCGCTAAATACAATTATTGATATTTGAGAAGTCCTAAATACAATTTTTTTTTGAGGAAGCGCTAAATGCAATTTTTGTTATTGTAGAAGCGCTAAATACAATTATTGTTATTGGTGAAGCTCTAAACACAATTATTGGTTTTGGAGAAGCGCTAAATACAATTATTGCTATTTGAGATGTCCTAAATAAATTTTTTGTTATTGTTGAAGTGCTAATTACTATTATTGTTTTTGGAGAAGCGCTAAATACATTTATTGTTTTTGGAGAAGTCCTAAATACAATTATTGTTATTCGAGAAGCCCTAAATACAATTATTGTTATTCGAGAAGCCCTAAATACAATTATTGTTATTGAAAGCTTTCCGTTGCGCGTACTCGCTAATCGTATATTACATTTTTTTTTTTTTTTTTTTTTTTCGTTAGCTCGAAGAAATCATATTGAGTAACGCAGCAAGATAGGAACGGTTCATTATCAAAGACAAAAACAGATAACACAAAAATATAGTTAATATGAGTTCTTTAACCTTTCCGCCCTAAGTTTCTCGATTCGCTTACCAAAATGCTAAATAATGCCACTATGTCTACGCGCTCCGAACTCGGAGTGTGCACGTCACGGTCCATCAGTTCCATGCTAACTCGTAATACATTATAGGCTGTAGCAAAGAATTTAAAACCCATAGCCAATAGTTTCCTATCTCAACATGCTTATCTTTGACTGCTCTACAATCAGGGACAGTCTATTTATAAAGCCTGCACATGCTTTTAAAAGCCTTAGCATCTAAGTTCAGAATCTCCCAAGGATGCAATAAAAGATTTTAAAGAAAATTCCAAACTTCCCTTTGGATGCAACATTTTTTTAACATTTTGATTTTCTCTAAAATGATTATTTATGATAAATGAAAGGTACATGTTTAACTTCTTGGGAATATTCTCAGTAATCCTTTTCATTCCTAATGACTTTAACATAATTGGTAAACTGTAAGGAATTGAATAATTCTGATTACACAAAAAATGTATATCTCATTAAATCACACACAGCTTTTACCACGTGCATATTTTGTGGAGTGAACCATTTGCATTATAGAGCGTGGCGGAAGACTAAGCTAGGCCTGGAGACACTGCTAGACCTTATACAATCATCCCCATTGACGTCTTTGGCCCGCAAATATCGAAACACTCCTCTCTGTTGTTCACACGTGGACGACAGTAGAATGCGCGCCATCTTTGTTTGCGTTTCTCTCGCTGGATCGGCACATAAAACAAAAAATACTCTCTATAGTAAAAACTTCTAACTATATCTGTATGAAATTGCTATATTCCAGCAGCGATACCTAGCCAGAAAAAAAATTAATATGTGTTACTCTTCGACCCGCCCTCGTATTTCTTTTTATTTGTCTCAAATACTTTTCACAAATGGGAAGTCAGCTGATCATGAAAAGGGTACGAAATTTGAGGGATAGCGAATGCAACATCAGTATTTTCCTGTCAGTGATTTGCCAAACGCCTGCAATATGATGCCTCAAGATTATCATGCTTCCAACGCCCAAAATGTAACTGTTTTACTTGTCTTCTTTTTGTGTACGTACTATTAACCAATTAAAGAAAAACGGATGTGTCCCTTTAGACAACACTCTCTACATCTCTGTAATAAATTATTGTTGAAAAGCTTCTATCTAATTCATGGTAAACCAAATCATTATTAGCAGAATTGTTCTTATTATTTGCTTCCTTGTAAGTAGAAAGTACACTAGAAAAGGATCAGTCAGCTACCATGTGATTCAAGTACACTTTTTTGCATGACCAGAAGTAAACAAAACGCCGGATGAGAAATGTTCTTCAGTATTTTGAAACTGAAAGCAATAACAAGAAATATTCCAGAAATAGTTAATTCCACGAAGTAAATGTATATAACATAAATTGCGTGTTTTAACGACTTACGCATTTTTGTGTTTTATGGTTTGTCTATATGTTACGGTTTACCGATTATGCAAAATTCGGCAAAATTCAGTAAAATTCATACAGAATGAGGAGCTCTTCAGAGGTTACTCCAATAAAATTCAAAACATACATTTTATATGCCATGTAAATATGTTAAATATGCGGTATTTTAGTTAAAACATTAGAACCATATTTATAAAAATCAAAATTTTCGAAATATTTTCCATGAAATGAAATGGCCTGTTATTTATGGACGCTCTTTAACTGCTATGGTTCTCAGCGTCCCATTCTATATGGGGCGTAAAAGATCGCTAAATTTTGCTCAGAGGCCTCTCTTATCAGGCTTGAGGTTCTTTTACGTGCCGTAAATCTACGGCACCGAACCCACAGCTTTACTTCCCTTCCGAAGGAAGCCATGCTAAGGATTTTTACGCCCGAAAAAATGCATCGTCCTCCGCCGGGTTTGAACCCGCGACTTTGGGTATATGAAGTTAGCATGGTAACCATTACACCACGGAGGGCGACATTTTCCATGTAAAGGATAGCTTGGCGGAAAAGATTTTGCTCAAAATCTTCGTGTGGCATCCTTGCATGATACTAAACTTACTTCTTAATTCGGTATTTTATTGATTTTTCGTTTTTGAGTTATCGTGTTCACAGACATGCCGACCACTCCCCACACACACACAAACAAACACATACACACGGACATATACACACAGACACACACGAACACATGCACACGAACACACACAGAAACACACATGGACACACACAAACACACACAAACATATACAAACGGACACAAACAAACACATACACGGAGACACACGCACACACACAAACACAAACACGGACAAGTGAAACCCCACACATACACACGGACACACACAAACACACACACAGACACATATACACGGTCACACATACAAACTTACACACGGAGACACAAAGAAACACAAGCACATACAAAAATACACACCCAAACATACACACAAGCACACACACGCACACACAAACATACACACGGACACACACACAAACTCACAAACACATACGCATGGACAAACACAAACACACAAAAACACTTACTCACGGGCATATACACCCGGACACAAAAAACACACACACATAAACACATACACACGGATACAGACAGAAACACACACGGACACACAAAAGCACACATAAAAACACATACACACGGACACACACAAACACACACACAAACACATACACACGGAGACACAAAAACACACAAACACACACTCACCGACACAAACAAACACACACGCACACACAAACACACACACGAACACGTGGACTTCCCACACATACACACGGACACATAGAAACACACACAGACACATATACACGGACATACACACAAACACACACAGAGACACACACGGTTACACACAGACACACAAAAGCACACAAACACACACACGCTTACACACATACACACGGACACATACAAACACATACCACATACACACGAACAGACACAAACACACACAAAAACACATACATACGGACATACACAAACACACACTAACACACACGGACATATACACACGGACACACACAAACACATACACCCGGACACACACAGAAACACACACGGACAAATACACACGGGCACACACAAACACACACGGACACACAGAAACACACACGGACACACAGAAACACACACGGACAAATACACACGGACACACAGAAACACACACGGACACACACAAACACACACGGACACACAGAAACACACATGGACACACAGAAACACACACGGACACACACAAATACACACACGGACACACAGAAACACACACGGACACACAGAAACACACACACGGACACACACAAATACACACACGGACACACACAAATAAACACACACGGACACACACAGAAACACACACGGACACACACAAATACACACACGGACACACACAAATACACACACGGACACACACAGAAACACACACACGGACACACACAAATACACACACGGACACACACAAACACACACGGACACACACAAACACACACGGACACACAGAAACACACACATGGACACACACAAATACACACACGGACACACACAGAAACACACACGGACACACAGAAACACACACGGACACACACGGACACACAGAAACACACACGGACACACACGGACACACAGAAACACACACGGACACACACAAATACACACACGGACACACACAAACACACACGGACACACAGACACAAACACACACGGATACATACAGAAACACACACAAACACATACACATGGACACACACACAAACACATACACACGGACACACACTAACACACACGGAGACACACAAAAACACACAAACACACAAAGACACACACAAACACACACGCACACCCAAACACACACATGGACACGCGAACCCCCCTCCCACAACAGACACATACACTTGGACACACACAAACACACAGACACATACACGGACACACACACAAACACACACGGACAGAAACACACATTCGGACACACACAAACACACACATAAGCACACACACAAACATACACACGGACACACACAAACACATCCACACGGACACACACAAACACACACTAACACTCATGTACGCGGACACACACAAACACTCACGGACATATACACACGGACACACATAAACACATACACGCGGACACACACAGAAACAGACACGGACACATACACACGGAAAGACACAAACACAAACACACACAAGGGGACACACAAACACTTACACACGGACACACACAAACACACGCATGGAGACACCCAAAAACACACAAACACCCACGGACACGCGGGCCCCCCACACACAGACACACGGACATACACAAACACACACAGACACATATACACGGACACACACAAACACACACGGAGACACACAAACACACACTGACAGAAACACACATACGGACACTCACAAACACATACAAGCACACACAAGCACACACACAAACATACATACGGACTCACTTAAACACACACAAACACATACACACGGACACACACAAACACACACGGACAGACACACACAAACATACACACGTACAGATACACACAAACATACACAGACACATACACACAAACACACACACGGAGACACACAAAAACATATACACTCACACAAAAACACACACAACACACACGTATACCTACACAAACACACACATGGACACACACAAACATGCACACAAACACACACAAAAACATACACACGGACACACACGGAGACACACACACACACACACACACGCACAAAAACACACATAGACACATACACGGAGACACACACAGACACAAAAAAAACACACACAGACACATAACACAAAGACACACACAGACACATACTCACAAACACACACACAAAAACACACGGAGAAACACACACACGGACACACACAAACACACACACACGGACATTTTCTAAAAATGCTCTGGAGCATATTCTCAGTGAAATCTCGGTATCGAATTTTTGGATGGAGTGCAAAACCTTCCCTATACACTATTAGCCTAATACGTATAGAGAAAGTAAAAAAAAAAACGGAACCGGTAATCGATATATCGAACCAAAAGCCTTCCAAAACAGAATGTGTGCATTTTAATTTCACATTTCCCATAAAAAAACACATTTATTTATTATACGCTCATAATGCTCATTATTATCTATCAACAATGAAAGCATCCATATTAGTGAAACGTAAGTGTGCGGTTTTACAACACGAACAAGCTTAGTATGACGTGCGTCGTTTGCGGAAGAATATATTCTGATTTACTGCCAATGCCAGTGAAATAAGGCCATTTAACTTGCCTGCAATCTCCACAAGAATTCCTAAAGAAACAAGTGCTATTAAGTATTAAGGCTACAGACATTCCCTAAGGGAACAAATGCGGTAAGTTTCATACATTAGCCAATTTATTCGAGTTAGCTAAAACGTTTTATCACAAATATTGAGCTAAATTTGTCTATTCGTACTATGTACAAAGTGTATATAAAAGGTATAGATAAACCTAAACTCCTTCACAAACTGCAAAAGATAAAAAAAATATCGCTATATATAATTCTCTATTTATTACAAGTATATAATAATATAAAATAATAAATAAAATCAAAATAATAAATTCTAATCTTCCATTCAAAAATTTGCTACTCAAATGTCACTAGAAATGCATGTTTTGAGACCCCTGATTCCCAAAGAATATTTTTAGGAAAAGGTCAGTGTGTGTGTGTGTATGTGTGTGTGCATGTTTGTGCGTGTCTATGACAACATAGCTGGAAACAAACATTCCGTCAAACATCAAACTTGGTATTTAAATTTAGTATCTCCCAAGGATAGGACATAAAAACTTTTAAAAAAATGCCCTCCCTAAACTAACCTTTGCATGGAATTTTTTTTGAAAAAGTTGATTTTCTAAAAATGGTTCTAAATATTTTGACAAAAATATCGTATATTAAAGATACTTACATTACAAGTACGGGTATTTCTGGGAAAACCTTTGAAGACCTCTTTATTCTGGATGAACTTTGGATAAAATGAACTTACAACACAAATACTGCAGATCTCATTAAAACATATAATTTATGTTATATACAGGTTTTTTATTATTTCTTTTGTACAACTGGCCGTTTCTGAGACATACCTTCTTAATGGTTTCAGCTTTAAAATACTTAAACTATTCTTATACGGAAATTATCAACTTCTGGCCACATAAAGAAATGAATTTGAGTTACATTGCAATCAGCTTTTAAAATACTTGACTATTGCTTTAGCCTAGCGTATTGTCTTACTTTTCTTCTACTTACAAGGAAGCAAGTAATAATACAATGTTTGCTAATTTTATCTCATTGGCATAAAGTCGATAGAACAATAAGCTTTTTAATAATAATTGCATACAGATATGTAGAGTAAGTCATGTGAGTGGAACACATCAGATTTTTTTTAAATTATATTACTTAATATGTTTGTAAGATATTTTTGGTTTGAAATTTTGCTAAAATGTATAGTAATTAAAAAAAAAACTTCACATTACAAAATGGAAAAATGCAAATGACGGCGCATAATTTTACTAATTACTTTTAAAACGAATCTACGGTCGTTATAAGAATTCGAAACAGACATTTTATTACAAACATTTTTCAGCGTTTTGGGCAAATTTTTCAAAGCTCAAGAAGATGTATTTTTTTGCAAAAGGACAAAAATGTTATGCTTGAGAAAAATGTGTTTAAACTTTGACAGAGATAGTCATTTAACCAGCTCGACATGTTATATTAGCTCTAAAAGAATAAAACTTTGCAGATGTGTAGTTTTGTACCAACATTACAAAAATCGACATATTTTTTACCAAAATCACTCCTCTGGCCCTTTAATGAGACCAACGCCTTTTTTGTGTGTTTTAGTTTATCTCTTACTCATTACCAGTTATACAAAAGTGTTTTAGAATGAAGAGGAATTCTCCGTCTAGTCCCAGAAATTAAAGCTATGCATTTTAATTATCAAGACAATTTCTTAAACAGATGTTTCTTTACTAATCGAGAAAAAATGAGGAGCAATAGTCTTTTTAATTGCTTCCTTGTAAGTAGAAGCTAAGTAATGGAGTACCATAGCTTAAAGTGGTAGTCAAAAGATGGTTGCTATGTGACTGAAGTTTCTTTGTTTGTATGGACAAGAGTTGACAAATTCCCGTATGAGAAAAGTGTAAGCACTTTAAAACTGAAACTAATAATAAGGTATATATAAAAACGATCAAATTGACGACAAACTGTATAAAACATAAACTGTGTGCTTTAACCAGCTCTATATTTTTGTTAAATAGGTCTCCTTTATTTCGTACAGTTTACTAGTTAAGCACAATTCCGCAAAATTTATGCAGAAAAAAAAGTTCTTTAAATGCCATTTTCAAAAAATTAAAGATATACATTACCGACCAACTGCAGATTAGCGAGATCCTGTAAAACAGTACGATAGAAGTTCAGCAGTTCACTAGCGTTCACTAGCCCGTTTCTGTTCGAAGAACGAAATAATACATATAAAGCTACCAAGCGAAATTATTTAGGGAAGGCAATAAAGACAGTTGTAACTTCCTGCCACTGCTCCTACAAGATAACAGATGAAAGGAATCTTCCAGTAACCTCTCCCTGAGTCGAGATGTGCTCCTTCAAGATAACAGACACAGGAAACTTCCAGTAACCTCTCCTAGGAGTCGAGATATGCTCCTCCAAGATAACAGAAACAGGAAACTTCCAGTAACCTCTCCTAGGAGTCGAGATATGCTCCTCCAAGATAACAGACACAGGAAACTTCCAGTAACCTCTCCTAGGAGTCGAGATATGCTCCTTCAAGATAGCAGACACAGGAAACTTCCAGTAACCTCTCCTAGGAGTCGAGATATGCTCCTTCAAGATAACAGACACAGGAAACTTCCAGTAACCTCTCCTAGGAGTCGAGATATGCTCCTTCAAGATAGCAGACACAGGAAACTTCCAGTAACCTCTCCTAGGAGTCGAGATATGCTCCTCCAAGATAACAGATGAAAGGGATCTTCCAGTAACCTCTCCTAGGATTCGAGATATGCTCCTCCAAGATAACAGAAACAGGAATCCTCTAGGAACCTCTCCCAGGAGTCGAGATATGCTCCTCTAAGATAACAGACACAGGAAACTTCCAGTAACCTCTCTCAGGAGTCGCGATATGCTCCTCCAAGATAACAGAAACAGGAATCCTCCAGTAGCCTCTCCCAGGAGTAGAGATATGCTCCTCCAAGATAACAGACACAGGAATCCTCCAGTACCCTCTCCCAGAGTCGAGATATGCTCCTCCAAGATAACAGACACAGGAATCTTCCAGTAAGCTCTCCCAGGAGTCGAGCTATGCATCTCCAAAATAACAACAGGAATCCTCCAGTAACCTCTCCCAGGAGTCGAGATATGCTCCTCCAAGATAACAGACACAGGAAACTTCCAGTAACCTCTCCCAGGAATCGAGATATGCTCCTCCAAGATAACAGACACAGGAATCTTCCCGTAACCTCTCCCAGGAGTCGAGCTGTGCATCTCCAAAATAACAACACAGGAATCCTCCAGTAACCTCTCCCAGGTGTCGAGATATGCTTCTCCAAGACAACAGACACAGTAATCTTCCAGCGACTTCTCCCAGGAGTCAAGATATGCTCCTCCAAGATAACAGACACAAAAATCCTCCATTAGCCTCTCCCAGGAGTGGAGATATGCATCTCTAAAATAACAACACAGAATCCTCCAGCAGCCTCTCCCAGGATTGGATACATGCTCCTCCAAGTTAACAGACCCGGGGATTCTCCAGTAACCTCTCCCAGGAGTGGAGACATGCTCCTCCAAGATAACAGACATAGGAATCCTCCAGTAACCTCTCCCAGGAGTCGAGATATGCTCCTCCAAGATAACAGACACAGGAAACTTCCTGTAACCTCTCCCAGAAGACGAGATATGCTCCTCCAAGATAACAGACATAGGAATCCTCCAGTAACCTCTCCCAGGAGTCGAGATATGCTCCTCCAAGATAACAGACACAGGAAACTTCCAGTAACCTCTCTCAGGAGTCGAGACATGCTCCTCCAAGATAACAGACACAGGAGTCCTCCAGTAACCTCTCCCTGGAGTGCAGACATGCTCCTCCAAGATAACAGACACAGGAATCCTCCAGTAACCTCGCCCAGGAGTGGAGACATGCTCCTCCAAGATAACAGACACGGGCATCCTCCAGTAACCTTTCCCTGGAGTGGAGACATGCTCCTCCAAGATAACAGACACGGGGATCCACCAGTAGCCTCTCCCAGGAGTCGAGACATGCTCCTCCAAAATAACAGACACCGGAATCCTCCAGTAACCTTGCCCAGGAGTAGAGATATGCGCAACCCATTTGATCGAAACTACAACTGCAAGCTGGTCACTAAACGCAAGAGGGAGAACCCGTACATGATGGACAGTGCAAATAGAAACACAAGAATCTCACCTATTCTAGAAGCCAACAAGTCACACAAAAAGGGAAAGTCCACACGAGAAAAGCACCCAAAATATCAAATTTAGTCCTAATCTGCTTGACCATAGGACTAATATTGGGCGTTGATCTTTGGCGAACGTCCTTGAAGGATACTGAACACAAATACCAAGTTTTGTATGTAGCGGTCTGTTTCGTTTTTGAGCTATGCTATCCACAGACAGACAAACACGTATCTTCTTTAAAATCACTTTATTCAGACCCAGGGGACTTCAAAATTATCTCCAGTGAAATGTCAACATTAAGTTTTGGGTGAAATACTATACATTTTGTAGGTATTATGTAGGTTCTGGTATGTCTAGAGAAAGTATAAATGAATATTTTTGAAATGTATTCCCTGTAAAGAATGTTGTTGCTTTCTTGCAAAATGTTGAAATGAAATACTAAACTTGCTATTTAGACCACACTTTTTATACCTTTTTTGTTTGTTTGTTTGTTTGTTTGTTTGTTTTTTTTGTTTTTTTTTTTTTTGTAAAAGCTCCATTCTTATGATCCAGGGAGGCTCAAAATATACATTGCCGGTGACATACGATACTTTCCCTTGTTACTATAGATCTCTGTATGAAGTGACCCACATTGCGGTTATTGAAGATTTGTCGTCATTTTTAAGAAGAAACGTCATCTTCCTTTTGAACTCCTCCGGAAGGGCGGTGGTCGAGGTGTCATCCACCAGAGAGATACCGGAGATGAGAGAAAACCGGGCGTCCTGACGATTAACCTGCACACATTAGTTTCTGCAGGGAAATAGGCCACGCCAAAATGACCAAGAGAGAAAATTATAATTGTTAAAATCATATGTCATTCACCTCTCCCAGCTGCTTTAAATAACAATATCTTCCACTAAAAACTGACGTAAATTCTCACACTTTTAATATCTTCAAATAATGTTCTTCTAATCACATCCTGTTTTTGTAATACTAACAAAACACTATCACGAGTAATACTTAAGGGCATTCCATTTTTACTTTCTCTTCTACGCACTTTCATAAGTAGAGGAAGTGTTGTGTTCGACGTAAACATCTGACATTGAGATTTCATAGAAAATACATCTTTGGAAGTACTTAATCAAAATAAAATGATTTTATAAAAGAATCCGAATGTGTGTGAGAGAGAGAGAGAGAGAGAGAGAGAGAGAGAGAGAGAGAGAGAAACTCTGAACATCATAATTTGGAAACCAAGAGTCCGATAAATATCAAAATTGTGACACAAAAATTTTAAAGAAAATCCTTTTAGTCCAATTTACGAAATGCGTGACAAATTTATTCTTTCCTTGAAATGGCTACAAACGTTTTATTATATCATACTTAAATATATTTCTATAAAATGAAATTTATAACCTAATTTTTCTGGGAATAGTGTGTGGTAAACATAAGAGATAGACAAAATCTTACTTAAATATGTATCTCGTTAAAGCAGATATTTTTGACGTTAACCATCCCCGAGATATTGTTTTTTGTTGGTTTGAATTTTGAGATACTTATACTTTTTTCAAATGGAAAATCGTTATTCTTTGTTTTTTCTGTACAAGAGCACGGATTTTAACACATACTGACCCTTCCTTAAAATATTTGAATGTCGTTTAAGTCTAATGTATTCCGCCAATCATCTTGTCCCTACAGGAGACTGTGTGATAAAACTACTTCTATGGAAACTTATGAATTGAAGAATTCATTTTGATTTACTTTTATATTGTTGAAGAATGAGTAGAAATATCATGTGAATACAACACATTATAGTTATAATGGGCTGGATTTTCTTGAGAATCTTCCGGTCACTTATCTGGAAGATACTAATCTTAAAACCTAAATTTGGTATTTAACGGTGTTTTGTTATTGAGCTCTGCTGTCCACACACACACACACACGCGTGCGCAGATGATTTTCTAAAACCACTTTTTGCTTTCTCGACACGTATATAGTTTATAGTGAAGGTTTTGCATCGCGCCCAAAATGCTATATCGATATTTCACCGGAAATGCATGCTTGAGGTCCCCGAATCCAAAAATCACTTTTAGAAAAAAGGTCTTTGTGTGTGATTGAGCGTATATCTGTGAACAGGGTGATCGAACAAATGCGGCAAACTATCGGCCAGTTAGTTTGACATCAGTAGTAAGCAAACAAGTTGAGCATCTTATAGCACAATATTTAAGACGCGAATCAGATAAAACTCATTGGCTCTTCGAAGGCCAACATGGTTTCCGGAACGGACATTCTTGTGAGAGTCAACTAGTAACTGTTTGTCAGGATGTAGCCGATACACTTGACGCGGGTGGAAAAGTACATGCAATAATAATTGATTTTTCTAAAGCGTTTGACCTTGTACCTCATGGACGACTAATAGAAAACTTTGTAATCTGCAAATAGACAACAGAGTGTAAACTTGGTTTCGGGAATTCTTGAGCGAACGAACCCAAAGAGTGCAGGTGGGAAATAAATTATCGTCTCCTACAAATGTAACTTCTGGTGTGTCCCAGGGAAGCGTGATCGGGCAGTTGCTTTTCTTAGCATATATAAATGATTTACGGGAAGGGATAACATCTCAGATTCGCCTATTTCCAGACGATTGTATAATCTATAGAAATATTAGCGGTAAATGTGACACAATAGATCTACAAGAAGATTTAAACAAAATTCAACTCTGGGCAAAATATAAAAAAATGGAAATGAATGCAAACAAATGTAAAACAATTATATTTTCAAGGACAAGAATAGTAGAAAATATAATATATAAATTAGATAATAAGAAAATACTCAGAGTAAATAGCATCAGATATTTAGGGGTAGTACTAAATCAAAGATTGCAGTGGGGGGGAACATGTAAACTCGATCACTGGGAAGGCGTGGAAAGCGTTGCATTTCGTAATGAGGATTTTAAAACGCAGCAATGGAAAGTCGCGAAATTTGGCATACACTTCTTTAGTTCGACCAATATTAGAATATAGTGCTGCATGCTGGGATCCGTATCGGGTGGGGCAGAAACTGGCACTAGAGAGAGTTCAAAAAAGAGCAGCTAAATTTGTAGACAGAAGTAAACGGTTCGAAAATCATACCAGCACTGCTACTTCCTGGGAAACACTAGAAAAACGTAGGAGACGAGCAAGGCTATATGCAATTTTTAGAGCCTATAAGGAACCTGCATGGAGAGACATATCCAAGTCATTATACTGTGGGAGGAATGATCACTCGGGAAAAATAAGAAATAGGGAACAGAAAACAGACATAGGTGAATTTTCCTTCACAAATAGAAAAATAAACGAATGGAACAAAATACCTGCAGATTTGCTGGAGACTTTGCCTCAAAGTGTAAATAATTTTAAAAAGAGACTAAAGAAGAGTAATTTATAGTCAGGATAGTAAATAAAAATATTCCGTTATTATTACTGTTGTTACAATTATGCATGTATTAGTATACTATGATGTCATTGGCATTTTAACAGTGTATTACTCACATTATTGTTTATTCAACTCAATTGTATTGTACATTGTGTTATCACATTGACAGCGCTGCCACCGGGCCACGCCCTAAGCAGTGAAATAAAGTATCTATCTATCTATCTAACAGCAAAGCTCAAAAACAAACATTTAAATTTGGTATTTAAATTTATTATCTTCCAAGAATGTGACACTAACAAAATCCTCCCCAGCGCAAACTGCCCTTTACGTACATGAAACAACGTCGGAAAATGTTGTTTTCCTCAAAACATTTTGATTAAAATAACCTACATTAAAAAAATTTACAGGACAAATAAAATGTATACCTATCTCCAATTTTCTGGGAATCGTCTTATATATACACTTCTGGTATCAATGTGCATAGTACGTATAGACAAAATAATATTTGATAGACTAAATGAAAGAATCTAAATGATACTTTTACACGACTTTCTGCACCTGTTCCTATTACTAACATTTTTATTGCCACATAATCGGTTATTATTGTTGTATCCAAATTGCGTTAATTATGTAAAGCTATAGCAACTAGATTACATAAATATTCTGATGTGTTCCTATCACTTGACTTTCCTTACCTCTCTGTAACAAATAAAACGTATTCTTCATGCTAACACTGTCTTGTTACTTGCCTGCTGTAAGAAGAAAGAAACATATGGTCAAATCTTGCAATGTGATTGAGATCCATTTGTTTCTAATGTTGACAAATTCCCGCGTAAGTAAAGTATAAGTTGAAACAAGTAACAAGGAATATCTCGGAAACAGTCAGTTCTGCCAAGAAAATGTATATGATATATATTATGTGTTTTAACCAGATCTACATTTTTCTGTAGTAAGCTTTTTCTATCTCTTACGGTTTACCAGATATGTAACATTTATAAAAATTCATGCAGAATAGAGAGATTTTCAGTAGCTATTGCCAGAAATAATATACAGTTTATTTGTCATGTAACTATCTTTAATATATGGTATTTTAATCAAAATCGTCAGAGCCATTTTTGAGAAAATCAACAGTTTCGAAAATTGTTCCAATAAACTGTTAGTTGGGGTGGGATATTATTTTTCAAATCTTCGTGTCGCATTCTTGTGCGGCACTAAACTGGGAGACACTGCCAAGTTTCGTATTTAAGAGATTTTGCGATTTTGAGCTATGGTGTTCTCAGACAGACACACCCTGATCTCTTATTTTATATTTAGGGGGTCTCAAAACATGTATTTCCTGTGAAATCTCTGTATCTTTTTTTTGGTGGAATACAATACCTTTCTTATAAATTTAAAAATGTAGAGAAACTAATAAAAAGTATGTGCTATACTCACATAACCAAAAAAAAAAAAATACATTACATATACTATTTGTTTTAATATGATATACGCTTTTTCGGTGGAATACAATACCTTGTACATCCACTATGTACATTGTACATAGGCTAGAGAAAGTAAAAATAGGCAGAAATAGTGTTGTTATTTGCTTCCTTGTAAGTAGAGGGGAAATAAGGGAGTAGCATAGGTTAAAGTGATAGTCAAAAGCTGGTTGCTACTTGACTGAAGTTCCTTTCTTTGTATGGGCAGCAGTTGACAAATTCCTGTATGAGAAAGGTATAAGTATTTTAAAGTTAAAACCAATTACAAGGAATATCTAAAAAACTGTCATCTCTACGAAAAAACATATATCACAGCATTTGTGTATTTTAACTAGATTACATGTTTTATACAGCAAGTCTGCGCCTATGTCTTATGGTTTACCAGTTAGGAAAAATTTAGCCAATAATTAATAAATAGATCTTCAGAGCCTATTCCCAGAATATTCAAGATATACACTTCTTTTGTCATTAAAACGCCTTAAATATATGGAAATCCCATCAGTTTTATGAAATGTTTGAGAAAAACAAAGTGTTCGAAAATTGTCCATGTAAAGGTAGTTTGGGATGTGAGGGTTTTTTTGAAAAATCTTCGTGTCGCATCCTTGAGAGACACTAATCTTAAATGACACGTTTGGTGTTAACGGAATTTTCGCTTTTAAGCTATACCGTTCACAAACACAGGCCTTTTTCTAAAAAAGTTGCTTTTACTGATTCAGGGATCCTCAAAGCATGCATTTTTAGTCATTTAATTTTTGGGTGAAATATAAAACCTTCTCTTTCAACTTTAAACATCGGGGCATAGAAAGTAAACTCACGAAGTTACTACTGGGGTTTATAACACATGTTCCTGTAGGGAGGGACAGAAGGGCATTTGATTGTGTTCTCTACCACAAGTAGACAGGGTAGAAAAAGTAAGCTCACGAAGTTGCTAATGCGGCCTATAACACATGTTCCTGTGGGGAAGGACAGAATGGCATTTGATTGTGTTCTCTACCACAAGTAGACAGGGTAGAAAAAGTAAGCTCACGAAGTTGGTAATGCGGCCTATAACACATGTTCCTGTGGGGAAGGACAGAATGGCATTTGATTGTGTTCTCTACCACAAGTAGACAGGGTAGAAAAAGTAAGCTCACGAAGTTGCTAATGCGGCCTATAACACATGTTCATATGGGAGAGCACAGAATGGCATTTGATTGTGTTCGCTACCACAAGTAGACAGGGTAGAAAAAGTAAACTCACGAAGTTGCTAATGCGGCCTATAACACATGTTCATATGGGAGAGCACAGAATGGCATTTGATTGTGTTCTCTACCACAAGTAGACAGGGTAGAAAAAGTAAGCTCACGAAGTTGCTAATGGGGTTTATAACACATGTTCCTGTGGGGAAGGACAGAATGGCATTTGATTGTGTTCTCTACCACAAGTAGACAGGGTAGAAAAAGTAAGCTCACGAAGTTGCTAATGGGGTTTATAACACATGTTCCTGTGGGGAAGGACAGAATGGCATTTGATTGTGTTCTCTACCACAAGTAGACAGGGTAGAAAAAGTAAGCTCACGAAGTTGCTAATGCGGCCTATAACACATGTTCATATGGGAGAGCACAGAATGACATTTGATTGTGTTCGCTACCACAAGTAGACAGGGTAGAAAAAGTAAGCTCACGAAGTTGCTAATGCGGCCTATAACACATGTTCCTGTGGGGAAGGACAGAATGGCATTTGATTGTGTTCTCTACCACAAGTAGACAGGGTAGAAAAAGTAAGCTCACGAAGTTGCTAATGCGGCCTATAAGACATGTTCATATGGGAGACCACAGAATGGCATTTGATTGTGTTCTCTACCACAAGTAGACAGGGTAGAAAAAGTAAACTCACGAAGTTGCTAATGCGGCCTATAACACATGTTCATATGGGAGAGGACAGAATGGCATTTGATTGTGTTCTCTACCACAAGTAGACAGGGTAGAAAAAGTAAGCTCAGGAAGTTGAGCCGGTCCCCATGGCCACGCTCGCTAAAGCGTCTCGCTTTGGTGCTTCGTGGGCAGGGGATCGTGGGTTCGAGTCCCGCCTTGGGCATGGATGTTATATGTTTGTGCAATGTGTATATGTTTGTAAAAGAAATAGTAACACCAGTAAACCAGTAATCAGTAAAACCTACGGGGGGAAATGTAAATAGGGATACAGTACCGGAGTCCTGATCAGACTCCGTTACTGTTTAAACCAAAAAAAAAAAAAAAAAAAAAAAAAAAAAAAAAAAAAAAAAAAAAAAAAAAGTTGCTAATGTGGCCTATAACACATGTTCCTGTGGGGAAGGACAGAATGGCATTTGATTGTGTTCTCTGCCACAAGTAGATAGGGTAGAAGCTCCACCCTAAAATTCCATAACGGGAATTACATGCTTTCAGGCGCCATTAATAAGAAAAACAAAGCTTATATATGTGTGTGTGGGTCTGTGAAGAGCATAATCCAAAGCAAAGCATCGTCTATATACTATGTGCTCTTGGTATATAAGTTTAGCGTATACCAACGTATTCAATAAAACCCCCATTTTTATTTTCTCTAACGTTTTGATTAAAATGTCGTAAGCTTACGGCACTTTGATGGCAAATGTTTGAGTTTTCTGCGAACATCTTTCTTCAGTCTGAATGACTTTTGGATAAGCGATAGGTGCACTTAAATCAATATTGTTAATAGTAGCAACATTTTAAATAAATAGGCTTTTCGAATTGACCATTTCGGAAATATTCCTCGTTATTCATTCAAACTTTCCAATAATACTTTTCTCAAACGAGAAGCCGTCATTCGTTTTCCTCTGTTTTATTTTAGCACCTGCCATACAAAGAACCGAAATTGAGTATAAGTAAGTACCAACCAGATCTTAAAGGATGTGACTACCATTAGTGTATTCCCTGTCTTTATTAGCAATTGACATTTTATTACCGATTCTAGAACATGCTTATTCGACATATCTTTTTTTTAAAAATGAACTGTTTATTGTTCCTGTAGTAATCTTCCAAGTTATATAAATGTAACAGGTAGTTCACTGTGATTTATACATGTTTACTTTCTCTAGTGCGCATGCGCAATGTACATGGGGGATAGAGAAGGTTTTGTATTCCACCAAAATATTCGAAATCGAGATGTCACCGGAAATATGTTTTGGAGTCCCCTGAGTCCGAAAAAAGTTTTTAGAAAAAGGAAATGTGTGTATGTGTGTGAGAGAGAGAGAGAGAGAGAGAGAGAGAGTATGTGTGTGTGTCTGTGGACAGTATAACTCAAAAACGAAAAGACCGTTAAATACCAAACTTGGTATTTATTTGCATCTTCCAAGGATGCGACACGAAGATTTTCAAATTACATCACAAACTACCTTTACATGGAAAGAATTATGAACAGTTTAATTTCCTCAAAAATTGCTCTAACATTTTTAATTAAAATCCCGTATATTAAATATCTTAAATAAACTGTATATCTTCAACTTTCTGGGAATAGCCTCTCAAGGTCTATTTATTCTGGAACTGTTAAACCGTAAGAGATAGAGAAACACTTGCTGCACAAAAGATGTAGATCTCGTCAAAACACACAATTTATGTCCTTTAAGTTTTTGTTGCGGACGTGACAGATTTCGAGATGTTATTGATTTCAATTGCAAGTACTTATACTTTTCTCCTGACAGGAAGTGTCCGTTATTCCTTTGTTCTACTCCTGGCCAAGCAAAGAAGCGATAGTTTTTAAAACATTTGTTTAGCATAGCGCATTATCATAGTTCCCTTTTAAAATAATAAGAACATTCTGCTAATGTTTATCTCGATTAGCATGATGCACAGAGAATCTTTTGTAAGAAGTTTGTTTGTAGAGCAGCTAGAGAAAGCTATTAGAGTGTAACACATCATATTTTTCATATCAACTTCTGAAATATGTTGTATTTTACTGAAAATCCATATATATATTTTGTTTGAGAAATAAAAAATTAAAAGGCCTATATTTTTTGTTTGTTTTTTTTTTTTTTAAATCATGGCATCCCTTATCTTTTCAATCAAGAATGGAAGTTTATGTCTTATGTCATTCATAACAAACAAACAAATATTCTGAAATGATGTACTTCCGGTAAACCCTGAGCAGCGCTTTAACAGTCGTCATTTACAAAATGTTACAGGAGAGTTATTGTTGTACTCAGTATTGTTGATTAAAAACTTTGGTTGTCCTTATAGATAGGAATAACTGTAATTCAGCACTAACTGATTTTATCGAAAATCCAAAATTGTAAATTGCATATGTATACCTGGTGAGTCAGTCCCCCCTAGTTTTTTGGAAGGTGTGCGTCTTAATCCAGTTTTGCGCATACCTAAACGTATTGCTTGGCGTTCTTAGAGACAGGAATGCGCAAAATAACAGCGGTTTAAGTGACAGAACGTACTCCTCTCCAAAGAACACCCCAGAAACTTACGACTTGTTTACTGAGAGCGATTTCAGTTTCCAGCCGATTTTACAAACCTGTATTAGAGTATACATAGCAACGTAGTTCAGTAAACGCTTCGGATCTATCATATCAGAAGGAAAATGGCCGAATCTTGTGCTTAGAGAAGAGGTTGGCTTCCAAAATTAGGGAAACGTTAGAGACCTGCCTCAATCACCTGTACAGTCAAAACAGACATATTAATAAAAAAGGATTTCTTTAATGTTTCGCGTGACTACGTCTCCTATCTTAAATAACATACATATTAGCTTTTTTCATTTAATAATATTAAAACGCCCAGTAAAGGATTAAAACGGTCTTAAAAGGCTAAATCAAGCACGAAAGCTCGCGAGGTGACAGTAGCAAAGCGCCTGACGTACTATTGAACGCGGAACGTGCGTTTGATCAAATCTCGAAATAGCTGATTAGAATTATGAGATGTCCTGTAACACGGGTTCGAGTCTCAGCCTTGTAAATATTTCTATTATTGCACATCAAAACTTGGGTTCAGGTTAAATCGTTATTGGTTGGCTGCAGTTTGTAATGGGTAGAATGCGTTGAGGGCCGAATGCATAGTCATGGCAGATTTTCGTACCAAAGTTAAGTTTTAAGCCTTTGCATTGACTTATAGCTCGTCAGATCAACATGACACATGATTTTGCAGAATAATACATTTGTGTGAATAAAAGCATGTTACAATAGTTTAATAATTTATGTGTAATGGGTAGAATGCGTTGAGGGCCGAATGCATAGTCATGGCAGATTTTCGTACCAAAGTTAAGTTTTAAGCCTTTGCATTGACTTATAGCTCGTCAGATCAACATGACACATGATTTTGCAGAATAATACATTTGTGTGAATAAAAGCATGTTGCAATAGTTTAATACTTTATGTAATTTAACATACGCTCTGCAGTATTTTGTGGGATGGAGTCAACTTTTATGACTCAGTCCTTAACCACAGCACCTTCTGAATCCAAAGTAAGATGAGAACAGTGGTTAAAAATAAAATATATTGTCAAATGCTTATGCCTAATTATTTTATAATAACAATTACCTGACCTCCTCCTTCCTATATTGTTTGACAGAAGTTGCTCTGGAAAGGGAGAAAACAGAAATATTGAACATAAGCCATGCTTTGTGTGTAACCACCAAAAAGTAATAATGCATGTATGCAGCATTAGTATAGCAGCCATTTATAGTTACTCCAGGCTGAAACCTATTTATCAAATCTGGCGTGTTATGTGCTCTTCCTACCTAAACATTATCAAATTTCGCAGAATAATTTGTTTTTCTGATTACATTTCTGCCAGATAGAACTCCAGAGCACTGATTCTTTATCCAAGGATAGCATGTATACAGTGACCTTAGCAAAACCACCATCTGGTTACTTATAAGAAAATAATATCTCTGAATGCCATATTTCAAAATGTGTTATAATTAATTTTATTTCTCCCTAATTTAAATTTGGGAGGATGAAATGCGAAGTGATTGACCGTACTATGATCATTGAAGTTGCTACTTTGTATGGTGACAATATTCCACTATTTGTACTATGCCATTGGTGTTTCACCATTGCTCATGAACAGCAACAGAATTTAACCCGCTGTTGTGTGCAAATAACTTTATCAGAATCAATTGCATATTTTGCTATAACAAACGTTTATGTTGTACTTAACAATTGCAATCATACTTGACTGATTAGTTTACTTCAGTAATCAAAAGGCAGTTCAATTTTGTGACAAAGTGTACATGTTTAATAATTGCTTCCAAGGTAAGAGTTTTGAAATTAGCACATTGGAATTGGAAGCACAGTTTACAGTTGCTGGAATGTTTAAGGCAATTCAAGAAACATATATCTACATAATATACTTTATTTACATACCTAAACTTTGCTGCGAAACATCCTTATCCACAACCATAGCAGCATGTCGCTATCAATTGCGTCTTGCAGCTCTATATTAACATTGCTGCAGACATCCAACTCTGGTTATGGTTGCAGGAGGGGGACCACCACCAGTCTTCAGCAAGCTTCTTTTCTCTGCGGCCAGTTCAGCCTTCCTTTTAAACTTCAAATTTCAACATAACTTTTTCAGCTGTTCTGCAACCCTCTAAAAACAATACAAAAGAGCCATACTGAATCCAAATATGTAATAATCATAGTACATGTTTCCATTACAAAAAAGTGCCTTCAGGGAAAAAAACAGTGCTTATGCTTCCAGAAATAATTGGAAACTGCCACATGATAACTTTAGTAAGGGACTGTATACAGAAATGTTGAAGTTGAATTTGTACCATCATATACAATTTATTAGAAATAACCAAACACAGCTACATTAATTATTATATTGATTACTTAAATCTATACTTGATTATATTGCACTTAATTGAGATAAGTTTATGGATCAATTCTTCACCTATATACTTTTACAACTTCTTAGGAAACCATTAAATATAACTCAAGACGTGATAATGCAAATCTTTGTTTGTAAGTATTTATTATATTATGTTTGTACTATGTTTTCATTGTTTCTATCTCTAACTTTGTAAATAAATTCACTTAGGTAGTTCAAATTGAGCTTAATAAATTAAATGCAAGAAATCTTGGGAGTTTTGTTGCACATATGATCGGGGTTTTAGATGGGCCGATCCCACGGCTACTTTTTGACGTCATTCTACACTCCTCTTCTTCCAAAAGAACATCCCTGACTATACGTTGCGACTTAGGGCCCTCAATATTGCGACAAATACAGCACTATACTGGAAATCTTATTTATATTTCAGGTTATGTGGTTGGGTTAGCTAAAGTTTACCCAATCTAGAAACTAAAAAGATTACGCAAATTACAAATGACACTGGTTTATTTTTATTTGGGGGGGGTTCTCAACTACAAACCCAGTCTGCTCTCTTGCTTAAAAGTCGCATATGCACCGGAAGAACTAATCAGCTCCGTTACCGTGTTAAAAATGAGTTGCAAAAAAGTTAAACGAAATAACTATAGTATAACACAGTTTTCCCAGAAGTTAGTAACACATATTCGCATCTCCTCAGTTTTCAGGTACGTATTGCATATTACTTGAATTTGGAAATAAAGCTACTTCAAATTTCGTTATGCATCAGTACTATTGATTTCATAAAACAATTGGATTTTTGTATGGAAATATAACCCAAAAAAGCTTACCTGGTTTGTTTCTCCATGTGCGTTGAATTCTGCAGCAATCTTGTCCCGTGCCTCTTTTTCTTCTGCAGAGAAACGCAGACGAACTGCTTATTTTCCACCACTTTATGAAGGAGCACAAGATTTTGCAGGTGCTCCCTCTGAAAATCTCTAAAGCTTTTTCCTATGGGCATTGCGTTGCATTTTAATCAAGACACACTCACGGGAATCAGAAATGCAAGTTAGTAATTCTGAAGACGCTAACCAAAGTGCGCTCTCGCTGCTGCCTTCCCAGTAACCAATAGGACATTAGAGAGATATTGACGTCATGGATCTCGGCATGTTGCCATATGTACTCGTCTATAAGTAACAACTCCCTAAAGCACGTATAAGACCGGTTTATGAAACACAAATGGCTATAAGATTATGCTTTTTCAAAATGTTGTTTCATAGCTTAAGGGCCGAATTCATAGACATGGCTTATTTTAAGCCTAGTCTTAAGCATTGTCTTATACAGATTTTCATTCCAAAGTTAAGTCTTAAGCCTTTGCTTAAGACTACGTATGCGTGGGCTTAAGCATTGATTTATAGCTCGTCAGATCAACATGGCAGACGATTTTGCAGAATATGTGGACTTTCACAGTGCAAATGTTATGCGAATACCGAAAAGGTACATCAGGGATGTTTCTAATCCGTTGAGTGATTACTAGTTCAAACGACGATTTCGCTTCAGAAAATGCACCGTACTGAATTTGCTTGTTCCGTTGCTGGAGGACAACATAACCAATAGAGGCTTGCCGATTTCTCCACTGATGAAAATACGTATAGCACTACGATTTTATGCCACCTCTTCATTTCCTATTTTACGGAGTTGACAATGTTTTAGGTTTATAATACATATATCACGGCAACATAACCTAAGAGTTCCGCTGCCGTTTCCCGACGGTCTTGGCTAGCATCTATTTCTGTTGTTAATACGTATTATTGTGTATCTAATAAATCATTGCAAACGTTTTAAGTTGTGAAACAACTGATTTCGAGATGCAACCGAGCATAGACTGATAAGCAATGCAATAATATTATCAATTCTTATCCTGTACTTTAGCGTCGTTAAAATTACTATTTGACCTAATTTAAGGAAAAAAGTTTGTATGTATACTAGTAGTTTATCATAAAGACGTTTGAAACAGCTTAAACATAATTTTGTATAAAAAATTATTGACTCTGTATTATGTACCTTAAGCATACCCTTTATAATCCCATTGCAATGCATCTAACAATTAAATAAACATTGCAATCATAATACTGGTATCAAACTGTTTGCATAATCTTAAGTCACACACAGTCAAATCCATGCCAAATTAAATTCAGAATCAATACAATTTTATTTCAATGTATACAATTCCTCATATGGCTTGTTGTCACACGTTTAATAGCCACGTGTATTAGAAAATAAAAACTACTTGCACATTAGCAGTAGAGTAAATACATTACATAATAATTTGCCAGCCTCTTGCCGAGACAAATGTGAAAGTTAACCAGGCATAGCATTTAGTACCAGCTTTATTGTTTCACATTTATAACTGTTCCTTTTGTATTATTTTGCATGCACTTTTGATTTGTCTTAAAAATTCTATGGAGAACTAAAAATAGCAACTTTCTATTGTCTAATTTGAAATTAATATCACACATTCAACCATAAAACAGCAGATAGAATTTGTTAAGATTTGTTAATTGGTTTTTGGCAGACCTATTTACTTCATTCCTAAACTAATAATAATTAGTACATTAATTCTTTTTAATTTAGGAGATCAATTTAATGAATTTCCAACATGAAAATAGAAAGATAATTGAAATGCGCAAGATAATCATGTTTATTTAGTTGGATTCAACCAAAATTTTCAAAAGTTTCCTTTTCTCAATCTTGACCATTTTGTTTGATAAAAAAATTAGTTAAAATTATGACAGAGCAATAATTACAATGCAGGTTTTTGTTCATTATTGTATTCACATGCATAATTTGAATTAGTACATGAGAGCAAATTTTAATTTTGAGTGTGAAGTAGCCATGGAAGAGATTAATAAAATTGAGCATGAATCATCCAATATTTGTATATAATAAAGTAGTTTAACTCCTAAATATCGTAACTTACCTGAACATCTCGAAGCACGATAGTGAAAAAGAAACAGTTGGGGGTATTCTCTGAGGTTTACATTGTTTTATAACTATTTAAATGGCCATTTGCAGCTTGTTTATAATTGCTCATAAAAAGAAAAAAAATAGTATTGTACGCTGAATATTTTCCACATTCAATATTCAAAATGCACAGACCACGTTAATTGTTTTTATTGCAATGCAGCTTTTCTGAGGTTTCATTCTAGCATATAAAATAATTAATATGACATGTTAAGCTAATATTTTATTTTTTGCAGTTGGTCTGTGCAGATTTGTACAGAGTCAGCCAGTCAACAGTATGCAGAGTCATTTCAGAGGTGTCGCACACTCTGGCAATTCAAATTCGAAGGTACTTTCCTGCAGATCTCAACCAAACAAAGTTGCAGTTTTTCCAAAAAGGTGGGTTTCCAGGAGTCATCAGTGTCATTGATGGAACCCATATACCAATCAAAAGTCCCGGAGGTAACAATGCAGAGGTGTTTCGAAACAGAAAAACATACTTCTCCTTGAATGTCCAGATAGTGGCAGGACCCAGGGATAAAATTCTGGACATTGTTGTAAGATGGCCCGGCTCTGCTCATGACAGCAGAATTTTTGAAAACAGCGGTATCGGAGTACGACTTAGTGAGGGCCAATTAAATGGCATCTTACTTGGTGATAGTGGTTATCCACAACGCCACTACATTTACACTCCTGTACCACAACCATCTAACCAAGCTGAAACCAATTATAATACAGCCCATAAAAGAA
This sequence comes from Hymenopus coronatus, assembly GCA_030762935.1. NCBI lineage: Eukaryota > Metazoa > Arthropoda > Insecta > Mantodea > Hymenopodidae > Hymenopus > Hymenopus coronatus. The sequence goes on along the minus strand of CM060886.1, from coordinate 1,069,567 downwards.
CTAGAAGTGCATTGGAACGCACAATTGGGAGATGGAGGAGAAGGTTTCCATGTCTGTACTATGAGCTACAAAATAAGCTGCACAATATCACAAGAATTATAACTGCTTGTGCTGTTTTGCACAATATTGGAATTGAAGTTGCAGATGATTGGGAAATGGAAGAGCTGGAAGGGGGTAGGGAAATTATTGATGTACCTTTGGCACCTGCAGCAGAAAATGTGAGGGGAAGAGCAATAAGGCAAGAATTTATTGAAAGACATTTTCAGTAGTTTTATTCATTTATTTATTTTTTTCAACAATTCTAACTCCAATATTTGTTTCTGCTCTTGGAACACTGCTTCCCTGCGAGCATTCTGGAGTTTCACCCTCAGAATTTCACAGTTCAATTCCAGCTCAGTCTTCCTTTTCTCACCAATTTCTTTTTCTAAATCTAAAAGGTTTTGGGCCTTTTTTATTCTTAAGTTTGCCTCCTTGTTGAAGGCAGAAACTTTTGTTTATTTGCGGAAACCTGAAAATAAACATAATTTAAACTAGGGGCAGAATTCTTTAATAGCTGTTACATAAGAGTTACTTCAGTTCAGTGTTACTTTGTTTGTACAGTGTAAAACTTACAATTCTCCATTATTATGAATTATCTAAGGAAGACATAGATAGAGAATTAATTTATGAACTTCTTTTAGAATTTAGTAAAAAGAATATTTCTTTGTTTACTTTTTTATTTTAAACTTATCTAGCTTTAAATAATAATTGGCAGTGACAGCCAAATCCTTTTTTGTTCACCTGAAAAAGGCAAGTTTATCATCAAATATTTATAAAAATTCCCACATAGTTGTTTCTTACTGGTTACGATTGGATTGCATTTACTGACATATTTTACCTTTTACTTTAATTAAATAATGAAGCAGCCAAATTTAACTTTTTTTTGGGTATCTTAACTCTCTATGAGGTTATGGTGTCCAAGTTAATAAACTGATATGTTCATAATGGAATGCTACATGTAAATCAAGGAAAAAACTATTGTAATTTGAATTTTGCTTTGCTATTTACATTCAAAGTTGTACGAGTATTCTACCTCATAGTCACACACATTCATATATACTTTATTATATAGAATGTAAACTGCACTTTAATGGCATATTTTACAATCTTTTACCGTAATTAAATAATAAAGCAGCCAAATTTAACTTTCTTGGGGGGTATCTTAACTCTCTATGAGGTTATGGTGTCCAAATTAACAAACTGATATGTTCATAATGGAATGTACATGTAATCAAGGAAAAAAACTATTGTAATTTGAATTTTGCTTTGCTATTTACATTCAAAGTTGTATTATTCTACCTCACATTCATATATACTTTATTATACAGAATGTAATCTGCATTTTATAAAGCTTTACACAAATAGCTCTCTTTCAGATTTTACATTTTGCATGTGCATGTGCGCGCTGTCATGTATATCAGGGTAGTGAATTAAAAATTATGCTCCTGCGATAAAGTTGTGTTTGCTATTAGCAGGACATGTGCTGGAATGTTAATCATTTTTATAAGGATCAACATTGGAGATTATAAAGTTAATGTAAGAGGTAAAGAAGATACATAGTGATGGATGCAGTAATTTATCTTTTTTGATAGATTATGCAACATTTTCATGAATACTCGGTCAATTTTAAAACATACCTTCTGTAGGACTTTTTGGGGTTTTCCAGCCTATTTTTGAAGATTGGCTCTCTGTAATTGCACCTCCTGTAATATGTAATAAGATAGAAACCATTTTTAATAAAGTTAAAATACATTTGATGTGAATAAAATCATGTAATAGTTTAATAATTTATGTAATTTAACATACCCTCAGCAGTATTTTGTGGGGTGGAGTCAACTTTTGTGACCTGGTCCTCAACCACAGCACCTTCTGAAAGAAAGATAAGAACAGTGATTAAAAAATAAAATATATTTTCAAATGTTTATGCTTAATTATTTGATAATAACAATCACCTCCACTTCCTGTCCTCCTCCTATACTGTTTAACAGCAGTTGCTCTGGAAAGGGAGAAAACGGAAATATTGAGCATTAGCCATACTTTGTGTATAACCACCATAAAATAATAATGGATTTATACAAGAGTTAAGTAGCAAGATAATAGAGTTGGTTAGTATAACAACCATTTATAGTTACTCCAGGCTGAAACCCTATTTATCAAAGCTCTGGTCATTACGGTTTGTTATGTGTTCTTACTACCTAAACATTATCAAATTATGCAGAATAATTATGTTTTTCTCATCACATTTCTGCTACGTAGAACTCAGGACACTGGTTCATTATCCAAGGATAGCATGTATACAGTGATCTTAGCAAAATCACCATCTAATTATTTATAGTAAAATAGTATATAATATAATTATTCGGCATACCATATTTCAAAATGTGTTATAATTAATTTTCTTTAAATTTGGGAGGATGAAATGCAAAGTGATTTACCGTACTATGATCATTGCAGTTGCTACTTTGTATAGTAACAATATTCCACTATTAATGAGAGTGATCTAAGAATTGTGAAATCAGTTTACTTTTAAGGCTCTTCTTGTACATACTCTTGAAACAAAATCTGTCATTGATAAAAGAAATTCTGTTAAACGCTTCTCTTTGTTGTATTATGCCATTACCGTTTCACCATTGCTCATGAGCAGCAAAAAAAAATTAACCCATGGTTGTGTGCAAATGACTATCAGAATCAATTACATATTTTGCTACAACAAACGTTTATATGTTATATTTAACAATTGCAAGGATACTTGACTAATAACATTACTTCAATAATCAAAAGGAGTTCAATTTTGTGACAAAGTGCACATGTTTAATAATTGCTTCCAAGGTAAGTGTTTTGAAATTAGCACATAGGAATTGGAAGCACAGTTTAGAGTTGCTGGAATGTTTAAGGCAATTCAAGAAACATATACCTACATAATATACTTTATTTACATACCAAAATTTTGCTGCAAAACATCCTTATCCACAACCATATAGGGCTGCGGTTGAAGCAGCAGCATGTCGCTATCAATTGTGTCCTGCAGCTCTATATTAACATTGCTGCAGGCATCCAACTCTGGTTATGGTTGCAGGAGGGGGACCACCACCAGTCTTCAGCAAGCTTCTTTTCTCTGCTGCCAGTTCAGCCTTCCTTTTAAATTTTGCCATAAATTTTTCAGTTGTTCTGCATCCCTCTAAAAACAATACAAAAGAGACATACTGTATCCAAATATGTAGTAATCATAGTACATGTATCCATTACAAAAGGGGCCTTCAGAAAAAAACAAAACCAAAACAAAAGTGCTTATCATTACAGAAATAATTGGAAATTGCCACATGATAACTTCAGTAGGCGAATGTATATAGAAATTTTGAGGTTGAATTTGTACCACCATACACACTTTATTAGCAATAACCAAAAAACGGCTACATTAATTGTTATTTTGATTACTTAAATCTGTACTTGATTATATTACACTTGAGATAAGTTTATGGATCAATTCTTCACCTATACACTTTTACAACTTCTTAGGGAACCATTAAATATAACTCAAGACGTGATAATGCAAATCCTTGTTTGTAAGTATTTATTATGTTATGTTTGTACTATGTTTTCATTGTTTCTATCTTAAACTTTATAAATAAATTCACTTAGGTACTTCAAATTCAACTTCAAAAATTAAATGCAAAAAATCTTGGGAATTTTGTCGCGCAGATGATCCCATGGCGTCATTCTTCGGCCGCAAACTCTACACTCGTCTTCTACCAAAAGAAGATCCCCGGCTATGCCTAGGGCTCTCAACATTGCATTACGTTAAATCGCGACAAATCCAGCACTTTACCGGAAATCTTAATTATATTTCAGGTTATGTGGTTAGGTTAGCTAGTTTACCCAATTTAAAAACTAAGAAGACCACGCAAATTACAAATGATACTGATTTCTTTTTATTTAGGGGGGGGGTTCTCAACTACAAACTAATCAGCTCCGTTACCGTGTTAAGTGTGTTGCAAAAACGTTAAACAAAATAGCTTTAGTATAACACAAATTTACTAGAAGTTAGTAGCACATTTCACTTCTCTTCAGTTTTCAGCTACGTATTACATATTACTTGAATTTGGAAATAAAGCTACTTCAAATTTCCTTAGGAATCAGTAATTGGTTTCATAAAACAATTGAATTGTTGAATGGAAATAAAATCCAAAGGAATCTTACCTGGTTGATTTCTCCATGTGCGTTGAATTCTGCAGCAATCTTGTCCCATGCCTCTTTTTTCTTCAGCAGAGAAACGCAGTCTGACTGCTTACTTTCCACCACTTTATGAAGGAGCACAAGATTTTGCAAGTGCTCCCTTTCAAAATCGCTAAAGCTTTTACCTTTGGGCATTGCGTTGCTTTTTAATCAAGACACACTCACGGGAATCAGAAGTCCAAGTTAATAATTCTAAAGTGCGCTCTCGTTGCCGGCATCCCAGTAACCAATAGGATGTTAGAGAGATGGTGACGTCATGGATCTCTGCATGTTGCCATATGTACTCGTTTATAAGTAACAACTTCCTGAAGCACGTATAAGACCGGTTTATGAAACGTAAATGTCTATAAGCATATGCTTTTTCAAAATGTCGTCTTATAGCTTAAGACAGTGTAATGATTGCTTAAGCATCTGCTTTCCGTATAAGTCACGACTATGAATTCGGCCCTAAGACTGTGTAATGACTGCTTAAGCATCTGCTTTCCGTATAAGTGACGACTATGAATACGGCCCTTAGTGACGTCTGCCCCATTGGACTGAATGACGCAGTGTGTTATTATGAATGCCGACCACTTCATTCTCCTCACGTTTGCTGTCACACGATATTTGGTGCCAGTCTTTCATTAAGTATTCGACAGATGGGTACGTAGATATTCTTCCGATCTACGGAAAAGCAAAAACAAATGCACAAGCGGCTCAGCACCTACACCGGGAGAGATATCCGAATAAACAACAACCAACAGCAAACACCTTCCGCAATGTTGAAAGGCGTCTGCGTGTAACAGCGTCCCTTGCGAAAATGCCTCCTGTTAGATTCACAACAGCAAGATCGCGTGTTAACGCAGAAGCTGTTTTGAAGGCCATCCAGGACCATCCTCACACTAGGACACGGGCAGTTGCTCAGGAGGTGCGCACTAGCCAGGATTCTGTAGTGCGAATATTGAACACTAATAAGTTTCATTCTTATCGTTTGCACCAAGCACTTCAAGGGAGAGATATCGAAACTCGAGTGACCTGGCTCCTGGAGCGAGTAGCAAATGATGACTGTATCGTATCCATGAACCTGTTTTCTGACGAATCAAGATTCCACAACAATGGAACTATAAATCGCCACAAGATGCCCAAAAGGAGTGTTGATAATCCTCATTGGGTAAGGGAGGCAGTGCTCCAAGAGTAGTGGGGAGTGAATGTCTGTTACGGAAACTTGAGAGACCACCTTGATGGACCATTATTCTTCGAGGGGCATCTAACATGAGAGCGCATCATGGAATTCCTTCATAATGAGCTACCCTTACTATTAGAGAAAGTGACACTAAATGAGCATCTAACAGAAGCGCGCTACCTGGAATTCCTTCGCAATGAGCTACCTTTATTATTAGAGAATGTGCCACTGCATGAACATCTAACAGGAGCGCGCTACCTGGAATTCCTCCGCAATGAGCTACCTTTACTATTAGAGAATGTGCCACTGCAGGAGCATCTAACAGGAGCGCACTACCTGGAATTCCTCCGCAATGAGCTACCCCTAATATTAGAGAATGTGGCACTGCAGGAGCATCTAACAGGAGAACGTTACCTGGAATTCCTGCATAATGAGCTACCCTTATTATTAGAGAATATGCCACTGCAGGAACATCTAACAGGAGCTCGCTACCTGGAATTCCTCCGCAATGAGCTACCTTTACTATTAGAGAATATGCCACTGCTTCAACATCTAACAGGAGCGCGCTACCTGGAATTCCTCCGCAATGAGCTGCCTTTACTATTAGAGAATGTGCCACTGCAGGAGCATCTAACAGTAGCGCACTACCTAGAATTCCTCCGCAATGAGCTACCCTTATTGTTAGATAATGTGACACTGCAGGAGCATCTAACAGGAGATCGTTACCTGGAATTACTCCGTAATGAGCTAGCCTTTATTTCAAAGAATGTGCCACTGCAGGAACATCTAACAGGAGTGCGCTACCTGGAATTCCTCCGAAATGAGCTACCCTGATTATTAGAGAATGTGCCACTGCAGGAACATCTAACAGGAGCGCGCTACCTTCAATTCTTCCGAATGAGCTACCTTTACTATTAGAGTATGTGCCACTGCAGGAACATCTAGCAGGAGCGCAACACCTGAAATTCCTCCGAAATGAGCTACCCTTATTATTAGAAAATGTGCCACTGCAGGAACATCTAACAGGAGCACGCTACATGGAATTCCTCCGAAAAGAGCTACCCTTATTATTAGAGAATGTGCCCCTGCAGGAACATCTAGCAGGAGCGTAACACCTGGAATTCCTCCGAAGTGAGCCACCCTTATTTTTAGAGAATTTGCCACTGCAGGAACATCTAGCAGGAGCGCGCTACCTGGAATTCCTCTGTAATGAGCTACTCTTATTATATTAGAGAATGGGCCACTGCAGGAGCATCTAACAGGAGCGCGCTACTTGGAATTCCTCCGTAATGAGCTGCCCTTATTATTAGAGAAAGTGCCACTGCAGGAGCATCTAACAGGAGCATGCTACCTGGAATTCCTCCGTATTGAACTACCCTTATCATTAGAGAATGTGCCACTGCAGGAGCATCCAGCAGGAGATCGTTACCTGGAATTCCTCCGTAATGAGCTACCCTTATTATTAGAGAATGTGCAACTGCAGGAGCATCTAACAGGAGCGCAACACCTGGAATTCCTCTGCAATGAGCTACTCTTGCTAGAGAATGTGCCACTGAAGGAGCATCTAAAAGGAGAGCGCTGCCTGGAATTCCTCCCTAATGAGCCACTCTCATTGTATTAGCGAATGTGCCACTGCAGGAACATCTAACAGTAGCACGCTACCTGGAATTTCTCCGCAATGAGCTACCCTTATTATTAGAGAATGTGCCACTGCAGCGACATCTAACAGGAGCACGCTACCTGGAATTCCTCCGTAATGAGCTACTCTTACTATTAGAGAATGTGCCCCTGCAGGAACATCTAACAGGAGCGCACTACCTGGAATTCCTCCGCAATGAGCTGCCCTTATTATTAGAGAATGTGCCACTGCAGGAGCATCCAACAGGAGCACGCTAAATGGAATTACTCCGTATTGAGCTACTCCTATTATAAGAGAGTGTGATATTGCAGGAGCATCTAACAGGAGCACGCTACCTGGAATTCCTCCGTAATGAGATATTTTTCTATTAGAGAATGTGCCACTGCAGGAACATCTAACAGGAGCGCGCTACCTGGAATTCCTCCACAATGAGGTACCCTATTTATTAGAGAATGTGCCACTGTAGGAAAGAATGACGATGTGGTTTCAACATGATGGCGCTCCTCCACATCGGTCCAGGATCGCCTGCAATCATGCTGGACATCCTAGTCATTGAATAGGAAGCCGAGGACAAATCTCTTAGTCTGCCAGATCACCTGATCTGATACGCCTTGACTTCTTCCTCTGGAGTTATTTAAGAGAGCGTGTTTATGCAGAGGAGCAAGACAATCCAGAAAGCCTTCGCCAGCGTCCCTTAGATCTCTTCAACCCGTCATACCACACCGAGTCAGAGGCCTCATTCACCAGTGTATTACAGTATACTGCAGATCTGTGAACCCGCCATGCTACACCAAGTCAGAGGCTCCATTCAACAGTGTCTTACAGTGTCCTGTAGATCTGTTGAACCCGCCATGCTACACCGAGTTAGAGGCTCCACCCAACAGTGTCTTACAGTGTCCTGTAGATCTGTTGACCCCGTCATGCTACACCGAGTTAGAGGCTCCATTCAACAGTGTATTACAGTGTCCTGTAGATCTGTCAACCTGTCATGTTACACCGAGTCAGAGACTCAGTCAACAGTGTATTACAGTGTCCTGTAGATCTGTCAACCCGTCATGCTACACCAAGTCAGAGGCTCCATTCAACAGTGTCTTACAGTGTCCTGTAGATCTGTTGAACCCGTCATGCTACACCAAGTCTGAGGCTCCATTCAACAGTGTCTTACAGTGTCGTGTAGATCTGTTGAACCCGTCATGCTACACCAAGTGAGAGGCTCCATTCAACAGTGTCTTACAGTGTCCTGTAGATCTGTTGAACCCGCCATGCTACACCGAGTTAGAGGATTCATCCAACAGTGTATTACAGTGTCCTGTAGATCTGTTGAATCCGTCATGCTACACCGAGTTAGAGGCTCCATTCAACAGTGTATTACAGTGTCCTCTAGATCTGTCAACTTGTCATGTTACACCGAATCAGAGGCTCAGTCAACAGTGTATTACAGTGTCCTGTAGATCTGTTGAACCCGTCAAGCTACACCGAAACAGAGGCCTTATTCAACAGCGTGCCCAGGCGTGTATTACCCAGGAAGGTCAACAGTTCGAGCAATTGCTTTGTTAGAGGATTCATGTTCCAGGAACAGAAAAAGGGTCATTCCAGCGCCACAAAGCATACCAATATGAAACGATATTTCTAATGAAGCAATAATTCTATGTTTCCAAACTTGTGTTTAACTTTCATCCTAAACTCTGATTAAGTAATTTCTTCTTTTATGTGTTCAAATGTGTGCCTAGGTATAAGTGATCCTTATTTCAATTGCACCTACCTATAGTTATGTTTAAACAATTACCTACTTATAGTTCACCAAAAAAAAAAATACCACAAAATATAAATAAAACAATTAAAATGAAAATAATAACTGATTTCAGATTAATAACTGTAACTTCTGAATATTACACGGTAAAAGCAATTAGTACATACAGGGAACTGAACCACGCACACAGCAAACAGATCACGCACTCGTTCCAACTGAGCTACCGAGTAACTTTAATATATAGTATTCCCAGTGAAGCTTTGCAAACGTCAGTTGTCTAATTGCCAGTATATTGAAAGGTGAAGAGATAACATCTATATTAGTAATAATTTCATTGATTGTTTAACATCCCACGTGGGTATAACCTAGTAATGGGGTCTTTATGTTCATGGTAGAGTATATAATACGGTTTGCATAACACTCTAGAATAGGGGGCAGTTGACTCACCTGGTGTATAGCTTCTGAGTTTGTAATAAAAGTAATTGTAAAATTGTTAAATCGGCAGTGAGTGTATAAGGTAGCAAGTATCACAGAGAGAGTAGAGAATGCCCTAAGAAAAGAGAAATGCTTCTGCAAGAGAAATAGAATTCATCTCTCTTCTGTGTCTCCGTTAGGGCACATGAACCGTTTAATTTAACATTGTCTAGCTTTTTCTGCCCGAATAATTTTCCCATTTATCATTCGTGTCAGTACATTTATCAAGCAGCAGTGTCTCTACTTATGTCAGGTACTTTGAGGATGTGCTGTATTCCACTATAACATTCAATTCGCAGGCTGCAGCCGAAATTCACGATTTGAGTCTCCCTGAATCCATAAAAGGATTTTTTTTCGACAAGGTTTGATTGTTAGCTTGAGTGTGTATCCATGCGTGCGTACATGTGTATGTATATAGTATGTAGTGGTTCAGTATAAACCTTCACATTTTGGGTTTAACATCTTCCAAGGAAGCGATTAAAAGATTTCAAAAAAATCATACCAACCTAAACAATTTTTATGCTATTTTTTTTCTTTAAAGTGAGTTGACGGATTTTGATTACAATTTTTTATATTAAAGATATTATTCATAAGACAAATAAACCGATATTTGGAATTTCTGAAAATATACTCTCAAGTCCTCTTCATGCTTAATAACGTTTTTGTAAGTTTTAATGATATGAAAAGGCAAATCCCTACTACACAAAATGTAGATCACAAAAGTAAATACAAACTTTGAGATGTTAATAATTTTAGAAACGTTCCTGTTTTTGGACACAATTGCTATTCTTTTTTTTCATGGCGAGGAGAGCGGAATCTATAAGATAACACATAGCGACCAAATTTTATAAAACTGTAGTATCGATATCATATAGATACCGTTATTATTTACCAAATTCAAATGCATAATGAAGATTTAAGAACAAGTAAATAAAAGAATAAGCTTTTATATCAATAGCTTGTCGAAGAAATTGAAATGAAATGGCCTGTTATTTATGGACGCTCTTTAACTGCTTTGGTTCTCAGCGTCCCATTCTATATTGGGCGTGAAAGACCGCTTAAGTTTGCTCAGAGGCCTCTCTTATCAGGCTTGAGGTTCTTTTACGTGCAGTAAATCTACGACACGGGACCCACAGCTTTACTTCCCTTCCGAAAGAAGCCATACTAAGGTTTTTTACGCCCGAAAAATTCCATCGTCCTCCGCCGGGTTTGAACCCGCGACCTCGGGTATATGAAGTTAGCATGGTAACCATTACACCACGGAGGGCGACGCTTGTCGAAGAGTGTGTATAGAAAGCCATGTGAATGAAACACATAATACTTTTTCTTATCTATTGTGCTAAGACATTTGTGTTTCTCTTTAGTATATTTCCAGCTTACTCTTCGATCTACCAATCTCTTAGCTTCCGTGCTCTTCCTTTTACTTGCTACTTCTTTTCTATGTCACATTTCATAATGTTTCTCCCTTCGTTGCAAAATCTATTGTATAACAATGTTAACTGTAGCATAGTTATTGTTGAATTGTCATCAGAACTGAGAAGGCTCAGCTGGTGTTCATTTTAAAGTGTAGCATAGCGCTTAGCGTAGTGCTGCCGCACAGCTGCTGTGTTGAACAAGTTGCCTACCGGGTCCTAACCTTCCACATTGTAACAACATTTGGCCTTGTGTGTGTTTGCTGCCCATTTTGGTCGATATCAAAAGTCTCTATCAGAGAAATACTAGTTATCCTAAATGGGTTTCTGATGTCATTGAATATAAATTAAAAAAATCTGATGTGTTCCATTCATATGACTTTCTCTACATCTCTGCAACAAATTAAAAGCTTACACTTCTATTTACTTCATGTTAATCACAAAAAAATTGCAGAAATAGTCTTATTACATGCTTCCTTCTAAGTAGAAGCAAACTAAGGGAGTACCATAGGTTAAAGTGATAGTCAAAAGCTGGTTGCAATGTGACTGAAGTTCCTTTGTTTGTATGGACAGGAGTTGACAAATTCCTGTATGAGAAAAATATAAATGTTTCAAAGCAGAAACCAAAAACAAGGAATGTCTCAAAAACGGTGAACTCCACGAAAAAAATGTATATAACATAAATTGTGCGTTTTAACGCACTATATATTTTTCGTGTAGTAACTTTCTGTCCATCTCTTACAGTTCAGCAGTTATTCAAAATGCATGCAGAATAAAGTACTCTTCAGAGGCTATTCCCAGAAAATTCAAGATATACATTTTATGTGCCAGGTGAATAGCTTTAATATATGATATTTTAATCAAAATCATTAGAGTCATTTTTGAGAAAATCAAAATTTTCGAAAAAAGTTTCATGTAAAGGGTATTTGGGGGTGGGGAGATTTTTCTCAAAATCTTCGTGTCGCATCCCTGGAAGATCCTAAACTTAATTATCAAGTTTGGTATTTTATCCACTTTTCCTTTTTGAGTTATCGTGTTCGCATACACAAGGAACTTTTTCCGAAAATGCTTTTTTTAGATAAGGGGATCCTAAAGCATATATTTCCGGTGAAATCTCGGTATTGAGGTTTTGGGTGAAGTGCAATTCCTTCTCTACACACTATGTACATAATACGTGGAGAGAAAGTAATAAGTGAGAGTTATGCATGAAAGATTAGCAGGTTTGATTGTTTTATTTTACGCTTCTTTGCGTAACATTTCCAGACATGTTATTTGGACTACGTTTTGCAAATAAGGACTTCAGACTCAAACTAAATATTATGTATAGTATTACTTAAATTATAATAGTTAAAAGTTCTTCATCCATCATATAGAACATGAATTACAGAAGGAACTAGGTGTGAATTCTCACCTATTAAAGTTTTAGAACCTAAAGGTGCTAGATTCACAATTTGAGCTGTTTCATTCTTATATAATAGCAATGAAAAATATAGAATTTGTGTCATACGTTTGATTTGATTCGAAAACTGTAATAATTTAGTTATAGGAATGAGATTTTTTGTAGAAATGGTGAATTGTTTTAACTCTTGAGCGGATAGTTTCAGTCGTCTTGTAGAAACTTAAACAGGTATCGTATGGCATTGGTTGCTGTCTGCACAACTCAACTTCAAATGGTGCATTTTTATTCGTTTTATTCCGTACATTTCGTTCTCTTGATATGCACACATTTATCAATTTCTCTGTTAATTATCAAATTAAAAGTTCTATTGCAATGTTGTTCTTGAAAAGGTAAGGTCAGACTAAAAGAGTGAATGCCATAGCCGGGATTTGAACTAAGGATCTTCTACTCTTAGTCCAGTTTCTCTAATCAATGAGCTACAGTGTCAAAATGCCGATAGAGGTTTAATTTCCCCAACCAACTCACGTTTTTGCCGCTAAAGACAACGAGATCTCAAATTAAGCCCGGACTTAAAGTAGTTCCCACATTGTAAGTCGCTATTGAAGTATAACATCTCAAAATAATTTATGGCTTCTTGTGGTTTACCAGGAAAGTCACCAGTCAGTTCGGCATCACCATATCACCATGCAGCTCAATGATTAGGGCAACTGAACGAAGAGCCGACCTGCGGACGTGTGCATATCACAATGTCAGCTCAATGATTAGAGCAACTGAACAAGATCGGATCTGCGGACGTGTGCATATCACAATGTCAGCTCAATGATTAGAGCAACTGAACAAGATCGGATCTGCGGACGTGTGCATATCACCATGTCAGCTCAATGATTAGGGCAACTGAACAAGATCGGATCTGCGGACGTGTGCATATCACAATGTCAGCTCAATGATTAGAGCAACTGAACGAAGATTGGATCCGCGGACGTGTGCATATCACCATATCAGCTCAATGATTAGGGCAACTGAACAAGATCGGATCTGCGGACGTGTGCATATCACCATATCAGCTCAATGATTAGGGCAACTGAACAAGATCGGATCTGCGGACGTGTGCATATCACCATGTCAGCTCAATGATTAGGGCAACTGAACAAGATCGGATCCGCGGACGTGTGCATATCACCATGTCAGCTCAATGATTAGAGCAACTGAACTAAGATTGGATCCGCGGACGTGTGCATATCACCATGTCAGCTCAATGATTAGAGCAACTGAACTAAGATTGGATCCGCGGACGTGTGCATATCACCATGTCAGCTCAATGATTAGAGCAACTGAACGAAGATCGGATCCGCGGACGTGAGCATATCACCATGTCAGCTCAATGATTAGAGCAACTGAACGAAGATTCGACCTGCGAACGTGTGCCTATCACCATGTTAGCTCAATGATTAGGGCAACTGAACGAAGATCCGACCTGCGGACGTGTGCATATCACCATGCAGCTCAATGATTAGAGCAGCTGAACGAAGATCCGACCCGCGGACGTGTGCATATCACCATGTCAGCTCAATGATTAGAGCCACTGAACTAAGATCCGTCCTGCGGACGTGTGCATATCACCATGTTAGCTCAATGATTAGGGCAACTGAACGAAGATCCGACCTGCGGACGTGTGTATATCACTATTTAGCTCAATGATTAGAGCAACTGAACAAGATCGGATCTGCGGACGTGTGCATATCACCATGTCAGCTCAATGATTAGAGCAACTGAACTAAGATTGGATCCGCGGACGTGTGCATATCACCATGTCAGCTCAATGATTAGAGCAACTGAGCAAGATCGGATCTGCGGACGTGTGCATATCACCATGTCAGCTCAATGATTAGGGCAACTGAACGAAGATTGGATCTGCGGACGTGTGCATATCACCATGTCAGCTCAATGATTAGAGCAACTGAACTAAGATTGGATCCGCGGACGTGTGCATATCACCATGTCAGCTCAATGATTAGAGCAACTGAACAAGATCGGATCTGCGGACGTGTGCATATCACCATGTCAGCTCAATGATTAAGGCAACTGAACGAAGATTGGATCCGCGGACGTGTGCATATCACCATATCAGCTCAATGATTAGAGCAACTGAACTAAGATTGGATCCGCGGACGTGTGCATATCACCATGTCAGCTCAATGATTAGAGCAACTGAACGAAGATCGGATCCGCGGACGTGAGCATATCACCATGTCAGCTCAATGATTAGAGCAACTGAACGAAGATCCGCCTGCGGTCGAGTGCATATCACCATGCAGCTCAATGATTAGAGCAACTGAACGAAGATTCGACCTGCGAACGTGTGCCTATCACCATGTTAGCTCAATGATTAGGGCAACTGAACGAAGATCCGACCTGCGGACGTGTGCATATCACCATGCAGCTCAATGATTAGAGCAGCTGAACGAAGATCCGACCCGCGGACGTGTGCATATCACCATGTCAGCTCAATGATTAGAGCCACTGAACTAAGATCCGTCCTGCGGACGTGTGCATATCACCATGTTAGCTCAATGATTAGGGCAACTGAACGAAGATCCGACCTGCGGACGTGTGTATATCACCATTTAGCTCAATGATTAGAGCAACTGAACAAGATCGGATCTGCGGACGTGTGCATATCACCATGTTAGCTCAATGATTAGAGCAACTGAACGAAGATCCGACCTGCGGACGTGTGCATATCACTATTTAGCTCAATGATTAGAGCAACTGAACGAAGATTGGATCCGCGGACGTGTGCATATCACCATGTTAGCTCAATGATTAGAGTAACTGAACGAAGATCGGATCCGCCGACGTGTGCATATCACCATGTTAGCTCAATGATTAGGGCAACTGAACGAAGATCCGACCTGCGGACGTTTGCATATCACCATGTTAGCTCAATGATTAGAGCAGCTGAACAAGATCGGATCCGCGGACGTGTGGAAGTTGTTCTTAACGATATCCCGCTGAGGTCACCTACTCCAGTTCCCAGTGACCAGTTTTATCCCTGTTGAGCTCTGCAACACGCGAAGGGATATCTGCAGATGGTATTGTGCTTGAGATATAACTCAATATCAGTTCTAGAACATTTAAGTTGCGTTACCTATAGCATATTTCCTCTGTGATTTATTCAATTAATTGCGAGATGTCTTTTAAACGTTATAAACTCATATTATCACGCATACGTTCATATGTTAAGACAGTAACATATCTATAGCATAATATTAACTGACGTTTGCTATTTTTACTGTGTAGCATTGATAATTATCATTTATCAATTGCATTTTAAAGCTTTTATAATGTGGAAATACATTTTAGATAGGAATATAACATTTCATGTTTTAATAGCTATGAATAACGGTACCTTCGGTGCCTATTTATATAATTGTTGTACCTATTTAGGTGCCTAAACAAAGGATCTACCACTCCCCGCACTGAACCGTGCTTGCCAGTTATGTACTTCTCTTAACTCACATCAATGACGTCATGCTATGTTGAAATGAAGTGACTGTGACAAGAATATCTTTAAGTTTGTTCCTAGCTAAACGTTCTAAAGCCCAAAATCAGAGTTTAGGAGCTTTCGATCAAGAAATAAGGCACATCTAAAATTGCTACATCTTATCAACAATTAGTAAACCTGATTTTAAATGACAATGAGGAGAAAATTGAAGGAAGGTTTCGCAAGTCTTGCCAATACCCAATACTGAAATACTGTTAACGTCACTGCTCTCTAATATTACCACCACAAAGAGATCGATATTGACGATATATTGAATGAAAGATAACGATCGCGTAGCACCTTCCTGTCAAGGTAATAAATTTCACTTAACATATCACTCCAGAAAATTATTTTCATCACTGTAGATCATTTTCTTTTCTTTCTAAACTCTTCCTCTATCATTTCTTTATCTGTTCTGCAAAAAACTATTCTTACAAAAGAGTACTTTTATCTACGACGTTAATCAAGATAAGTAGTGCCAGAAATGGTCTTATTACGTGTTTCCTTATCATTGGAGGGAATATGTTATAGTTTTAATAGCTATCGCTATGTTAGTCTAAATGAAATTCGGTTCTCTTTCCATGGCCAGGAAAACAATAACAGATGCATGAAACTGATGAACATTTTCTGTCTGAGAAAAACTTTAGTATTTTAAAATTGAAACCAATAATAGGGAATATCCTTATATACAACGTAAATGTATGTTTTAACAACAGTACATTTTTGTAGTAAGTTTTTGTCCTCTCGAATTACGAGTTATGCAAAAGTCATCCACCATAAAGAGAACTTCAGGAGTTATTCGGAAGAAATTCAGAAATTATTTTTACTCTATAATAACATTTTTTTAAACAAAATCGTTAAAGCCATTTTTAGAACCTTAAAAGGGTGGAAAAGTTTTCCATGTAAAGGGTAGTTTTGGGGTGAGGGATATTTCTTGTTGCATTCATAGATGATACTAAACTTTTCGTTTTCGTGTATGACTCTCCACACACACACACACACACACACACACACACACACACAGACACACACAAACACAGACACACACATACACAGACTCACACAGACGCACACAGACAGACACATACACAGACACACGCACAGACAAACAGAGACACACTCACAGATACACACATACACACAAATACAGAAACACACAGATACACACGGACACACACAGACATATACAGACACACACACACAGATACACACAGACAACGCACACAGAGACCCACACATACGGACACACACAGACCCACACACACGGACACACAGACACACAGACACATACACAGATACGAACAGATACACACAGACAGACGCACACAGAGACCCACACACACGGACACACACAGACCCACACACACGGACACACAGGCACACACACAGACTCACACAGACGCACACAGGCAGACACATGCACAGATACACACATACACACAAATACAGACACACACAGACACATATGGACACGCACAGACACACACAGACACATACAGACATATACAGACACACACACGCACAGATACACACAGACAGACGCACACAGAGACCCATACACACGGACACACACACACAGACCCAAACACACGGACACACACAGACACATATCAGACACGCACAAATACACACAGAGACCCACACACACGGACACACACAGACACACAAAGGCACTGAGAGAGAGAGAGAGGGAGGGTGGGAGGGAGGGAGGGAGAGAGAGAGAGAGCACTAACCTTTCATAAGATGTTATTTACAGCTTTTTAGGTTTGAGTACAATACCTTCTCTACTTAATCTGTACATTATATATACGTGCTAGAGAAAATAAAACGCATCCTTTTATTCTCAGCACAACATACTTACACTGATGTTTGTAGTGGACTTTCAAAGTGACAGTCATATCGTTAGCTCATCCATAATTTGAGTGTGTACGTTATTCTATATGCAATTAGCAAAACTATAATATTTATGTATACGGTAACGGGGTCTCGTAAAGCCAAAATTACACTTAAAATATTTTGCTTATATGTAAATAGGTATGAAAATGTAGCGAACTGCGTGTGGCTGAGTTAAGGTTTGGGGGGGGGGCAGTCAGGTATCGAGTGGCATATCAGAGGTTTAAGTAATGACAGACAAACAAACATTGCATCTAAATGTCAAACCTCATCGTATGGTGAATATTCTTCTAATCACGAGTGTGCTGTTTCATTTTGAGGTACTGATGGGTGAAATTTCAGCACTTTTCAGTTAAAATACACTTTTATGGGGAGACACTAAGCATTTTAAGATACATATATGCAACGTTTCAAAATACTTTGATGCCTGAAAGTTGCCTTATTTACATTAAATATAAAAGTCTGCGCTATGTAAATGGCCCTTAGCAGGGGTATTTAATCATTATTCAAGCCACAATTTTTACAGCATATGTGAATATTCAAATCTTAATTTAAACCTCAAAATACTTAAAACAAAATAAGAACTTTTACTGAATCTTTCCAAAACCATTGTTCATAAAAGTATGTTTTTATTAGAGCATTAATTTTTAAAATACAAAAAAAAAAAAAAAAAAAAGTGTTCATATGGTAAAAAGTTTTGAATATTTGCTTTTACAGGGAACATTTTTACCTTCTCTAAAACGCATGCGGGTAGAGTATATATTGTATTTCATCCAAAAGTTTTATCTGGATATATCATCGGAAACACATGTTTTAAGGTCCTCTGAATCCAGGAAATATATTATTACAAAAAGATACGTACACGCGCTTGGTGTCTATGGACAGCATAACAAATAAACAGAAATGTTGGTTAAATATTAAACTTGGTGTTTAAGTTCATATCTGCCAAGGATGAGACACAAAGGTTTTCAGGAAAATATTCTCACTCCAACTACTTTTATGTGTTATATTAAATTTTGAGTTTCTCTAAAACGGCTCTAGCGATTTTAATTAAAATACCAAGTACTTAATGTATTTTTATTAGAAACAAAATGTATATATATATATCGAATTTTTTAGAAGACCTCTTCATTCTGGAGGGTTTTTGTGTTTTTTTTTGTAAAGATGGTAAACAACTATGGATAGACAAAGTGTTATTACCCAAAACTGTAGCTCTCGTTCATACACAATATATGTCAATTGGAACAAAACGGAAATAAAACACATCATCAATATTAGGTAGCACGCTCCATCAGCAATTATTTCCGTAGCACATTTCGTGTTTCACGCATTATTGAACATCCGACATTTTGTTCCAACACTTTCTTTTTCACACGGTCGACAACAGGTGTCACGGGTTTCTGATAAATTGCTTGCACAAGTCCATCAACAGCTTTCAGGGTTCGAGGCATTTCAATGTTCGGTGTTTCCAAGTGTGTGTTACTGTCGTAGATTGTTCTGTATGAACAGCAAAATTTCAAGCAATCATTTGAAGCAAGAAACTTTACAATCTTGATTAAAGAGCATGCCCTACCATTACCTGTAACACAATAATGTAATTTACAGGTTAGTATACTGCTGCGTCGAGCCACATTCCCCAACGCGTTACTGCGGTTCATGCCGGTCGGTATCTTAATGTGTCCCGCTACCGGTCCCCAAGTTGCTGTCCCTAGTCATCACCAGTCCAACATCTCGCCATTCTCTTGCTGGCTAGTAGTGGGTATCTCATTCGTTCACGGGTCCCGCTATCAGTCCCCAAGTTGCTATCCCTAATCATCACCAATCCAACATCTCGCCATCCTCTTGCTCGCTAGTACTGGGTATCTCATTCTGTTCACGGGACCCGCTATCGGTCCCCAAGTTGATATCCCTAGTCATCACCAGCCCAACATTTCGCCACCCTCTTGCTGGCAAGTAGTGGGTATCTCATTCTGTTCACGTGTGCCGCTACCAGTCCCCAAGTTGCTGTCCCCAGTCATTACCAACCCAACATTTCGCCATGCTCTTGCTCGCTAGTAGTTTTGGGTATCTCATTCTGTTCACGTGTGCCGCTACCAGTCCCCAAGTTGCTATCCCTAATCATTGCCAATCCAACATCTCGCCATCCTGTTGCTCGCTAGTACTGGGTATCTCATTCGTTCACGGGTCCCGCTATCAATCCCCAAGTGCTCTCCCTAATCATCACCAATCCAACATCTCGCCATCCTCTTGCTCGCTAGTACTGGGTATCTCATTCTGTTCACGGGTCCCGCTATCAGTCCACAAGTTGCTGTCCCTAATCATCACCAATCCAACATCTCGCCATCCTCTTGCTCGCTAGTACTGGGTATCTCATTCTGTTCACGGTTCCCGCTATCAGTCCCCAAGTTGCTGTCCCAGGTCGTCACCAGCACATCTCGCCATCCTCTTGCTCGCTAGTACTGGGTATCTCATTCTGTTCACGGGACCCGCTATCGGTCCCCAAGTTGATATCCCTAGTCATCACCAGCCCAACATTTCGCCACCCTCTTGCTGGCAAGTAGTGGGTATCTCATTCTGCTCACGTGTCCCGCTATCGGTACTCAAATTGCTATCCCTAGTCATCACCAGCCCAACATCTCGCTATTCTCTTGCTCACTGGTATCGCATTCTGCTCACGTGTCTCGCTATCGGTCCCCAAGTTGCTGTCCCTAGTCATCACCAGCCCAACATTTCGCCATCCTCTTGCTGGCTAGTAGTGGGTATCTCATTCTGTTCACGAGTCCCGCTATTGGTCCCCAAGTTGCTGTCCCTAGTCATCACCAGCTCAACATCTCGCTATCCTCTTGCTCGCTAGTAGTGGGTATTTTATTCTGTTCACGTGTCCCGCTATCAGTCCCCAAGTTGCTGTCCCTGGTCATCACCATCCCAACATCTCGCTATCTTCCTGCTCACTAGTATGTTATTCTGCTCACGTGTCCCGCTACCAGTCCCCAAGTTGCTGTCCCTAGTCATCACCAGCTCAACATCTCGCTATCCTCTTGCTCGCTAGTAGTGGGTATCTCATTCTGTTCACGTGTCCCGCTACCAGTCCCCAAGTTGCTGTCCCTAGTCATCACCAGCTCAACATCTCGCTATCCTCTTGCTGGCTAGTAGTGGGTATTTTATTCTGTTCACTTGTCCCGCTACCAGTCCCCAAGCTACTGTCCCTGGTCATCACCATCCCAACATCTCGCTATCATCTTGCTCGCTAGTTTCTCATTCTGTTCACGTGTCCCGCTATCAGTCCCCAAGTTGCTGTCCCTAGTCATCACCAGCTCAACATCTCGCCATCCTCTTGCTGGCTAGTACTGGGTATCTTATTCTGTTCACGTTTGCGAATATCGGTCCCCAAGTTGCTGTCCCTAGTCATCACCAGCCCAACATCTCGCCATCCTCTTGCTCGCTAGTTTCTCATTCTGCTCACGTGTCCCGCTACCAGTCCCCAAGTTGCTGTCCCTAGTCATCACCAGCTCAACATCTCGCTATCCTCTTGCTCGCTAGTAGTGGGTATTTTATTCTGTTCACTTGTCCCGCTACCAGTCCCCAAGCTACTGTCCCTGGTCATCACCATCCCAACATCTCGCTATCCTCTTGCTCGCTAGTAGTGGGTATTTTATTCTGTTCACGTGTCCCGCTACCAGTCCCCAAGATACTGTCCCTAGTCATCACCAGCTCAACATCTCGCTATCATCTTACTCACTAGTTTCTCATTCTGTTCACGTGTCCCGCTACCAGTCCCCAAGTTGCTGTTCCTGGTCATCACCAGCCCAACATCTCGCTATCCTCTTGCTGGCTAGTAGTAGGTATCTCATTCTGTTCACTTGTTCCGCTATCAGTCCCCAAACTGCTGTCCTTAGTCATCACCAGCCCAACATCTCGCTATCCTCTTGCTGGCTAGTAGTGGGTATCTCATTCTGTTCACGGGTCCCCCAATCGGTCCCCAATGTCCGTCCCTAGTCATCACCAGCCCAACATTTCGCCATCCTCTTGCTGGCTAGTAGTGGGTATCTGCTAATAAGTAAAGAGTAATCGAAAATCTATAGTTTTCTTCTGATCATTTTGACTTAATGCCACATTCTCATAATTAAAAAATATGCCTATAATATTCATAACACACATCACCATTGTGTAGTCATTAACTTGTATTCACAATAATCAATAACCTTTTTATTATATTAATAATATAAATTGCTTCTTGGAACCTACGGTTTATCGTGTCGTGTCACTTCGACAGTCTTCATGTGAACTTAGTACAGACACTTTAAAAACATGTTTTGAAGGCATTTTTATTTTAGATTTTTGATTAGATTACGAGAAAAAAATTCGATCTGCTATGACTTTTTCAATCGTTTAAATGTGAATTATAACTGAACTACTCAATGTTTTAAACTGTGGAACAATATGAAATCCATAATTCCTGAAACTCCTCTGAAACTTTCACGCCAATATAGTGTATTCTAAGGAGCATTTTGAATAGTAAAAATGCTGAAAAAAACGGAATTGAATTACGTCCAACGCAGTCCTTTACTTCAGCAGTGTAGAGTACTTTAACAAGCTTTTCGTGGCTTTAAAATTGTTGATGTTGGAAAATCAAATTGTGTGAAATTAACCAAAGATCCAGACTTTTAAATGTTTTTACTTTATTTTTATTCTTTTTTTTTTTTTTTGTTTTTTTTTTTTTTTTGTTTTACAAATTTATGGATGCCTACCTTACCTTTAGGATATCTTCATGTTTTTAGAATTGCCTTTGTATTTTTCTACTAATGTCAACGTTTTACTATGACTTTTGTGTGTGGTGGCCGTAAGGGTGACGGTGGCGCTGTGAATATGTGTATAATAAATATCTGTGAAATTTGCGTTTTACTAACACTTACTCTTCACTTGTAGTTTAATACTACGATATTATGGTTATGTACTAATAAATCCTACACCGAAGCACCGCGTTCAAATTTAATCTCAAATCCTATTTTTCAGTATTTTTTCACCAAAGTATGGTTTGGGCAATCGTTTTAACCTTACTGACTTGAAATTTATTTTTAAATGATTATGGACTAATTGAAACATATTATATTGCTTGGCTGAAATTCATGTTTCCATAGAAAATGTTTGACATTCAGCAACCTGTGTTCAAAAATATTTATTCCCTTTGAGCCGCGAGCTTACGTTCATATATTTCGTATTTTATTAGTCCCAATCCATAATTCGAACACAAATGCTCTTTAATGCCAGCCCCAATCAGCTATTTACCTTTATAACTGACTTATGGCTAATATCCAAGTTACTGTTATAAAGATACGTAAGCTAAAATCACAAGCAATTTAAATTGTAATAACCAGAAAATTTATCTTCGATCCATCAGAATCAAATAAGATTAGCCTAAATCTGTTCTAATAGGTATAGTTGAAGTTAACTATGCTTAATTAAATGTAAAATGCACTATGAGCAAGGAAACCACATCAATCGAGTTTCCTACTTAACCACTCTTACAAAACTTACAACCAAATATACAGAACTAAAGTTTATATATAAAATTCAACTCTGTTAAACTGTTCATCTTTAACTGTCAAATATAGCACGTACAATGAAAGTAAAGTCAGAATGCATGTCATCATCATATATGTTGATAATTAGAGAAAGTGCCAGTAAAGCAGATTATTCTCTTAAACTATGCACAATGAACATATTATAAGATATAGCAAAAAAGTGAACGTTCATAACTCACAGCAAATTATCATATGTTTGAAATTGATATAAAATTGTAATTAATTACAATAAACATTATTTCAGTTATAACGGCCCTCTAACCAAGTGTGTTTTAAACCAAAAGCAATGGAAATTGATATGAAAGGCTCAGCAAAGCAAAATCTACTTATTTAATTGCAAAAAGTACCTATGTACAATAAAAGAGAAAATAATTAGTAAGGGGCAGCTGAGTAAATCTTTGACAGTCACAATCAAATATCATACAATATATATAAGTACCAAGAAAGCAAACTATAGCAACTTAACTACAAAGACGTAACTCGCTCAATGAAAACAATTTAAAAGGTAATGTCTAGCCAGTCAACTTTTCATAAATCGCAACTAAATATTTGATTGAAGGTGACAATAAAGCTACTGGACGCTTTTTAACCATAAAACGTAACGTAGGCTGTATCTGCAGGTAAAATAAAGGAGTTGCTAAACCCAACTGGACTTTTTAAATGAAACTTGAACTGTGCAATGAATACTGAAAACCTGGCAAAGTCCCAAATGCAATGCCGAACTTCTAACGCAGAACAAGATAAAAAAAAATCATTTAGGAAAGATTAAATTAAACGTAAAACAGATTTCCGTTATTATTACTATTATTATTATTATTATTATTATTATTATTATTATTATTATTATTATTATTATTATTATTAGTGTTGTTGCTCCACAAAAGGCATTCTACTGAAATTTAAACTAATACTAACATATAGACTTGTAATGTATTTCCTCTAATGCCACCTTTAGTTATACTCTTAAGTGCAGTTAGCGTTCCGAAATATTAAGTATTTCTTTTTACTTTGGGATGCTGTCAATTGCTAGGATGATATCAGCATCGCCGGTATGTCGTCCTTCTTTAATAATATCCACAAGCCTGTTTCTCTCGTAATTCTATATAAAAATAAGCGTGAACGTGTTTTCACTTTTTAATCCATGATTGCAGGTACTGTTTTTTAAGAGTTTCATTTGTTAACTTCACTAGTTATATCGGTGGCTTTGGCTCGTATTACTGTGGAACATTTGTTTCATTTATTAACTTCACTAATGATATCAGCGGCTTTGACTCGTATTACTGTAGAACATTAGTTTACTTTATTAACTTCACTAGTGATATCAGCGGTTTAGACTCGTACTACTGTAGAACATTAGTTTCGTTTGTTAACTTCACTAGTGATATCGGCGGCGTTGCCTCGTATTACTGTAGAACATTAGTTTCATTTATTAACTTCACTAGTGATATCAGCGGCTTTGACTCGTATTACTGTAGATAATTAATTTCATTTGTTAACCGCATTAGGGATATAGGCGGCGTTGGCTCGTATTACTATAGAACATTAGTTTCATTTGATAACTTCACTAGTGATATCAGCGGCTTTGACTACTATTACTGTAGAACATTAGTTTCATTTGTTGACTTCACCAGTGATATGAGCGGAGTTGACTCGTATTACTGTAGAACATTAGTTTCATTTATTAGCTTCAAAAGTGATATCGGTGTCTTTGGCTCGTATTACTGTAGAACATTAGTTTAATTTATTAACTTCACTAGTGATATCGGCGGCTTTGACTCTTATTACTGTGGAACGTTATTTTCATTTATTAACTTCACCAGTGATATAGGCGGCTTTGACTCGTATTACTGTAGAACATTAATTTCATTTACTAACTTCATTAGTGATATAGGCGGCTTTGACTCGTATTATTGTAGAACATTAATTTCATTTACTAACTTCACTAGTGATATAGGCGGCTTTGATTCGTATTACTGTAGAACATTAATTACTATTACTAACTTCACTAGTGATATCGGCGGCTTTAACTCGTATTACTGTAGAACATTAGTTACATTTGTTAACTTCACTAGTGATACAGGCGGCTTTGACTCGTATTACTGTAGAACATTAACTTCATTTACTAACTTCACTGGTGATATAGGCGGCTTTGACTCGTATTACTGTAGAACATTAGTTTCATTTACTAACTTCACTAGTGATATCGGCGGCTTTAACTCGTATTACTGTAGAACATTAGTTTAATTTACTAACTTCACTGGTGATATAGGCGGCTTTGACTCGTATTACTGTAGAACATTAGTTTCATTTACTAACTTCACTGGTGATATCGGCGGCTTTAACTCGTATTACTGTAGAATATTTGTTTCATTTACTAACTTCACTGGTGATATAGGCGGCTTTGATTCGTATTACTGTAGAACATTAGTTTCATTTACTAACTTCACTAGTGATATTGGCGGCTTTGACTCGTATTACTGTAGAACATTAATATCATTTACTAACTTCACTAGTGATATAGGTGGCTTTGATTCGTATTACTGTAGAACATTAATTTCATTTACTAACTTCACTGGTGAAATAGGCGTCTTTGACTCGTATTACTGTAGAACATTAGTTTAATTTACTAACTTCAATAGTGATATCGGCGGCTTTGACTCGTAATACTGTAGAACATTAGTTTCATTTGTTAAATTCACTAGTGATATAGGCGGTTTTGACTTGTATTACTGTTGAACATTAGTTTCATTTGTTACATTCACTAGTAATATCGGTGATTTTTAGTTGTATTACTGTAGAACATTAGTTTCCTTTGTTAACTTCACTAGTGATATCGGTGGTTTTCACTTGTATTGCTGTAGAACATTAGTTTCCTTTGTTAACTTCACTAGTGATATCGGCGGTTTTCACTTGTATTGCTGTAGAACATTTGTTTCATTTATTAACTTCACTAGTGATATCGGCGGCTTTGACTCGTATTACTGTAGAACATTAGTTTCAATTACTAACTTCACTAGTGATATCGGCGGCTTTGACTCGTAATACTGTAGAACATTAGTTTCATTTGTTAAATTCACTAGTGATATAGGCGGCTTTGACTTGTGTTACTGTTGAACATTAGTTTCATTTGTTAAATTCACTATTGATATAGGCGGTATTGACTTGTATTACTGTTGAACATTAGCTTCATTTGTTAACTTCACTAGTGATATCGGTGATTTTTAGTTGTATTACTGTAGAACATTAGTTTCCTTTATTAACTTCACTAGTGATATCTGCGGTTTTCACTTGTATTGCTGTAGAACATTAGTTTCATTTAATTTCACTAATTATATCGGCGACTTTGACTCGTAGTACTGTAGAACATTTATTTCATTTAACCTCTCTAGTGATAGCGGCAGCTTTGACTGGTAGTACTGTAGAACATTAGTTTCATTTAACCTCACTAGTAATATCAGCGACTTTGACTCGTAGTGCTGTAGAACATTCGTTTCATTTTTTAACTTCACTAGTGATATCAGCGACTTTGACTCGCAGTACTGTAGCACATTAGTGTTATTTTTTAACTTCGCTAGTGATATCAGCGACTTTGACTGGTAGTACTCTAGAACATTAGTTTCATTTAACCTCACTAGTGTTATCAGCGACTTTGACTCGTAGTACTGTAGAACATTAGTTTCATTTTTTAACTTCACTAGTGATATCCCGACTTTGACTGGTAGTACTGTAGAACATTAGTTTCATTTTTTAACTTCACAAGTGATATCAGCGACTTTGACTGGTAGTACTGTGGAACATTAATTTCATTTAACCTCACTAGTGATATCAGCGACTTTGACTCGTAGTACTGTAGAACATTAGGTTCATTTAACCTCACTAGTGATATCAAGGACTTTGACTCGTGGCACTGTAGAATATTAGTTACATTTTTTTAACTTCACTAGTGATATCAGCGACTTTGACTCGTAGTACTGTAGGACATTAATTAAATTTTTGTCTTCGCTAGTGATATCAGCAACTTTGACTGGTAGTACTGTAGAACATTAGTTTCATTTAACCTCACAAGTGATATCAGCGACTTTGACTCATAGTACTGTAGAACATTAGATTCATTTAACCTCACTAGTGATATCAGCGACTTTGACTCGTAGTACTGTAGAACATTAGTTTCATTTAACCTCACTAGTGATAACAGCGACTTTGACTCGTAGTACTGTAGAACATTAGTTTCATTTTTTAACTTCACTATTAATATCAGCGATTTTACTGGTAGTACTGTAGAACATTAGCTTCATTTAACCTCACTAGTGATATCAACGACTTTGGCTCGTAGTACTGTAGAGCATTAGTTTCATTTAACCTCACTAGTGATATCAGAGACTTTGACTCGTACTACTGTAGAACATTAGTTTCATTTAACCTCACTAGTGATATCAGCGACTTTGACTCGTAGAACTGTAGAGCATTAGTTTCATTTAACCTCACTAGTAATATCAGCGACTTTGACTCGTAGTACTGTAGAACATTAGTTTCATTTAACCTCACTAGTGATATCAGCGACTTTGACTCGTAGTACTGTAGAACGTTAGTTTCATTTAACCTCACTAGTGATATCAGCAACTTTGACTCGTAGTACTGTAGAACATTAGTTTCATTTTTTAACTTCACTAATAATATCAGCGATTTTACTGGTAGTACTGTAGAACATTAGTTAAATTTAACCGCACTAGTGATATCAGCGACTTTGACTCGTAGTACTGTAGAGCATTAGTTTCATTTAACCTCACTAGTGATATCAGCGACTTTGACACGTAGTACTGTAGAACGTTAGTTTCATTTAACCTCACTAGTGATATCAGCGACTTTGACACGTAGTACTGTAGAACATAAGTTTCATTTTTTAACTTCGCTTGTGATATCACCGACTTTGACTCGTAGTACTGTAGAAAATTAGTTTCATTTTTTAACTTCACTAGTGATATCACCGACTTTGACTCATAGTACTGTAGAACATTAGTTTCATTTTTTAACTTCACAAGTGATATCAGCGACTTTGACTGGTAGTACTGTGGAACATTAATTTCATTTAACCTCACTAGTGATATCAGCGACTTTGACTCGTAGTACTGTAGAACATTAGGTTCATTTAACCTCACTAGTGATATCAGCGACTTTGACTCGTAGTACTGTTGAACCTTAGTTTCATTTAACCTCACTAGTAATATCAGTGACTTTGACTCGCAGTACTGTAGAATATTAGTTTCAAATTTTTAACTTCATTTGTGATATCAGCGACTTTGACTCGTAGTACTGGAGAACATTAATTTAACTTTTTGTCTTCGCTAGTGATATCAGCAACTTTGACTGGTAGTACTGTAGAACATTAGTTTCATTTAACCTCACAAGTGATATCAGCGACTTTGACAAATAGTACTGTAGAACATTAGATTCATTTAACCTCACTAGTGATATCAGAGTTTTTGACTCGTAGTACTGTAGAACATTAGTTTCATTTAACTTCACTAGTGATATCAGCGACTTTGACTCGTAGTACTGTAGAATATTAGTTTCATTTTTTAACTTCACTATTAATATCAGCGATTTTACTGGTAGTACTGTAGAACATTAGCTTCATTTAACCTCACTAGTGATATCAACGACTTTGGCTCGTAGTACTGTAGAGCATTAGTTTCATTTTTTAACTTCACAAGTGATATCAGCGACTTTGACTGGTAGTACTGTGGAACATAAATTTCATTTAACCTCACTAGTGATATCAGCGACTTTGACTCGTAGTACTGTAGAATATTAGTTTCAAATTTTTAACTTCATTTGTGATATCAGCGACTTTGACTCGTAGTACTGGAGAACATTAATTTAACTTTTTAACTTCGCTAGTGATATCAGCAACTTTGACTGGTAATACTGTAGAACGTTAGTTTCATTTAACCTCACTAGTGATATCAGCGACTTTGACTCGTAGTACTGCAGATCGTTAGTTTCATTTAACCTCACTAGTGATATCAGCCACTTTGACTCGTAGTACTGTAGAACATTAGTTTCATTTAACCTCACTAGTGATATCAGCGACTTTGACCCGTAATACTGTAGAACATTAGCTTCATTTTTTAACTTCAAAAGTAATATCAGCGATTTTACTGGTAGTACTGTGGAACATTAATTCCAATTAACCTCACTAGTGATATCAGCGAATTTAACTCGTAGTACTGTAGAACATTAGTTTCATTTAACCTCACTAGTGATATCAGCGACTTTGACTCGTGGCACTGTAGAATATTAGTTTCATTTTTTAACTTCACTAGTGATATCAGCGACTTTGACTCGTAGTACTGTAGAACATTAATTTAATTTTTTAACTTCGCTAGCGATATCAGCGACTTTGACTCGTAGTACTGTAGAACATTAGATTCATTTAACCTCACTATTTATATCAGCGACTTTGACTCGTAGTACTGTAGAACATTAATTTCATTTAACCTCACTAGTGATATCAGCGGCTTTGATCCGTAGTACTGTAGAACATTAGTTTCATTTTTTAACTTCACTAGTAATATCAGCGATTTTACTGGTAGTACTGTAGAACATTAGCTTCATTTAACCTCACTAGTGATATCAACGACTTTGACTCGTAGTACTGTAGAGCATTTGTTTTATTTTACGTCACTAGTGATATCAGCGAATTGGACTCGTAGTACTGTATAACATTAGTTTCATTTCACCTCACTAGTAATATCAGTGACTTTGACGCGCAGTACTGTAGAACATTAGTGTTATTTTTTAACTTCGCTAGTGATATCAGCGACTTTGACTGGTAGTACTCTAGAACATTAGTTTCATTTAACCTACACTAGTGATATCAGCGACTTTGACTCGTAATACTGTAGAACGTTAGTTTCATTTAACCTAACTAGTGATATCAGCGACTTTGACTCGTAGTACTGTAGAGCATTAGTTTCATTTAACCTCACTAGTGATATCAGCGACTTTGACTCGTAGTACTGTAGAACATTAGTTTCATTTAACCTCACTAGTGATATCAGCGACTTTGACTCGTAGTACTGTAGAACGTTAGTTTCATTTAACCTCACTTGTGACATCAGCGACTTTGACTCGTAGTACTGTAGAACATTAGTTTCATTTTTTAACTTCACTGGTAATATCAGCGATTTTACTAGTAGTACTGTAGAACATTAGTTTCATTTAACCGCACTAGTGATATCAGCGACTTTGACTCATATTACTGTAGAGTATTAGTTTCATTTAACGTCAATAGTGATGTCAGCGACTTTGACTCGTAGTACTATAGAACATTAGTTTCATTTTTTAAGTTCGCTAGTGATATCACCGACTATGACTCGTAGTACTGTCGAATATTAGTTTCATTTTTTAACTACACTAGTGATATCAGCGACTTTGATTCGTAGTACTGTAGAACATTAATTTCATTTAACCTCACTAGTGATATCAGCGACTTTGACTCGTAGTACTGTTGAACCTTAGTTTCATTTAACCTCACTAGTAATATCAGTGACTTTGACTCGCAGTACTGTAGAACATTAGTGTTATTTTTTAACTTGGCTAGTGATATCAGCGACTTTGACTGGTAGTACTCTAGAACACTAGTTTCATTTAACCTACACTAGTGATATCAGCGAATTTGACTCGTAGTACTGTAGAACATTAGTTTCAATTTTTAGCTTCACAAGTGATATTAGCGACTTTGACTGATAGTAATGTGGAACATTAATTTCATTTAACCTCACTAGTCACATCAGCGACTTTGACTCGTAATATTGTAGAACGTTAGTTTCATTTAACCTCACTAGTGATATCAGCGACTTTGACTCGTAGTACTGTAGAACGTTAGTTTCATTTAACCTCACTAGTGACATCAGCGAGTTTGACTCGTAGTACTGTAGAACATTAGTTTCATTTTTTAACTTCACTAGTGATATCAGCGACTTTGATTCGTAGTACTGTAGAACATTAATTTCATTTAACCTTACTACTGATATCAGCGACTTTTACTGGTAGTACTGTTGAACATTAGTTTCATTTAACCTCACTAGTAATATCAGTGACTTTGACGCGCAGTACTGTAGAACATTAGTGTTATTTTTAACTTCGCTAGTGATATCAGCGACTTTGACTGGTAGTACTCTAGAACATTAGTTACATTTAACCTACACTAGTGATATCAGCGACTTTGACTCGTAGTACTGTAGAACATTAGTTTCATTTTTTAACTTCACAAGTGACATTAGCGACTTTGACTGGTAGTAATGTGGAACATTAATTTCATTTAACCTCACTAGTGATATCAGCGACTTTGACTCGTAATACTGTAGAACTTAAGTTTCATTTAACCTCACTATTGATATCAGCGACTTTGACTCGTAGTACTGTAGAACATTAGTTTCATTTAACCTCACTAGTGATATCAGCGACTTTGACTCGTAGTACTGTAGAACGTTAGTTTCATTTAACCTCACTAGTGACATCAGCGACTTTGACTCGTAGTACTGTAGAACATTAGTTTCATTTTTTAACTTCACTGGTCATATCAGCCACTTTGACTCGTAGTACTGTAGAACGTTAGTTTCATTTAACCTCACTAGTGACATCAGCGACTTTGACTCGTGGTACTGTAGAACATTAGTTTCATTTTTTAACTTCACTAGTGATATCAGCGACTTTGATTCGTAGTACTGTAGAACATTAATTTCATTTAACCTCACTAGTGATATCAGCGACTTTGACTCGTAGTACTGTAGAACATAAGTTCCATTTAACCTCACTAGTGATATCAGCGACTTTGACTCGTGGCACTGTAGAATATTAGTTTCATTTTTTAACTTCACTCTTGATATCAGCAACTTTGACTCGTAGTACTGTAGAACATTAATTTAATTTTTTAACATCTCTAGTGATATCAGCGACTTTGACTCGTAGTACTGTAGAACATTAGTTTCATTTAACCTCACTAGTTATATCAGCGACTTTGACTCGTAGTACTGTAGAACATTAGCTTCATTTAACCTCACTAGTGATATCAGCGACTTTGACTCGTAGTACTGTAGAACATTAGTTTCATTTTTTAACTTTACTAGCAATATCAGCGATTTTGCTGGTAGTACTGTAGAACATTAGCTTCATTTAACCTCACTAGTGATATCAACGACTTTGACTCGTAGTACTCTAGAGCATTAGTTTCATTTAACCTCACTAGTGATATCAGCGAGTTTGAATCGTACTACTGTAGAGCATTAGTTTCATTTAACCTCACTATTGATATCAGCGACTTTGACTCGTAGTAATGTAGAACAGTAGTTTCATTTAACCTCACTAGTCATATCAGCGACTTTGACTCGTAGTACTGTAGAACGTTAGTTTCATTTAACCTCACTAGTGATATCAGCGACTATTGACTCGAGGTACTGTAGAACGTTAGTTTTATTTAACCTCACTAGTGAAATCAGCGACTTTGACTCGTAGTACTGTAGAACTTTAATTTAATTTTTTAACTTCGCTAGCGATATCAGCGACTTTGACTCGTAGTACTGTAGAATATTAGTTTCATTTAACCTCACTATTTATATCAGCGACTTTGACTCGTAGTACTGTAGAACGTTAGTTTCATTTAACCTCACTAGTGACATCAGCGACTTTGACTCGTAGTACTGTAGAACATTAGTTTCATTTTTTAACTTCACTGGTAATATCAGCGATTTTACTAGTAGTACTGTAGAACATTAGTTTCATTTAACCGCACTAGTGATATCAGCGACTTTGACTCATATTACTGTAGAGTATTAGTTTCATTTAACGTCAATAGTGATGTCAGCGACTTTGACTCGTAGTACTATAGAACATTAGTTTCATTTTTTAACTTCGCTAGTGATATCACCGACTATGACTCGTAGTACTGTAGAATATTAGTTTCATTTTTTAACTACACTAGTGATATCAGCGACTTTGATTCGTAGTACTGTAGAACATTAATTTCATTTAACCTCACTAGTGATATCAGCGACTTTGACTCGTAGTACTGTTGAACCTTAGTTTCATTTAACCTCACAAGTAATATCAGTGACTTTGACTCGCAGTACTGTAGAACATTAGTGTTATTTTTTAACTTGGCTAGTGATATCAGCGACTTTGACTGGTAGTACTCTAGAACACTAGTTTCATTTAACCTACACTAGTGATATCAACGAATTTGACTCGTAGTACTGTAGAACATTAGTTTCAATTTTTAGCTTCACAAGTGATATTAGCGACTTTGACTGATAGTAATGTGGATTATTAATTTCATTTAACCTCACTAGTCACATCAGCGACTTTGACTCGTAATATTGTGGAACGTTAGTTTCATTTAACCTCACTAGTGATATCAGCGACTTTGACTCGTAGTACTGTAGAACGTTAGTTTCATTTAACCTCACTAGTGACATCAGCGAGTTTGACTCGTAGTACTGTAGAACATTAGTTTCATTTTTTACCTTCACTAGTGATATCAGCGACTTTGATTCGTAGTACTGTAGAACATTAATTTCATTTAACCTTACTACTGATATCAGCGATTTTACTGGTAGTACTGTAGAACATTAGCTTCATTTAACCTCACTAGTGATATCAACGACTTTGACTCGTAGTACTGTAGAGCATTTGTTTTATTTTACGTCACTAGTGATATCAGCGAATTGGACTCGTAGTACTGTATAACATTAGTTTCATTTCACCTCACTAGTAATATCAGTGACTTTGACGCGCAGTACTGTAGAACATTAGTGTTATTTTTTAACTTCGCTAGTGATATCAGCGACTTTGACTGGTAGTACTCTAGAACATTAGTTTCATTTAACCTACACTAGTGATATCAGCGACTTTGACTCGTAATACTGTAGAACGTTAGTTTCATTTAACCTAACTAGTGATATCAGCGACTTTGACTCGTAGTACTGTAGAACATTAGTTTCATTTAACCTCACTAGTGATATCAGGGACTTTGACTCGTAGTACTGTAGAACGTTAGTTTCATTTAACCTCACTTGTGACATCAGCGACTTTGACTCGTAGTACTGTAGAACATTAGTTTCATTTTTTAACTTCACTGGTAATATCAGCGATTTTACTAGTAGTACTGTAGAACATTAGTTTCATTTAACCGCACTAGTGATATCAGCGACTTTGACTCATATTACTGTAGAGTATTAGTTTCATTTAACGTCAATAGTGATGTCAGCGACTTTGACTCGTAGTACTATAGAACATTAGTTTCATTTTTTAAGTTCGCTAGTGATATCACCGACTATGACTCGTAGTACTGTCGAATATTAGTTTCATTTTTTAACTACACTAGTGATATCAGCGACTTTGATTCGTAGTACTGTAGAACATTAATTTCATTTAACCTCACTAGTGATATCAGCGACTTTGACTCGTAGTACTGTTGAACCTTAGTTTCATTTAACCTCACTAGTAATATCAGTGACTTTGACTCGCAGTACTGTAGAACATTAGTGTTATTTTTTAACTTGGCTAGTGATATCAGCGACTTTGACTGGTAGTACTCTAGAACACTAGTTTCATTTAACCTACACTAGTGATATCAGCGAATTTGACTCGTAGTACTGTAGAACATTAGTTTCAATTTTTAGCTTCACAAGTGATATTAGCGACTTTGACTGATAGTAATGTGGAACATTAATTTCATTTAACCTCACTAGTCACATCAGCGACTTTGACTCGTAATATTGTAGAACGTTAGTTTCATTTAACCTCACTAGTGATATCAGCGACTTTGACTCGTAGTACTGTAGAACGTTAGTTTCATTTAACCTCACTAGTGACATCAGCGAGTTTGACTCGTAGTACTGTAGAACATTAGTTTCATTTTTTAACTTTACTAGCAATATCAGCGATTTTGCTGGTAGTACTGTAGAACATTAGCTTCATTTAACCTCACTAGTGATATCAACGACTTTGACTCGTAGTACTGTAGAACATTAGTGTTATTTTTAACTTCGCTAGTGATATCAGCGACTTTGACTGGTAGTACTCTAGAACATTAGTTACATTTAACCTACACTAGTGATATCAGCGACTTTGACTCGTAGTACTGTAGAACATTAGTTTCATTTTTTAACTTCACAAGTGACATTAGCGACTTTGACTGGTAGTAATGTGGAACATTAATTTCATTTAACCTCACTAGTGATATCAGCGACTTTGACTCGTAATACTGTAGAACTTAAGTTTCATTTAACCTCACTATTGATATCAGCGACTTTGACTCGTAGTACTGTAAAACATTAGTTTCATTTAACCTCACTAGTGATATCAGCGACTTTGACTCGTAGTACTGTAGAACGTTAGTTTCATTTAACCTCACTAGTGACATCAGCGACTTTGACTCGTAGTACTGTAGAACATTAGTTTCATTTTTTAACTTCACTGGTCATATCAGCCACTTTGACTCGTAGTACTGTAGAACGTTAGTTTCATTTAACCTCACTAGTGACATCAGCGACTTTGACTCGTGGTACTGTAGAACATTAGTTTCATTTTTTAACTTCACTAGTGATATCAGCGACTTTGATTCGTAGTACTGTAGAACATTAATTTCATTTAACCTCACTAGTGATATCAGCGACTTTGACTCGTAGTACTGTAGAACATAAGTTCCATTTAACCTCACTAGTGATATCAGCGACTTTGACTCGTGGCACTGTAGAATATTAGTTTCATTTTTTAACTTCACTCTTGATATCAACAACTTTGACTCGTAGTACTGTAGAACATTAATTTAATTTTTTAACATCTCTAGTGATATCAGCGACTTTGACTCGTAGTACTGTAGAACATTAGTTTCATTTAACCTCACTAGTTATATCAGCGACTTTGATTCGTAGTACTCTAGAACATTAGCTTCATTTAACCTCACTAGTGATATCAGCAACTTTGACCCGTAGTACTGTAGAACATTAGTTTCATTTAACCTCAGTAGTGATATCAGCGACTTTGACTCGTAGTACTGTAGAACATTAGTTTCATTTTTTAACTTTACTAGCAATATCAGCGATTTTGCTGGTAGTACTGTAGAACATTAGCTTCATTTAACCTCACTAGTGATATCAACGACTTTGACTCGTAGTACTGTAGAGCATTAGTTTCATTTAACCTCACTAGTGATATCAGCGAGTTTGACTCGTACTACTGTAGAGCATTAGTTTCATTTAACCTCACTATTGATATCAGCGACTTTGACTCGTAGTAATGTAGAACAGTAGTTTCATTTAACCTCACTAGTCATATCAGCGACTTTGACTCGTAGTACTGTAGAACGTTAGTTTCATTTAACCTCACTAGTGATATCAGCGACTATTGACTCGAGGTACTGTAGAACGTTAGTTTTATTTAACCTCACTAGTGAAATCAGCGACTTTGACTCGTAGTACTGTAGAACTTTAATTTAATTTTTTAACTTCGCTAGCGATATCAGCGACTTTGACTCGTAGTACTGTAGAACATTAGTTTCATTTAACCTCACTATTTATATCAGCGACTTTGACTCGTAGTACTGTAGAACGTTAGTTTCATTTAACCTCACTAGTGACATCAGCGACTTTGACTCGTAGTACTGTAGAACATTAGTTTAATTTTTTAACTTCACTGGTAATATCAGCGATTTTACTAGTAGTACTGTAGAACATTAGTTTCATTTAACCGCACTAGTGATATGAGCGACTTTGACTCATATTACTGTAGAGTATTAGTTTCATTTAACGTCAATAGTGATGTCAGCGACTTTGACTCGTAGTACTATAGAACATTAGTTTCATTTTTTAACTTCGCTAGTGATATCACCGACTATGACTCGTAGTACTGTAGAATATTAGTTTCATTTTTTAACTACACTAGTGATATCAGCGACTTTGATTCGTAGTACTGTAGAACATTAATTTCATTTAACCTCACTAGTGATATCAGCGACTTTGACTCGTAGTACTGTTGAACCTTAGTTTCATTTAACCTCACAAGTAATATCAGTGACTTTGACTCGCAGTACTGTAGAACATTAGTGTTATTTTTTAACTTGGCTAGTGATATCAGCGACTTTGACTGGTAGTACTCTAGAACACTAGTTTCATTTAACCTACACTAGTGATATCAGCGAATTTGACTCGTAGTACTGTAGAACATTAGTTTCAATTTTTAGCTTCACAAGTGATATTAGCGACTTTGACTGATAGTAATGTGGATTATTAATTTCATTTAACCTCACTAGTCACATCAGCGACTTTGACTCGTAATATTGTAGAACGTTAGTTTCATTTAACCTCACTAGTGATATCAGCGACTTTGACTCGTAGTACTGTAGAACGTTAGTTTCATTTAACCTCACTAGTGACATCAGCGAGTTTGACTCGTAGTACTGTAGAACATTAGTTTCATTTTTTACCTTCACTAGTGATATCAGCGACTTTGATTCGTAGTACTGTAGAACATTAATTTCATTTAACCTTACTACTGATATCAGCGACTTTTACTGGTAGTACTGTTGAACATTAGTTTCATTTAACCTCACTAGTAATATCAGTGACTTTGACGCGCAGTACTGTAGAACATTAGTGTTATTTTTAACCTCGCTAGTGATATCAGCGACTTTGACTGGTAGTACTCTAGAACATTAGTTACATTTAACCTACACTAGTGATATCAGCGACTTTGACTCGTAGTACTGTAGAACATTAGTTTCATTTTTTAACTTCACAAGTGACATTAGCGACTTTGACTGGTAGTAATGTGGAACATTAATTTCATTTAACCTCACTAGTGATATCAGCGACTTTGACTCGTAATACTGTAGAACTTAAGTTTCATTTAACCTCACTATTGATATCAGCGACTTTGACTCGTAGTACTGTAGAACATTAGTTTCATTTAACCTCACTAGTGATATCAGCGACTTTGACTCGTAGTACTGTAGAACGTTAGTTTCATTTAACCTCAATAGTGACATCAGCGACTTTGACTCGTAGTACTGTAGAACATTAGTTTCATTTTTTAACTTCACTGGTCATATCAGCGACTTTGACTCGTAGTACTGTAGAACGTTAGTTTCATTTAACCTCACTAGTGACATCAGCGACTTTGACTCGTGGTACTGTAGAACATTAGTTTCATTTTTTACTTCACTAGTGATATCAGCGACTTTGATTCGTAGTACTGTAGAACGTTAGTTTCATTTAACCTCACTAGTGACATCAGCGACTTTGACTCGTAGTACTGTAGAACATTAGTTTCATTTTTTAACTTCACTGGTCATATCAGCGACTTTGACTCGTAGTACTGTAGAACGTTAGTTTCATTTAACCTCACTAGTGACATCAGCGACTTTGACTCGTGGTACTGTAGAACATTAGTTTCATTTTTTAACTTCACTCTCGATATCAGCAACTTTGACTCGTAGTACTGTAGAACATTAATTTAATTTTTTAACATCTCTAGTGATATCAGCGACTTTGACTCGTAGTACTGTAGAACATTAGTTTCATTTAACCTCACTAGTTATATCAGCGACTTTGTCTCGTAGTACTCTAGAACATTAGCTTCATTTAACCTCACTAGTGATATCAGCAACTTTGACCCGTAGTACTGTAGAACATTAGTTTCATTTAACCTCAGTAGTGATATCAGCGACTTTGACTCGTAGTACTGTAGAACATTAGTTTCATTTTTTACCTTCACTAGTGATATCAGCGACTTTGATTCGTAGTACTGTAGAACATTAATTTCATTTAACCTTACTACTGATATCAGCGATTTTACTGGTAGTACTGTAGAACATTAGCTTCATTTAACCTCACTAGTGATATCAACGACTTTGACTCGTAGTACTGTAGAGCATTTGTTTTATTTTACGTCACTAGTGATATCAGCGAATTGGACTCGTAGTACTGTATAACATTAGTTTCATTTCACCTCACTAGTAATATCAGTGACTTTGACGCGCAGTACTGTAGAACATTAGTGTTATTTTTTAACTTCGCTAGTGATATCAGCGACTTTGACTGGTAGTACTCTAGAACATTAGTTTCATTTAACCTACACTAGTGATATCAGCGACTTTGACTCGTAATACTGTAGAACGTTAGTTTCATTTAACCTAACTAGTGATATCAGCGACTTTGACTCGTAGTACTGTAGAGCATTAGTTTCATTTAACCTCACTAGTGATATCAGCGACTTTGACTCGTAGTACTGTAGAACATTAGTTTCATTTAACCTCACTAGTGATATCAGGGACTTTGACTCGTAGTACTGTAGAACGTTAGTTTCATTTAACCTCACTTGTGACATCAGCGACTTTGACTCGTAGTACTGTAGAACATTAGTTTCATTTTTTAACTTCACTGGTAATATCAGCGATTTTACTAGTAGTACTGTAGAACATTAGTTTCATTTAACCGCACTAGTGATATCAGCGACTTTGACTCATATTACTGTAGAGTATTAGTTTCATTTAACGTCAATAGTGATGTCAGCGACTTTGACTCGTAGTACTATAGAACATTAGTTTCATTTTTTAAGTTCGCTAGTGATATCACCGACTATGACTCGTAGTACTGTCGAATATTAGTTTCATTTTTTAACTACACTAGTGATATCAGCGACTTTGATTCGTAGTACTGTAGAACATTAATTTCATTTAACCTCACTAGTGATATCAGCGACTTTGACTCGTAGTACTGTTGAACCTTAGTTTCATTTAACCTCACTAGTAATATCAGTGACTTTGACTCGCAGTACTGTAGAACATTAGTGTTATTTTTTAACTTGGCTAGTGATATCAGCGACTTTGACTGGTAGTACTCTAGAACACTAGTTTCATTTAACCTACACTAGTGATATCAGCGAATTTGACTCGTAGTACTGTAGAACATTAGTTTCAATTTTTAGCTTCACAAGTGATATTAGCGACTTTGACTGATAGTAATGTGGAACATTAATTTCATTTAACCTCACTAGTCACATCAGCGACTTTGACTCGTAATATTGTAGAACGTTAGTTTCATTTAACCTCACTAGTGATATCAGCGACTTTGACTCGTAGTACTGTAGAACGTTAGTTTCATTTAACCTCACTAGTGACATCAGCGAGTTTGACTCGTAGTACTGTAGAACATTAGTTTCATTTTTTAACTTTACTAGCAATATCAGCGATTTTGCTGGTAGTACTGTAGAACATTAGCTTCATTTAACCTCACTAGTGATATCAACGACTTTGACTCGTAGTACTGTAGAACATTAGTGTTATTTTTAACTTCGCTAGTGATATCAGCGACTTTGACTGGTAGTACTCTAGAACATTAGTTACATTTAACCTACACTAGTGATATCAGCGACTTTGACTCGTAGTACTGTAGAACATTAGTTTCATTTTTTAACTTCACAAGTGACATTAGCGACTTTGACTGGTAGTAATGTGGAACATTAATTTCATTTAACCTCACTAGTGATATCAGCGACTTTGACTCGTAATACTGTAGAACTTAAGTTTCATTTAACCTCACTATTGATATCAGCGACTTTGACTCGTAGTACTGTAGAACATTAGTTTCATTTAACCTCACTAGTGATATCAGCGACTTTGACTCGTAGTACTGTAGAACGTTAGTTTCATTTA
Organism: Hymenopus coronatus; assembly: GCA_030762935.1. Lineage (NCBI taxonomy): Eukaryota > Metazoa > Arthropoda > Insecta > Mantodea > Hymenopodidae > Hymenopus > Hymenopus coronatus. The sequence goes on along the minus strand of CM060886.1, from coordinate 1,028,727 downwards.
ACCTCACTAGTGACATCAGCGACTTTGACTCGTAGTACTGTAGAACATTGGTTTCATTTTTTAACTTCACTGGTCATATCAGCCACTTTGACTCGTAGTACTGTAGAACGTTAGTTTCATTTAACCTCACTAGTGACATCAGCGACTTTGACTCGTGGTACTGTAGAACATTAGTTTCATTTTTTAACTTCACTAGTGATATCAGCGACTTTGATTCGTAGTACTGTAGAACATTAATTTCATTTAACCTCACTAGTGATATCAGCGACTTTGACTCGTAGTACTGTAGAACATAAGTTCCATTTAACCTCACTAGTGATATCAGCGACTTTGACTCGTGGCACTGTAGAATATTAGTTTCATTTTTTAACTTCACTCTTGATATCAACAACTTTGACTCGTAGTACTGTAGAACATTAATTTAATTTTTTAACATCTCTAGTGATATCAGCGACTTTGACTCGTAGTACTGTAGAACATTAGTTTCATTTAACCTCACTAGTTATATCAGCGACTTTGATTCGTAGTACTCTAGAACATTAGCTTCATTTAACCTCACTAGTGATATCAGCAACTTTGACCCGTAGTACTGTAGAACATTAGTTTCATTTAACCTCAGTAGTGATATCAGCGACTTTGACTCGTAGTACTGTAGAACATTAGTTTCATTTTTTAACTTTACTAGCAATATCAGCGATTTTGCTGGTAGTACTGTAGAACATTAGCTTCATTTAACCTCACTAGTGATATCAACGACTTTGACTCGTAGTACTGTAGAGCATTAGTTTCATTTAACCTCACTAGTGATATCAGCGAGTTTGACTCGTACTACTGTAGAGCATTAGTTTCATTTAACCTCACTATTGATATCAGCGACTTTGACTCGTAGTACTGTAGAACAGTAGTTTCATTTAACCTCACTAGTCATATCAGCGACTTTGACTCGTAGTACTGTAGAACGTTAGTTTCATTTAACCTCACTAGTGATATCAGCGACTATTGACTCGAGGTACTGTAGAACGTTAGTTTTATTTAACCTCACTAGTGAAATCAGCGACTTTGACTCGTAGTACTGTAGAACTTTAATTTAATTTTTTAACTTCGCTAGCGATATCAGCGACTTTGACTCGTAGTACTGTAGAACATTATTTTCATTTAACCTCACTATTTATATCAGCGACTTTGACTCGTAGTACTGTAGAACGTTAGTTTCACTTAACCTCACTAGTGACATCAGCGACTTTGACTCGTAGTACTGTAGAACATTAGTTTAATTTTTTAACTTCACTGGTAATATCAGCGATTTTACTAGTAGTACTGTAGAACATTAGTTTCATTTAACCGCACTAGTGATATGAGCGACTTTGACTCATATTACTGTAGAGTATTAGTTTCATTTAACGTCAATAGTGATGTCAGCGACTTTGACTCGTAGTACTATAGAACATTAGTTTCATTTTTTAACTTCGCTAGTGATATCACCGACTATGACTCGTAGTACTGTAGAATATTAGTTTCATTTTTTAACTACACTAGTGATATCAGCGACTTTGATTCGTAGTACTGTAGAACATTAATTTCATTTAACCTCACTAGTGATATCAGCGACTTTGACTCGTAGTACTGTTGAACCTTAGTTTCATTTAACCTCACAAGTAATATCAGTGACTTTGACTCGCAGTACTGTAGAACATTAGTGTTATTTTTTAACTTGGCTAGTGATATCAGCGACTTTGACTGGTAGTACTCTAGAACACTAGTTTCATTTAACCTACACTAGTGATATCAGCGAATTTGACTCGTAGTACTGTAGAACATTAGTTTCAATTTTTAGCTTCACAAGTGATATTAGCGACTTTGACTGATAGTAATGTGGATTATTAATTTCATTTAACCTCACTAGTCACATCAGCGACTTTGACTCGTAATATTGTAGAACGTTAGTTTCATTTAACCTCACTAGTGATATCAGCGACTTTGACTCGTAGTACTGTAGAACGTTAGTTTCATTTAACCTCACTAGTGACATCAGCGAGTTTGACTCGTAGTACTGTAGAACATTAGTTTCATTTTTTACCTTCACTAGTGATATCAGCGACTTTGATTCGTAGTACTGTAGAACATTAATTTCATTTAACCTTACTACTGATATCAGCGACTTTTACTGGTAGTACTGTTGAACATTAGTTTCATTTAACCTCACTAGTAATATCAGTGACTTTGACGCGCAGTACTGTAGAACATTAGTGTTATTTTTAACCTCGCTAGTGATATCAGCGACTTTGACTGGTAGTACTCTAGAACATTAGTTACATTTAACCTACACTAGTGATATCAGCGACTTTGACTCGTAGTACTGTAGAACATTAGTTTCATTTTTTAACTTCACAAGTGACATTAGCGACTTTGACTGGTAGTAATGTGGAACATTAATTTCATTTAACCTCACTAGTGATATCAGCGACTTTGACTCGTAATACTGTAGAACTTAAGTTTCATTTAACCTCACTATTGATATCAGCGACTTTGACTCGTAGTACTGTAGAACATTAGTTTCATTTAACCTCACTAGTGATATCAGCGACTTTGACTCGTAGTACTGTAGAACGTTAGTTTCATTTAACCTCAATAGTGACATCAGCGACTTTGACTCGTAGTACTGTAGAACATTAGTTTCATTTTTTAACTTCACTGGTCATATCAGCGACTTTGACTCGTAGTACTGTAGAACGTTAGTTTCATTTAACCTCACTAGTGACATCAGCGACTTTGACTCGTGGTACTGTAGAACATTAGTTTCATTTTTTACTTCACTAGTGATATCAGCGACTTTGATTCGTAGTACTGTAGAACGTTAGTTTCATTTAACCTCACTAGTGACATCAGCGACTTTGACTCGTAGTACTGTAGAACATTAGTTTCATTTTTTAACTTCACTGGTCATATCAGCGACTTTGACTCGTAGTACTGTAGAACGTTAGTTTCATTTAACCTCACTAGTGACATCAGCGACTTTGACTCGTGGTACTGTAGAACATTAGTTTCATTTTTTAACTTCACTCTCGATATCAGCAACTTTGACTCGTAGTACTGTAGAACATTAATTTAATTTTTTAACATCTCTAGTGATATCTGCGACTTTGACTCGTAGTACTGTAGAACATTAGTTTCATTTAACCTCACTAGTTATATCAGCGACTTTGACTCGTAGTACTCTAGAACATTAGCTTCATTTAACCTCACTAGTGATATCAGCAACTTTGACCCGTAGTACTGTAGAACATTAGTTTCATTTAACCTCAGTAGTGATATCAGCGACTTTGACTCGTAGTACTGTAGAACATTAGTTTCATTTTTTAACTTCACTAGCAATATCAGCGATTTTGCTGGTAGTACTGTAGAACATTAGCTTCATTTAACCTCACTAGTGATATCAACGACTTTGACTCGTAGTACTGTAGAGCATCAGTTTCATTTAACCTCACTATTGATATCAGCGACTTTGACTCGTAGTACTGTAGAACAGTAGTTTCATTTAACCTCACTAGTCATATCAGCGACTTTGACTCGTAGTACTGTAGAACGTTAGTTTCATTTAACCTCACTAGTGATATCAGCGACTATTGACTCGAGGTACTGTAGAACGTTAGTTTTATTTAACCTCACTAGTGAAATCAGCGACTTTGACTCGTAGTACTGTAGAACATTAATTTAATTTTTTAACTTCGCTAGCGATATCAGCGACTTTGACTCGTAGTACTGTAGAATTTAGTTTCATTTAACCTCACTATTTATATCAGCGACTTTGACTCGTAGTACTGTAGAACATTAGTTTCATTTAACCTCACTAGTGATATCAGCGGCTTTGATCCGTAGTACTGTAGAACATTAGTTTCATTTTTTAACTTCACTAGTAATATCAGCGATTTTACTGGTAGTACTGTGGAACATTAGCTTCATTTAACCTCACTAGTGATATCAACGACTTTGACTCGTAGTACTGTAGAGCATTTGTTTTATTTAACGTCACTAGTGATATCAGCGAATTGGACTCGTAGTACTGTATAACATTAGTTTCATTTCACCTCACTAGTAATATCAGTGACTTTGACGCGCAGTACTGTAGAACATTAGTGTTATTTTTTAACTTCGCTAGTGATATCAGCGACTTTGACTGGTAGTACTCTAGAACATTAGTTTCATTTAACCTACACTAGTGATATCAGCGACTTTGACTCGCAATACTGTAGAACGTTAGTTTCATTTAACCTAACTAGTGATATCAGCGACTTTGACTCGTAGTACTGTAGAGCATTAGTTTCATTTAACCTCAATAGTGATATCAGCGACTTTGACTCGTAGTACTGTAGAACATTAGTTTCATTTAACCTCACTAGTGATATCAGCGACTTTGACTCGTAGTACTGTAGAACGTTAGTTTCATTTAACCTCACCAGTGACATCAGCGACTTTGACTCGTAGTACTGTAGAACATTAGTTTCATTTTTTAACTTCACTGCTAATATCAGCGATTTTACTAGTAGTACTGTAGAACATTAGTTTCATTTAACCGCACTAGTGATATCAGCGACTTTGACTCATATTACTGTAGAGTATTAGTTTCATTTAACGTCAATAGTGATGTCAGCGACTTTGACTCGTAGTACTATAGAACATTAGTTTCATTTTTTAACTTCAGTAGTGATATCACCGACTATGACTCGTAGTACTGTAGAATATTAGTTTCATTTTTTAACTACACTAGTGATATCAGCGACTTTGATTCGTAGTACTGTAGAACATTAATTTCATTTAACCTCACTAGTGATATCAGCGACTTTGACTCGTAGTACTGTTGAACCTTAGTTTCATTTAACCTCACAAGTAATATCAGTGACTTTGACTCGCAGTACTGTAGAACATTAGTGTTATTTTTTAACTTGGCTAGTGATATCAGCGACTTTGACTGGTAGTACTCTAGAACACTAGTTTCATTTAACCTACACTAGTGATATCAGCGAATTTGACTCGTAGTACTGTAGAACATTAGTTTCAATTTTTAGCTTCACAAGTGATATTAGCGACTTTGACTGAGAGTAATGTGGAACATTAATTTCATTTAACCTCACTAGTCACATCAGCGACTTTGACTCGTAATATTGTAGAACGTTAGTTTCATTTAACCTCACTAGTGATATCAGCGACTTTGACTCGTAGTACTGTAGAACGTTAGTTTCATTTAACCTCACTAGTGACATCAGCGAGTTTGACTCGTAGTACTGTAGAACATTAGTTTCATTTTTTAACTTCACTAGTGATATCAGCGACTTTGATTCGTAGTACTGTAGAACATTAATTTCATTTAACCTTACTACTGATATCAGCGACTTTTACTGGTAGTACTGTTGAACATTAGTTTCATTTAACCTCACTAGTAATATCAGTGACTTTGACGCGCAGTACTGTAGAACATTAGTGTTATTTTTAACTTCGCTAGTGATATCAGCGACTTTGACTGGTAGTACTCTAGAACATTAGTTACATTTAACCTACACTAGTGATATCAGCGACTTTGACTCGTAGTACTGTAGAACATTAGTTTCATTTATTAACTTCACAAGTGACATCAGCGACTTTGACTGGTAGTAATGTGGAACATTAATTTCATTTAACCTCACTAGTGATATCAGCGACTTTGACTCGTAATACTGTAGAACTTAAGTTTCATTTAACCTCACTATTGATATCAGCGACTTTGACTCGTATTACTGTAGAACATTAGTTTCATTTAACCTCACTAGTGATATCAGCGACTTTGACTCGTAGTACTGTAGAACGTTAGTTTCATTTAACCTCACTAGTGACATCAGCGACTTTGACTCGTAGTACTCTAGAACATTAGTTTCATTTTTTAACTTCACTGGTCATATCAGCGACTTTGACTCGTAGTACTGTAGAACGTTAGTTTCATTTAACCTCACTCGTGACATCAGCGACTTTGACTCGTGGTACTGTAGAACATTAGTTTCATTTTTTAACTTCACTAGTGATATCAGCGACTTTGATTCGTAGTACTGTAGAACATTAATTTAATTTTTTAACTTCGCTAGTGATATCAGCGACTTTGACTCGTAGTACTGTAGAACATAAGTTCCATTTAACCTCACTAGTGATATCAGCGACTTTGACTCGTGGCACTGTAGAATATTAGTTTCATTTTTTAACTTCACTCTTGATTTCAGCAACTTTGACTCGTAGTACTGTAGAACATTAATTTAATTTTTTAACATCTCTAGTGATATCAGCGACTTTGACTCGTAGTACTGTAGAACATTAGTTTCATTTAACCTCACTAGTTATATCAGCGACTTTGACTCGTAGTACTCTAGAACATTAGCTTCATTTAACCTCACTAGTGACATCAGCGACTTTGACTCGTAGTACTGTAGAACATTAGTTTCATTTTTTAACTTCACTGGTAATATCAGCGATTTTACTAGTAGTACTGTAGAACATTAGTTTCATTTAACCGCACTAGTGATATCAGCGACTTTGACTCATATTACTGTAGAGTATTAGTTTCATTTAACGTCAATAGTGATGTCAGCGACTTTGACTCGTAGTACTATAGAACATTAGTTTCATTTTTTAACTTCGCTAGTGATATCACCGACTATGACTCGTAGTACTGTAGAATATTAGTTTCATTTTTTAACTACACTAGTGATATCAGCGACTTTGATTCGTAGTACTGTAGAACATTAATTTCATTTAACCTCACTAGTGATATCAGCGACTTTGACTCGTAGTACTGTTGAACCTTAGTTTCATTTAACCTCACAAGTAATATCAGTGACTTTGACTCGCAGTACTGTAGAACATTAGTGTTATTTTTTAACTTGGCTAGTGATATCAGCGACTTTGACTGGTAGTACTCTAGAATACTAGTTTCATTTAACCTACACTAGTGATATCAGCGAATTTGACTCGTAGTACTGTAGAACATTAGTTTCAATTTTTAGCTTCACAAGTGATATTAGCGACTTTGACTGATAGTAATGTGGATTATTAATTTCATTTAACCTCACTAGTCACATCAGCGACTTTGACTCGTAATATTGTAGAACGTTAGTTTCATTTAACCTCACTAGTGATATCAGCGACTTTGACTCGTAGTACTGTAGAACGTTAGTTTCATTTAACCTCACTAGTGACATCAGCGAGTTTGACTCGTAGTACTGTAGAACATTAGTTTCATTTTTTACCTTCACTAGTGATATCAGCGACTTTGATTCGTAGTACTGTAGAACATTAATTTCATTTAACCTTACTACTGATATCAGCGACTTCTACTGGTAGTACTGTTGAACATTAGTTTCATTTAACCTCACTAGTAATATCAGTGACTTTGACGCGCAGTACTGTAGAACATTAGTGTTATTTTTAACCTCGCTAGTGATATCAGCGACTTTGACTGGTAGTACTCTAGAACATTAGTTACATTTAACCTACACTAGTGATATCAGCGACTTTGACTCGTAGTACTGTAGAACATTAGTTTCATTTTTTAACTTCACAAGTGACATTAGCGACTTTGACTGGTAGTAATGTGGAACATTAATTTCATTTAACCTCACTAGTGATATCAGCGACTTTGACTCGTAATACTGTAGAACTTAAGTTTCATTTAACCTCACTATTGATATCAGCGACTTTGACTCGTAGTACTGTAGAACATTAGTTTCATTTAACCTCACTAGTGATATCAGCGACTTTGACTCGTAGTACTGTAGAACGTTAGTTTCATTTAACCTCACTAGTGACATCAGCGACTTTGACTCGTAGTACTGTAGAACATTAGTTTCATTTTTTAACTTCACTGGTCATATCAGCGACTTTGACTCGTAGTACTGTAGAACGTTAGCTTCATTTAACCTCACTAGTGACATCAGCGACTTTGACTCGTGGTACTGTAGAACATTAGTTTCATTTTTTACTTCAGTAGTGATATCAGCGACTTTGATTCGTAGTACTGTAGAACGTTAGTTTCATTTAACCTCACTAGTGACATCAGCGACTTTGACTCGTAGTACTGTAGAACATTAGTTTCATTTTTTAACTTCACTGGTCATATCAGCGACTTTGACTCGTAGTACTGTAGAACGTTAGTTTCATTTAACCTCACTAGTGACATCAGCGACTTTGACTCGTGGTACTGTAGAACATTAGTTTCATTTTTTAACTTCACTCTAGATATCAGCAACTTTGACTCGTAGTACTGTAGAACATTAATTTAATTTTTTAACATCTCTAGTGATATCAGCGACTTTGACTCGTAGTACTGTAGAACATTAGTTTCATTTAACCTCACTAGTTATATCAGCGACTTTGACTCGTAGTACTCTAGAACATTAGCTTCATTTAACCTCACTAGTGATATCAGCAACTTTGACCCGTAGTACTGTAGAACATTAGTTTCATTTAACCTCAGTAGTGATATCAGCGACTTTGACTCGTAGTACTGTAGAACATTAGTTTCATTTTTTAACTTCACTAGCAATATCAGCGATTTTGCTGGTAGTACTGTAGAACATTAGCTTCATTTAACCTCACTAGTGATATCAACGACTTTGACTCGTAGTACTGTAGAGCATTAGTTTCATTTAACCTCACTATTGATATCAGCGACTTTGACTCGTAGTACTGTAGAACAGTAGTTTCATTTAACCTCACTAGTCATATCAGCGACTTTGACTCGTAGTACTGTAGAACGTTAGTTTCATTTAACCTCACTAGTGATATCAGCGACTATTGACTCGAGGTACTGTAGAACGTTAGTTTTATTTAACCTCACTAGTGAAATCAGCGACTTTGACTCGTAGTACTGTAGAACATTAATTTAATTTTTTAACTTCGCTAGCGATATCAGCGACTTTGACTCGTAGTACTGTAGAACATTAGTTTCATTTAACCTCACTATTTATATCAGCGACTTTGACTCGTAGTACTGTAGAACATTAGTTTCATTTAACCTCACTAGTGATATCAGCGGCTTTGATCCGTAGTACTGTAGAACATTAGTTTCATTTTTTAACTTCACTAGTAATATCAGCGATTTTACTGGTAGTACTGTGGAACATTAGCTTCATTTAACCTCACTAGTGATATCAACGACTTTGACTCGTAGTACTGTAGAGCATTTGTTTTATTTAACGTCACTAGTGATATCAGCGAATTGGACTCGTAGTACTGTATAACATTAGTTTCATTTCACCTCACTAGTAATATCAGTGACTTTGACGCGCAGTACTGTAGAACATTAGTGTTATTTTTTAACTTCGCTAGTGATATCAGCGACTTTGATTCGTAGTACTGTAGAACATTAATTTCATTTAACCTTACTACTGATATCAGCGACTTTTACTGGTAGTACTGTTGAACATTAGTTTCATTTAACCTCACTAGTAATATCAGCGACTTTGACTCGCAATACTGTAGAACGTTAGTTTCATTTAACCTAACTAGTGATATCAGCGACTTTGACTCGTAGTACTGTAGAGCATTAGTTTCATTTAACCTCAATAGTGTAATCAGCGACTTTGACTCGTAGTACTGTAGAACATTAGTTTCATTTAACCTCACTAGTGATATCAGCGACTTTGACTCGTAGTACTGTAGAACGTTAGTTTCATTTAACCTCACCAGTGACATCAGCGACTTTGACTCGTAGTACTGTAGAACATTAGTTTCATTTTTTAACTTCACTGCTAATATCAGCGATTTTACTAGTAGTACTGTAGAACATTAGTTTCATTTAACCGCACTAGTGATATCAGCGACTTTGACTCATATTACTGTAGAGTATTAGTTTCATTTAACGTCAATAGTGATGTCAGCGACTTTGACTCGTAGTACTATAGAACATTAGTTTCATTTTTTAACTTCAGTAGTGATATCACCGACTATGACTCGTAGTACTGTAGAATATTAGTTTCATTTTTTAACTACACTAGTGATATCAGCGACTTTGATTCGTAGTACTGTAGAACATTAATTTCATTTAACCTCACTAGTGATATCAGCGACTTTGACTCGTAGTACTGTTGAACCTTAGTTTCATTTAACCTCACAAGTAATATCAGTGACTTTGACTCGCAGTACTGTAGAACATTAGTGTTATTTTTTAACTTGGCTAGTGATATCAGCGACTTTGACTGGTAGTACTCTAGAACACTAGTTTCATTTAACCTACACTAGTGATATCAGCGAATTTGACTCGTAGTACTGTAGAACATTAGTTTCAATTTTTAGCTTCACAAGTGATATTAGCGACTTTGACTGAGAGTAATGTGGAACATTAATTTCATTTAACCTCACTAGTCACATCAGCGACTTTGACTCGTAATATTGTAGAACGTTAGTTTCATTTAACCTCACTAGTGATATCAGCGACTTTGACTCGTAGTACTGTAGAACGTTAGTTTCATTTAACCTCACTAGTGACATCAGCGAGTTTGACTCGTAGTACTGTAGAACATTAGTTTCATTTTTTGACTTCACTAGTGATATCAGCGACTTTGATTCGTAGTACTGTAGAACATTAATTTCATTTAACCTTACTACTGATATCAGCGACTTTTACTGGTAGTACTGTTGAACATTAGTTTCATTTAACCTCACTAGTAATATCAGTGACTTTGACGCGCAGTACTGTAGAACATTAGTGTTATTTTTAACTTCGCTAGTGATATCAGCGACTTTGACTGGTAGTACTCTAGAACATTAGTTACATTTAACCTACACTAGTGATATCAGCGACTTTGACTCGTAGTACTGTAGAACATTAGTTTCATTTATTAACTTCACAAGTGACATCAGCGACTTTGACTGGTAGTAATGTGGAACATTAATTTCATTTAACCTCACTAGTGATATCAGCGACTTTGACTCGTAATACTGTAGAACTTAAGTTTCATTTAACCTCACTATTGATATCAGCGACTTTGACTCGTATTACTGTAGAACATTAGTTTCATTTAACCTCACTAGTGATATCAGCGACTTTGACTCGTAGTACTGTAGAACGTTAGTTTCATTTAACCTCACTAGTGACATCAGCGACTTTGACTCGTAGTACTCTAGAACATTAGTTTCATTTTTTAACTTCACTGGTCATATCAGCGACTTTGACTCGTAGTACTGTAGAACGTTAGTTTCATTTAACCTCACTAGTGACATCAGCGACTTTGACTCGTGGTACTGTAGAACATTAGTTTCATTTTTTAACTTCACTAGTGATATCAGCGACTTTGATTCGTAGTACTGTAGAACATTAATTTAATTTTTTAACTTCGCTAGTGATATCAGCGACTTTGACTCGTAGTACTGTAGAACATAAGTTCCATTTAACCTCACTAGTGATATCAGCGACTTTGACTCGTGGCACTGTAGAATATTAGTTTCATTTTTTAACTTCACTCTTGATTTCAGCAACTTTGACTCGTAGTACTGTAGAACATTAATTTAATTTTTTAACATCTCTAGTGATATCAGCGACTTTGACTCGTAGTACTGTAGAACATTAGTTTCATTTAACCTCACTAGTTATATCAGCGACTTTGACTCGTAGTACTCTAGAACATTAGCTTCATTTAAGCTCACTAGTGATATCAGCAACTTTGACCCGTAGTACTGTAGAACATTAGTTTCATTTAACCTCAGTAGTGATATCAGCGACTTTGACTCGTAGTACTGTAGAACATTAGTTTCATTTTTTAACTTCACTAGCAATATCAGCGATTTTGCTGGTAGTACTGTAGAACATTAGCTTCATTTAATCTCACTAGTGATATCAACGACTTTGACTCGTAGTACTGTAGAGCATTAGTTTCATTTAACCTCACTAGTGATATCAGCAACTTTGACTCGTACTACTGTAGAGCATTAGTTTCATTTAACCTCACTATTGATATCAGCGACTTTGACTCGTAGTACTGTAGAACAGTAGTTTCATTTAACCTCACTAGTCATATCAGCGACTTTGACTCGTAGTACTGTAGAACGTTAGTTTCATTTAACCTCACTAGTGATATCAGCGACTATTGACTCGAGGTACTGTAGAACGTTAGTTTTATTTAACCTCACTAGTGAAATCAGCGACTTTGACTCCCAGTACTGTAGAGCATTAGTTTCATTTAGCCTCACTAGTGATATCAGCGACTTTTACTCGTAGTACTGTAGAACATTAGTTTCATTTTTTAACTTCGTTAGTGATATCACCGACTTTGACTCGTAGTACTGTAGAACATTTGTTTCATTTTTTAACTTCACTAGTGATACCAGCGACTTTGATTCGTATTACTGTAGAACATTAGTTTCATTTTTTAACTTCACTAGTGATATCAGCGATTTTACTGGTAGTACTGTAGAACATTAGTTTCATTTAACCTCACTAGTGATATCAGCGACTTTGATTCGTAGTACTGTCGAACATTAGTTTCATTTAACCTCACTAGTGATATCAGCATGGTTGACTCGTAGTACTGTAGAACATTAGTTTCATTTTTTAATTTCGCTAGTGATATCACGGACTTTGACTCGTAGTACTGTAGAAGATTAGTATCATTTAACCTCACTAGTGATATCAGCGACTTTGACTCGTGGTACTGTAGGACGTTAGTTTCATTTAACCTCACTAGTGACATCAGCGACTTTGACTCGTAGTACTGTAGAACATTAGTTTCATTTTTTAACTTCACTAGTGATATCAGCGACTTTGATTCGTAGTACTGTAGAACATTAGTTTCGTTTAACCTCACTAGTAATATCAGTGACTTTGACTCGCTGTACTGTAGAACATTAGTGTTATTTTTTAACTTCGCTAGTGATATCAGCGACTTTGACTGGTATTACTCTAGAACATTAGTTTCATTTAACCTTCACTAGTGATATCAGCGACTTTGACTCGTAGTACTGTAGAACATTAGTTACATTTTTTAACTTCACAGGTGACATTAGCGACTTTGACTGGTAGTAATGTGGAACATTAATTTTATTTAACCTCACTAGTGATATCAGCGACTTTGACTCGTAGTACTGTAGAACATAAGTTTCATTTAACCTCACTAGTGATATCAGCGAATTTTGACTCGTGGCACTGTAGAATATTAGTTTCATTTTTTAACTTCACTAGTGATATCAGCGACTTTGACTCGTAGTACTGTAGAACATTAATTTAATTTTTTAACTTCGCTAGTGATATCAACAATTTTGACTGGTAGTACTGTAGAACGTTAGTTTCGTTTAACCTCACTAGTGATATCAGCGACTTTGACTCGTAGTACTCTAGAACATAAGTTTCATTTAACCTCACTAGTGATATCAGCGACTTTGACCCGTAGTACTGTAGAACATTAGTTTCATTTAACCTCGCTAGTGATATCAGCATGTTTGACCCGTAGTACTGTGGAACATTAGTTTAATTTTTTAATTTCGCTAGTGATATCACGGACTTTGACTCGTAGTACTGTAGAACATTAGTTTCATTTAAACTCACTAGTGATATCAGCGACTTTGACTCGTAGTACTGTAGGACGTTAGTTTCATTTAACCTCACTAGTGACATCAGCGACTTTGACTCGTAGTACTGTAGAACATTAGTTTCATTTTTTTACTTCACTAGTGATATCAACGACTTTGATTCGTAGTACTGTAGAACATTAATTTCATTTAACCTCACTAGTGATATCAGCGACTTTGACTTGTAGTACTGTTGAACATTAGTTCCATTTAACCTCACTAGTAATATCAGTGACTTTGACTCGCTGTACTGTAGAACATTTGTGTTATTTTTTAACTTCGCTAGTGATATCAGCGACTTTGACTGGTAGTAATGTGGAACATTAATTTCATTTAACCTCACTAGTGATATCAGCGACTTTGACTCGTAGTACTGTAGAACATAAGTTTCATTTAACCTCACTAGTGATATCAGCGACTTTGACTCGTGGCACTGTAGAATATTAGTTTCATTTTTTAACTTCACTTGTGATTTCAGCGACTTTGACTCGTAGTACTGTAGAACATTAATTTAATTTTTTAGCTTCGCTAGTGATATCAGCAACTTTGACTGGTAGTATTGTAGAACGTTAGTTTCATTTAACCTCACTAGTGATATCAGCGACTTTGACTCGTAGTACTGTAGAACATTAGTTTCATTTAACCTCACTAGTGATATCAGCGACCTTGACCCGTAGTACTGTAGAACATTAGTTTCATTTAACCTCACTAGAGATATCAGCGACTTTGACTCGTAGTACTGTAGAACATAAGTTTCATTTTTTAACTTCACTAGTAATATCAGCGATTTTACTGGTAGTACTGTAGAACATTAGCTTCATTTAACCTCAGTAGTGATATCAGCGACTTTGACTCGTAGTACTGTAGAGAATTAGTTTCATTTAACCTCACTAGTGATATCATGGACTTTGAATCGTAGTTCTGTGGAACATTAATTTCATTTAACCTCACTAGTGATATCAGCGACTTTAACTCGTAGTACTCTAGAACATTGGTTTCATTTAACATCACTAGTGATATCAGCGACTTTGACTCGTGGCACTGTAGAATATTAGTTTCATTTTTTAACTTCACTCTTGATATCAGCGACTTTGACTCGTAGTACTGTAAAACATTAGTTTCATTTAACCTCACTAGTGATATCAGCAACTTTGACCCGTAGTACTGTAGAACATTAGTTTCATTTAACCTCACTAGTGATATCAGCGACTTTGACTCGTAGTACTGTAGAACATTAGTTTCATTTTTTAACTTCACTAGTAATATCAGCGATTATACTGGTAGTACTGCGGGACATTAGCTTCATTTAACCTCACTAGTGATATCAGGGACTTTGACTCGTAGTTCTGTGGAACATTACTTACATTTAACCTCACTAGTGATATCAGCGACTTTAACTCGTAGTACTGTAGAACATTAGTTTCATTTAACCTCACTTGTGATATCAGAGACTTTGACTCGTGGCACTGTAGAACATTAGTTTCATTTTTTAACTTCACTCTTGATATCAGCCACTTTGACTCGTAGTACTGTAGAACATTAATTTAATTTTTTAACTTCGCTAGTGATATCAGCGACTTTGACTCGTAGTACTGTAGAACATTAGTTTCATTTAACCTCACTAGTTATATCAGCGACTTTGACTCGTAGTACTGTAGAACATTAGTTTCATTTAACCTCTTTAGTGATATCAGCGACTTTGACTGGTAGTACTGTAGAACATTAGTTTCATTTTTTAACTTCACTAGTAATATCAGCGATTATACTGGTAGTACTGTAGAACATTAGCTTCATTTAACCTAACTAGTGATATTAACGTCTTTGACTCGTAGTACTGTAGAGCATTAGTTTCATTTAACGTCACTAGTAATATCAGCGACTTTGACTCGTAGTACTGTAGAGCATTGGTTTCATTTAACCTCACTAGTGATATCAGCGACTTTGACTCGTACTACTGTAGAGCATTAGTTTCATTTAACCTTACTATTGATATCAGCGACTTTGACTCGTAGTACTGTAGAACATTAGTTTCATTTAACCTCACTAGTCATATCAGCGACTTTGACTCGTATACTGTAGAACGTTAGTTTCATTTAACCTCACTAGTGACATCAGCGACTTTGACTCGTAGTACTGTTGAACATTAGTTTCATTTTTTAACTTCACAAGTGATATCAGCGATTTTGATTCGTAGTACTGTAGAACATTAGATTCATTTAACCTCACTAGTGATATCAGCGACTTTGACTTGTAGTACTGTTGAACATTAGTTTCGTTTAACCTCACTAGTAATATCAGTGACTTTGACACGCTGTACTGTAGAACATTAGTGTTATTTTTTAACTTCGCTAGTGATATCAGCGACTTTGACTGGTAGTACTCTAGAACATTAGTTTCATTTAACCTACACTAGTGATATCAGCGACTTTGAATCGTAGTACTGTAGAACATTAGTTTCATTTTTTAAATTCACAAGTGACATTAGCGACTTTGACTGGTAGTAATGTGGAACATTAATTTCATTTAACCTCACTAGTGATATCAGCGACTTTGACTCGTAGTACTGTAGAACATAAGTTTCATTTAACCTCACTAGTGATATCAGCGACTTTGACTCGTGGCACTGTAGAATATTAGTTTCATTTTTTAACTTCACTAGTGATATCAGCGACTTTGACTCGTAGTACTGTAGAACATTAATTTAATTTTTTAGCTTCGCTAGTGATATCAGCAACTTTGACTGGTAGTACTGTAGAACGTTAGTTTCATTTAACCTCACTAGTGATATCAGCGACTTTGACTCGTAGTACTGTAGAACATTAGTTTCATTTAACCTCACTAGTGATGTCAGCGACTTTGACCGGTAGTACTGTAGAACATTAGATTCATTTAACCTCACTAGTGATATCAGTGACTTTGACTCGTAGTACTGTAGAACACTAGTTTCATTTTTTAACTTCAATAGTAATATCAGCGATTTTACTGGTAGTACTGTAGAACATTAGCTTCATTTAACCTCACTAGTGATATCAACGACTTTGACTCGTAGTACTGTAGAGCATTAGTTTCATTTAACCTCACTAGTGATATCAGGGACTTTGACTCGTAGTTCTGTGGAACATTAATTTCATTTAACCTCAATAGTGATATCAGCGACTTTAACTCGTAGTACTCTAGAACATTAGTTTCATTTAACCTCACTAGTGATATCAGCGACTTTGACTCGTGGCACTGTAGAATATTAGTTTCATTTAACTTCACTCTTGATATCAGCGACTTTGACTCGTAGTACTGTAAAACATTAGTTTCATTTAACCTCACTAGTGATATCAGCGACTTTGACCCGTAGTACTGTAGAACATTAGTTTCATTTAACCTCACTAGTGATATCAGCGACTTTGACTCGTAGTACTGTAGAACATTAGTTTCATTTTTTAACTTCACTAGTAATATCAGCGATTTTACTGGTAGTACTGTAGAACATTAGCTTAATTTAACCTCACTAGTGATATCAACGACTTTGACTCGTAGTATTGTAGAGCATTAGTTTCATTTAACCTCACTAGTGATATCAGGGACTTTGACTCGTAGTTCTGTGGAACATTAATTGTATTTAACCTCACTAGTGATATCAGCGACTTTAACTCGTAGTAGTGTAGAACATTAGTTTCATTTAACCTCACTAGTGATATCAGCGACTTTGACTCGTGGCACTGTAGAATATTAGTTTCATTTTTTAACTTCACTCTTGATATCAGCGACTTTGACTCGTAGTACTGTAGAACATTAATTTAATTTTTTAACTTCGCTAGTGATATCAGCGACTTTGACTCGTAGTACTGTAGAACATTAGTTTCATTTAACCTCACTAGTTATATCAGCGACTTTGACTCGTAGTACTGTAGAACATTAGTTACATTTAACCTCACTAGTATTATCAGCGACTTTGACTCGTAGTACTGTAGAACTTTAGATTCATTTTTTAACTTCACTAGTAATATCAGCGATTATACTGGTAGTACTGTAGAACATTAGCTTCATTTAACCTCACTAGTGATATCAACGTCTTTGACTCCTAGTACTGTAGAGCATTAGTTTCATTTAACCTCACTAGTGATATCAGCGACTTTGACTCGTAGTACTGTAGAACATTTGTTTCATTTTTTAACTTCGTTAGTGATATCACCGAATTTGACTCGTAGTACTGTAGAATATTAGTTTCATTTAACCTTACTAGTAATATCAGCGACTTTGACTAGTAGTACTGTAGAACATTAGTTTCATTTTTTAACTTCACTAGTGATATCAGCGACTTTGATTCGTAGTACTGTAGAACATTAGTTTCATTTAACCTCACTAGTGATATCAGCGACTTTGAGTCGTAGTACTGTTGAACATTAATTTCATTTTACCTCACTAGTAATATCAGCGACTTTGACTCGCAGTACTGTAGAACATCAGTGTTATTTTTTAACTTCGCTAGTGATATCAACGACTTTGACTCGTAGTACTGTAGAACATTTGTTTCATTTTTTAACTTCACTAGTGATATCAGCGACTTTGATTCGTAGTACTGTAGAACATTAGTTTCATTTAACCTCACTAGTGATATCAGCGACTTTGAGTCGTAGTACTGTTGAACATTAGTTTCATTTAACCTCACTAGTAATATCAGCGACTTTGACTCGCAGTACTGTAGAACATTAGTGTTATTTTTTAACTTCGCTAGTGATATCAACGACTTTGACTGGTAGTACCCTAGAACATTAGTTTCATTAACCTCACTATTGATATCAGCGACTTTGACTCGTAGTACTGTAGAACATTAGTTTCATTTTTTAACTTCACTAGTGATATCACCGACTTTGACTCGTAGTACTGTAGAACATTAATTTCATTTTTTAACTTCACTAGTAATATCAGCGATTTTACTGGTAGTACTGTAGAACATTAGCTTCATTTAACCTCACTAGTGATATCAGCGAATTTGACTCGTAGTACTGTGGAACATTAATTTCATTTAACCTCACTTGTGATATCAGCAACTTTGACTGGTAGTACTGTAGAACGTTAGTTTCATTTAACCTCACTAGTGATATCAGAGACTTTGACTCGTGGTACTGTAGAACATTAGTTTCTTTTAACCTCACTAGTGATATCAGCGACTTTGACTCGTAGTACTGTAGAACATTAGTTTTATTTTTTAACTTCACTAGTAATATGAGCGATTTTACTGGTAGTACTGTGGAACATTAGCTTCATTTAACCTCACTTGTGATATAAACGACTTTGACTCTTAAACTGTAGAGCATTAGTTTCATTTAACCTCACTAGTGATATCAGCGACTTTGACTCGTAGTACTGTAGAACATTAGTTTCATTTAACCTCACTAGTGATATCAGCGACTTTGACTCGTGGCAATGTAGAATATTAGTTTCATTTTTTAACTTCACTAGTAATATCAGCGACTTTGACTCGTAGTACTGTAGAACATTAATTTAGTTTTTTAACTTCGCTAGTGATATCAGCGACTTTGACTCGTAGTACTGTAGAACATTAATTTCATTTAACCTCACTAGTGATATCAGCGAATTTGACTCGTAGTACTGTAGAACATTAGTTTCATTTAACCTCACTAGTGATATCAGCGACTTTGACTCGTAGTACTGTAGAACATTAGTTTCATTTTTTAACTTCACTAGTAATATCAGCGATTTTACTGGTAGTACTGTAGAACATTAATTTCATTTAACCTCACTAGTGATATCAACGACTTTGACTCGTAGTACTGTAGACATTACTTTCATTTAATCTCACTAGTGATATCAGGGACTTTGACTCGTAGTTCTGTGGAACATTTATTTCATTTAACCTCAATAGTGATATCAGCGACTTTAACTCGTAGTACTCTAGAACATTAGTTTCATTTAACCTCACTAGTGATATCAGCGACTTTGACTCGTAGTACTGTAGAACATTAGTTTCATTTAACCTCACTAGTGATATCAGGGACTTTGACTCGTAGTTCTGTGGAACATTAATTTCATTTAACCTCAATATTGATATCAGCGACTTTAACTCGTAGTACTCTAGAACATTAGTTTCATTTAACCTCACTAGTGATATCAGCGACTTTGACTCGTGGCACTGTAGAATATTAGTTTCATTTAACTTCACTCTTGATATCAGCGACTTTGACTCGTAGTACTGTAAAACATTAGTTTCATTTAACCTCACTAGTGATATCAGCGACTTTGACCCGTAGTACTGTAGAACATTAGTTTCATTTAACCTCACTAGTGATATCAGCGACTTTGACTCGTAGTACTGTAGAACATTGGTTTCATTTTTTAACTTCACTAGTAATATCAGCGATTTTACTGGTAGTACTGTAGAACATTAGCTTAATTTAACCTCACTAGTGATATCAACGACTTTGACTCGTAGTATTGTAGAGCATTAGTTTCATTTAACCTCACTAGTGATATCAGGGACTTTGACTCCTAGTTCTGTTGAACATTAATTGTATTTAACCTCACTAGTGATATCAGCGACTTTAACTCGTAGTACTGTAGAACATTAGTTTCATTTAACCTCACTAGTGATATCAGCGACTTTGACTCGTGGCACTGTAGAATATTAGTTTCATTTTTTAACTTCACTCTTGATATCAGCGACTTTGACTCGTAGTACTGTAGAACATTAATTTAATTTTTTAACTTCGCTAGTGATATCAGCGACTTTGACTCGTATTACTGTAGAACATTAGTTTCATTTAACCTCACTAGTTATATCAGCGACTTTGACTCGTAGTACTGTAGAACATTAGTTTCATTTAACCTCACTAGTGATATCAGCGACTTTGACTCGTAGTACTGTAGAACTTTAGTTTCATTTTTTAACTTCACTAGTAATATCAGCGATTATACTGGTAGTACTGTAGAACATTAGCTTCATTTAACCTCACTAGTGATATCAACGTCTTTGACTCGTAGTACTGTAGAGCATTAGTTTCATTTAACGTCACTAGTGATATCAGCGACTTTGACTCGTAGAACTGTAGAGCATTAGTTTCATTTAACCTCACTAGTGATATCAGCGACTTTGACTCGTACTACTGTAGAGCACTAGTTTCATTTAACCTCACTATTGATATCAGCGACTTTGACTCTTAGTACTGTAGAACATTAGTTTCATTTAACCTCACTAGTCATATCAAGGACTTTGACTCGTAGTACTGTAGAACGTTAGTTTCATTTAACCTCACTAGTGATATCAGCGACTTTGACTCGTAGTACTGTAGAACGTTAGTTTTATTTAACCTCACTAGTGAAACAGCGACCTTGACTCGTAGTACTGTAGAACATTAGTTTCATTTTTTAACTTCAGTAGTAATATCAGCGATTTTACTGGTAGTACTGTAGAACATTAGTTTCATTTAACCACACTAGTGATATCAGCGACTTTGACTCCTAGTACTGTAGAGCATTAGTTTCATTTAACCTCACTAGTGATATCAGCGACTTTGACTCGTAGTACTGTAGAACATTTGTTTCATTTTTTAACTTCGTTAGTGATATCACCAAATTTGACTCGTAGTACTGTAGAACATTAGTTTCATTTAACCTTACTAGTAATATCAGCGACTTTGACTAGTAGTACTGTAGAACATTAGTTTCATTTTTTAACTTCACTAGTGATATCAGCGACTTTGATTCGTAGTACTGTAGAACATTAGTTTCATTTAACCTCACTAGTGATATCAGCGACTTTGAGTCGTAGTACTGTTGAACATTAATTTCATTTTACCTCACTAGTAATATCAGCGACTTTGACTCGCAGTACTGTAGAACATCAGTGTTATTTTTTAACTTCGCTAGTGATATCAACGACTTTGACTCGTAGTACTGTAGAACATTTGTTTCATTTTTTAACTTCACTAGTGATATCAGCGATTTGATTCGTAGTACTGTAGAACATTAGTTTCATTTAACCTCACTAGTGATATCAGCGAATTTGAGTCGTAGTACTGTTGAACATTAGTTTCATTTAACCTCACTAGTAATATCAGCGACTTTGACTCGCAGTACTGTAGAACATTAGTGTTATTTTTTAACTTCGCTAGTGATATCAACGACTTTGACTGGTAGTACTCTAGAACATTAGTTTCATTAACCTCACTAGTGATATCAGCGACTTTGACTCGTAGTACTGTAGAACATTAGTTTCATTTTTTAACTTCACTAGTGATATCACCGACTTTGACTCGTACTACTGTAGAACATTAATTTCATTTTTTAAATTCACTAGTAATATCAGCGATTTTACTGGTAGTACTGTAGAACATTAGCTTCATTTAACCTCACTAGTGATATCAGCGAATTTGACTCGTAGTACTGTGGAACATTAGTTTCTTTTAACCTCACTAGTGATATCAGCGACTTTGACTCGTAGTACTGTAGAACATTAGTTTTATTTTTTAACTTCACTAGTAATATGAGCGATTTTACTGGTAGTACTGTGGAACATTAGCTTCATTTAACCTCACTTGTGATATAAACGACTTTGACTCTTAAACTGTAGAGCATTAGTTTCATTTAACCTCACTAGTGATATCAGCGACTTTGACTCGTAGTACTGTAGAACATTAGTTTCATTTAACCTCACTAGTGATATCAGCAACTTTGACTGGTAGTACTGTAGAACGTTAGTTTCATTTAACCTCACTAGTGATATCAGAGACTTTGACTCGTGGTACTGTAGAACATTAGTTTCTTTTAACCTCACTAGTGATATCAGCGACTTTGACTCGTAGTACTGTAGAACATTAGTTTTATTTTTTAACTTCACTAGTAATATGAGCGATTTTACTGGTAGTACTGTGGAACATTAGCTTCATTTAACCTCACTTGTGATATAAACGACTTTGACTCTTAAACTGTAGAGCATTAGTTTCATTTAACCTCACTAGTGATATCAGCGACTTTGACTCGTAGTACTGTAGAACATTAGTTTCATTTAACCTCACTAGTGATATCAGCGACTTTGACTCGTGGCAATGTAGAATATTAGTTTCATTTTTTAACTTCACTAGTAATATCAGCGACTTTGACTCGTAGTACTGTAGAACATTAATTTAGTTTTTTAACTTCGCTAGTGATATCAGCGACTTTGACTCGTAGTACTGTAGAACATTAATTTCATTTAACCTCACTAGTGATATCAGCGAATTTGACTCGTAGTACTGTAGAACATTAGTTTCATTTAACCTCACTAGTGATATCAGCGACTTTGACTCGTAGTACTGTAGAACATTAGTTTCATTTTTTAACTTCACTAGTAATATCAGCGATTTTACTGGTAGTACTGTAGAACATTAACTTCATTTAACCTCACTAGTGATATCAACGACTTTGACTCGTAGTACTGTAGAGCATTAGTTTCATTTAACGTCACTAGTGATATCAGCGACTTTGACTCGTAGTACTGTAGAACATTAGTTTCATTTAATCTCACTAGTGATATCAGCGACTTTGACTCTTAGTACTGTAGAACATTAGTTTCATTTAACCTCACTAGTGATATCAGCGACTTTGACTCGTAGTACTGTAGAACATTAGTTTCATTTAACCTCACTAGTGATATCAGCGACTTTGACTCGTAGTACTGTAGAACGTTAGTTTCATTTAACCTCACTAGTGATATCAGCGACTTTGACTCGTAGTACTGTAGAACATTAGTTTCATTTAACCTCACTAGCGATATCAGCGACTTTGACCCGTAGTACTGTAGAACATTAGATTCATTTAACCTCACTAGTGATATCAGTGACTTTGACTCGTAGTACTGTAGAACACTAGTTTCATTTTTTAACTTCACTAGTAATATCAGCGATTTTACTGGTAGTACTGTAGAACATTAGCTTCATTTAACCTCACTAGTGATATCAACGACTTTGACTCGTAGTACTGTAGAGCATTAGTTTCATTTAATCTCACTATTGATATCAGGGACTTTGACTCGTAGTTCTGTGGAACATTAATTTCATTTAACCTCAATAGTGATATCAGCGACTTTAACTCGTAGTACTCTAGAACATTAGTTTCATTTAACCTCACTAGTGATATCAGCGACTTTGACTCGTAGTACTGTAGAACATTAGTTTCATTTAACCTCACTAGTGATATCGGCGGCTTTGACTCGTAGTACTGTAGAACATTAGTTTCATTTAACCTCACTAGTGATATCAGCGACTTTGACTCGTAGTACTGTAGAGCATTAGTTTCATTTAACCTCACTAGTGATATCAGGGACTTTGACTCGTAGTTCTGTAGAACATTAATTTCATTTAACCTCAATAGTGATATCAGCGACTTTAACTCGTAGTACTCTAGAACATTAGTTTCGTTTAACCTCACTAGTGATATCAGCGACTTTGACTCGTGGCACTGTAGAATATTAGTTTCATTTAACTTCACTCTTGATATCAGCGACTTTGACTAGTAGTACTGTAAAACATTAGTTTCATTTAACCTCACTAGTGATATCAGCGACTTTGACCCGTAGTACTGTAGAACATTAGTTTCATTTAACCTCACTAGTGATATCAGCGACTTTGACTCGTAGTACTGTAGAACATTGGTTTCATTTTTTAACTTCACTAGTAATATCAGCGATTTTACTGGTAGTACGGTAGAACATTAGCTTAATTTAACCTCACTAGTGATATCAACGACTTTGACTCGTAGTATTGTAGAGCATTAGTTTCATTTAACCTCACTAGTGATATCAGGGACTTTGACTCGTAGTTCTGTGGAACATTAATTGTATTTAACCTCACTAGTGATATCAGCGACTTTAACTCGTAGTACTGTAGAACATTAGTTTCATTTAACCTCACTAGTGATATCAGCGACTTTGACTCGTGGCACTGTAGAATATTAGTTTCATTTTTTAACTTCACTCTTGATATCAGCGACTTTGACTCGTAGTACTGTAGAACATTAATTTAATTTTTTAACTTCGCTAGTGATATCAGCGACTTTGACTCGTAGTACTGTAGAACATTAGTTTCATTTAACCTCACTAGTTATATCAGCGACTTTGACTCGTAGTACTGTAGAACATTAGTTTCATTTAACCTCACTAGTGATATCAGCGACTTTGACTCGTAGTACTGTAGAACTTTAGTTTCATTTTTTAACTTCACTAGTAATATCAGCGATTATACTGGTAGTACTGTAGAACATTAGCTTCATTTAACCTCACTAGTGATATCAGCGACTTTGACTCGTAGTACTGTAGAGCATTAGTTTCATTTAACCTCACTAGTGATATCAGCGACTTTGACTCGTACTACTGTAGAGCACTAGTTTCATTTAACCTCACTATTGATATCAGCGTCTTTGACTCGTAGTACTGTAGAACATTAGTTTCATTTAACCTCACTAGTCATATCAGCGACTTTGACTCGTAGTACTGTAGAACATTAGTTTTATTTTTTAACTTCACTAGTAATATGAGCGATTTTACTGGTAGTACTGTGGAACATTAGCTTCATTTAACCTCACTTGTGATATAAACGACTTTGACTCTTAAACTGTAGAGCATTAGTTTCATTTAACCTCACTAGTGATATCAGCGACTTTGACTCGTAGTACTGTAGAACATTAGTTTCATTTAACCTCACTAGTGATATCAGCGACTTTGACTCGTGGCAATGTAGAATATTAGTTTCATTTTTTAACTTCACTAGTAATATCAGCGACTTTGACTCGTAGTACTGTAGAACTTTAATTTAGTTTTTTAACTTCGCTAGTGATATCAGCGACTTTGACTCGTAGTACTGTAGAACATTAATTTCATTTAACCTCACTAGTGATATCAGCGAATTTGACTCGTAGTACTGTAGAACATTAGTTTCATTTAACCTCACTAGTGATATCAGCGACTTTGACTCGTAGTACTGTAGAACATTAGTTTCATTTTTTAACTTCACTAGTAATATCAGCGATTTTACTGGTAGTACTGTAGAACATTAACTTCATTTAACCTCACTAGTGATATCAACGACTTTGACTCGTAGTACTGTAGAGCATTAGTTTCATTTAACGTCACTAGTGATATCAGCGACTTTGACTCGTAGTACTGTAGAACATTAGTTTCATTTAATCTCACTAGTGATATCAGCGACTTTGACTCTTAGTACTGTAGAACATTAGTTTCATTTAACCTCACTAGTGATATCAGCGACTTTGACTAGTAGTACTGTAGAACATTAGTTTCATTTAACCTCACTAGTGATATCAGCGACTTTGACTCGTAGTACTGTAGAACGTTAGTTTCATTTAACCTCACTAGTGATATCAGCGACTTTGACTCGTAGTACTGTAGAACATTAGTTTCATTTAACCTCACTAGTGATATCAGCGACTTTGACCCGTAGTACTGTAGAACATTAGATTCATTTAACCTCACTAGTGATATCAGTGACTTTGACTCGTAGTACTGTAGAACACTAGTTTCATTTTTTAACTTCACTAGTAATATCAGCGATTTTACTGGTAGTACTGTAGAACATTAGCTTCATTTAACCTCACTAGTGATATCAACGACTTTGACTCGTAGTACTGTAGAGCATTAGTTTCATTTAATCTCACTAGTGATATCAGGGACTTTGACTCGTAGTTCTGTGGAACATTAATTTCATTTAACCTCAATAGTGATATCAGCGACTTTAACTCGTAGTACTCTAGAACATTAGTTTCATTTAACCTCACTAGTGATATCAGCGACTTTGACTCGTAGTACTGTAGAACATTAGTTTCATTTAACCTCACTAGTGATATCGGCGGCTTTGACTCGTAGTACTGTAGAACATTAGTTTCATTTAACCTCACTAGTGATATCAGCGACTTTGACTCGTAGTACTGTAGAGCATTAGTTTCATTTAACCTCACTAGTGATATCAGGGACTTTGACTCGTAGTTCTGTGGAACATTAATTTCATTTAACCTCAATAGTGATATCAGCGACTTTAACTCGTAGTACTCTAGAACATTAGTTTCGTTTAACCTCACTAGTGATATCAGCGACTTTGACTCGTGGCACTGTAGAATATTAGTTTCATTTAACTTCACTCTTGATATCAGCGACTTTGACTCGTAGTACTGTAAAACATTAGTTTCATTTAACCTCACTAGTGATATCAGCGACTTTGACCCGTAGTACTGTAGAACATTAGTTTCATTTAACCTCACTAGTGATATCAGCGACTTTGACTCGTAGTACTGTAGAACATTGATTTCATTTTTTAACTTCACTAGTAATATCAGCGATTTTACTGGTAGTACGGTAGAACATTAGCTTAATTTAACCTCACTAGTGATATCAACGACTTTGACTCGTAGTATTGTAGAGCATTAGTTTCATTTAACCTCACTAGTGATATCAGGGACTTTGACTCGTAGTTCTGTGGAACATTAATTGTATTTAACCTCACTAGTGATATCAGCGACTTTAACTCGTAGTACTGTAGAACATTAGTTTCATTTAACCTCACTAGTGATATCAGCGACTTTGACTCGTGGCACTGTAGAATATTAGTTTCATTTTTTAACTTCACTCTTGATATCAGCGACTTTGACTCGTAGTACTGTAGAACATTAATTTAATTTTTTAACTTCGCTAGTGATATCAGCGACTTTGACTCGTAGTACTGTAGAACATTAGTTTCATTTAACCTCACTAGTTATATCAGCGACTTTGACTCGTAGTACTGTAGAACATTAGTTTCATTTAACCTCACTAGTGATATCAGCGACTTTGACTCGTAGTACTGTAGAACTTTAGTTTCATTTTTTAACTTCACTAGTAATATCAGCGATTATACTGGTAGTACTGTAGAACATTAGCTTCATTTAACCTCACTAGTGATATCAACGTCTTTGACTCGTAGTACTGTAGAGCATTAGTTTCATTTAACGTCACTAGTGATATAAGCGACTTTGACTCGTAGTACTGTAGAGCATTAGTTTCATTTAACCTCACTAGTGATATCAGCGACTTTGACTCGTACTACTGTAGAGCACTAGTTTCATTTACCCTCACTATTGATATCAGCGACTTTGACTCGTAGTACTGTAGAACATTAGTTTCATTTAACCTCACTAGTCATATCAGCGACTTTGACTCGTAGTACTGTAGAACGTTAGTTTCATTTAACCTCACTAGTGATATCAGCGACTTTGACTCGTAGTACTGTAGAACGTTAGTTTTATTTAACCTCACTAGTGAAACAGCGACCTTGACTCGTAGTACTGTAGAACATTAGTTTCATTTTTTAACTTCAGTAGTAATATCAGCGATTTTACTGGTAGTACTGTAGAACATTAGTTTCATTTAACCACACTAGTGATATCAGCGACTTTGACTCCTAGTACTGTAGAGCATTAGTTTCATTTAACCTCACTAGTGATATCAGCGACTTTGACTCGTAGTACTGTAGAACATTTGTTTCATTTTTTAACTTCGTTAGTGATATCACCGAATTTGACTCGTAGTACTGTAGAACATTAGTTTCATTTAACCTTACTAGTAATATCAGCGACTTTGACTAGTAGTACTGTAGAACATTAGTTTCATTTTTTAACTTCACTAGTGATATCAGCGACTTTGATTCGTAGTACTGTAGAACATTAGTTTCATTTAACCTCACTAGTGATATCAGCGACTTTGAGTCGTAGTACTGTTGAACATTAATTTCATTTTACCTCACTAGTAATATCAGCGACTTTGACTCGCAGTACTGTAGAACATCAGTGTTATTTTTTAACTTCGCTAGTGATATCAACGACTTTGACTCGTAGTACTGTAGAACATTTGTTTCATTTTTTAACTTCACTAGTGATATCAGCGACTTTGATTCGTAGTACTGTAGAACATTAGTTTCATTTAACCTCACTAGTGATATCAGCGACTTTGAGTCGTAGTACTGTTGAACATTAGTTTCATTTAACCTCACTAGTAATATCAGCGACTTTGACTCGCAGTACTGTAGAACATTAGTGTTATTTTTTAACTTCGCTAGTGATATCAACGACTTTGACTGGTAGTACTCTAGAACATTAGTTTCATTAACCTCACTAGTGATATCAGCGACTTTGACTCGTAGTACTGTAGAACATTAGTTTCATTTTTTAACTTCACTAGTGATATCACCGACTTTGACTCGTAGTACTGTAGAACATTAATTTCATTTTTTAACTTCACTAGTAATATCAGCGATTTTACTGGTAGTACTGTAGAACATTAGCTTCATTTAACCTCACTAGTGATATCAGCGAATTTGACTCGTAGTACTGTGGAACATTAATTTCATTTAACCTCACTAGTGATATCAGCAACTTTGACTGGTAGTACTGTAGAACGTTAGATTCATTTAACCTCACTAGTGATATCAGAGACTTTGACTCGTGGTACAGTAGAACATTAGTTTCTTTTAACCTCACTAGTGATATCAGCGACTTTGACTCGTAGTACTGTAGAACATTAGTTTTATTTTTTAACTTCACTAGTAATATGAGCGATTTTACTGGTAGTACTGTGGAACATTAGCTTCATTTAACCTCACTTGTGATATAAACGACTTTGACTCTTAAACTGTAGAGCATTAGTTTCATTTAACCTCACTAGAGATATCAGCGACTTTGACTCGTAGTACTATAGAACATTAGTTTCATTTAACCTCACTAGTGATATCAGCGACTTTGACTCGTGGCAATGTAGAATATTAGTTTCATTTTTTAACTTCACTAGTAATATCAGCGACTTTGACTCGTAGTACTGTAGAACATTAATTTAGTTTTTTTAACTTCGCTAGTGATATCAGCGACTTTGACTCGTAGTACTGTAGAACATTAATTTCATTTAACCTCACTAGTGATATCAGCGAATTTGACTCGTAGTACTGCAGAACATTTGTTTCATTTAACCTCACTAGTGATATCAGCGACTTTGACTCGTAGTACTGTAGAACATTAGTTTCATTTTTTAACTTCACTAGTAATATCAGCGATTTTACTGGTAGTACTGTAGAACATTAACTTCATTTAACCTCACTAGTGATATCAACGACTTTGTCTCGTAGTACTGTAGAGCATTAGTTTCATTTAACGTCACTAGTGATATCAGCGACTTTGACTCGTAGTACTGTAGAACATTAGTTTCATTTAATCTCACTAGTGATATCAGCGACTTTGACTCTTAGTACTGTAGAACATTAGTTTCATTTAACCTCACTAGTGATATCAGCGACTTTGACTCGTAGTACTGTAGAACATTAGTTTCATTTAACCTCACTAGTGATATCAGCGACTTTGACTCGTAGTACTGTAGAACGTTAGTTTCATTTAACCTCACTAGTGATATCAGCGACTTTGACTCGTAGTACTGTAGAACATTAGTTTCATTTAACCTCACTAGTGATATCAGCGACTTTGACCCGTAGTACTGTAGAACATTAGATTCATTTAACCTCACTAGTGATATCAGTGACTTTGACTCGTAGTACTGTAGAACACTAGTTTCATTTTTTAACTTCACTAGTAATATCAGCGATTTTACTGGTAGTACTGTAGAACATTAGCTTCATTTAACCTCACTAGTGATATCAACGACTTTGACTCGTAGTACTGTAGAGCATTAGTTTCATTTAATCTCACTAGTGATATCAGGGACTTTGACTCGTAGTTCTGTGGAACATTAATTTCATTTAACCTCAATAGTGATATCAGCGACTTTAACTCGTAGTACTCTAGAACATTAGTTTCATTTAACCTCACTAGTGATATCAGCGACTTTGACTCGTAGTACTGTAGAACATTAGTTTCATTTAACCTCACTAGTGATATCGGCGGCTTTGACTCGTAGTACTGTAGAACATTAGTTTCATTTAACCTCACTAGTGATATCAGCGACTTTGACTCGTAGTACTGTAGAGCATTAGTTTCATTTAACCTCACTAGTGATATCAGGGACTTTGACTCGTAGTTCTGTGGAACATTAATTGTATTTAACCTCACTAGTGATATCAGCGACTTTAACTCGTAGTACTGTAGAACATTAGTTTCATTTAACCTCACTAGTGATATCAGCGACTTTGACTCGTGGCACTGTAGAATATTAGTTTCATTTTTTAACTTCACTCTTGATATCAGCGACTTTGACTCGTAGTACTGTAGAACATTAATTTAATTTTTTAACTTCGCTAGTGATATCAGCGACTTTGACTCGTAGTACTGTAGAACATTAGTTTCATTTAACCTCACTAGTTATATCAGCGACTTTGACTCGTAGTACTGTAGAACATTAGTTTCATTTAACCTCACTAATGATATCAGCGACTTTGACTCGTAGTACTGTAGAACTTTAGTTTCATTTTTTAACTTCACTAGTAATATCAGCGATTATACTGGTAGTACTGTAGAACATTAGCTTCATTTAACCTCACTAGTGATATCAACGTCTTTGACTCGTAGTACTGTAGAGCATTAGTTTAATTTAACGTCACTAGTGATATCAGCGACTTTGACTCGTAGTACTGTAGAGCATTAGTTTCATTTAACCTCACTAGTGATATCAGCGACTTTGACTCGTACTTCTGTAGAGCACTAGTTTCATTTAACCTCACTATTGATATCAGCGACTTTGACTCTTAGTACTGTAGAACATTAGTTTCATTTAACCTCACTAGTCATATCAGCGACTTTGACTCGTAGTACTGTAGAACGTTAGTTTCATTTAACCTCACTAGTGATATCAGCGACTTTGACTCGTAGTATTGTAGAACGTTAGTTTTATTTAACCTCACTAGTGAAACAGCGACCTTCACTCGTAGTACTGTAGAACATTAGTTTCATTTTTTAACTTCAGTAGTAATATCAGCGATTTTACTGGTAGTACTGTAGAACATTAGTTTCATTTAACCACACTAGTGATATCAGCGACTTTGACACCTAGTACTGTAGAGCATTAGTTTCATTTAACCTCACTAGTGATATCAGCGACTTTGACTCGTAGTACTGTAGAACATTTGTTTTATTTTTTAACTTCGTTAGTGATATCACCGAATTTGACTCGTAGTACTGTAGAACATTAGTTTCATTTAACCTTACTAGTAATATCAGCGACTTTGACTAGTAGTACTGTAGAACATTAGTTTCATTTTTTAACTTCACTAGTGATATCAGCGACTTTGATTCGTAGTACTGTAGAACATTAGATTCATTTAACCTCACTAGTGATATCAGCGACTTTGAGTCGTAGTACTGTTGAGCATTAATTTCATTTTACCTCACTAGTAATATCAGCGACTTTGACTCGCAGCACTGTAGAACATCAGTGTTATTTTTTAACTTCGCTAGTGAAATCAACGACTTTGACTCGTAGTACTGTAGAACATTTGTTTCATTTTTTAACTTCACTAGTGATATCAGCGACTTTGATTCGTAGTACTGTAGAACATTAGTTTCATTTAACCTCATTAGTGATATCAGCGACTTTGAGTCGTAGTACTGTTGAACATTAGTTTCATTTAACCTCACTAGTAATATCAGCGACTTTGACTCGCAGTACTGTAGAACATTAGTGTTATTTTTTAACTTCGCTAGTGATATCAACGACTTTGACTGGTAGTACTCTAGAACATTAGTTTTATTAACCTCACTAGTGATATCAGCGACTTTGACTCTTAGTACTGTAGAACATTAGTTTCATTTAACCTCACTAGTCATATCAGCGACTTTGACTCGTAGTACTGTAGAACGTTAGTTTCATTTAACCTCACTAGTGATATCAGCGACTTTGACTCGTAGTATTGTAGAACGTTAGTTTTATTTAACCTCACTAGTGAAACAGCGACCTTGACTCGTAGTACTGTAGAACATTAGTTTCATTTTTTAACTTCAGTAGTAATATCAGCGATTTTACTGGTAGTACTGTAGAACATTAGTTTCATTTAACCACACTAGTGATATCAGCGACTTTGACACCTAGTACTGTAGAGCATTAGTTTCATTTAACCACACTAGTGATATCAGCGACTTTGACTCGTAGTATTGTAGAACATTTGTTTTATTTTTTAACTTCGTTAGTGATATCACCGAATTTGACTCGTAGTACTGTAGAACATTAGTTTCATTTAACCTTACTAGTAATATCAGCGACTTTGACTAGTAGTACTGTAGAACATTAGTTTCATTTTTTAACTTCACTAGTGATATCACCGACTTTGACTCGTAGTACTGTAGAACATTAATTTCATTTTTTAACTTCACTAGTAATATCAGCGATTTTACTGGTAGTACTGTAGAACATTAGCTTCATTTAACCTCACTAGTGATATCAGCGAATTTGACTCGTAGTACTGTGGAACATTAATTTCATTTAACCTCACTAGTGATATCAGCAACTTTGACTGGTAGTACTGTAGAACGTTAGTTTCATTTAACCTCACTAGTGATATCAGAGACTTTGACTCGTAGTACTGTAGAACATTAGTTTCTTTTAACCTCACTAGTGATATCAGCGACTTTGACTCGTAGTACTGTAGAACATTAGTTTTATTTTTTAACTTCACTAGTAATATGAGCGATTTTACTGGTAGTACTGTGGAACATTAGCTTCATTTAACCTCACTTGTGATATAAACGACTTTGACTCTTAAACTGTAGAGCATTAGTTTCATTTAACCTCACTAGTGATATCAGTGACTTTGACTCGTAGTACTGTGGAACATTAATTTCATTTAACCTCACTAGTGATATCAGCGACTTTGATTCGTAGTACTGTAGAACATTAGTTTCATTTAACCTCACTAGTGATATCAGTGACTTTGACTCGTGGCAATGTAGAATAGTAGTTTCATTTTTTAACTTCACTAGTGATATCAGCGACTTTGACTCGTAGTACTGTAGAACATTAATTTAGTTTTTTAACTTCGCTAGTGATATCAGCGACTTTGACTCGTAGTACTGTAGAACATTAATTTCATTTAACCTCACTAGTGATATCAGCGAATTTGACTCGTAGTACTGTAGAACATTAGTTTCATTTAACCTCACTAGTGATATCAGCGACTTTGACTCGTAGTACTGTAGAACATTAGTTTCATTTTTTAACTTCACTAGTAATATCAGCGATTTTACTGGTAGTACTGTAGAACATTAACTTCATTTAACCTCACTAGTGATATCAACGACTTTGACTCGTAGTACTGTAGAGCATTAGTTTCATTTAACGTCACTAGTGATATCA
Source organism: Hymenopus coronatus (assembly GCA_030762935.1). NCBI lineage: Eukaryota > Metazoa > Arthropoda > Insecta > Mantodea > Hymenopodidae > Hymenopus > Hymenopus coronatus. Next base: position 994,835 of record CM060886.1, on the reverse strand, counting down.
GCGACTTTGACTCTTAGTACTGTAGAACATTAGTTTCATTTAACCTCACTAGTGATATCAGCGACTTTGACTCGTAGTACTGTAGAACATTAGTTTCATTTAACCTCACTAGTGATATCAGCGACTTAGACTCGTAGTACTGTAGAACGTTAGTTTCATTTAACCTCACTAGTGATATCAGCGACTTTGACTCGTAGTACTGTAGAACATTAGTTTCATTTAACCTCACTAGTGATATCAGCGACTTTGACCCGTAGTACTGTAGAACATTGGATTCATTTAACCTCACTAGTGATATCAGTGACTTTGCCTCGTAGTACTGTAGAACACTAGTTTCATTTTTTAACTTCACTAGTAATATCAGCGATTTTACTGGTAGTACTGTAGAACATTAGCTTCATTTAACCTCACTAGTGATATCAACGACTTTGACTCGTAGTACTGTAGAGCATTAGTTTCATTTTATCTCACTAGTGATATCAGGGACTTTGACTCGTAGTTCTGTGGAACATTAATTTCATTTAACCTCAATAGTGATATCAGCGACTTTAACTCGTAGTACTCTAGAACATTAGTTTCATTTAACCTCACTAGTGATATCAGCGACTTTGACTCGTAGTACTGTAGAACATTAGTTTCATTTAACCTCACTAGTGATATCGGCGGCTTTGACTCGTAGTACTGTAGAACATTAGTTTCATTTAACCTCACTAGTGATATCAGCGACTTTGACTCGTAGTACTGTGGAACATTAGTTTCATTTAACCTCACTAGTGATATCAGCATGTTTGACTTTTAGTACTGTAGAGCATTAGTTTCATTTTTTAAATTCACTAGTGATATCGGCAGCTTTGACTGGTAGTACTGTAGAACATTAGTTTCATTTAACCTCACTAGTGATATCGGCGGCTTTGTCTGCTACTACTTTAGAACATTAGTTTCAGTTTTTAACTTCACTAGTGATATCAGTGATTTTACTGGTAGTACTGTAGAACATTAGTTTAATTTAACCTCACTAGTGATATCAGCGACTATGAGTCGTAGTACTGTATAACATTAGTTTCATTTAACCTCACTAGTAATATCAGCGACTTTGACTCGCAGTACTGTAGAACATTAGTGTTATTTTTTAACTTCGCTAGTGATATCAACGACTTTGACTGGTAGTACTCTAGAACATTAGTTTCATTTAACCTCACTAGTGATATCAGCGACTTTGACTCGTAGTACTGTAGAACATTAGTTTCATTTTTTAACTTCACTAGTGATATCACCGACTTTGACTCGTAGTACTGTAGAACATTAATTTCATTTTTTAACTTCACTAGTAATATCAGCGATTTTACTGGTAGTACTGTAGAACATTAGCTTCATTTAACCTCACTAGTGATATCAGCCAATTTGACTCGTAGTACTGTGGAACATTAATTTCATTTAACCTCACTAGTGATATCAGCAACTTTGACTGGTAGTACTGTAGAACGTTAGTTTCATTTAACCTCACTAGTGATATCAGAGACTTTGACTCGTAGTACTGTAGAACATTAGTTTCTTTTAACCTCACTAGTGGTATCAGCGACTTTGACTCGTAGTACTGTAGAACATTAGTTTCATTTTTTAACTTCACTAGTAATATGAGCAATTTTACTGGTAGTACTGTAGAACATTAGCTTCATTTAACCTCACTTGTGATATAAACGACTTTGACTCGTAAACTGTAGAGCATTAGTTTCATTTAACCTCACTAGTGATATCAGCGATTTTGACTCGTAGTACTGTGGAACATTAATTTCATTTAACCTCACTAGTGATATCAGCGACTTTGACTCGTAGTACTGTAGAACATTAGTTTCATTTAACCTCACTAGTGATATCAGCGACTTTGACTCGTGGCAATGTAGAATATTAGTTTCATTTTTTAACTTCACTAGTGATATCAGCGACTTTGACTCGTAGTACTGTAGAACATTAATTTAGTTTTTTAACTTCGCTAGTGATATCAGCGACTTTGACTCGTAGTACTGTAGAACATTAATTTCATTTAACCTCACTAGTGATATCAGCGAATTTGACTCGTAGTACTGTAGAACATTAGTTTCATTTAACCTCACTAGTGATATCAGCGACTTTGACTCGTAGTACTGTAGAACATTAGTTTCATTTTTTAACTTCACTAGTAATATCAGCGATTTTACTGGTAGTACTGTAGATGATTAACTTCATTTAACCTCACTAGTGATATCAACGACTTTGACTCGTAGTACTGTAGAGCATTAGTTTCATTTAACGTCACTAGTGATATCAGCGACTTTGACTCGTAGTACTGTAGAACATTAGTTTCATTTAATCTCACTAGTGATATCAGCGACTTTGACTCGTAGTACTGTAGAGCATTAGTTTCATTTAACCTCACTAGTGATATCAGCGACTTTGACTCGTAGTACTGTAGAACATTAGTTTCATTTAACCTCACTAGTGATATCAGCGACTTTGACTCGTAGTACTGTAGAACGTTAGTTTCATTTAACCTCACTAGTGATATCAGCGACTTTGACTCGTAGTAATGTAGAGCGTTAGTTTTATTTAACCTCACTAGTGATATCAGCGACTTTGACTCGTAGTACTGTAGAACATTAGTTTCATTTTTTAACTTCACTAGTAATATCAGCGATTTTACTGGTAATACTGTAGAACATTAGTTTCATTTAACCGCACTAGTGATATCAGCGAGTTTGACTCGTAGTACTGTAGAGCATTAGTTTCATTTAACCTCACTAGTGATATCAGCGACTTTGACTCGTAGTACTGTAGAGTATTAGTTTCATTTAACCTCACTAGTGATATCGGCGGCTTTGACTCGTAGTACTGTAGAACATTAGTTTCATTTAACCTCACTAGTGATATCAGCGACTTTGACTCGTAGTACTGTAGAACATTAGTTTCATTTAACCTCACTAGTGATATCAGCATGTTTGACTTTTAATGTTGTAGAGCATTAGTTTTATTTTTTAAATTCACTAGTGATATCGGCAGCTTTGACTGGTAGTACTGTAGAACATTAGTTTCATTTAACCTCACTAGTGATATCGGCGGCTTTGTCTGCTACTACTGTAGAACATTAGTTTCAGTTTTTAACTTCACTAGTGATATCAGTGATTTTACTGGTAGTACTGTAGAACATTAGTTTCATTTAACCTCACTAGTGATATCAGCGACTTTGACTCGTAGTACTGTAGAACATTAGTTTCATTTAACCTCACTAGTGATATCGGCGGCTTTGTCTGGTACTACTGTAGAACATTAGTTTCATTTAACTTCACTGGTGGTATAAACGGTTTTGACTCTAGTACCGTAGAACATTAGTTTCATTTGTTAACTTCACAAGTGACATTGGTGGTTTATACTTGTATATTGTAGAATATTAGATGAATCTATTTAGTAACACTAAATACTCTTACATTCAGACTCTGTGGAGGATAGGGAATAATTTTGGTTAAAGGAAAATTCCCCGCCCCAGCCGGGAATCAAATCCGGGTGAGAAGTCTGCTGGCCTACCGCTAGACCACGGCGTCATTTTGTTTAATTGCATACTGTTTTTTTTATGATCTTGTTAAATATGTGTGCTATTATTGCATCTGTATTACTGAATTTCTTTTTCAACATATATTCAAACAAATCGGTTCATTAGAGTTTACTTATGATACAGTCCACGGATGGGAAAAACGTTAGTTTGGGGCAACGCCCCTGGACAGTTTTTGAAAATGTAGATTCAATTAATTGTGTTATTTACAACGTTACATTCTGTCCATTTTATATATTTTTTCAATTTAGTGCTCTAAATTTTGGGCTTATCATTCACTTTTGTGTCGTTTTGTCCTTGCAGGAAACGTATTCGTGATAGCAGCCATCTTGCTGGAACGCAATCTGCAGAACGTTGCCAACTACCTGATAGTGTCCCTAGCAGTAGCGGATCTCATGGTGGCCTGTTTGGTGATGCCCCTCGGAGCCGTCTATGAAGTGAGTGTAACATGTCTTTATAACTCCATAATATTGCAATTTAGTTTCTTCCCTGCATTCAAGGGAAAACATAACATTTCCGTATAAAATATGATTTGTATTAATAAATGAATTACTTTAGTTAAATTTGTTGCATAACTACTCCAAAAACTAAATAAATAAGTTATAGAAAAAATACTTTAATTAAAAGAAGAAAACTAGATTCAGAATTAGGGGTGGCTAAAGAACAAGTTAGAAACGCATTAATTTTGCACATTGTATGGAACTTTAAATACTCTTATATTCTAACGGTATGAAAATATATTGCATATAGGTTTATTTTCTTAATGTAATTTGTGTAATATAGTTGACTCCAAAACTGTAATCTGTTTCGGTATTCTTGATGAGTTTAAAAATTATCGGGAGTTAAGAGTTGTGCATTATTCTGTATGTGATCATGGAGCTGAACGGCCGATATCAAGTTCAGGAAACATTAACATGTCACGCCCATTCACAATGAGACTCAACATGTTCAGGAAAGCATTTGCAAAGTTTTTCAAGCGATGTTCAAACACACACTGTTCAAGCATCCCCAAATCTGGGGAACTTGGTGGCCAGGTGATGTCACCTGTAATAGACATGTTTCGATTTCTGCAAAGGCTCCTTGAGAAAATCATGTGATTTAACATCTTTCACAAAATGTTGTTCTAGAGAGAAAGTCACGTGACATTTGTTGGAGCATTACTAAAACTTTTAGCAGTCCTCTCCGACAAGCATTTTACCAGAAAGTTCCACAGCATCTCTTCTGACGGTTTGGTGTTTCTGCTTCTTCATCTTCTTCCGAGCCGAACCAGTTTGGGAGGAATCATGACCCCCTAAATTAAATTGACAACTAAAATGACATTGGCTTTATCAATAAAATGTTTCAGTGCAAAGTCACGCTTCAGATCTATATTTATTGTAAGAGAATGCGCAAGCAATTTTTATGTTATTCACGTGCTTCTCTGCCGGATCCTCTGCTAGTTGCAGCCCTGACCTTAGGCTTTGCAAATTGGTTAAAGACATTTGAACGGCGATGATATTAGCTGCCTACATGCATGCAAATATTTCATATGTTGCTCAGTTTTCACTGACACCAAGCTGGTTGTCTATATGAAATGCTGGCTTATTCTGGTCTTTTATATCTATGCAACCCGCTGATTATCCCAATATGAAAACATAACCTGCACTCTTCAGTAGCCAAGGTTCCTCATCTTCAGGTCATACGTGTTAATGTACATGTGTCTAAGTCTTAAAACCGTGGTTTTGATTTGAAAGAGGGTTATCTAGAATGTTTATGTAGAAGTTTTATCCAGTAGAATAGTGTTACAAAATTATTGTACCATACACTTGCGTTAAAATAAAAATCTGCAGTATTCGGACTTGAATAAAGTTTCAACTAAATAAAAAAACTACCATTATTAGACCTTGAACTATCAGGCACTAAAAACCAACCTATAAGCACCTAGAAAAGGATTTGAAAATATTAAAATAGGTATTTAAAATACCATTTTACACTTTTAAATATTATTAAGACTTCAAATAAGAAAAAATGTTCATACATGTAATAGGTCTATTCTTTATTTAAAACTATAAAAATAAAGAATTTTCTGCAGTAGAAATAAACATCAACAAACACTTGGCCTTTAATAACACTAACATAACCTAATAAAACATATTAATATCTTATTTATGATATTGATTACAAAGAATTGCCGGATAAGGAAGTAACAAAAGTAGTAACAAAACAATGAATACAAAAACTAACAATTTTCTTTTGTAATGTAATATAAAGCAATGTTGTGTGTTTTGTGTTTGTGTTTCAGCTCCACTTTGTTGCAACTGCAAACAAGAACAGTTTCTAGAGGGATGTTAGTTAGTACTCCAAGATTGCGCTTTTATGCTATGTTCAGGCCATTAACCCATCTCTTCTCGTGACTTTAAGTGAAATATCCGCGTCTTTTGTATAGTTTAACACACATGTTCAGTAGCGTTACCACACTATTTTCTATTTAATGACTGTTTAACTAAAAGCCAAATCCTTCTTCTGGAGTAGGTAAGGTATATTTTTATGGCTGCAGGCGTTCGTATTCTATTTTTCGGGCATATTTTATAGCATTTATTATTTGTGAGCTGAAGTTAGATATCTTATCTCCATAAGAAAGAACAGTGCTTTTAGCGCCCCTGCTTACTACACGTGCTGGATGCAAATTAGTAATTGAAATGATTGCTAAACAAAATTAAAAAAAAACTGGTATACGTTTTGAAGTACCTCTAACTTATGAAGTAGAGAAAATGTCAAAAAACAAACAAATCATTGATGGTATTGGCGGAATTTGAAACGCAGATCTCCCAATCACGACATGTGACAGTCATTTACAGTGGCCCTCTCCTTCTTTCAAGTTTTGAGGCACATTCTGGATTTCTTTTTCCTGTGGTCATAATGTAGCATTTGTCTAGTTATGTTGTTTTCAGGTCGTATGCCTAGATATTCTTTCCAGTTTGTTCTTAATTTTACACACATACACATCATTCGTTGTAAAATTATCTAACTCCGTTCTTATTTCTTAATTTTCTTCAGTTTTAGCTTTTAGTTTTGTTATTGCTCTGCGAAATGTCATTACTAGTCTTGCAGTCGCTTTTTATTACAGCCCAGCTTTCAAATGCGTAGAGAAAAATATGAATCTCCATAGTTTTGTAAAATTTGAAAAGGGTATCCTTCCTTGTTTTGTTCTACATATCTTGAAAAATACTTACAAATGCCATCTAGGGATAGGAACCGAATTAGATTGGAATCAGAGAAATGCAAGTATTCGATCATCTTGACTCAGACACATCATCTGTAATAATTTAACGCCGCTTCCAATTATTGCTTATTTCCTCTTCTGCAACAAAGATAAAATATCAAAACTCTCTCCCAGGTTGGATTGAACATTTTCTCCGTATATTTGTGAGTATGAAACGCGGGTCAGCTCACATAATAAATTAGTAGGGTAAACTAACGGCTTTTGGGACTGAAACACAGGCGGTTTCTAGAACACACGGCTTCTAGAACATCTATAAGAGGCCTGTTCTGAAACACTCTTAGGAAATGCCTTATGAAGAACAAGCGAAATAGAAGGAGAGTTAGGAAAGAATAGGGGGCAAGACCTTGAGCATTGACAATAGTCGGTACACATTTAACACTCTGAAGTTACTTGTCATCACAGCTGCCAATCATACAGCCCTCCTTGCTGTGTGGCGGGTAACACAACAGCTACGTTGGAGCTAAGAAATACCTATCTCAGCAGAAAACACTTGAGATAACAAGCCTGTCCCATAACGAATAATATTTCCAACACATGACCTACATTTGTGCTAATTATAATTAAGAAAGCTTGAATTGCAATATTGCGAAATACTAGATAGAAATGACCTTCTGTTTCCTAATTTTTGGTCAAGTACAATAGCTATGTACTGTGAGACAATCGATATTTGCGATACAACTAATACATATTTCTAATTGGCAAATAATTACGGATAAATACTATTTTAAACTCCCATTTACAGTCTCAGCATATGAAAACAGCAATAACGCCTACATTAAATCAGCCTCTATAGAAAACCGAACCATATCATTCCTTTTCAAAAAATACATAATCATTAACAGGAATTCATTTCAAGAAATAATTATTATAACTAGTCATAAAATATCTGGACTTCAACAAAAACCGTCAGACGCAAAACACATGGCTTTAATATCGGAACACAACAATGAAACGTGTGAACATTCCTAATTAACGCAAATAATTATAAAGAGACAAGTACCGATGATTTGAACATCTCTTGCGGGTAACAAGAATGGGAAATGTGAATAGATAAAAACGAAAGAAAACAGAGAAGATAAAAAACGCTAAATATTTAACTATTGGCCAATCTATACGCCAAGACAAAGTAAAAGTACCTTTACATCATAGCAGCAGCAAGCAGCTACCACAATAGAATACCAATAATTGCAATACGCTTAAATGACCATACACTCAAATATTACATTGTTTTCAGTGGAAGGGAACAGACAAGCTGATTCCTGCCTACAGTACCATGCATCTCTAACATTTACAATAAAATACTGAGCAGAGACTTTAACGAGAAATAACAATGAATATTTAGAATCAAAACATTAACCACATTACAAAGATAATTATATAAATCGGTGAACACGAGAAAACAAGTCATATAGGATAAGTCTTAAACAATAGGACGCTTTTAGATGACACTGGAAATAATACCTTTTGAAAGTGCACTTAGAGGAATGCCCACCCCCCAGGCACAAGCGCTGAGGACGGAAAGCGAACTCGCTAAATATATACCAAGCTGGAAAAACATATGTATATTGACTAATGGTCAGTGACTTGGAAGCAACTTATGCAATTATGTTAGATGAAGGCCGGACATCATAAATAAATTATCCTGCTTCCACTTTCAATAATGCATCAGATTGTTAAGCTATTCAATAAATACTGATAGAATTGCTTTAACGTGAAATAACAAGGAGCGCTTATCAATCCCGTGTAACAGACAAAGAAAACCGACTTCATAACTAAACTAAAGGCAAAAATTACTTCAATATATGTATCTGAAGGCACGAGGGATCGAAAAAAACAAACTTTAATAATAGTTATTTCAGGAACCGTTAATCCTTACGAGACGGGACAAAACCTTCAACACAGGTAATAATACGCTAGAGAATAAATTTGGTTGCAGGTTCTTGATTCGAATCTATAACTGTGGAGGACATTTTAAGATTTTGGCGCAACCATCAATTATTATTAGGCGGTCACTAACATGGAAGACTGTATATTGATGTAATTAGTATTAGCATTTAAGATTCTAAGTACTTCATAGTCTAAAGGACCCGCTTCTATCCCCGACTCGATGGATCTTAATTCCAAGGAGTTATCCTTAGTTTATTATACCAGATCTCATAAAAACCAAAACTGTAATGTTTGCAGCTCGGCATGGTGTTATCCTTAGATTATCATACCAGCTCTCATAAAAACCAAAAATGTAATGTTTGCAGCTCGGCATGGAGTTATCCTTAGGTTATCATACCAGCTCTCATAAAAACCAAAACTGTAATGCTTGCAGCTCGGCATGGAGTTATCCTTAGGTTATCATACCAGCTCTCATAAAAACCAAAACTGTAATGCTTGCAGCTCGGCATGGAGTTTTCCTCAGGTTATCATACCAGCTCTCATAAAAACCAAAACTGTAATGCTTGCAGCTCGGCATGGAGTTATCCTTAGGTTATCATACCAGCTCTCATAAAAACCAAAACTGTAATGCTTGCAACTCGGCATGCAGCTTTCCTTAGGTTATTATACCAGCTCTCATAAAAACCAAAACTGTAATGCTTGCAGCTCGGCATGCAGTTATCCTTAGGTTATTATACCAGCTCTCATAAAAACCAAAACTGTAATGCTTGCAGCTCGGCATGCAGCTTTCCTTAGGTTATTATACCAGCTCTCATAAAAACCAAAACTGTAATGCTTGCAGCTCGGCATGGAGTTATCCTTAGGTTACTATAGCAGCTTTCATACAAACCAAAACTGTAATGCTTGCAGCTCGGCATGCAGCTTTCCTTAGGTTATTATACCAGCTCTCATAAAAACCAAAACTGTAATTCTTGCAGCTAGGCATGGAGTTATCCTTAGGTTACTATAGCAGCTTTCATACAAACCAAAACTGTAATGTTTGCAGCTCGGCATGGAATTACCCTTAGGTTATTATAGCAGCTTTCATACAAACCAAAACTGTAATGCTTGCAGCTCAGCATGGAGTTATCCTTAGGTTATTATACCAGCTCTCATAAAAACCAAAATTGTAATGCTTGCAGCTCGGCATGGAGTTATCCTTAGGTTATTATACCAGCGCTCATAAAAACCAAAACTGTAATGCTTGCAGCTCGGCATGGAGTTATCCTTAGGTTATTATACCAGCTTTCATACAAACCAAAACTGTAATGCTTACAGCTCGGCATGGAGTTATCCTTAGGTTATTATACCAGCTTTCGTACAAACCAGAACTGTAATGTTTGCAGCTCGGCATGGAGTTTTCCTCAGGTTATTATACCAGCTTTGGTACAAATCAAAACTGTAATGTTTGCAGCTCGGCATGGAGTTATCCTTAGGTTATTATACCAGCTTTCGTACAAACCAAAACTGTAATGTTTGCAGCTCGGCATGGAGTTATCCTTAGGTTATTATACCAGCTTTGGTACAAATCAAAACTGTAATGCTTGCAGCTCGACATGGAGTTATCCTTAGGTTATTATACCAGCCTTCATACAAACCAAAACTGTAATGCTTGCAGCTCGGCATGGAGTTATCCTTAGGTTATTATACCAGCTTTCATACAAACCAAAACTGTAACGCTTGCAGCTCGGCATGGAATTTTTCCTCAGGTTATTATACCATCTTTCCTACAAACCAAAGCTGTAATGTTTGCTCTTGTTTTGCAGTCGTGTTTTTCCCTGAAATGTGACAAAGCAATAATAATCATCTGCATTAGATATACTTTGTGCTATAAAGCGAGCATATAAGAATATAATAGCAGTCACTCCTGAATGTTAAGGGCTCCTTAGAGATGGTTATATGCACTGTGCAATTATATATCTTGGAGTGTTACTGCATTATTGATCGAGCCTGATTGGAAAAACATTCATATTATGTGTTTCTTATGCAAGTCTTGGATTCGTATTGTATCGCGGGTGTGCTGATATCTAATGTTGAAGTTGCTAGAAGAAGTTGCATTATTTGTCAAAATTATGTAATCACGATATAAATATATATTTTGATTGCGTGATTTGTATAGCCCCTTTAACTTCGGTGGTCATATAGGGCAGGGGGTTTGACTTATTTACCCACTCGTATTACTGTAGATTTAGAACCTTAAGTTAATAATTCTATATTACAGTACTCATGCCTTATTATGCTCCCATTCATACTTTTTAGACTCTGTGGGGGATAGGGAATAATTCTGGATAAAGAAATATTTCCCCCACCCACAGTCTGGGAATCGAACCCTGGACCTCTGGGTGAGATGTCAGCTCACCAGCCACCCGACCACTGAGGCAGTCTGTTGATATAGCTCAGTGAATTGAGTCTTAAACATTGTTTCATGTGTTCATTGTTGATGTGATTAGATAGGATGATTGAAGATGTGTCATTTAAAAATGCGTTGTTGGTTTACCTATATCTAACAGAATTGAATTTCCATTTCTTCCTCTTTATGTACTTATAAAGATGACGACGTGCAATAATTCTATAGTCAAACCATTATCCCGTGATAGGCATTATTTTCGATGTGATATATGTGATAGAAATGTTCATTAGCAGAAGTATAAAATTGTATTGAATAATCCTGATAGTCAAAATTAACATAAAAATATCTATCAAGCTTTATTTCATCTGTTTAATTTATGCTATTCAAATTTGGTCTTATTCCTTATAAATAGCAAAATTAGCAAAAATCCCTGGATTAGATGGATCTTTTTTAACGTATTGCCATGCGATAGTCATTGTAGCTCAATTTTCTTTGCATTGTCCCGAGTAAAGCAATAAGAGTGAAACGAAACGTCACTTCCAGTTTGAGAAAGTGGAAGTAGTTTCAGTTGAAGTAAAAACAGAAGTTTTTTATCTATGCTCTCCTCAGATATGCTTGGTTGAAGGGTCTTCAAAACATGAATTTTCATCGACAAATAGATTTTTGGGTGGTTTCGAATACTTCCTCCACTTAGTAAATGGAAGCAGTACGGAAAATACAATTCTGTCGTGTTACATTCCAAATGTCCTTCTTCACCGAATGGTATTTACCGGCACATCGTTTTTTTTTTTTTTGACTTATTGAGTTTACCGGCACATGAATATACAAATCCACTTACCTTTTTTTTCTGAATATACAATTTCTGGATCCAGGGGGACCTGAAAAAACAAATATTTCCGGTGAAATCGCATTATCGAAATATTGAGTGGAATACAATGTATGTATGTATGTATCTATGTATGTATGTATGTATGTATGTATGTATGTATGTATGTATGTATGTATGTATGTATGTATGTATGTATGTATGTATGTATGTACGTGTGTGTATGTATGTATTATGTAAGTATGTGTGTTTGTATGTGTGTATGTTTGTATGTATGTATGTAAGTATCTGTGTATGTTTGTATGGGTGTATAGATGCATGAATGTGTGTATGTATAAAAGTATGTACTTATGCTTGTATGCATCTGTAAATGTGTGTATGTATGTATGTTTATCTGTATGTATGTACATATGAATGTGGGTATGCGTGTAAGTATGTATGTGTGTATGTGTGTAAGAATGTATGTATGTGTGTAAGAATGTATGTATGTATTTATGTGTATATGTGTATATGTGTGTATGTATATATGTATGTATGTATATGTATATGTATGTGTGTATGTATGTGTGTATGTATATATGGTGTACACATGTGTGTATGTATGTATGTGTGTATGTATGTGAGCATGTGTGTATACAGGTATATATGTGTGTATGTGTGTATGTATCTGTGTATAGGTGTATGCATATATGTGGGTATGTATGTGTGTATGTGTGTATGTATGCGTGTACGTATATCTGTATGTATGTACATATGCATGTGTGTATGCGTGTAAGTATGTATGTGGATATGTATGTATGTCTGTGTGTATTTGTGTAAGAATGTATGTATGTGTGTATGTGTATATGTTTGTGTGTATGTATGTGTGTATGTGTATATGTTTGTGTGTATGTATGTATGTATGTATGTATGTGAGCATGTGTGTATACAGGTATATATGTGTGTATGTGTGTATGTATGTGTGTATAGGTGTATGCATATATGTGGGTATGTATGTGTGTATGTATGTGTGTATGTATGTGTGTACGTATATCTGTATGTATGTACATATGCATGTGTGTATGCGTGTAAGTATGTATGTGGATATGTATGTATGTCTGTATGTATGTGTGTACGTATATCTGTATGTATGTACATATGCATGTGTGTATGCGTGTAAGTATGTATGTGGATATGTATGTATGTCTGTGTGTAGGTGTGTAAGAATGTATGTATGTGTGTATTTATGTGTATATGTGTGTATGTATGTATGTATGAATGTGTGTATGTGTGTATGTATGTGTGTGTGTATGTGATGTGTGTATGTATGTGTGTATGTATGTGTGTATGTATGTATGTGTATATGTATGTGTGTATGTATGTGTGTATGTGTGTTTGTATGTGTGTATGTATGTGTGTATGTGTATATGTTTGTGTGTATGTATGTGTGTATATGTATATGTTTGAATATATGTATGTGTGTATGTGTATATGTATCTGTATATATGTATGTGTTTGTATGTGTGTATGTATGTGTGTATGTATGTAATAGTATGTGTATATGTTTGTGTGTATATATGTGTGTATGTATGCATATATAAAAGTATGTGTTTATGTGTGTATGTATGTGTGTACGTATATCTGTATGTAAGTATGAATGTACATATGCATGTGTGTAAGCGTGTAAGTATATATGTGGGTATGTGTATGTGTAAATATGTGTTTATGTATGTGTGTATGTATGCGTGTATGTATGTATGTATGTATGTATGTATGTATGTATGTATGTATGTATGTATGTATGTATGTATGTATGTATGTATGTATGTATGTATGTATGTATGTATGTATGTATGTATGTATGTATGTATGTATGTATGTATGTATGTATGTATGTGTGTATACGTGTAAGTATGCATGTAGGTATGTAAGTAAGTATGTGTGTATGTACGTATGTATGTATGTGTGTATGTATGTATCTATGTATGCATGTGTCTATGTATGTATGCATGTATGTATATATGTATGTATGCGGTATGTATGTATGCATGTATGTATATATGTATGCATGTATGTATATATGTATGCATGTGGTATGTGTGTATGCTTTCTTCACTTTTTGTGGTAATTTCTTTTGCTTCTTTCATTCTATACCCGCCTAAAAGCTAAGAAGTTTATAAAGTAAAATTAACTTGGGGATATCTTATATATTACAGTGGTTATAGCTAGAGAAAAGTTGACCTTTTTTCGGTGTATATCTTAAAATTCTAAATAATCGAAGAAATTAGTTTTATAAGTACGAAAACAGTGTTAAAATCGCTTGTGCCCAATTGGAGTCTCATTTTAATGAATATATAATGGAAAATAAGCTATTAGTCGTTTAAGTTCTTATTTTCGCACTTTAATTGTGATATATATGCGTTATAAAAGCAGTATTTTCAATGTGGGTAATTCGCTTTGAAGTGTATGCCTGTAAGTTTCCCTGTAATTTATTTAGCTCCTCATTCATTTAACTATTCTTTGCAATGGAAGACATCATTTAGCCATTATTCGTGTATAAATTATTAAATATTTGCGTTCTAAAAAGAATATAATTTGAAGTATCTACCACTATTTGATTGTCGTGCAGTTCTACGTTTTACGGCGATAGTCAGCAAGCATTGCCTCTTTCATGTGTTTGCACATGTTTTTCCGATAACATCTCTCTTGGCGGAAAACGCCTGCGAATCCTTGTCAGCTCTTAGAGTTATTTTCGTAAACCTGATTCATTGATTTCGCTTAAATGGCAGTGCTCTGCACACACCATGCTGCTTAACCGTTAATGAGGTTATAGTTTAAAGTATATCTGTTTTGCGAAAACAGCAATGAAATCTCCTTCATATTTTCTGGGGGCGGGTATTTCAAGAATGCACCCCGGAAAGAAGCAAAGTCCTCTCATGAAAGACGGTGATTGAAACTCTCTTCTTTTTTTTATATCTTTATTAGCTTGTTTTAATACCATTAAGATATTTCTTTGGATTCAAATTGTATTTGTTAGGTGTTTTTGATGTAGGTATTGTTCCAGTTTGGAATTGTGTTTCCTCTGTAGTATCTGAAGCAGGCCAGATCTTTGTATTGTTGTAGCGCTATGATTTATTTCTTCCCTTATCGCTTGTGTTAGCCAAGAATGAACGATTATTCGTACTCTTTATTCGGTGTTTGTGATAACAGGCTACTAAATACTTTAAACTATGTATTTATGCACAATCGTAAAGTTACATGATGAATGCTTCTAGTTACAGCCTATACTTCAATGCTGATTGAAGTTGTGGGCCGTCCAAGTGATTTGAAGCAATGCTATCTGTCGTTTTTGGTATAGAACCGAAAGTTCTGCAAATACAAGTATTTTTATATAATCCAGGCTTGATAGCGCTAAGTAGCTAATGATAACTATGTATTTGTATCGATATACAAAATTGACGGAGGAGTATCCGTTTCACTTTTATTCGCCCTCTTTCAGCCCATTCCTCTAAGAGTTATTTTCCTTAGAATTAAGATCCATGGAGTCGGGGATCGAAGGGGGTCCTTTAGGAAATTCAATTCTGTTAGATATAGGTAAACCAATAACGCATTTTTAAATGACACATCTTCAATCATCCTATCTAATCACATCAACAATGAACACATGAAACAATGTTTAAGACTCAATTCACTAAGCTATATCAACAGACTGCCTCAGTGGTCGGGTGGATGGTGAGCTGACATCTCACCCAGAGGTTCAGGGTTCGATTCCCAGACTGTGGGTGGGGGAAATATTTCTTTATCCAGAATTATTCCCTATCCCCCACAGAGTCTGAAAAGTATGAATGGAAGCATAATAAGGCATGAGTACTGTAATATAGAATTATTAACTTAAGGTTCTAAATCTACAGTAATACGAGTGGATAAATAAGTCAAACCCCCTGCCCTATATGACCACCGAAGTTAAAGGGGCTATACAAATCACGCAATCAAAATATATATTTATATCGTGATTACATAATTTTGACAAATAATACAACTTCTTCTAGCGCGAAAATTTAACATTAGATATCAGCACAGGCGCGATACAATACGAATCCAAGACTTGCATAAGAAACACATAATATGAATGTTTTTCCAATCAGGCTCGATCAATAATGCAGTAACACTCCAAGATATATAATTGCACAGTGCATATAACCATCTCTAAAGAGCCCTTAACATTCAGGAGTGACTGCTATTATATTCTTATATGCTCGCTTTATAGCACAAAGTATATCTAATGCAGATGATTATTATTGCTTTGTCACATTTCAGGGAAAAACACGACTGCAAAACAAGAGCAAACATTACAGCTTTGGTTTGTAGAAAGCTGGTATAATAACCTGAGGAAAACTCCATGCCGAGCTGCAAGCATTACAGTTTTGGTTTGTATGAAAGCTGGTATAATAACCTAAGGATAACTCCATGCCGAGCTGCAAGCATTACAGTTTTGGTTTTTATGAAAGCTGCTAAAATAAACTAAGGATAACTCCATGCCGAGCTGCAAGCATTACAGTTTTGGTTTTTATGAAAGCTGCTAAAATAAACTAAGGATAACTCCATGCCGAGCTGCCAGCATTACAGTTTTGGTTTGTATGAAAGCTGGTATAATAACCTAAGGATACCTCCATGCCGAGCTGCAAAAATTACAGTTTTGGTTTGTATGAAAGCTGCTAAAATAAACTAAGGATAACTCCATGCCGAGCTGCAAGCATTACAGTTTTGGTTTGTATGAAAGCTGGTATAATAACCTAAGGATACCTCCATGCCGAGCTGCAAAAATTACAGTTTTGGTTTGTATGAAAGCTGGTATAATAACCTAAGGATAACTCCATGCCGAGCTGCAAGCATTACAGTTTTGGTTTGTATGAAAACTGGTATAATAACCTAAGAATAACTGCAAGCCGAGCTGCAAGCATTACAGTTTTGGTGTTTATGTGAGCTGGTATGATAACCTAAGGAAAACTCCGTGCCGAGCGGCAAGCATTACAGTTTTGGTTTTTATGAGAGCTGGTATGATAACCTAAGGATAACTCCATGCCGAGCTGGAAACATTTCATTTTTGGTTTTTATGAGAGCTGGTATGATAATCTAAGGATAACTCCATGCCGAGCTGCAAACATTACAGTTTTGGTTTTTATGAGATCTGGTATAATAAACTAAGGATAACTCCATGCCGAGCTGCAAACATTACAGTTTTGGTTTTTATTGAGATCTGGTATAATAAACTAAGGATAACTCCTTGGAATTAAGATCCATCGAGTCGGGGATAGAAGCGGGTCCTTTAGACTATGAAGTACTTAGAATCTTAAATGCTAATACTAATTACATCATTATACAGTCTTCCATGTTAGTGACCGCCTAATAATAATTGATGGTTGCGCCAAAATCTTAAAATGTCCTCCACAGTTATAGATTCGAATCAAGAACCTGCAATCAAATTTATTCTCTAGCGTAGTATTAAAGTTTGTTTTTTTCCATCCCTCGTGCCTTCAGATACATATATTGAAGTAATTTTTGCCTTAAGTTCAGTTATGAAGTCGGTTTTCTTTGTCTGTTACACGGGATTGATAAGCGCTCCTTGTTATTTCACGTTAAAGCATTTCTATCAGTATTTATTGAATAGCTTAACAATCTGATGCATAATTGAAAGTGGAAGCAGGATAATTTATTTATGATGTCCGGCCTTCATCTAACATAATTGCATAAGTTGCTTCCAAGTCACTGACCATTAGTAAATATACATATGTTTTTCCAGCTTGGTATATATTTAGCGAGTTCGCTTTCCGTCCTCAGCGCTTGTGCCTGGGGGGTGGGCATTCCTCTAAGTGCACTTTCAAAAGGTATTATTTCCAGTGTCATCTAAAAGCGTCCTATTGTTTAAGACATCCTACATGACTTATTTTCTCGTGTTCACCGATTTATATAATTATCTTTGTAATGTGGTTAATGTTTATTTCTAAATATTCATTGTTATTTCTCGTTAAAGTCTCTGCTCAGTATTTTATTGTAAATGTTAGAGATGCATGGTACTGTAGGCAGGAATCAGCTTGTCTGTTCCCTTCCACTGAAAACAATGTAATATTTGAGTGTATGGTCATTTAAGCGTATTGCAATTATTGGTATTCTATTGTGGTAGCTGCTTGCTGCTGCTATGATGTAAAGGTACTTTTACTTTGTCTTGGCGTATAGATTGGCCAATAGTTAACTATTTAGCGTTTTTTATCTTCTCTTGTGTTGTGTGTTCTGCATTCTGTTTTCTTTCGTTTTTATCTATCCACATTTCCCATTCTTGTTACCCGCAAGAGATGTTCAAATCATCGGTACTTGTCTCTTTATAATTATTTGCGTTAATTAGGAATGTTCACACGTTTCATTGTTGTGTTCCGATATTAAAGCCATGTGTTTTGCGTCTGACGGTTTTTGTTGAAGTCCAGATATTTTATGACTAGTTATAATAATTATTTCTTGAAATGAATTCCTGTTAATGATTATGTATTTTTTGAAATGGAAGGATATGATTCGGTTTTCTATAGAGGCTGATTTAATGTAGGCGTTATTGCTGTTTTCATATGCTGAGACTGTAAATGGGAGTTTAAAATAGTATTTATCTGTAATTATTTGCCAATTAGAAATATGTATTAGTTGTATCGCAAATATCGATTGTCTCACAGTACATAGCTATTGTACTTGACCAAAAATTAGGAAACAGAAGGTCATTTCTATCTAGTATTTCGCAATATTGCAATTCAAGCTTTCTTAATTATAATTAGCACAAATGTAGGTCATGTGTTGGAAATATTATTCGTTATGGGACAGGCTTGTTATCTCAAGTGTTTTCTGCTGAGATAGGTATTTCTTAGCTCCAACGTAGCTGTTGTGTTACCCGCCACACAGCAAGGAGGGCTGTATGATTGGCAGCTGTGATGACAAGTAACTTCAGAGTGTTAAATGTGTACCGACTATTGTCAATGCTCAAGGTCTTGCCCCCTATTCAGGGTTACTATCTTTCCTAACTCTCCTTCTATTTCGCTTGTTCTTCATAAGGCATTTCCTAAGAGTGTTTCAGAACAGACCTCTTATAGATGTTCTAGAAGCCGCCTGTGTTTCAGTTCCAGACGCCGATAGTATACTTTGCTGAGATTAACAGGTCTTCATTTCCGTTCACATTCACTTTTACAAATCTTAGCGAAGCTCTAATTATTCAAATGAATTAGGATTACCGTGTTGGGAACAGTAATAATCTAAACTAAGTACTTTACATTCACCAGTGTTTTAATCCAGAGAATCTACTAGGTTCAAGCGTTAATCCCTGCAGGGAATGCTGTTTTCTTTTCTCAGTTTAGCACCATATAGACACCAACTCGGCCAAAACGGAACTACTTTTACTTCTCGTTATTATTCGTCTGTTATAAACATGTAATCGGCAGTTTTTCTATGGTCGTGTCTCTATGAACCTTTCTGTGCCAAACTGAACAATAAAGTGTTTGCTGAGAGCAAAATCATTACTTGTAAACTTTGTGCTTCCAATCTATGGTACATCAATTTTGATACACTCTGCGTACCTCTAACAGGGAAAACGCATTTGTCCAGAATTAAAATTGCATACATAAAACTACATTTCCATTTCACTTTAAAAAAAGCGTCAGAAATCTATCGAGCATCAATTCCCATCCTCGCTTCTGAAGCTTAATGCATATACACGCAGCTTACAGAACTGCGAATGGTACAAAGACGTTAATACTGCAAATATGGGAATGTTTGTGTGCTAGCCATATGAGAAAGAGACCTGCTATTTGTATTATCGTAACAATTCTTCCAAATTTAGTTAATGGAAAACAAAAATGCTCATTGGAATTGCTCTATAAAGAATGCCATCGGAAAAATTAAAGGTATTACACATTATTTTCAACGTAGAACCCAGGCTTGATTCTACATAATTTACATTTTAAACTTCAAGCTTAAGTAGAGAAAATATAAGCATAATTCTAAATCCTTCGCGTGGAAAAATTAGAAAAGTTGGTCAGATTGAAAAATCGAGTGCCATAGTCGGGATGTGAACCACAGATCTCAGTTCAGTATACCATGGCAACATGCCGACGGCACTCTACTTTTCCAACCCCTGTCCCACACACACAACTAGTGTAGAAGAAGCAATTAATTGACAAACATTCCTAATAGTTGTTTAAACTACGAAGAGAGGGACTTAAAGTACTTACGAAATTGTAAATTGCCATTGGGATATGTCATCACAGAAACATTTCAGATCCCCTAGGTTTTTACCGAAAAAAAAAACGCAAATCAGTTGGGGAATTTAATATTTTTAGTGTGACTGTGACTATCCAACTCCTTACCTACACACGGCTAGTTTGCAACAATTAATGTGACAGCATCGTTATAATTCTCTATGAACTTATATTCGTAGCTGCTTTACAAACAATACACACAAATAATATTTCTCCAGTTTTATGTAAGCAACTCCTATTAATCATACATATATTTGCGGGAAATACGGTTTTATATGTGTAGCAGCACCTCTGGAAGGTTCGGTGAAATTCTGTTGCTAATATAAGTGGAAGTATAGACGTTGAAGGTTGCTGAAAATTACATAAAAAGGGGGTATTTCAAAGGTGCATCCGTTAAATGTAAAATAAGCTATAACAAGAGTGAGGCTATGCCATTAACGCCTACTGATCAAAAATATAAGTTTACAGACATTCAGATCAATATCTGAATATTGTCTATACTTTCGTGTACTGTGATTTTCATTAACTTATTGTAAAGCATCAAACAATAATTCACAAGCTATCCTACAGAAATGTGCTTGTACGAACATTCACGTGACGTATTAGTCACGTGGAAAAGTTTTTATTTAAAGTGATATTTGAGTGTTGAGTTGATCCTCGAGTTGTCCTGCTGGGAGAGACTGCACTTAGAGTGATATTTGGGTGTAGAGTTGATCTTCGAGTTGAACTGCTGGGAGATATTGCACATAAAGTGAAATTTGGGTGTTGAGTTGATCCTCGAGTTGGACTGCTGGCAGAGACTGCACTTAGAGTGATATTTGGGTGTTCAGTTGATGTTCGAGGTGAACTTCTTGGGTAGACTGCACTTAAAGTGATATTTGTGTGCTCAGTTTATCCTCGAGTTGAACTGCTTGGAGAGATTGCACTTAAAGTAATATTTGGGTGTTCAGTTGATCTTCGAGGTGAACTTCTGGGGGAGACTGCACTGAAAGTGATATTTGGGTGTTCAGTTTATCCTCGAGTTGAACTTCCGGGGGAGACTGCACTCAAATAGATATTTGGGTGGACAGTAGATCCTCAAGTTGTCCTGCTGGGAGAGACTGCACTTAGATATTTTTGTGTTGAGTTGATCCTCAAGTTGTCCTGCTGGGAGAGACTACACTTAGACTTAGATATTTGTGTGTTGAGCTGATCCTCAAATTGTCCTGCTGGGAGAGTATGCACTTAGACAGATATTTTGGTGTTGAATTGATCCTCAGGTTGTCCTGCTGGGAGAGACTGCACTTAGAGAGATATTTGGGTGTTCAGTCGATCCTCGAGTTGAACTGCTGGTAGAGACTGCACTTAGAGTGATATTTGGGTGTTCAGTCGATCCTCGAGTTCAACTGCTAGGAGATACTGCATTTAAAGTGGTATCTGAGTGTTCGGTCGATCCTCAAGTTGAACTGTTGGGAGAAACTGCAATTAGAGTGATATTTGGGTCCTGAGTTTATATTTGGGTGTTGAGTTGATACTCAAGTGGTACTGCTGGGAGGGACTGTACTCAGAATGATAATTAGGTGATGAGTTGATCCTCGAGTTGTCCTGCTGGGAGGGACTGTACTCAGTGTGGTATTTGGGTGTTGAGTTGATCCTCGAGTTGTCCTGCTGGGAGGGACTGCACTCAGAGAGATATTTGGGAGTTGAGTTGATCCTCGAGTTGTCATACTGGGAGGGACTGTACTCATAGTGATATTTGGGTGTTGAGTTGATCCTCGATTTGTTCTGCTGGGAGGGACTGTATTCAGAGAGATATTTGGGTGTTGAGTTGATTCTCGAGTTGTCCTGCTGGGAGAAACTGCACTCAGCGTGATATTTGGGTGTTGAGTTGATCCTCGAGCTGTCGTGCTGGGAGGGACTGTACTCAGAGTGATATTTAGGTGTTGAGTTGATCCTCGAGTTGTCATACTGGGAGGGACTGTACTCATAGTGATATTTGGGTGTTGAGTTGATCCTCGATTTGTTCTGCTGGGAGGGACTGTATTCAGAGAGATATTTGGGTGTTGAGTTGATTCTCGAGTTGTCCTGCTGGGAGAAACTGCACTCAGCGTGATATTTGGGTGTTGAGTTGATCCTCGAGTTGTCGTGCTGGGAGGGACTGTACTCAGAGTGATATTTAGGTGTTGAGTTGATCCTCGAGTTGTCCTTCTGGGATGGACTGCACTCAGAGTGATATTTAGGTGTTGAGTTGATCCTCAAGTTGTCCTTCTGGGAGGGACTGTACTCAGAGTGATATTTGGATGTTAAGTTGATCCTCGAGTTGTCCTGCTGGAAGGGACTGCACTCAGAGTGATATTTGGGTGTTGAGTTGATCCTCGAGTTGTCCTGCTGGGAGGGACTGTACTCAGAGTGATATTTGGGTGTTGAGTTGATCCTCGAGATGTCATACTGGGAGGGACTGTACTCATAGTGATATTTAGGTGTTGAGTTGATCCTCAAGTTGTCCTTCTGGGAGGGACTGTACTCAGAGAGATATTTGGATGTTAAGTTGATCCTCGAGTTGTCCTGCTGGGAGAGACTGTACTCAGAGTGATATTTGGGTGTTGAGTTGATCCTCGAGTTGTCCTGCTGGGAGGGACTGTACTCAGAGTGATATTTGGGTGTTAAGTTGATCCTCGAGTTGTCCTGCTGGGAGGGACTGCACTCAGAGTGATATTTGGGTGTTGAGTTGATCCTCGAGTTGTCCTGCTGGGAGAGACTGTACTCAGAGTGATATTTGGGTGTTGAGTTGATCCTCGAGTTGTCCTGCTGGGAGAGACTGTACTCAGAGTGATATTTGGGTGTTGAGTTGATCCTCGAGTTGTCCTGCTGGGAGGGACTGTACTCAGAGTGATATTTGGGTGTTAAGTTGATCCTCGAGTTGTCCTGCTGGGAGGGACTGCACTCAGAGTGATATTTGGGTGTTGAGTTGATCCTCGAGTTGTCCTGCTGGGAGAGACTGTACTCAGAGTGATATTTGGGTGTTGAGTTGATCCTCGAGTTGTCCTGCTGGGAGGGACTGTACTGAGAGTCATATTTTTGTGTATTATTGATCCTCCAGTTGACCTGCTGGGAGGGACTGTACTCAGAGTGATATCTGGGTGTTGAGGTGATCCGCGAGTTGTCCTGCTGGGAGAGACTGTACTCAGAGTGATATTTGGGTGTTGAGTTGATCCTCGAGTTGTCCTGCTGAGAGGGACTGTACTCAGAGTGATATTTGGGTGTTGAGTTGATCCTCGAGTTGTCCTGCTTGGAGGGACTGTACTCAGAGTGATATTTGGGTGTTGAGTTGATCCTCGAGATGTCATACTGGGAGGGACTGTACTCATAGTGATATTTAGGTGTTGAGTTGATCCTCGATTTGTCCTGCTGTGAGGGACTGTATTCAGAGAGATATTTGGGTGTTGAGTTGATTCTCGAGTTGTCCTGCTGGGAGGAACTGCACTCAGCGTGATATTTGGGTGTTGAGTTGATCCTCGAGTTGTCGTGCTGGGAGGGACTGTACTCAGAGTGATATTTAGGTGTTGAGTTGATCCTCGAGTTGTCCTTCTGGGAGGGACTGTACTCAGAGTGATATTTGGGTGTTGAGTTGATCCTCGAGTTGTCGTGCTGGGAGGGACTGTACTCAGAGTGATATTTAGGTGTTGAGTTGATCCTCGAGTTGTCCTTCTGGGATGGACTGCACTCAGAGTGATATTTAGGTGTTGAGTTGATCCTCAAGTTGTCCTGCCGGGAGGGACTGTACTCAGAGTGATATTTGGATGTTAAGTTGATCCTCGAGTAGTCCTTCTGGGAGGGACTGTACTCAGAGTGATATTTGGGTGTTGAGTTGATCCTCGAGTTGTCCTGCTTGAAGGGACTGCACTCAGAGTGATATTTGGGTGTTGAGTTGATCCTCGAGTTGTCCTGCTGGGAGGGACTGTACTCAGAGTGATATTTGGGTGTTGAGTTGATCCTCGAGTTGTCCTGCTGGGAGGGACTGCACCCAGAGTGATATTTGGGTGTTGAGTTGATCCTCGAGTTGTCCTGCTGGGAGAGACTGTACTCAGAGTGATATTTGGGTGTTGAGTTGATCCTCGAGTTGTCCTGCTGGGAGCGACTGCACTCAGAGTGATATTTGGTTGTTGAGTTGATCCTCGAGTTGTCCTGCTGGGAGGGACTGTACTCAGAGTGGTTTTTGGCTGTTGAGTTGATACTCGAGTAGTGCTGCTGGGAGGGACTGTACTCAGAGTGATATTTGGTTTTTGAGTTGATCCTCGAGTTGTCCTGCTGGGAGGGACTGTACTGAGAGTCATATTTTTGTGTATAATTGATCCTCCAGTTGACCTGCTGGGAGGGACTGTACTCAGAGTGATATCTGGGTGTTGAGGTGATCCGCGAGTTGTCCTGCTGAGAGGGACTGTACTCAGAGTGATATTTGGTTGTTGAGTTGATCCTCGAGTTGTCCTGCTGGGAGGGACTGTACTCAGAGTGATATTTGGGTGTTGAGTTGATCCTCGAGTTGTCCTGCTTGGAGGGACTGTACTCAGAGTGATATTTGGGTGTTGAGTTGATCCTCGAGTTGTTCTGCTGGGAGGGACTGCACTTAAAATAATATTTGGGTGTTGAGTTGATCCTGGAGTTTAACTGCTTGGAGAGTCTGCTCTTAAAATGATATTTGGGTGTTCAGTGGATCTTGTAGTTGAATTGCTGGGAGAGACTGCACTTAAAATTATATTTGGTTGTTCAGTTGATCCTGGAGTTGAACTGCTGGGTGAGACTGCACTTAAAATTATATTTGGGTGTTCAGTCGATCCTGGAGTTGAATTGCTGGGAGAGACTTCATTTAGAGTGATATTTGGGTGTTAAGCTGATCCTGGAGTTGAACTGCTGCTAGAGACTGCACTTAGAGTGATATTTGGATGTTCAGCTGATCCTGGAGTTGAACTGCTGCTAGAGACTGCACTTAGAGTGATATTTGGGTGTTCAGCTGATCCTGGAGTTGAACGGATGCTAGAGACTGCGCCTAGAGTGATATTTGGGTGCTGAGTTGATCCCCGAGTTGTCCTGCTTGAAGGGACTGCACTAAGAGTGACATTTGTGTGTTTAATTGATCCTCTAGTTGAGTTCCTGGGAGAGACTGTACTTAAAATGATATTTGGGTGTTCAGTTGATCCTGGAGTTGAACTGCTGGGAGAGACTGCACTTAAAATGATATTTGGGTGTTCAGTTGATCCTGGATTTGAACATTTGGGAGAGACTGCACTTAAAATGATATTTGGGTGTTCAGTTGATCCTGGAGTTGAATTGCTGGGAGAGACTGCGCTTAGAGTGATATTTGGGTGTTCAGTTGATCCTGAAGTTGAGCTGGTGGTAGAAACTGAATTTAGAGTGATATTTGGGTGTTCAGCTGATCCTGGAGTTGAACTGCTGGGGGATACTGCACCTAAAGTGAAATTTGGTACTTAACCGAGTTGCATGTTTCACATTATTGTGTAAAAATTTACACCCATAGTCAACCCATAAACACATTTTGAATGTCTCTTTTGTTTTCAGGAATCTTCAAGAAAGAATTTCCTTTCAAAATTCCGTATCGAATTTTTCGACGGAAATAAGATTCGTTCTGTATCTACTATGGGAGAAAAATTTAAAAGTGTTATGCTTATTTGTTACACTTTTAGGAGGATCTAAAATGTGTTGTACACACATCACGTGACCTAATTGCCCCGTATTTGACGTGTGCCGATATTGAGTTGCAGAACTCAGTGGAGTTATTTCAAGTTAAAACCGGTCAGTGAGCGCCAAAGGGTCACCGTCTCAGGTAATAGCTGGAGAGGAAGTTCTATAAGCTGCCATCGGGAGAATACCCATTAGAACTTAAAAATGACGAGGATTGAAAAATGCATAAATAAATAACAGACATCTCTAAAAGGGCTAAGAGCACCTTAAACCTATTGAAATAAATTGTGCCTTTTAAAGAGATAAACATATCTCTTTGGTATCTTTTGTCTATCTCTTAATGTTTACAACATTCCATAGAAATAGTATTACAAGGAAAATTAAGGTATACATGTTATTTGCAATATAAATATGTTAATCTAAATTTATTTTAATAAAACCTATTAGAGCAGTTTTGAAAAATACTTCGCTTAAAGAATAATTATTGAAAATGCTTTACTTCGAATTTAAGGTGTTTAAAAATATGTATTCCCGTTAAATTTCCTTGTCAATTTTAGGTGGGGCACACTTAACATTGTGACTTTTATTTAAACCTAGCTGCCCGTCTCAGGTTCGCAGGGTGGTGTACCTAATGAAAAAAAATAGACAAAATCTTCCTTTTAAAATACGGCCATGCAATGAATTAAAATTACAATTAAATAATTTGAAATACTTTATTTTAATGCCTTGTAATGTACAATTTTTCTTCCGGAGAGCAAAAAAAAAAAAAAAATAGCGTCGATGATTTGCCGACCCTCGAGCATACAACATAGAACTGTCCATGCGAAAAGCACAATTGAAGGTATATGCCACACACTTCTAACTATTGATCTTGTCATTGCGAATGCAAGGCGTCCGGGAAGTTGAACACGCTTAAATTCAAAAGGAAAGTCGGTTGACGTTAGTGGTATTCTTGGAATAAGTATATTCTTGCCGTTAAACTTTCCTGTGTTATAGCAGCTTAAATCAAATTTTTCATAATTTTTTTAACAGCGAGTTTTGTACCACTGATAATTTCGGCTGATTGAGAATGCGTAGCACAATTATCACCGAGTCAGCCTTGAGCTGGAAAGTGTGTGGTGGTAATCCTGGCAAATCCAATGAATTTAGGAATTCAGTTAGATTTAGATAGCTGAAGACTTCATTTGGATTGGTAATGGAATTGATCGACTTCAATCAATGCATTTGTCCATCAATTTTACTCTGAACTTTTATATTCAAATCAGCTTCACTCTTATTAGTTGTTGCTAAAATCGCTCGTTCGCTCAACCAAGCACAGATTTTGTAATTTGCACCAATATTTGGGAACACTTTCGATATTAATTCTTCCTTTGACGTTGTGAAGTGACAAACTTGCTGGAAACGAAATGAGACCTGTAGAAGTGCCAAGAGGAATGTGCCCATGGCTAATGTCTAATAATGCATTTGCACCTGAAAAGCGCAATGATCTGCGCAATGAAGCACATATTGTTGTTATTGCAAAGCGCACCCATAAGGTATTGTGCAGTTAACAGCGTGGGCATCCATAACAATGTCGCTGCATAATAACAATAGTGGCCGCACTTCCATAGTGTAGCGGGTAAACGCTGACATATTTATTTATTTATTTGTTGTAGTTTAACGTTCTTTAACCTGGTTGATTATATCAGATCATATTGGTAAAATGATGCTCAAATGATCTCGGGGACCATAAAGCTTAAAGTTACTCGACATTCGTCTTCATAAAATAAGGGAAAACCCTGAAAAAACCCTTGTCCAGATAACTCACCCTAAGCGAGATTCCAACTTAGGACGTGTTGAATGTGAAGCAGACACGCTACCACCACACTACCCAGGCGGACTTCCGACATAGGTAATGAATTGCATTAAGGAAAAGGTCACAAAGTAACATTCATGCTTCTTCCGAATCTCTTTCTTTCCTTTACTCCTAATGTTTTCCACCTCTTTCTTTATTTTCTCCTATATCAGAACTATCATTTTTAAGGATAACAATGACATAACTAAAGGGCAAGTAGATCTGATTGGGCAATTTATATGCTTTTATTCGATGATAGCTTTGTGTATTAAATCTCTCCATTTTACCCAAAATATTACATGATCAAATGTATTAAGAGCAGATGCAGTGTGATGGTGACGCGGGTATCTTCATGTTCTTCAGCTAGCTCATGTACCACATAACGACAAATAACCAACATTTGCAATAGGAACTTAACCTAAAACGGATCCCATCATTTCTCCGCCATTTTCAGAAATGTTTATAATTTATTCATTTTAAAGAATTACAACAAAAATATACTTATTTCTGTATTTAAACGATGTGACCAAGGGAACGATGGTTAATACATAAGAAATATATTTGATTTTCACAGTTATCTTACGTCATTGTCTCTATAACCGGGTGCATTTCCTAAGCATTGAAAGAGGAAGAAAAATAGAGCAGTTGTTACTACGGCCATCTGGTGGAAGTAAGTGCGCATTTTCGGTGTCGTAGCCAGGAAAGCTCCTTCGCTTTTTTACTTTCTCTATAGACACTATGTATATAGTGTATAGAGAATGTATTGCACTCCACCAAAGAATTCGATACCGAGATTTCACCGGAAATATATGTTTTAGGGTCCCCTATATCTAAAAAAACCATTTACGGAAAAATATCCGCGCGCGTGTGTGTGTGTGTGTGTGTGTGTGTGTCCGTGTGTCTGTGAACACGATAACTCAAAAACAAAAAGTAGGTAAAACACCAAACTTGGTATTTAACTTTAGTATCTTCCAGGGATGCGACACGAAGATTTTGAGAAAAATCCCCCCACCTTCAACTACCCTTTACATGGAACTTTTTTTCGAAAATTTTGATTTTCTCAAAAATGGCTCTAACGATTTTGATTAAAATTTCGTATATCTAAGATATTTACCTGACAAATAAAATGCATATCTTCAATTTTCTGGCAATAGCTTCTGAAGAGTAGTTTATTCGGGAAGAATTTTACTAAATTTTGAATAACTGCTAAACCGTAAGAGATGGACAAAAACTTACTAAACAAAAAATGTAGAGCACGTTTAAACACACAATTTATGTTATATACATTTTTTTCGTGGAGTTCGTCATTTTTCTGACATTCCTTGTTTTTGGTTTCTGCTATGAAAAGCTTATATATTTCTCATACAGAAATTTGTCAGCTGCTGTCCATACAAACAAAGGAACTTCAGTGACATAGTAACCAGCTTTTGATTATCACTTTAACCTATGGTACTCCCTTATTTCACCTCTACTTAGAAGGAAGCAAGTAGTATGGCTATTTCTGCTAATGTTTTACTCATTAGCATGAAGTTAATAGAAATATAAGCTTTTTAAGAATAATTTGTTGCAGGGATATAGAGAAAATCATGTGAATGGTACACGTCAGATTTTTATTTTAAACGATAGGAGTAAGGAAAGAACAGTTAATAAATAAAAAAAAAGTATTTCAATTTCACTGCTGCATTATCTCATCTGGACAAACTGTTGCGTTACATTAACACTGGATAGGGAGGAAAAATATTACTATGGCCATCTAGCAGCAAATAAATAAGTACTTTAGGTATTCGCCGTCAGGAAAGCTTCTTTGCTTCTTTATTTTAAAAGATAGGAGTAAAGAAAGGACAGTTAATACATCAAAATATATTTGAATTTCACTGCTGCGTTATCTCATCTCGACAAACTGTTGCGTTACATTAACACTGGATAGGGAGGAAAAATATTACTATGGCCATCTAGCAGCAAATAAATAAGTACTTTAGGTATTCGCCGTCAGGAAAGCTCCTTTGCTTCTTTGCTTTAAGAGATAGGAGTAAAGAAAGGACAGTTAATACATACAAATATATTTGAATTTCACTGCTGCGTTATCTCATCTCGACAAACTGTTGCGTTACATTAACACTGGATAGGGAGGAAAAATATTACTATGGCCATCTAGCAGCAAATAAATAAGTACTTTAGGTATTCGCCGTCAGGAAAGCTTCTTTGCTTCTTTGCTTTAAGAGATAGGAGTAAAGAAAGGACAGTTAATACATAAAAATATATTTGAATTTCACTGCTGCGTTGTGTCATCGTCTAGATAAAGTGGTGCGTAGCCTTAACATTGAATGGAAAGGGAAATATATAGCTGTACAACGACCATTTAGCAACAAATAACCGCGGTACCACTGCCATGTGGTGGTTATTTACCGAAATGCGTTCCCTTGGCACTGTTTTTATTCATAATCCGATGTGTTCCAGTCACTGACCTCCTCTACCTATTCTGCAACAAATTATTCTTAAAAACGTATTCTTCTCTCTATGTCTCACATCGAGGTAAACATTAGCACAAATGGTTTTATTTCTTCGTTTCTTCTAAGTATAAGGAAACTGCATTAGGCTAAAGCGATAATCAACAATTTTAAAAGCTGGTCGCCACGTGACTTATTAAAATTTCCTTCTCTTTACATGATCACGAGTGGATAACGACTTCCCATTTGAGAAAACCTTTAATTATTGACAATTTTAAAACAAATAATAGGGAATGTAAAACTGAATACGACATGCATTATTTTAACCACATCTACATTTTTACTTTATTTATACACTATGTACATAGTGTATAGAGAAGGTATGGCACTCCAGTAAAAAATTCGATACCGCGATTTCACCGGAAATATATGTTTTAGGGTCCCCTGTATCCAAAATAGTATTTTCAGAAAAAGGTCCGTGTGTGTATGTGTCCGTGTGTCCGCGTGTCTGTGAACACGATAACTCAAAAACGAAAAGTCGGTAAAATACCAAACTTCGAATTTAAGTTTAGTACCTTCCAGGGATGCGACACGGAGATCTTGAGAAAAATCCCCCCATCCCAAACTACCCTTTACATGGAACTTTTTTCGAAAATTTTGATTTTCTAAAAAATGGCTCTAACGATTTTGATTAAAATATCCTATATTAAAGATATTTACCTGAAAAATAAAATCTATATTTTGAATTTTCTAGGAATAGCCTCTGACGACTACTTTATTCTGGGTCAATTTTAGGGAATTTTGCATAACTGCTAAACCGTAAGAGATGGATAAAAACTTACCGCACAACAAATGTACAGAACGTTAAGGCACACAATTTATGTTACATACATTTTTTTCGCGGAGGTGATTGTTTTTGAGATATTCTTTGTTTTTTATTTCAGCTATAACAAACTTATACTTTTCTCATACAGGACTTTGTGAACTCGTATCCATACAAACAAAGGAACTTCAGTCACATAGCAACCAGCTTTTGACAATCACTTTCATTTAAGTATTTCCTTATTTCTCTTCTACTTACAAGGAAGTAATGAGTCTATTTCTGCTAATTTTTTCTCGATTATCCGGAAGTAAATAGAAGCATAAGCTTTTTAAAAAGAATTTATTGCAGATATATAGAGAAAGTCATGTGAATGTAACACATCAGAATTTTATTTTCTCTATACGTGCTATGTAGTACATAGTGTATAGAGAAGCTATTGCACTCCACCAAAAAATTCCATACCGAGATTTCACCGCAAATATGTTTTAGGGTCACCTGTATCCAAAAAAAGTATTTTCAGAAAAAGGTCCGTGTGTTTGTGTGTGTGTTCGTGTGTCCGTGACCATATGCCTGGTCCCTAACAGCAAATGTAAAGTTGGAAGCCATTTTGTTTCAGCATGTTATCTGTAGCGCTAGATGTGCTTCTAAACTTCCGGGCTGCTCTTCTCGTTTTTATAGGCAAAATCAGCTGAACATGGCGCATAAATATCATTATACATATAGCTGCCATAGCAAGTCATTTACTTACATGAGTGCCTATAGAACGTTCTAGGGACATTGCTAGTGAATGAGATGTCAAGTGTTGCCAACTGTAGAACACCGTCTACTTGGTGACTACCATCATATCAGAGTAGATGTAGTTACATGTTCCTGGGTACAACAAGCCAATAACAAGATTCTGAATTGTTTCATTCACATGTTTTTTTTTCTTTTTTTTTTCTTTTTTTTTCTATTTACTATAATTTATGTTTATAGGATATGTTGACAGCGAGCAAGACGTGAAAGTGCTGGTACTGTCCCACGACTTACCTTCCACAATTTACACTTCTATCTCTAAGATGTAGTTCACTTTGCTGTGCTAGAGATCTCGATTTCGATTCCCGGCTGGCACATGAGAACATTACTGCAGTTATATTCTCCCCACAGAGTGACTGTGTGTATGTGATTTAAAATACGCAAAAACCAAAGAAAATCTGAAACCCAAGGAGAACAATAGCAAGATAACAGCATTGCCAAAATGTTTCAAAAGTAGAAGGCCGCAATATAGTTAAAGACGGAATGTAAAGGAATTCAGGATTTCAGAAACCTGAGCACAGCTTTAACTACATTCCACTCTCTATTTGGTACTAGCAATCAACAAAGTTAAACAAAACACTATCTTTGAATGTATTTTTTCCTTTAGAACTCGGCAAGAATCAAATTATATTCCAATTAATGCATTTTACCAATAAAATGTTCCATTGCATATCCACCTTATTGGACGAATCGATATAAGCACCTCTCACAAGATATATTCGAGAGTGTCTCACCGATATCGGAATAATGTGAATAAGGATAGATTTATTACACTTAATGCAACAATTTTAGCTGCCTAAAGCGGTAATTATACCTGTTGGTGAGCCTTACAAACTGTGGCGTAATGAATAGGACAGGAAACAGGTAATGAATATTGTATCCCATCTAGCTGCAAGTAGCTATTATAAACTATTATAAAGAATGTTTGTGGGCCTGGTGTGGAGTATTGTATTCCATCTAGCTGCACGTAGCTACTATAAAGCTATTATAAACAGTGTTTGTGGTCCTGGTGTAGAGCATTGCATTCCATCTAGC
Source organism: Hymenopus coronatus (assembly GCA_030762935.1). Lineage (NCBI taxonomy): Eukaryota > Metazoa > Arthropoda > Insecta > Mantodea > Hymenopodidae > Hymenopus > Hymenopus coronatus. Next base: position 962,014 of record CM060886.1, on the reverse strand, counting down.
TGCACGTAGCTACTATAAAGCTATTATAAACAGTGTTTGTGGTCCTGGTGTAGAGTATTGCATTCCATCTAGCTGCACGTAGCTATTATAAAGCTATTATAAAGAATGTTTGTGGGTCTGGTGTGGAGTATTGCATTCCATCTAGCTGCACGTAGCTATTATAAAGCTATTATAAAGAATGTTTGTGGTCCTGGTGTAGAGTATTGTATTCCATCTAGCTGCTCGTAGCTATTATAAAGCTACTATAAAGAATGTTTGTGGTACTGGTGTAGAGTATTGCATTCCATCTAGCTGTACGTAGCTATTATAAAGTTATTATAAAGAATGTTTGTGGACCTGGTATAGAGTATTGTATTCCATCTACCTGCACGTAGCTATTATAAAGCTATAACAAAGAATGTTTGTGGTCCTGGTGTAGAGTATTGTATTCCATCTAGCTGCACGTAGCTATTATAAAGCTATTATAAAGAACGTTTGTGGTCCTGGTGTAGAGTATTGTATTCCATCTAGCTGTACGTAGCTATTATAAAGTTATAATAAAGCATGCTTGTGGTCCTGGTGTAGAGTATTGTATTCCATCTAGCTGCAAGAAGCTATTATAAAGCTTTTATAAAGCATGTTTGTGGTCCTGGTGTAGAGTATTGTATTCCATCTAGCTGCACGTAGCTATTATAAAGTTATTATAAAGAATGTTTGTGGTCCTGGTGTAGAGTATTGTATTCCATCTAGCTGCACGTAGCTATTATAAAGCTATTATAAAGAATGTTTGTGGTCCTGGTGTAGAGTATTGTATTCCATCTAGCTGCACGTAGCTATTATAAAGCTATTATAAAGAATGTTTGTGGTACTGGTGTAGAGTATTGCATTCCATCTAGCTGCACGTAGCTATTATAAAGCTATTATAAAGAATGTTTGTGGTCCTGGTGTAGAGTATTGTATTCCATCTAGCTGTACTTAGCTATTACAAAGTTATTATAAAGCATGCTTGTGGTCCTGGTGTAGGGTATTGTATTCCATCAAGCTGCAAGAAGCTATTATAAAGCTATTATAAAGCATGTTTGTGGTCCTGGTGTAGAGTATTGTATTCCATCTAGCTGCACCCAGCTATTATAAAGTTATTATAAAGAATGTTTGTGGTCCTGGTGTAGAGTATTGTATTCCATCTAGCTGCACGTAGCTATTATAAAGCTATTCTATAGAAACTTGTGGTCCTGGTGTAGAGTATTGTATTCCATCTAGCTGCACCCAGCTATTAGAAAGAATGTTTGTGGTCCTGGTGTAGAGTATTGTATTCCATCTAGCTGACCGTAGCTGTTATAAAACAACTATAAAGCATGTTTGTGGTCCTGGTGTAAGGTATTGTATTCCATCTAGCTGCACGTAGCTATTATAAAGCTATTTTATAGCAAGGTTGTGGTCCTGGTGTAGAGTATTGTATTCCATCTAGCTGCACCCAGCTATTAGAAAGAATGTTTGTGGTCCTGGTATAGAGTATTGTATTCCATCTAGCTGAACGTAGCCGTTTTAAAACTACTATAAAGCATGTTTGTGGTCCTGGTGTAGAGTATTGTATTCCATCTAGCTGCACGTAGCTATTATAAAGAATGTTTGTGGTCCTGGTGTAGAGTATTGTATTCCATATAGCTGTACATAACTATTACAAAGCATGTTTGTGGTCCTGGTGTAGAGTATTGTATTCCATCTAGCTGCACGTAGCTGTTATAAAACTACTATAAAGCATGTTTGTGGTCCTGGTGTAGAGTATTGTATTCCATCTAGCTGCACGTAGCTATTATAAAGCTATTTTATTGAAAGTTTGTGGTCCTGGTGTAGAGTATTGTATTATATCTAGCTCCACCCAGCTATTAGAAAGAATGTTTATGGTCCTGGTGTGGAGTATTGTATTCCATCTAGCTGAACGTAGCTGTTATAAAACTACTATAAAAAATGTTTGTGGTCCTGGTGTAGAGTATTGTATTCCATCTAGCTGCACGTAGCTATTATAAAGCTATTTTATAGAAAGTTTGTGGTCCTGGTGTAGAGTATTGTATTCCGTCTAGCTGCACTCAGCTATTAGAAAGAATGTTTGTGGTCCTGGTGTGGAGTATTGTATTCCATCTAGCTGACCGTAGCTGTTATAAAACTACTATAAAAATGTTTGTGGTCCTGGTGTAGAGTATTGTATTCCATCTAGCTGCTCCCAGCTATTAGAAAGAATGTTTGTGGTCCTGGTGTAGAGTGTTGTATGCCATCTAGCTGCACGTAGCTATTATAAAGCTATTTTATAGCAAGGTTGTGGTCCTAGTGTAGAGTATTGTATTCCATCTAGCTGCACCCAGCTATTAGAAAGAATGTTTGCGGTCCTGGTATAGAGTATTGTATTCCATCTAGCTGAACGTAGCCGTTATAAAACTACTATAAAGCATGTTTGTGGTCCTGGTGTAGAGTATTGTATTCCATATAGCTGCACGTAGCTATTATAAAGAATGTTTGTGGTCCTGGTGTAGAGTATTGTATTCCATATAGCTGTACATAGCTATTATAAAGCATGTTTGTGGTCCTGGTGTACAGTATTGTATTCCATATAGCTGTACATAGCTATTATAAAGCATGTTTGTGGTCCTGGTGTACAGTATTGTATTCCATCTAGCTGCACCCAGCTATTAGAAAGAATGTTTGTGGTCCTGGTATAGAGTATTGTATTCCATCTAGCTGTACGTAGCTATTATAAAGCTATTATAAAGCATGTTTTATGGTCCTGGTGTAGCGCATTGTATTCCATCTAGCTGTACATAGCTATTATAAAGCATGTTTGTGGTCGTAGTGTAGAGTATTGTAGTCCATCTAGCTGCGCGTATTTGTTATAAACAATGTTTGTCGTCCTGGTGTGGAGTATTGTATTCCATCTAGCTACATGTAGCTATTATAAAGAATGTTTGTGCTCCTGGTGTAGAGTGTTGTATTCCATCTAGCTGAACGTAGCTCTTATAAAACTACTATAAAAATGTTTGTGGTCCTGGTGTAGAGTATTGTATTCCATCTAGCTGCACGTAGCTATTATAAAGCTATTTTATAGCAAGGTTGTGGTCCTGGTGTAGAGTATTGTATTCCATCTAGCTGCACCCAGCTATTAGAAAGAATGTTTGTGGTCCTGGTATAGAGTATTGTATTCCATCTAGCTGAACGTAGCCGTTATAAAACTACTATAAAGCATGTTTGTGGTCCTGGTGTAGAATATTGTATTCCATATAGCTGCACGTAGCTATTATAAAGAATGTTTGTGGTCCTGGTGTAGAGTATTGTATTCCATATAGTTGTACATAGCTATTATAAAGCATGTTTGTGGTCCTGGTGTACATTATTGTATTCCATATAGCTGTACATAGCTATAATAAAGCATGTTTGTGGTCCTGGTGTACAGTATTGTATTCCATCTAGCTGCACCCAGCTATTAGAAAGAATGTTTGTGGTCCTGGTATAGAGTATTGTATTCCATCTAACTGTACGTAGCTATTATAAAACTACTATAAAGCATGTTTGTGGTCCTGGTGTAGCGCATTGTATTCCATCTAGCTGTACATAGCTATTATAAAGCATGTTTGTGGTCGTAGTGTAGAGTTTTGTAGTCCATCTAGCTGCGCGTATTTGTTATAAACAATGTTTGTCGTCCTGGTGTGGAGTATTGTATTCCATCTAGCTCCATGTAGCTATTATAAAGAATGTTTGTGCTCCTGGTGTAGAGTATTGTATTCCATCTAGCTGCACGTAACTATTATAAAGAATGTTTGTGGTCCTGTTGAAGAGTATTGTATTCCGTCTAGATTCACATAGCTATTATAAAGAATGTTTGTGGTCCTGGTGTAGAGTATTGTATTCCATCTAGCTGCACGTAGCTGTTATAAAGAATGCGTGTGGTCCTGGTGTAGAGTATTGTATTACGTCTAGATGCACATAGCTATTATAAAGAATGCTTGTGGTCCTGGTGTAGAGTATTGTATTCCATCTAGCTGCACGTAGCTATTATAAAGAATGCGTGTGGTCCTGGTGTAAGGTATTGTATTCCATCTAGCTGCACATAGCTATTATAAAGAATGTTTGTGGTCCTGGTGTAGAGTATTGTATTCCGTCTAGATTCACATAGCTATTATAAAGAATGCTTGTGGTCCTGGTGTAGAGTATTGTATTCCATCTAGCTACATGTAGCTATTATAAAGAATGTTTGTGGTCCTGGTTTAGAGTATTCTATTCCATCTAGCTGCACGTAGCTATTATAAAGAATGTGTGTGGTCCTGGTGTAGAGTATTGTATTCCGCCTAGATTCACATAGCTATTATAAAGAATGCTTGTGGTCCTGGTGTAGAGTATTGTATTCCATCTAGCTGCACGTAGCTATTATAAAGAATGTTTGTGGTCCTGGTGTAGAGTATTGTATTCCGTCTAGATTCACATAGCTATTATAAAGAATGCTTGTGGTCCTGGTGTAGAGTATTGTATTCCATCTAGCTGCACGTAGCTATTATAAAGAATGCGTGTGGTCCTGGTGTAGAGTATTGTATTCCATCTAGCTGCACGTAGCTATTATAAAGAATGCGTGTGGTCCTGGTGTAGAGTATTGTATTCCATCTAGTTGCACGTAGCTATTATAAAGAATGCGTGTGGTCCTGCTGTAGAGTATTGTATTCCGTCTAAATGCACATAGCTATTATAAAGATTGCTTGTGGTCCTGGTGTAGAGTATTGTATTCCATATAGCTGCACGTATCTATTATAATGGTATTATAAAGAATGTTTGTGGTCCTGGTGTAGAGTATTGTATTCCATCTAGCTGCACGTAGCTATTATAAAGCTATTATAAAGAATGTTTGTGATACTGGTGTAGAGTATTGCATTCCATCTAGCTTGACGTATCTATTATAAAGCTATTATAAAGAATGTTTGTAGTCCTGGTGTAGAGTATTGTATTCCATCTAGCTGTATGTAGCTATTACAAAGTTATTATAAAGCATGCTTGTGGTCCTGGTGTAGGGTATTGTATTCCATCTAGCTGCAAGAAGCTATTATAAAGCTATTATAAAGCATGTTTGTGGTCCTGGTGTAGAGTATTGTATTCCATCTAGCTCCACCCAGTTATTATAAAGAATGTTTGTGGTCCTGGTGTAGAGTATTGTATTCCATCTAGCTGCACGTAGCTATTATAAAGCTATTTTATAGAAAGTTTGTGGTCCTGGTGTAGAGTATTGTATTCCATCTAGCTGCACCCAGCTATTAGAAAGAATGTTTGTGGTCCTGGTGTAGAGTATTGTATTCCATCTAGCTGAACGTAGCTGTTATAAAACTACTATAAAGCATGTTTGTGGTCCTGGTGTAGAGTATTGTATTCCATCTAGCTGCACATAGCTATTATAAAGCCATTTTATAGCAAGGTTGTGGTCCTGGTGTAGAGTATTGTATTCCATCTAGCTGCACCCAGTTATTAGAAAGAATGTTTGTGGTCCTGGTATAGAGTATTGTATTCCATCTAGCTGAACGTAGCCGTTATAAAACTACTATAAAGCATGTTTGTGGCCCTGGTGTAGAGTATTGTATTCCATCTAGCTGCACGTAGCTATTATAAAGAATGTTTGTGGTCCTGGTGTAGAGTATTGTATTCCATATAGCTGTACATAGCTATTATAAAGCATGTTTGTGGTCCTGGTGTAGAGTATTGTATTCCATCTAGCTGCACGTAGCTGTTATAAAACTACTATAAAGCATGTTTGTGGTCCTGGTGTAGAGTATTGTATTCCATCTAGCTGCACGTAGCTATTATAAAGCTATTTTATAGAAAGCTTGTGGTCCTGGTGTAGTGTATTGTATTATATCTAGCTCCACCCAGCTATTAGAAAGAATGTTTGTGGTCCTGGTGTGGAGTATTGTATTCCATCTAGCTGAACGTAGCTGTTATAAAACTACTATAAAAAATGTTTGTGGTCCTGGTGTAGAGTATTGTATTTCATCTAGCTGCACGTAGCTATTATAAAGCTATTTTATAGAAAGTTTGTGGTCCTGGTGTAGAGTATTGTATTCCGTCTAGCTGCACCCAGCTATTAGAAAGAATGTTTGTGGTCCTGGTGTAGAGTTTTGTATTCCATCTAGCTGACCGTAGCTGTTATAAAACTACTATAAAAATGTTTGTGGTCCTGGTGTAGAGTATTGTATTCCATCTAGCTGCTCCCAGCTATTAGAAAGAATGTTTGTGGTCCTGGTGTAGAGTGTTGTATTCCATCTAGCTGAACGTAGCTCTTATAAAACTACTGTAAAAATGTTTGTGGTCCTGGTGTAGAGTATTGTATTCCATCTAGATTCACATAGCTATTATAAAGAGTGTTTGTGGTCCTGGTGTAGAGTATTGTATTCCGTCTAGATTCACATAGCTATTATAAAAAATGTTTGTGGTCCTGGTGTAGAGTATTGTATTCCATCTAGCTGCACGTAGCTATTATAAAGAATGCGTGTGGTCCTGGTGTAGAGTATTGTATTCCGTCTAGATGCACATAGCTATTATAAAGAATGCTTGTGGTCCTGGTGTAGAGTATTGTATTCCATCTAGCTGCACGTAGCTATTATAAAGAATGCTTGTGGTCCTGGTGTAGAGTATTGTATTCCATCTAGCTACATGTAGCTATTATAAAGAATGCTTGTGGTCCTAGCGTAGAGTATTGTATTCCGTCTAGATTCACATAGCTATTATAAAGAATGCTTGTGGTCCTGGTTAAGAGTATTGTATTCCATCTAGCTGCACATAGCTATTATAAAGAATGTGTGTGGTCCTGGTGTAGAGTATTGTATTCCATCTAGCTGCACGTAGCTATTATAAAGAATGTTTGTGGTCCTGGTGTAGAGTATTGTATTCCGTCTAGATTCACATAGCTATTATAAAGAATGCTTATGGTCCTGGTGTAGAGTATTGTATTCCATCTAGCTGCACGTAGCTATTATAAAGAATGTGTGTGGTCCTGGTGTAGAGTATTGTATTCCATCTAGCTGCACGTAGCTATTATAAAGAATGTTTGTGGTCCTGGTGTAGAGTATTGTATTCCGTCTAGATTCACATAGCTATTATAAAGAATGCTTGTGATCCTGGTGTACAGTATTGTATTCCATCTAGCTGCACCCAGCTATTAGAAAGAATGTTTATGGTCCTGGTATAGAGTATTGTATTCCATCTAGCTGTACGTAGCTATTATAAAGCTATTATAAAGCATGTTTGTGGTCCTGATGTAGCGCATTGTATTCCATCTAGCTGTACATAGCTATTATAAAGCATGTTTGTGGTCGTAGTGTAGAGTATTGTAGTCCATCTAGCTGCGCGTAGCTGTTATAAACAATGTTTGTGGTCCTGGTGTGGAGTATTGTATTCCATCTAGCTACATGTAGCTATTATAAAGAATGTTTGTGGTCCTTGTGTAGAGTATTGTATTTGATCTAGCTGCATGTAGCTATTATAAGGCTACTATAAAGCCTATTTGTGGTGCTGGTGTAGAGAATTGTATTCCATCTAGCTGTACATAGCTATTATAACGCATGTTTGTGGTCCTGGTGTAGAGTATTGTATTTCATCTAGCTGCACGTAGCTATTATAAAGCATGGATGCGTAGGCTTCAACGACCTGAGTCTTGATGTGTTTTCTTAGCTTCCGGAGAAGGCCGCGTTATCTTGCATTGGAGTGCCGACGTTTCGCTCATCTTGCCGTGAGCTTCTTCTGGGCTCTTGTGCAGTGGTTCCAGTCCAGTGTAATTGGCAGGCTGAGGGCAGCCCGAGGTGTGCTAGACGTGTGCCTGTTCTCAGAGAGAGCTTAACGACGTTCTGACGGGATTGTGGGTTTTGCAGGATGGCGGGTGTGTTTTGGGGTTGTGGAGTGACAGGAGGAGGCAAATATTGCTCCTCGGCGGTTGCCTTGATCGTGCAACGGCCCTTGTGCACCGCTGGTGTGCGTTAATCAAAATGTTTGTTTTGAGGTTTTAATTTTGAATCCAAGCAACTCTTGAAGGATTATAAGGAGCTTAGCCGTAGCAGCTGTTGGTGGTGCTCCTTCGTTACCGGGGATGCCCGCAAGCCATGCGGGGAAGCCGGTATCGCCTGAAGCGGCGGTTTGTGGGATCGTGATCCCCAAGAGACCTAATGAGGGCGCTCCGATGGAATGGTAACCCTTCGTTGAATGTTGTTGCCGGACGTCTAATCTCGTCCTCAAGGTATGGTAGACCAGAGGCTTCGTGCAGGAGTGCAGGAGTCTCGTTGGAAAGCCTCGAGGCACAGAATAGATAGCCCGAAGACACCTATTCTGTACCCGCTGAAGCAACAGCAGACTGGAGTCTGCCCCATGCCCCAGATCTCACAGGCGTAGATTAACAAGGGGATTATGAGAGCCCTCAAAAGGCGCAACTTAGGGGAACCGTCATCGAGGACCTCAGCATCGGGTACAGCGAGGCCGCAGCCCCATTGCCCCGGCACCACAGCCCCCTGATGTGCTTCCCAAAAGTGACGCCCCTGTCAAGCTTCACCCCCAAGTAGGTGATGGTGTTGGTCCATTGTATCCTTCGTCTGAGATACGTGAATGTGGGGAAGTTTGCGGGAAAGTGGCGCTTGGTGAAGAGAATAGCGTGGCTTTTCTCCGGATTTATGGACAATCGCCAACGCTCGCACCACTCTTGGATGAGGCAGAGGTGTCTCTGGATAGGGTTGAAGGCTCTGCGTGGGTGTTTGTTTGTACAGTATAACAGCACGTCATCAGCATACTGAGCTATGTTGACTTGCTGCACTGTTGGTATGTCGGCCATGTAGACGCGTAGGGGAAAGTACAGAGCCTTCGGGGACTCCGCCTCTTATTGGCCTAGGTGTTGATTTGTGTCCCGCAACTGAAACTACAAAATATCTGTGTTTAAGGTATGAATGTAGTAGGTGTATGATGTGTGTCGGGAGCTCCAGTCGGATGAGTCTGAGGAGCAGACCCGCGTGCCAGGTCGTAGAGAGGGCTTTATCCACGTCCAGCGACACCGCCGCAGTGTAGGCTCTGTCCTGGAAACCCAGGGCAGCGGCCTCCACCACTCTCAGTAATTGCTGGGGTGTAGAATGCCCAGGACGAAAACCAAACTGGTAATCTGGGATGGCTTGAATGTCGCCCAAGAGAGGGGACAAGCGGACTTGTATTAGCCTCTCGAAAACCTTCGAGAGAACTGATAGGAGACTGATGGATCGGTAGTTGGATGGGTGTAACGGGTCTTTCCCCGGCTTCAAGATGCATATCACCCGGGCCTCCCTCCACTCGCGTGGAAAGTGGCACAAGGTGAGGCACATGTTGAAAACCTTGGTTAGAAAGAGTACCGCCTTGATGGGCAGGCATCGGAGCATGGCGGGGGTTAGTCCGTCAGGACCCGCTGCCTTTTTGGGGTTGAGATGCCGGAGTGCGCCCTGGAGTTCACTGGGTCGGATGACGGGAAGTCGGTCCGCCTCGTCGGGGGGAAGTCGAAGGTATCGACGCACCTCCCGCCGAGCACGGTCCGAGAAGTCTTCGTCCTGGGGGTCTTCTCGTGGCCTCATAGTCCTTTCGAGATAGTCAGCGAACACATCGGCTTTGGCTCGGGGTTCATAAGCCAGGCCTTGGGTGCCTTGGATTGGGGAGGTGATTTGACCTCCGTGGTGTCGGAGAGCTTTGGCAATCCTCCACACGTCACCATCCTCGAGTCTCAAGCGGGTCATCGTCTCCTCCCACGCTCGCACCCTGTGCTCGCGTAGTCGGGTCCGGACCTCTCGGCGTAAACGCCTCAGGAGTGCTCGGTTATGTGGCGTGCGGTGACGCTGTTAAAGTCTGCGGGCAGCCCAGGAACGGCGTACGAGCAGATGGAGATCCAGGGGAAGGACATCCGGGTGTAGAGGTGCTGGGGCGTGAACGGTTAGGTTATGGGCAGTTCGCACCACGATGGAGGTAAAGGATTGGTGCAGTGGTTGTTTTTTTTTTTTTTTTTGGTGTGGCCCCGCCTCCGCCACACCTGGTGACGATCATCCGAAGGGGATCTACATCGTCTCCCCTACCATGCACTAGCTACACTACAGTGATGGGTGGGAAGATTGGGTGAAGGTGGTGTCCGGTACCGCCGAAGCAAACCGAATATTAGTGGGTGTTTACTAAAAAGACGCCTACATACAAGGGAGTATGCAGACAGAGTGGGGAGTAGGTGCTGGCCTTTGCTGATGCCCAGACCAGGACCTATTGTTAATGGTGGTATTTCATGCTCATGCTAAAGGAGATAGGTTAGGTATCATGCTAAGAGAAATGATTATGGTGTACATTACCTTCTTTTGTGGCTGGAACCGGAGAGGGGGTTTCCATATGATCTGCTCCTCAGCTGGTTGCTGATGGTCCTAAAAGAGACATGATTGGGAAACAGATTGGGATGGGTATGTACAAGGGGGAAAAAAGGGGATAAATACAGTTTCATGTCATAAATTTTTTTATTATTATTTACATTTTATTATTTATTTCATAGGTTTTTTTTTTTCCTAAATACAGCACCTGCTGGAGAAATGAGAAATTAGAAAGAGTCTGTACATGCCTGTCGTTTCCTATGAAGCGCTTGGTCGTCCTCAGTTTGGGGCTGCCCTCTCACCCCTAGCCGCCCCGGCAGGGGATGTCATCCACCCGGGGACTTATTGGGCACCTGTGCTTGCTATTGAATCAGGGTGGTATGAGGTGATTCAGGTAGTTACGTATAGTTACATCATCGTCGGCAGTATGTCTATTTATTGGAATTGTGCGGTCGAACAGCGATAGTGGTCTCTTGTGCTTATCTATGGTTGTGTTATATTGACCTAGTTCTTGTATTGCCGGATTATAGCTTTTTCTGGCCTGGTTGTACATGTTATGCGCCAGTTTTTTGACAAATTGCTCTATGGTATGTACCTTGGTGTCGTCGTGTAGCAAATCCAATGGGACTGTTTTGGGGACCTTAGTGATGATTCGGAGTGCTTTGTTTTGTATGATTTGCAGATTCTTTATGTGTGTCTTTGCGCAGTGGCCCCAGCAAGGGGCCGCGTAGGTCAGTAGAGGCCTAATTAGGCTTTTATATAGGGTTAGCCCCATCTGCTGGCTTAGGGTGCTCTTACGGTTTAGGATCGGGTAAATTGCTCCAAGTGCTTGGTTTGCTTTCTGTCTAATTGCTTTTGTATGCGCCTCAAAAGTGAGCTTGGAGTCCAGCGTCACTCCTAGGTACTTGACTTTTTTGGTCCATTTTATTGTGTTGCCATATATCGTTAATCGGCTGGTTTTATCGTAATGTTTGGTTCTTTTGGTGAAGAGTATTGCATGTGACTTATCTGTGTTGACTTTGATTCGCCACCTAGTTAGCCATGGTTCTAGATTTTTTAGCGCCTGTTGTAGGTTTCTACCAATCACTTTCGGTTGCCAGGATTGTGCTGAAATTGCGGTGTCGTCTGCGTAGATGGACAGATGTGTACCCTGTGTTTTGGGGATGTCATTTATGTAAAGCGTGAACAATGTGGGTCCCAGTAAACTACCTTGGGGCACACCTGCTTCAAGTTTGTACTGTGCAGTGCACTCGTCTTCTAATGTAACGGTAAATGTCCTTTCAGTAACGTAGTGCGCTATAAGTTTTATCATCGAATCATTGAAATTCATAGTTTTTAGTTTTCGTATCAGTCCCGCATGATAGACTGTATCGAAAGCCCTCTGGACATCAAGGAATACTACACCAGTTGATTTGTTGTTATTGAAGCCTTTTGTAATATGTTCCACATTTCTGGTTAGCTGAAGGGTTGTGGAGTGGTTAGCGCGAAAACCAAATTGTTCATTAATAATTATGTTGTGTTTTTTGATGTGGGCATTTAAACGTTTTTGAATTACTTTCTCCGCTACCTTGCTGACGGTTTTTAATAGGCTAATGGGCCTGTAGTTTTTGGGATCGGCTCTGTCTTTTCCCGGTTTTGGGAACATTAAGACGTTCGCCTGCTTCCAGCAGCTCGGATAATATCCTGTTTGGAGGCAATAGTTGCAAATGTCAGCTAGGCGTTGCAGTGCTTTTTGCGTCAGATGCTTTAGTACCAAATTTGGTATTTGGTCTGGGCCTGGTGCCTTGTTTACCTTTAGATGTCTGATGATCCAGCTCAGTTCACTAGGGCATGTTTTTCTGCATTGATTATGTGCTGGGTTACTTAATGTTTCCCTCAGGTCTTGCTCCATTTGTTCGCATAGCTCATGATCTATAGGGCCCTGATGCGGTTTACACGTTAGTTGTAGCGTGTCCGCCAATACATTCGCTTTTTGTGTGTTGGTCTCCGCATAGGAGTTGGGTGCAGCTGTTTTCAGTGGCGGGATGTTTATTGGCTGCTTCTTTAGGGCCTTGACTAGTTGCCACACTTTATTATTGCCTGGTTGTAGCTGTGCCAGGGTGTGGTCCCACTGTTGCTGAGTCTGTGCATTTATTCGCGTTTTAATTGCACTGTTCAAAGTGGCCATGTTGACTTTGTACACAAGGTTCCTTGTGCGCTGCCATCTTCGCCTTTCGTGGTCCCTTTCTCGCATTAGTATTAAAACCTCCGGTGGATATGTAAGTTCGTGTCTGGGGGAATGTTTAAAGGGAACCGCTTTTTCTATCGCCTGTTGCATAGCGCGTTCTAGTCCGTCTGCCGCAAGGTCTACTGCCATATGGCTGGTCAGGGTGGGCGTGTCGCTTAGTGATTTATCTAGCGTGTCAGCAAAGACACCCCAGTTTGCTCTGTTATAGTTTCTTCGCTTAGGTGGCGGTTTTATAACTGGCGGGGCTTGTACGTCTATTTGGACTGCAAAATGATCTGATGCTAGCGCTTCCACTAGCTTCACTTGGTATTCAAAAGCTGTATTTTTGAGAAGAGCAATGTCTAATGTATGTGCCTCGTGGTTTGCTTGTGCCGGTATATATGTTGGTTCTCCCGGGTGATCTATTATGTACTCATTATTGAGCATGTGCTTGTGTAATGCATTTCCCCCCGTGTCTGCTATCTTACAACCCCATGCTGGATGTTTCGCGTTAAGGTCACCCGCTGCTACCACTACGTCATCGAGGTTCATGATGATTTCCACGTCCTGCAAATTGAGCTGTCTGGGTGGTGAGTAAACGCTAGCTATTGTTACCTGAGTGTTGTGTATGTTTATTGAGATGGCCGTGGCTTCCATGGATGTTAGCGGCGGGATGTGTTTAAGTGTATGGGCAAGCGCTTCCTGGACCACTATTGCTGTCCCCCCGTGTGGTTTTCCTTGTGGTCTGTGGTTTCTGTAAATTTTGTAGCCTGGTACCCTGAAACTAGATTTAGGTGTTAGTAGAGTTTCGGTTAATAGTGCTATTGTGATATCATTATTGTAAAGGTGATGTTTGAAATCCTGTAATTTGTTACGTATACCTTGGGCGTTCCAATAGATGATTTTATGGGTTGTGCTTTGCTGGGATGAGCTGTTTGTTTGTTGAGCCATTTTACCTGTGTTACAGCTGAGTGTTTGTTTGTTTGTGTTTTTTTTTTTTTTTTTTTTTTTTTACCTTCTTTAGCGTCTTTTCCTTGGGGTTTTAGGCGCAGGTCGTCCACCCTCTACCTCTGATAATTCATTTACTGCGTCTTTCAGCATGTTCAAGAAATTCAGGAACTTTGCCTGGGCGTCTCTTGGGCTAGTGGTTTCACCAAAGAGGTTGTGGTATATCTCCTCCATCTTGGAGTAGCCCTTCATAAGGTTGCCTTGACCTATTTTTAGAAGGGGGCTCTGTATGGCATAATCTATGTTCAGGAATTGCTTATTTGCTTTATTTCTTACAAAGTGCAGGGGATACCTTCTTTGGCATTCCTGCACCCTTGCTTCCTCCTTGTCCTTAGCTGCATCTTTGTGTGAATTATCAGACATATTTGGTTGCTCAGCCTTATTTTCTGCGCCTGACTCTTGCTCATCTGTCTGTGTTGGCGCGTCTTTATATACTCTGGTACTTGTTGCAGAGTTTGCAGCCACCAGCATTGGCGTGGTTTCTGGTCCCATCTTTTTTGACAGGGTTCCCACGTGGCGCGTTGCTCGCACCTCATGGGTATCCTGCCTTGGGTTTAGACTGTGGGCCACACTAGCATATGAGCCCCTATGCTCTGATACAGGTGCCTGAAGCCTGCGGGGGATTTGTCGAGCCATCTGTTGAGTGGCGGGGAAGGCCATCCTATAATACATTGGACATCCCCTCCACCGCGCCCCATGCTGGTTAGAATTGCACAGAGCGCACCTACGGGTTGAGCTGTTACATTCTCTGATGTGGTGCTGCCCCGCACAGCGCGAGCAGACTTGCGGCGCCTCACAGTTTCGCGCCAGATGTCGAAACCGGAGGCACCTCCCGCACTGTGGTGGGCCGCTTGGCGGTCTATATGGCTCCACTTTCACTTTGCAATGGAACAAGTCATGTATTCTAGTTAGGGCAATAGATCTGTCAGCATCTTCATGCTCCACTAGATATACAGGGACATGCGTTCTTGTACGCATTGAAAACAGCCGGCTGACTTTGGCTGCTTCCAGTCCAATTCTTTTCAATTCGTCCATTACTTCTGCTGGGTCTATGCTTGGGTGTAGCCCTTTTATTACTACTTTATGTGTACGCTCGTTTGCTGGTGTTGTGACATGGAAAGGAACTTTACAACCCTTGCAGAACCGAACAAAATTATTATAGTCCTCAAGAGTTGTGAAGGTCACACCATAAAAGTTGTCACGGAGCACCGCTTTGTACCCTGCTGGCCTGTAGATTAGATCAAACTCCCTCGTGAGTGAGGCAAAGCTGCGTGTGCAATAGTCAGCTACAAATATTTTAGGGATATTTGATCTTACCTGTGTGAGGAAGTTGGTCGGAGCCCTACTGGTAGCTGGAGCAGAGTTTCCTGTGCCATCATTGGAGTGTGCCTGATCCTGTGTTATGTTACTACTTGCTTGTGGTGCGGCCGCTGCCGACTCGTATCTGCCCTCCTTCCCTGTGGTGGTGTCCTTGCTTGCTTTATTTGACATGTTTTCACTTACTTGGATGTGATCCGTTGTAGTGCTGGTAGTTGGGGTGCTGTCATTCTCCAGTGCTATATGCAGCACGTCGCTGTCCTGGCTGCTGCTGTCATCGTCGGTTAGGTTCTGGGCTTCTGCTGTTTCTCTGGGGGCTCCTTTCTTCCTTGTTGGGTATCTTCCTCCCATCATCTAGGTGTTTATCTGCTAACAAAGAATTCACACGCGAGACCCTAGCTAGCTATTGCTTTATTTTCCTTTTCCTTTTCTAGCTAGGTGCCTTAACAAAGACTCTCTAGCTGAGATCGTTTGCTAAGAACCTTTATAAAGGCTCTTAGTACGTTGTCGCTGTGGGCGTACCGCTCTAAAAGTGCTGCTAGGGCTTATTGCTAGATTGATTATTTCTTATTCTATTTTCTTAATATGCTAAGCTAAGAAGGAGTGTGAAGAGAGAAGAGAAATATAGCCTAAATATATATAGGGGTCCTAACAGGGAGCTTAAACCACTAGGATAGTAATAGAGGAAAGATAGTTAAAGATAGAGAGAAAGAGGCAGTTAGCGAGCGCTAAGAAGCGCGGTAAGCAGAGGGCCGGACCCTAAAGGGCGCCTATAAACCAGTCGTAATGACAGTTGGCTGTGGCCTTGCTAACCTACTCGTCTAAGCTGCAGAAGTTCTGGAAGGTCTCGGCGTCTTGAAGATCTCTCCGCTGCGCTGTGTCTCTCTCCGGTGTTGCTACACTGAGCGCTGCCAGTCGAAAAGACCCCAGTGGTTGCTTCTTTGCTCTCGCTTATATAGTGGCAGTGCGGTGGAGGTTGCCCCGCCCTCTCTCTTCTGGTTGGCTAGTTGCCTGCCAATTGGCGTGGGTGCTGGCGCCGCTCTTTCCTGGTGATGTTGGAGTTGCTTTATGCTTTCTTTTTCCAGGTTTTTGTTTCCTGTTTGTCTTGTTTCTTGCTTTAGATTGTGGTTAGGATCTTCTTTTAGTAAGTGCTGCCTTGGATTGCCGTCCGTTTCTAGAATGCCGCATGTCTCCGCCCCTTGCCTCTCTTTGGTTGGAGGCCGGCCTATTATGGCTCTCCTTGTGAGCAGAGTTTTCCAGATGTTATGGAGATGTTTTCCGCCGTCCCTGTTGATGTTCTTCTTTTCTTCGAAAATCTCTATGCTTTCACGGGTCATTCCGTCATGAAAATTGCTGCAGGTGGCTATGAGCTCTGTGTTGTCAAAGTCGATGTGGTGGCCGGTTGTTATTACAAGTTCAGCTAGTGCGGATTTTTCGGGTTGGTTGACCGCGTATGTGTTCTTTTCTGGGTGTTACTATGGACCGTCCTGTTTGGCCAATGTAGGCACTTCCACAGTCGCATCTAATTCTATATATGCCCGGATTTAGGAGCGGGTTTCTGGTATCTTTGGCTGGTCGTAGGAACGATCTGAGCCTTCTTGTTGAGGTGTAGCGAGTTCAGATGTCGTGGCTTCTAAGGACTTTGGAAATCCTGTCTGTGACGCCTCGGATGTATGGTACACTGATCCATTTTTGGTTGTTTTTCTGGAGTCCTGGTCGTCGCCCTTTTGGGGGTTTCTTCGGTTGGTGTTCCTTTGTATTTCCCGTATTTCTTTGTGTGCGTAACCATTAGCCCTGAGAATGCTGTTCAGGTGTCTCATTTCCTCTCTGACGAGCTCTGGGTCGAATATGCGAATGGCGCGGACGAATAGTGCGTTTATCATTCCTCGTTTTATGACGGGTGGATGGTGAGAAGACGCATCTAAATATTTGTTGGTGTGAGTGTGTTTTCTGATGACTGAGCAGTGAACAGTCTTGCTCGTTTCATCTCGTTGTACCAAGATGTCTAAAAATTGTGGTCTTCCAGTCTCTTCTATTTCCATTATAAATTGTATGCTGGGATGGAGGCTGTTTAGATGTTGGAGAAAACCGGTTATGGTGTCTCTGCCGTGTGGCCATACTACAAAAGTATCGTCCACGTATCTCAGCCAGAGTGCTGGTTTGAGATTGTAAGTGTCTTTTGCCGTATGTTCAAAGTCTTCCATGAATAGAATTGCGACAATGGGTGATAGAGGACAGCCCATCGCTGCTCCCTCCTTCTGTTCGAAGAGTTCTCCTCTGTAACTGAAGTAAGTGGATGTTAGGCAGTGCTCCACTAGATCCAGCCAGTCTTCAGGAAATCCATTGCTGTCGAGTTTGTCTGCGATGATTCTTAGAGAGTCCTGGATTGGGATCTTGGTGAATAGCGATTGCACATCGAAGCTGATGAGAATATGGTTGTGTTCAAGGGGGAATTTTCGTATTATCTGTACAAAGTGTGCGGAGTCTCAAACAAAGCTGTTTGTTTTCCCCACCAGAGTCAGAAGCTCTTCAGCTAGGAATCTGGCTAGAGAATGTATTTGCGAGCCAATGGCGCTCACTATAGTGTGTGTGTATGTGTCTGGACAGCATAGCTCAGAACGAAACGTTTATTAAATACTAAACTTGGTATTTAAGTTTAGTATCTCCCAATGATGCGACACAAAGATTATCAGGAAAATCCCGCTCCTTTATATGGAACAATTTCATATTTAAAATACTCGTACTTTTCTCATTAGATACTTTCCCACACAGAAGCCAGCTTTTGACTATCACTTTAACCTATGGTGCTCCCTGATTTCCCTTCTACTTACAAGGAAGCAAGTAATAAGGCTATTTCTGCCATTTTTATCTCGATATGCATGAAGTAGATAGAAGAGTAGGCTTTCAACGATAATTTGTTAGAGAGATGTAGAGAAAGGCATGTGAATGTTTTTATTAAGGTGAGACAATTTTGTCTTATTCTGTAACTCAAGTTCGGAAAAAGTGTTTTTCATATATTTAAGCAAAACCACAGACTGCTTTTATGAATAGATTAAGGTAACATCAGCTAGATTTTTTAAAACAGTTATGTTCTCAATATGCTTCTAACAATTTGAATTAGAGCATCGAAAACTAAGGTATTACAAGACCAATTAAATGTACGAGATCTTGAATTTTCCGAAGAGCTCTTCATCCTCTAAGACTTTTGCATAACCGGTGAACTATGAGATAACCAAAGGTTGGATTTAAAATCATGTATGCTCTGGAGAGGCTTTCGTAGCTCTGAGTTGCAGTACTCCCGTGTACTCAACCACAAACCTCTGAGCCAATCCGTAATCAGGCGAAGGTCACAACGTCTGCATTCCAACACTTGATTCAGCCTGATCATAAATGCTGAGGCGTATTGCACACTGCATCTCGTTGCGCCTAACCTAGCCAAGCTGGTATAACAAGTTGTTCTAGCACTTTGAGCGTAACTTTCCCAAGAAATTCAAAGACATTGTATATACAGGACATTTTGCATGAATTTATTAAATCTATTCTATATGTAAAGATTTATTGATAGGATTTTTATCCTGATCACAAAATACTAGGACTTTCTTCTAACTCTAATTGTCCATACGAAGCGTTAATAAAGTAACAATTTAAGATTTTTACATGTATATACAATTTTTTAATGCAGCAGCTAACTGGGATGAGTGATGTGCCATTCCAAACAATTCTATCGCTATCGAATGAAGGTCGTAAAGCTCCCAGAGCGTTGTAATAACGTTTAGTTGGGAATTTATCGTCCCAATGAAACGTTAAGCCCTGGGCGCCGCCTGGGTGGGGTTTTACGGTCTCGCTGTGCATTTTAATGTCCGCAATATCATTAGCATGGGCAAAATAATTTCAATATCGCATTTTCAGAGTATTTCATGCTCTATACAAACACCGTAAAAGTGATTTTCCCCTGAGGTCTTACACAGCGAGATTTCAGTTTTTATTCTAGTGTCCTTAAATTCATTTTCCTGAAAGCATTTTCCTAAACTTGCTTGCGGATTATTTTTAGTATTTCTGTTAGGTTTAATTTCTGCACTCGGGTCAGGCCATAGAGGAAAGGTCTTATCGATGACACAACTCAATATACTGTGTTAAGAGCAAACTCGAAAGATTCGACCAAGCTTGAGTAGACGATGTTGATTTCTTTATAAATGATTCCAAACCGGGAAATAATAGAAGATATGTTTGGAATCAATTTCAACAGTTTTGTATCATTACGAACTAACGTCAATACCACAGATCGCACGAAAAGAAATTCTAAGACGATGACTGAAATGAATATGTGTGAAAACTGTTTATAACATCACAGCAAAACTCGTAGAATATAAGTATTTTAAAGAACAGAACATCAATTTTAAGCCGTTTACAGACCGAGAATTTGGTTCCCCAGAAGTCTTGTTCCGTTCTCAATACACAGTATTTATCATTTAGAAAAGCGTGATACACAGATGATTGTTTTAACTAACCTCGTAAGGAAAAATAACAATGTGCTTTTCTTGCGTTTACAATAAATATTATTATAGTTTTACGCAAAAAAGGTTTTATTCTGTCAGTTACTTAAATTTAATCGTGAAATAGCCTTAGCTCTTAGCGAATTGCACTCGTGGTTTCTTTTGATGGCATCATTTTCCAAACCCTGTAGGAATTCCACCACTCGTTAAGAAAGGTTAGCAGTTTTATGAGACCCCTTAAATCCATAAAAAACATTTTTAGAATAAGGTCAGTCAGTGTGTCTAGGTTGTCAGTGTGTGTCTGTGGGTTTCTGTGTGTGTCTGTGTGTATCTGTCTGTGTGTGTCTGTTTGTGTGTGCGTATGTGTGTATGTGTGTGTCTGTGTGTGGCTGTGTGTGTCTGTCTGTGTGTGTGTTTGTCTGTGTGTCTGTATGTGTGTGTCTGTCTGAGTGTGTGTCATTGTGTGTGTGTCGATCTGTGTGTGTCTAGGTGTCGGTCTGTGTGTCTGTGTGTCTGTCTGTATGTCTGTGTGTGTCTGTGTCTGTCTGTGTCGGTCTGTGTGTGTCTGTGTGTGTCTGTCTGTGTGTCGGTCTGTGTGTCGGTCTGTGTGTCGGTCTGTGTGTCTCTGTGTGATTGTCTGTGTGTGTCGGTCTGTTTGTGTGTCTATGTCTGTCTGTGTGTGTCGATCTGTTTGTGTGTCTGCCTGTGTGTGTCAGTCTGTGTGTGTCGGTCTGTTTGTGTGTCGGTCTGTTTGTGTGTCGGTCTATGTGTGTCGGTCAGTTTGTCTGTCTGTGTGTGTCTGTGTGTGTCAGTCTGTGTGTGTGTTGGTCTGTTTGTGTGTCTGTGTCTGTCTGTGTGTGTTGGTTTGTTTATGTGTCTGTGTCGGTCTGTGGGTCTGTTTGTGTGTCTGTGTGCGTTGGTCTGTTTGTGTGTCTGTGTGTGTCTGTGGGTCTGTGTCTGCCTGTCTGTGTCTCCTTGCTCATATGTTACCACCGACGAAACGTCACTGCCAAAGAATTGAACAGGTAATGTGTTATTTTATTTGGACTGGGAAGCTCTGTCGCATTGCACGTACCCAAATGCGTCTCCCTAAAGGCCAGGGATTACTGGATGTGGCTCTACAGTCCTATGCTTCTGTTTGCCTTGGATGATCAGGGTGATATCGTATTACAACATAGTTTTGGACTCGGGGTTCACGAGACAAGGTTCCCCAGCTGTTCCATGCTTTCAGCGCTTTACCACCGGAGAAGGTTGCTCGTGGTGATTTTCGTTCGGTGACCCCACATGTCCAAGTGAAATACCCACATTTGGAGCTGTTTTGGCACATTGATGTGAAATGGATAGCGGTAACCTATGAGGTGGTTAATGATATTCTTCCCACGGCAGACAAATATCAACACCAGCAGCGGCTTGCTGGAACGTTCCGCTAAAGCAGCGATATGCACTTGTGTTTTGGGAAAACTGACGCATTTCGATTCCTGGCAGCTGGAACCCTACACTTCTGAATCTGCCCAAGCTGAACCCCCCGTTACAGAATTTCCTTATTTGGTTGTTAATAGGCACCTATAAATGGATACAGACTTGGACAACCCCGCTGATTGTACGCTGCCCAGACTAAGGCAATTTATACACTGAGAGATGGAGACTGATGCAGAAACGCCAGACCCTGGCTCCAAAAATAATTCACACTTCAAACTTTCCTGCTTCGAAGCCTTCCTTACCTATAAAATAAACATTTACAATGGATTAAAAGAATGTTATTCCTATTAGTTGTATAGAAAAAAAGGTTGTATTTGAACTCAGCTAATAAATTTAAAATATTGATTTACAGCCAATTTAAAATTAATTAATGTTTTGCCTGGAAAAAGAGCATCTAAAAAAAGTAGCTGCTGTCGGTGACGAAACATTGTCTGTCAAATTGGTTCAAAGCAAACAAACCCTCAGGAAACCTTCAAAAAACAAAATGAATTAGATTTATAACTACTCGCTCACCACAAACACACATAGAAATAGGAATTATTTATACATTGGAAGAACAGCTAAATGAGGTCAAATTTCTTGGCCTTCAGGTAGATAAGCATTTGGACTGTATTAGCTACATCACACCTAAACTTAGCTCAGCATGTTATACTCTCCGTGCACTGGTTAAATTTCACTCAATCGATACATTAAATTGGTGTATTTTGCCTACTTTAACTCCATCATCGAGTAAGGAATAATATTATGGGGTAATTCAGTGGATAGTAAATGCATATTCCAGGTACAGAAGAAAGCTATAAGATTAATCTGTCATGCTTATAACAGACAGTCATGCAAAGAACTACGAGATACGTCCAGAAAGTAAGCTCCGTTTCAATTTATCTCCGCTGCAGCTCTGCGATCGCAGTTCCGCACATGCGCGGTAGACGCTCTGTGTTAAGGAGAAGAAACGTGCGCCATTTTGAGATCGCTGTCAGCCACATACGCTTTGTTGTGCTTGTTTACAATGTTGGTGTTGATTGAAAATCCCGCCGCTTGTGAAATCAGATCTGTGATTCGTTTTCTGAATGCTAGGAAAGTTAAACCAATTCAAAATTTATCGGCAAATTTGCGAAGTTTACGGACAAAATGCGATGAATGATTCAATGGTGAGAAGATGGGTCCCACAGTTCAATGAAGGACGTAGTGAAGTGCACGATGAAGAACAAAGTGAGCGTCCATCTTTGGTTACAGAAGAACTGATTCACGCGATTGATGACAAGATCCAGGAAAACCGCAAGTTTACAATTAGTGCTCTAGCTACGGAATTTACCCAAAACTCACGATCATTAATTCATGAAATTATTACCGAAAATCTGAAATTTCGTAACCTTTGCTCACGTTGGGTACCAAAGATTCTTACTGAGCAACACAAAACAAAACGGATGGGTAGTGTACTTCAGTTTTTAACCCGTTATGATGAAGACGGCGAAGAATTTCTGACACAGATAGTCACAGGAGATGAGACTTGGGTTTCTTACGACACCCCTGAAAGTAAGCTGCAATCCATGGAATGGAGGCACACTTCATTCCCAGCAAAGGTAAAGCCGAAACAAATCTTGACACCTCGAAAAATGATGTGCACAGTGTTCTGGGACTGGAAAGGCATCTTACTCATTGATTTGTTACCGCGTGGTCAAACAATCAAAGCAGATGTTTAATGCAAGACACTTAGGCTTTTTGCGCCGCGCAATACAGAATAAGCGCCGAGGATTGCTGTCAAAAGGTGTTGTTTATCTTCACGACAACGCACGACAACACATTGCAAATGTGACGAAAAACCTTCTACAGGGATTTGGCTGGGACGTGTTTGACCATCCTCCGCACAGCCCTGACCTCGCTCCTAGCGACTTTCATCTGTTCTGACATCTCAAGTCTTTCCTTGGCGGTCAACACTTCAACAATGATGAAGAGCTGAAAGAAAATGTTTCCAACTTTTTGAAGACACAGGCGGCAAACTTCTATGAAGAAGGTATACATAAACTTGTGCCACGCTATGACAAATGCCTGCAACATTTCGGCAGTTATGTGGAAAAGTAGCTTAAGAGTTGTATAATTTTGTGCAATAAATAACTATTCTGTATCTGTACACAATATAATTTTATTACCAAAGGGAATTTACTTTCTGGACGTACCTCGTATTTAAAAAAATTGGGTATACTCACCTTACCTTATTTATCCATTTTAAAATCCTATGCAGTTAATCGACATAGTTTTATAACAAACATGGAAGTTCATAACATTAATACTAGACAAAAGGGATATATTCATCGTCCCAATGCTAATCTTGGTTGCTTTCCGAGAGGAGTATATTATGAAACAATCAAGATATATAATGCTCTCCCCAGTAATCTCAAATAACATTTTGGGAATTTCAGTGCTTTTAAGGCCTCTCTTAAGAAGTACCTTTGCAATAAAACATTTTAGTCTGTAGATGAATATTTAAGTGACAAATCTGTCTGACAATACTATCAACAGTCATTTTATTTATAAGTATTATAATGTATAGCATTTTGTGTATATTAGTGTGTGTTTTATATTCAAATTAAACTGATGTGTATTTTGACTTGCACGAATGTGTCAAATGAATTTTTAATATTTACCAATGACACAAGGTCTGTAAAGACTGATGATTTGAAATTTTACACTCTAGTACATAATTGTGTACTTTTGCATTGTAAATTCTATAACATAATTGTAAATATACATATATTGTAATTGTGGACATTTATGAAGAGTACATAATACCATAATCATAGTTTAGTTTTATATATTTACTAGAAGAAGCTATTATGTCGATAATTAGAAAACTGTCATCTAACAACTTTTTTTGTAGTGTTTAACGCCCGCTTTAACTACTGATGATATATGAATGAATATGGAGCACCCGTGGAATGCGATGGTGGGGGAAACCGGAGAACCCGGAGAAAACCCGCCCCAGCGCGGCTTTGTCCACCACAAGTCTCACATGCGGTCACTTGGGATCGCTAGGTGAGAGGCGAGTTGTCTAACCACTCGGCCACGGCGCGGCCTATCATCTAACATTACATCAGTGTTACATAGAATGAAATTATATTTATTTATACATTTTAACGCCAATTTCTGATAATCTTTATTTTTATGTGCAAAAAAAAAAAAAAAAAAAAGGAAGTACATGTACATTTATAGGGCACATTAAGTAAAGTGCAGTGGCGTACAGGCCTCAAAAGCAAATGGCGTGATTAAAGGTATATTCTGCGGTTTTTGTAACCCGTACTTTTAGCAATAGAGCTTTATATATTTCTTTTTCGTAGTATATAAGAATATGCATACATGTATATCCCTTGACAAGATCTATGTTCCGTAGCTTCCTGACTTAAACAAAGCTACAGAATGTTTACTAATTTGATTTAATAATGGTCCGTCTGAAGGAAAAATGAAGCACTGCAGCGGCTAGCTTTCGAGCATCAAACGGTGCCTTGGACATGCAAATCATTAAAAACAAAATAGTTAGGCGCCACTGCTAATGAAACCTACAGGATAGCCTCAATTTTTATAGCTGGACTTACAAACACACACATCAACTCCAGGATATCCTCAGTTTCTATAGTTGGGCTTACAAACACCCACATCAACTATAGGATATCCTCAGTTTCTATAGCCGGGCTTACAAACACTAACATCAACTACAGGATATCATGCGTTTCTATAGTAGGACTTTCAACACCCACATCAACTACAGGATATCCTCAGTTTCTCTAGCAGGGCCTAGAAACACCCTCATCAACTAGAGGACATCCTCAAATTCTATAGATAGGCTTACATACACCCACATCTATTACAGGATATCCTCGGTTTCTATAGCTGAGTTTACAAACACCCATATAAACTACAGAATATCCTCAGTTTCTATAGCTGGGCTTACAAACACACACATCAATTACAAGATATCATCAGTTTCTCTAGCTGGGCTTACAAAGAAACACATCAACTACTGGATATCCTCAATTTCTATAGCTGCGCTAACAAACACCCACATCAACTACAGGATATCCTCAGTTACTAAAGCTGGGTCTGGAAACACCCACACCAACTACAGGATATCCTCCGTTTCTATAGCTGGGCTTTAAAAAACCCACATCAACTACAGGATGTCCTCAGTTTCTGTTCCTGGACTTATATACACTAACACCAACTCCAGGATATCCTCAGTTCCCGTAGCTGGGCTTGCAAAAACCCTAATCAACTACAGCATATACTCAGTTTCTGTAGCTGGGCTTACAAACACCCAAATCAACTACAGGATATACAAAGTATCTATAGCTGGTTTACAAACACCCACATCAACTTCAGAATATCCTCGGTTTCTATAGAGGGGTTAAAAACACGCATATCCACCACAGGATATCCTCAGTATAGCTAGGCTTATAAAGAAACACATCAACTAGAGGATATTGTCAGTTTGTCTAGCTGGTCATAAAACACACACATCTACAGGTTATCCTCAGTTTCTATAGCTGGGCTTATGAAAACCCACATCAACTAGTGGATAGGCGCTGTTTGTAGCTAGGCTTATAAACACCCATATCAACTACAGGATATGCTGAGTTTTTATTGCTGGGCTTACAAACCCACACATCAATTACAGGATATCCTCAGTTTCAATAGCCGGGCTTACAAACACCTATATCGACTGCGGGACATCCTCAATTTCTATATCAGGGCTTACAAACACCAAATCAACTATAGAATATCCTCTGTTTAACGGCTGGACTTACAAACGCCCACATCAACTACAGAGTAACCTCATTTGCTTTAGCTGGACATACTAACACCCACATCAACTACCCGATATCCTCATTTCTAACACCTGGGCTTATAGACACCCTCTCTAACTACCGGACACATCATAAGTTTCTATAGCAGGGCTTACAAACACTCACATCAACTATAGGATATCCTCTGCTTAACAGCTGAACTTACACTCACATCAACTACAGCGTAACCCCATTTGCTATAGCTGGGTATACTAACACCCACACCAACTACCCGATATCCTCATTTCTATAAACACCTGGACTTATAGACACCCACATTAACTACTAGGCACATTATCAGTTTCTATAGCAGGGCTTACAAACACTCACATCAACTACAGAATACCTCATTTGGTATGTCTGGGAATACTGACTGCCACACCAACTACACAAAATCCTCATTTCTATAGCCGGACTTATAAACACATACATCAGCAACAGAATAACCTCATTAGCTATAACTGGACGTACAAACACCCTCATCAAGTAAATGCTTTCCTCATTTACCATAGCTGTGCATACAAACATCAACATCAACTACAGAATAACCTCATTTGCTATAGCTGGGGCTACAATAGCCTTCATTAATTGCAGGATATTCCCAATTTCTGTACCCAAGTTTTCAAACATCAACATTAACTGCAGGATGTCCTCGGTTTCAATACCTGGGCTTTCAAACACCCACATCAACTGCAGGTTATCCTCGGTTTCTATTGCTGGGCTTTCAAACACCCACTTCAACTACAGGAAATGCTCGGTTTCTACAGCTGGCTTTTCACACACCCACATTACTACAGGATTTCCTCGGTTTCTATAGGTGGGCTTTCAAACAATCACTTCAACTGCAGGAAGTGCTCGGGTTCTACAGCTGGGCTTTAAAACACCTTCATTACTACAGGATATCCTCGGTTTCTATAACTGGGCTTTCAAATACCCTCATCAAATACAGGATACCCTCAGTTTCTATAGCTTGGCTTAAAAACACTCACATCAACTACAGTATATCCTCAGTTCCTATAGCTGGGCTTGCAAAAACCCGATTTAGCAATAGCATATTCTCAGTTACTATAGCTGGGCTTACAAGCACCCACAACAACATCAACAGGATATACACAGTATCTAGAGCTGGGTTTACGAACACCCACATAAACAACAGGCTATCCTCAGTTTCTATAGGTGGGCTTACAAACACCCACATCTACTTATTTATATTCTCTGTTTAATAGCTCGGCTTACAAGCACCAACAACAACTATAGGATAGCCTCATTTTCTTTAGCTGGACTTATAAACACCCACATCAACTACAGTTTACCCTCAGTTACTGTAGCTGGGGTCACAAACACTCACATCAATTACATGATATACTCAGTTTCTGTAGCTGGGCTGACAAACACCGACATCAACTACAGATTACCCACAGGTATTTAGCTGGGCTTACAAACACACACATCAACTACAGGTAACCATCAGTTTCTGTATCTGGGCTTACAAACACCCACATCCAATAGAGGATACCCTCAGTTTCTTTAGCTGAGCCTATGAACACCGACATCAGCTATAGGTTGCCCTCAAGTTCTGTAGCTGGGCTTACAATCACCCACATCAACTACACGATAATATCAATTTCTGAAGCTGGGCTTAAAAAAACCTACATCAGCTACAGTATATCCTTAGTTTCTGTATCTGGGCTTATTAAGATGCACATCAGCCACAGGATATCCTCATTTTCTTTAACTAGGCTACAGACGCACATACATCCACAGGATATTCTAAATTTCTGGGCTGACAAGCACCCACATCAAGCGCAGGATATCCACAGTTTCTGTAGCTGGGCGTACATACTCCCGAATCACCCACAAGGTGTTCTCTGTTTACATACCTGGGCTTACAAACAGCCACATCAGCACCGAGATATCCTCAGTTTCTATTGCCGGGCTTACAAACGCCCACATTGCCCCAGGATATCCTCTGTTTTCTAGCTGTGCTTACAGACACACATACCACCCACAGGATATTCTCAGTTTCTATAGCTGGGCTTAAAAACAACCACATCAGCCTCAGGATATCCTCAGTTTCCAAGGCTTGTTTAACAAATACTAGATTCAATTACAGGATATCCCCAATTTCTATAGCTGATCTAACAGACACCCACGTCAACTACAGGATATCCTCAGTTTCTATAGCTGGACCTACAAACACCCACATCAACTACAGGATATCCTCAGTTTCTAAAGCTGAGCTTACAAAAATCCCACATAAACCACAGGATATGCTCGGTTTCTATAGCTGGGCTTACAAACATGCACATCAACTACAAGATATCGTAGGTTTGTCTAGCTGGGCTTATAAACACACACATGAACTACAGTATATCCTCAAATGTTATAGCTGGGCTTACAAACAACCAAATAAACTCCAGGATGTACTCAGTTTCTATAGTTGGTCTTATAAAAACCCACATCAACTGCCCGATATACTCAGTTTCTATAGCTAGGCTATTAAATACTCACATCAACTAACACCTATATCGACTGCAGGATTTACTCAGTTTCTATAGTAAGGTTTACAAACACCCACATTATCTACTGGATATCCTCTGTTTAAAAGCTGGCCTTAAAAATACCTATATCAAATACAGGTTAAGGAAAAATGGAAACGGGGTGTTATTTATAGACGCTCTTTAACTACTGTGGTTTTTAGCGTCCTATTCTAAGTTTTGCATGAAAGACCGCTTAATTTTGCTCAGAGGCCTCTCTATCAGGCTTGAGGTTCTTTTACGTGCCGTAAATCTACGACACGGGACTCACGGCTTTACTTCCCTTCCGAAGGAAGCCATGCTGAGGATTTTTACACCCGAAGCCATGCTGAGGATTTTTTCAATCCTCCGCCGGGATTGAACCCGCGACCTTGGGTATATTAAGTTAACATGGTAACCATTACACCACGGAGGGCGACAAATACAAGTTATACTCCGCTTCTATAGCAGGGCTTGGAAACACCCATATCAACTACCGCATATTCTTGGTTCCTATAGCTGGGCTTACAAATTCCCACATCAACTACAGGATATCCTCAGTTTCAGCTGAAGGGCTTACAAACACCTATTCACTGCAGTATATCATCGGCTTCTATAGCTGTGATTGCAAACACCGACATCAATTACAGGATGTCCTCAGTTTTTATAGCTGGGCTTACAAAAATAAGACACATCAACCATAGGATATTCTCAGTTTCTATAGCTGGGCTTAAAACATGCACATCAACTACAGGATATCCTGAGCTTCTATGGCTGGGCTTACAAACACCCACATCAACTTCAAGATATCCTAAGTCTCTATAGCTGGGCTTACAAGCACCTACATAAGCTACAGGATACCATCAACTTCTATAACTGGGCTTACAAATACCCACATAAACTACAGAATATCCTCAGTTTCTATAACTGAGCTTACAAACACCCTTATCAAATAAATGGCATCCTCAGATTCAATAGCTGGGATTACATATATTACATCAACTACATGTTATACTCAGTTTCTAATGCCGGGCTTCCAAACACCATCATCAACTAGAGATATCGTGAGTTTCCATAGCTGGGCTTACAAACATCAACTACAGGATATCCTCAGTTTCTATAGCTGGGCATACAAACACCCACATTAACTACAGGATATCCTCAGTTTCTATAGCTGGGCTTACAAACCCCCAAATTATTTTCTGGATATGTTCATTTTCTATAGCTGGTCTTACAAATACCCACATAAACCACAGGATACCCTCAGTGTCTATAGCAGGGCTTACAAACATCCACATCAACTACAGGATATTCTCAGCTTCTATAGTTGTGCTTACAAAACAAAACACATCAACCTCAGGATATCCTCAGTTTCTATAGCCGGGCTTACAAACACGCATATAAACTACAGGATATCCTCAGTTCTATATCTGGGCTTTCAAACACTCATATCAAGTACATCATATCCTTGATTTCTATAGCTGGGCTTAGAAATAACCACATCAACTACAGGATATCCTTGATTTCTATAGCTGGACTTACAAATACCCACATCAACTACAGAATAATCTTGATTTCTATTGCAGAGCTTTACAAACACCTATCAACTGCAGGATATCATCGGTTTCTATAGCTGGGTTAACAACCACCGACATCAGCTACAGGATATCCTCAATTTCTATAGTTTGGCTTACAAACGCACATATATACTACAGGATATCCTCAGTTTCTATCGCTGGGCATCCAAAAACACATCAGCCACAGGATATCCTCAGTTTCAATAGCTGGGCTTACAAATACGCTCATAAACTACAAGATATTCTAAGTTTCTATAGCTGAGCGTACAAACACGCACATCAACTAGAGGATATCCTCAGTTTCTATGGCTGGGTCACAAACATCCACATCAACTGCAGGATATTCTCAGTTTCTGTAACTGAGCTTACAAATACCAGTATAAACAACAGGATACCATCAGTTTGTGTAACTGGGCTTACAAATATCCCCACAAACTACAGGATATCCTCAGTTTCAATAACTGAACATACAAACACCTACATCAAGTACATGACATCATCAGTTTCTGTAACTGGGATTACAAACATTACATCAACTACATCATATCCTCAATTTCTATTGCCGGGCTTACAAACACTGACATCAACTACAGGAATTCCTGAGTTTCTATAGCTGAGCTTACAAACACCCACATCATGTACAGGATATCCTCATTTTCTACAACTGGGCTTACAAGCAACCTCATCAACTACAGAAAATCTTCAGTTTCTATAGCTGGAGTTACAAGCACCTAAATTATTGACAGCATATCCTCAGTTTCTATAGCTGGGCTTACAAACATCCACATCAAATACAAGATTTTCTCAGTTTCTATAGTAGGACTAACAAACTACCACATCAACTACACTATATTCTCTGTTTAATACCTGGTCTTACAAATGCCCACATCAGCTACAGATACACTCAGTTTCAATTGCAGTGGTAAAAACATGCACATGAACTACAGGATTTTCTCAGTTTCTGGATTAGGGCTCACAAAGTCCCACATCAACTACAGTATATCCTCTAATTAATAGCTGGTCTAACAAACACCCACTTCAGCTACAGGATATACTCAGTTTTTATAGCCGGGCTTACAAAAACCCACATCAGCTACAAGGTAATCTGAAATTCTATAGATGTACTTAAAAACACCCACATGAACTACAGATTAATACCAATTTCTTCAGCTGGGTTTACAAACACGCACATTAACTACAGGATATACTCAGTTTCTATAGCTGCGTTTACTGACACCCACATCAACTACAGGATATCCGCAGTTTATAAATCTTGGCTCTCAACCGCCCATATCAACTAGAGGATATCCTCAATTTGTATAACTGGGCTTGCATCAGCTAAATCAACCACATGATATACTCAGTTTCTGTAGCTTGGCATATCAACAGCCTAATCAACTACAGGATATACTCAGTTTCTATAGCTGGGCTTATAAACACCCACATCAACTACAGGATATAAAGAGTATTCATTGATTGGCTTACAAACACCAGTATCAACTATAGGATATCCAGAGCTTCTATAGCTGCGCTTACAAACACCCACATCAAATACATGATAACCTTAGTTTCTATAGCTAGGCTTACAAGCACCCACATCAACTAGAGTATATCCCAATTTGCTATAAATTGGCTTGTAAACAGTTAAATCAACTACAAGATATACACTGTTTCTATAGCTTGGCTTATCAACAGCTTATTCAAATACTGGATACTCTCAGTGAAGTCTCTAGCTGGGCTTACAAGCACCCACATTGACTACATGATATCCTCAGATTCTGTAGCTCGGCTTATAAACACCCCCATCAGCCACAGTATATCCTCAATTTCTGTAGCTTGACTTATAAGCGCCCACATCAGTCACAGAATATCCTCAGTTTCTGTAGCTGGGTTTACAAACATCCACATGAGCTACAGTATATCCTCAATTTCTGTAGCTCGGCTTATAAGCGCCCACATCAGTCACAGAATATCCTCAGTTTCTGTAGCGTGGCTTACAAACACCCACAAGAGCCACAGGATATCCTCAGTTTCTGTAGCGTGGCTTACAAACACCCACATCACTCACAAGATATCCTCAGTTTGTATAGCGGCCTTACAAATAACCTCATTAGCCACAATATATCCTCACCTTGTACAGCTGGACTTACAAACACCCACATCAGTCCCAGAATATACCCAGTTTCTACAGCATTGCTTAAAAATACCACAAGAACCACAGAATATCCCCAAGTCCTATACCAGGGCTTACAAACACCCACATCAACTACATGATATCTTCAATTTCCATAGCTGGTCTTACAAACACCATCATAAACTATAGCATATCCTCATTTTATATAGCTGTGCTTACAAAAACCCGCATCAGTCACAGGATATCCTCAATTTTTATAGATCGGCTTACAAACACCTACATCAGCTACAGGATATCCTCAGTTTCTATAGCTGGGCTTACAAACACCCACATCAGCTACAGGCTGTCCTCAATTTCTATAGCTGAGCTTACAACACTCACATCAGCTAAAGGATAACCTCAGTTTCTATAGCTGGGCTCTCAAACACGCACATCAGTCACAGAATGTCCTCAGTTTGCATAGCTGGGCTTACCAGTACGCACATCAACTGCAGGATATCCCGAGTTTCTATAGTTTGGCTTAAAAACACCCACATCAACTGTAGGATATGGTGAGTGTCAATAGCTTGGCTTACAAACAACCACATCAACTGCAGGATACCGTTAGTTTCTATAGCTGGGCTTACAAACACCCACATCAACCACAGGATATCCTCAGTTTCTATAGTTGGGCTTACAAACACCCACTTCAACTGCAGGATATCCTGAGTTTCTATAGGTGGGCTTACAAACACCCACATCAACTACATGATATTCTCAGTTCCTATAATCGGGCTTACAAAAACACCCACAACAACTACAGGATATCCTCAGTTTCTAAAGCTGGGCTTACAAACACCCACATCAACTACAGGATATCCTCAGTTTCTATAGCTGGGCTTACAACTACCCACATCAACTACAGGATATCCACAATTTCTTTAGCTGGGTTTACAGACACCCACATCAACTGCTGTATATCCTCAGTTTCTATAGCCGGGCTTGCAAACACCCGTATCAACTGCAGGATATCCTCAATTTCTATTTCTGGACTTACAAACACCCACATTAACTACAGGATATCCTAAATTTCTATAGCTGGGCTTATAAACACTGACATTAACTACAGAATATCCTCATATACTTAAGCTGGGCTTACAAACACCCACATCAATCATAGGATATCCTCAGTTTCTATAGCTGGGCTTTTAAACACCCACATGAACTACAGGATATTCTCAATTACTATAAGTGTGCCTATAAGGACCCACATCAACTACAGGATTTCCTCAAATTCTATAGATGACCTTATAAACACCCACATAAACTACAGGATATCTTCAGTATCTATAGCTGGGCTTATAAACACATCAACTACAGGATATCGTCGAAGTGGACATGTTGTCGATCAGTGTTTTAGTTGCTATTTCTTTCCTCTGACCCGGAATGCATATTATAGTTCCTCAGAAATGAGTGGGATCATTCAATTTTCCAAAGTTCAGTTGGAGTTTTATTATGAATTTCCGCATTACGGTTTGGCCTAGGGGGATTTAGTACATTGCTTGCCAATCTCTTGATTTGAATTCAGGGAATGTCTTTATCTAGAGACACTTAAAGTCTTTGATTTATGCGACAGAGAGTGACGAGCAGAGTTTGCAATAACCATGTTCACATCAACTTTATTTACTGTTTCCTTGTTTCTTACTGCACCAAGATACACTTGTATTTTTCGATTTGCGTATTTTATTTTTTCTGTCTTCAGTTTAATATGCGAAACATTGCAGCCTAAGTACATAAAATCAATTTGTTTTATCAGTTTTTCTGCTAAAAGTATTAGTAATAATTATATAGGACCATTGAAATGTAAAAACTCTTGTTTATTGTAGTATAACTGTTGTGTGTGTGTGTTTGTGTGTGTGTGTGTGTAAATTTTAAATAAGTTATTTAAGTGGACACAGAAGTCCTTTTTGGTTCAAAAATGCACCATACTTTAAAGCCCATGTTTCCGATGTTTGATTGCGGATCGTATGAAAGTCATTTACATGACTCTTAAAGGTTTAAATTTGTTGTTATTTTCCCATATTCAAAATCTATCTTCTCCCAGAGAAAATGCAGTTAAAACTCTGAAAATGGTTCGCAAAGCAATACAGAATGTAATAAAATATACATTTTCAATATATGTCAAGGATTAGTGTAAAATTATTTAGTGTAAAATATGCGCTGTTTTTAAGAGTTTCTACTTTGTAAAAGTAATGCAACGGAAAATTATTGTGTACCCGTTCAATTTTATTTCAATAGCTTTATTTTGTATTATTAATGCTTTAAAATAATGTTCAACGTATAAACGATGAACGATTGTCAACTGTTTATGAATATCGATAATCTTGTTTCCTTAATGAACGAACAAATGAGTTAGTAATAGATTGTCTCTTGTTTTTTTGTTGTTTTAAAGAAGTTTAGTTAGAGATGTAAAGAAGTACAAAGGAATCTACATTGTGTGATATCTTTCAATACCTCGATGGTACATATTGTAAATAGAGTGGATAACTAATCGCCAACATTCACTTAAGAAGCTATTTTTAGCATTAAATGAATTTTTATTTCAAAGATTAATAGTGAAATAAAAATTTTATGGAATTATAAAATGAATCGTGTTTATTCAGCAGCAAGTTCTTCCTTTATGCAAATCGCCTTGAGAAAAGAGTCTACGCAAATTTAAAGACAGCTAGTTGGCCAGGCATATATGAAAGATAAATTTATATGTCAAAACCAAAGCTACTGAAAATACATATAACTGAAAAGGAATATTGGACGAAGACAGTTTTACATTTATCAGGTAAACAAAGTTTCCGACACTAAAAATCCTACCAGTAAATAGTGATAAATAGGTTTAAAAATACCACCCCTTAAGGAAAATTAGTTAAAAAATACTAAGAATTATAATCATAAAAATAATGAAATTTATGTAGAAAAAGAATTATTTTTACCTAATTAAATATAATAAGTTAATATATGCAGAATGAAAATACATATTTAAACAATGAAACTCGGCATAAATGCTTCTCTTGTTAGCGGCAATATCTGTACAAAAATTAAAACTCACACTTTAAAACTTACAAAAGCACGAGTGCTTTGGTCACCTTAATTGGTATTATATAACGTTTTGAAAATTGTGATTTAAATTACGTATTATGGCATCTTAATGTAGTCGAATTTACACAAATAATTAAATTCCCATGTGTGCTACTAGAAATGTACGTGTCTTATTGTAAACGTATTTGAAATGTCATTGCATTGAATTGTGCAGATTATCTATTTTTCCAGAGTATTTTCACTTATTTGAGGTTGTTAGAAAACATTTGTAGTCCAAAAGAGGGTCTAAATTGTTTTAGTGTTAGTGTACTGCCTTGCAAAGGCTCTGCTCTGTTCTAAAGCATGGCATTTTGTGTGTGGATGATAAGGTTATTGGCAATGAACACATCTATAAGAAATCTCTTCCACAACGAAGATAAAGCTATACAGATTTTTACTTTCTCTACATATACCATGTACATAGTGTATAGAGAAGGTATTGTAATGCACCCAAAAATTCGATACCGAGATTTCACCGGAAATACATGTTTTGGGACCCCCTGAATCCAAAAAGGCATTTTTAGAAAAATGTATGTCTGTCTATGTGTGCGTGTATGCGTGTGTGTCTGTGGGCAACAGCTCAAAACAGAAAAAACCATTAAGTACCAAAGTTGGTATTTAAATTTGGTATCTTCCAAGGATGCGACACGAAGATTTTCAAAAACAATTCCCCACCCCCAACTGCCCTTTTCATTGAACTTTTTTCGAAAATTTTGATTTTCTTAAAAATGGCTATAACGATTTTAATTAAAATATCGTATATTAAAGATATTTACCTGACAAATAAAATGTATATCTTGAATTTTCTGGGCATAGCCTCTGAAGACTCCTTTATTGTAAATGAATTTTACGGAATTTTGCATAACTGTTAAACCGTAAGAGATGGTCAACAACTTAACACACAAAAATGTAGAGCACGTTAAAACACACAATTTATGTTACATACATGTTTTTGGTGGACTTGATCGTTTTTTAGATAATCCTTGTTTTTGTTTTCAGCTTTGAAAATATGTATACTTTCTCCTACAGGATTGTGTCAACTCCTGCCCATACAAACAAAGTGGAGTTGATTGTTTTTTAGATATTCCTTGTTTTTGTTTTCAGCTTTGAAAAAAATGTATACTTTCTCCTGCAGGATTGTGTCAACTCCTGCCCATACAAACAAAGTGGAGTTGATCGTTTTTTAGATATTCCTTGTTTTTGTTTTCAGCTTTGAAAAAAATGTGTACTTTCTCCTGCAGGATTGTGTCAACTCCTGCCCATACAAAAAAAGTGGAGTTGATCGTTTTTTAGATAATCCTTGTTTTTGTTTTCAGCTTTGAAAATATGTATACTTTCTCCTACAGGATTGTGTCAACTTGTGCCCATACAAACAAAGTGAAGTTGATCGTTTTTTAGATATTTCTTGTTTTTGTTTTCAGCTTTGAAAATATGTATACTTTCTCCTACAGGATTGTGTCAACTTGTGCCCATACAAACAAAGTGAAGTTGATCGTTTTTTAGATATTCCTTGTTTTTGTTTTCAGCTTTGAAAATATGTTTACTTTCTCCTACAGGATTGTGTCAACTCCTGCCCCTACAAACAAAGTGGAGTTGATCGTTTTTTTAGATATTCCTTGTTTTTGTTTTCAGCTTTGAAAATATGTATACTTTCTCCTGCAGGATTGTGTCAACTCCTGCCCATACAAACAAAGTGGAGTTGATCGTTTTTTAGATATTCCTTGTTTTTGTTTTCAGCTTTGAAAATATGTATACTTTCTCCTGCAGGATTGTGTCAACTCCTGCCCATACAAACAAAGTGGAGTTGATCGTTTTTTAGATAATCCTTGTTTTTGTTTTCAGCTTTGAAAAACATGTATACTTTGTCCTGCAGGATTTTGTCAACTCCTGCCCCTACAAACAAAGTGGAGTTGATCGTTTTTTAGATATTCCTTGTTTTTGTTTTCAGCTTTGAAAAAAATGTATACTTACTCCTGCAGGATTGTGTCAACTCCTGCCCCTACAAACAAAGGAATTTCAGTCACATAGCAACCCTCTTTTGACTATCACTTTATCCTATGGTACTCCCTTATTTCGCTTCTATTTACAAGGAAGCAAGTAATGTGGCCAGTTCTGCTATTTTTTTTTCTTGATTATTATGAAGTAAATAGAAGCATAAGCTTTTAACAATACCTTCTTGCAGAAATGTAGAGAAAGTTATGTGAATGGAACACATGAGAATTTTTCCTACAAATTGGAAAAAAGCTTATCTTGCCGTAAACTATCGGTTATGTAATTTATAATGAACCATTTATAAATTTAAAACTCAACGAATAGAGAAAATTGTGATATTAAGTACAAGAATAAATAAATAAATAAAAAGACAGCGTGACCAAACGGTAATTGTTCATGTCTAAATTAATGATAGTGCTATATTATTATCATTACCTCATTTCATGTTACTAGTGAACATTAATGAATGTAAAGTTACATTCGGTATAAATACTAATTAACTTTTAACTACAATTCTGAAAGAATTTTGACAAATATTTTAAAAATAAATAAGGTAATTTTTCACAATTGCTTTCTGCTCTTTTAGATTTTTGTTTTTGTAATAAGAACCTGTTGTACTACTTTCCTTCTTTTTCCATAGTAAGACACAAGTTTATAGCGGTAATGTATCTTGGAGTCCACGTTACTAAAAAAATAAAAACTTCCTCTTCTTTTTCCATAATAAGACACAAGTTTATAGCGGTAATGTATCTTGGAGTCCACGTTAATAAATAAATAAAAACTTCCTCTTCTTTTTCCATAATAAGACACAAGTTTATAGCGGTAATGTATCTTGGAGTCCACGTTAATAAATAAATAAAAACTTCCTCTTCTTTTTCCATAATAAGACACAAGTTTATAGCGGTAATGTATCTTGGAGTCCACGTTAATAAATAAATAAAAACTTCCTCTTCTTTTTCCATAGTAAGACACAAGTTTATAGCGGTAATGTATCTTGGAGTCCACGTTAATAAATAAATAAAAACTTCCTCTTCTTTTTCCATAATAAGACACAAGTTTATAGCGGTAATGTATCCTGGAGTCCACGTTAATAAATAAATAAAAACTTCCTCTTCTTTTTCTATAATAAGACACAAGTTTATAGCGGTAATGTATCTTGGAGTCCACGTTAATGGATAAATGAAAACTTCCTCTTCTTTTTCCATAATAAGACACAAGTTTATAGCGGTAATGTATCTTGGAGTCCACGTTAATAAATAAATAAAAACTTCCTCTTCTTTTTCCATAGTAAGACACAAGTTTATAGCGGTAATGTATCTTGGAGTCCACGTTACTAAATAAATAAGAACTTCCTCTTCTTTTTCCATAATAAGACACAAGTTTATAGCGGTAATGTATCTTGGAGTCCACGTTAGTAAATAAATAAAAACTTCCTCTTCTTTTTCCATAATAAGACACAAGTTTATAGCGGTAATGTATCTTGGAGTCCACGTTAGTAAATAAATGAAAACTTCCTCTTCTTTTTCCATAATAAGACACAAGTTTATAGCGGTATTGTATCTTGGAGTCCACGTTAATAAATAAATGAAAACTTCCTCTTCTTTTCCATAATAAGACACAAGTTTATAGCGGTAATGTATCTTGGAGTCCACGTTAGTAAATAAATAAAAGCTTCCTCTTCTTTTTCCATAATAAGACACAAGTTTATAGCGGTAATGTATCTTGGAGTCCACGTTAATAAATAAATAAAAACTTCCTCTTCTTTTTCCATAATAAGACACAAGTTTATAGCGGTAATGTATCTTGGAGTCCACGTTACTAAAAAAATAAAAACTTCCTCTTCTTTTTCCATAATAAGACACAAGTTTATAGCGGTAATGTATCTTGGAGTCCACGTTATTAATAAATAAAAACTTCCTCTTCTTTTTCCATAATAAGACACAAGTTTATAGCGGTAATGTATCTTGGAGTCCACGTTAATAAATAAATAAAAACTTCCTCTTCTTTTTCCATAATAAGACACAAGTTTATAGCGGTAATGTATCTTGGAGTCCACGTTAATAAATAAATAAAAACTTCCTCTTCTTTTTCCATAATAAGACACAAGTTTATAGCGGTAATGTATCTTGGAGTCCACGTTAATAGATAAATGAAAACTTCCTCTTCTTTTTCCATAATAAGACACAAGTTTATAGCGGTATTGTATCTTGGAGTCCACGTTAATAAATAAATGAAAACTTCCTCTTCTTTTTCCATAATAAGACACAAGTTTATAGCGGTAATGTATCTTGGAGTCCACGTTAGTAAATAAATAAAAGCTTCCTCTTCTTTTTCCATAATAAGACACAAGTTTATAGCGGTAATGTATCTTGGAGTCCACGTTAATAAATAAATAAAAACTTCCTCTTCTTTTTCCATAATAAGACACAAGTTTATAGCGGTAATGTATCTTGGAGTCCACGTTAATAAATAAATAAAAACTTCCTCTTCTTTTTCCATAGTAAGACACAAGTTTATAGCGGTAATATATCTTGGAGTCCACGTTAATAAATAAATAAAAACTTCCTCTTCTTTTTCCATAGTAAGACACAAGTTTATAGCGGTAATATATCTTGGAGTCCACGTTAATAAATAAATAAAAACTTCTTCTTCTTTTTCCATAATAAGACACAAGTTCATAGCGGTAATGTATCTTGGAGTCCACGTTAGTAAATAAATAAAAACTTCCTCTTCTTTTTCCATAATAAGACACAAGTTTATAGCGGTAATGTATCTTGGAGTCCACGTTAATGAATAAATAAAAGCTTCCTCTTCTTTTTCCATGATAAGACACAAGTTTATAGCGGTAATGTATCTTGGTGTCCACGTTAATAAATAAATAAAAACTTCCTCTTCTTTTTCCATAAAAAGACACAAGTTTATAGCGGTAATGTATCTTGGAGTCCACGTTAGTAAATAAATAAAAACTTCCTCTTCTTTTTCCAAAGTAAGACACAAGTTTATAGCGGTAATATATCTTGGAGTCCACGTTAATAAATAAATAAAAACTTCCTCTTCCTTTTTCCATAGTAAGACACAAGTTTATAGCGGAAATATATCTTGGAGTAAACGTTAACAAATAAATAAAAACTTCCTCTTCTTTTTCCATAATAAGACACAAGTTTATAGCGGTAATGTATCTTGGAGTCCACGTTAATAAATAAATAAAAACTTCCTCTTCTTTTTCCATAGTAAGACACAAGTTTATAGCGGTAATGTATCTTGGAGTCCACGTTAATAAATAAATAAAAACTTCCTCTTCTTTTTCCATAATAAGACACAAGTTTATAGCGGTAATGTATCTTGGAGTCCACGTTAGTAAATAAATAAAAACTTCCTCTTCTTTTTCCAAAGTAAGACAAAAGTTTATAGCGGTAATGTATCTTGGAGTCCACGTTAATAAATAAATAAAAACTTCCTCTTCTTTTTCCATAATAAGACACAAGTTTATAGCGGTAATGTATCTTGGAGTCCACGTTATTAAATGAATAAAAACTTCCTCTTATTTTTCCATAATAAGACACAAGTTTATAGCGGTAATGTATCTTGGAGTCCACGTTAATAAATAAATAAAAACTTCGTCTTCTTTTTTCCATAATAAGACACAAGTTTATAGCGGTAATGTATCTTGGAGTCCACGTTACTAAATAAATAAGAACTTCCTCTTCTTTTTCCATAATAAGACACAAGTTTATAGCGGTAATGTATCTTGGAGTCCACGTTAATAATAAATAAAAACTTCCTCTTCTTTTTCCATAATAAGACACAAGTTTATAGCGGTAATGTATCTTGGAGTCCACGTTACTAAATAAATGAAAACTTCCTCTTCTTTTTCCATAATAAGACACAAGTTTATAGCGGTAATGTATCATGGAGTCCACGTTAATAAATAAATAAAAACTTCCTCTTCTTTTTCCATAATAAGACACAAGTTTATAGCGGTAATATATCTTGGAGTCCACGTTAATAAATAAAGGAAAACTTCCTCTCTTTTTCCATAATAAGACACAAGTTTATAGCGGTAATGTATCTTGGAGTCCACGTTAATGAATAAATAAAAGCTTCCTCTTCCTTTTCCATAATAAGACACAAGTTTATAGCGGTAATGTATCTTGGAGTCCACGTTAATAAATAAATAAAAACTTCCTCTTTTTTTCCATAATAAGACACAAGTTTATAGCGGTAATGTATCTGGGAGTCCACGTTAATAAATAAATAAAAACTTCCTCTTCTTTTTCCATAAAAAGACACAAGTTTATAGCGGTAATGTATCTTGGAGTCCACGTTAATAAATAAATAAAAACTTCCTCTTCTTTTTCCATAGTAAGACACAAGTTTATAGCGGTAATATATCTTGGAGTCCACCTTAATAAATAAATAAAAACTTCCTCTTCTTTTTCCATAGTAAGACACAAGTTTATAGCGGTAATATATCTTGGAGTAAACGTTAATAAATAAATAAAAACTTCCTCTTCTTTTTCCATAATAAGACACAAGTTTATAGCGGTAATGTATCTTGGAGTCCACGTTAATAAATAAATAAAAACTTCCTCTTCTTTTTCCATAGTAAGACACAAGTTTATAGCGGTAATGTATCTTGGAGTCCACGTTAATAAATAAATAAAAACTTCCTCCTCTTTTTCTATATTAAGACACAAGTTCATAGCGGTAATGTATCTTGGAGTCCACGTTAGTAAATAAATAAAAACTTCCTCTTCT
The DNA here is from genome assembly GCA_030762935.1 of Hymenopus coronatus. Classification (NCBI taxonomy): domain Eukaryota; kingdom Metazoa; phylum Arthropoda; class Insecta; order Mantodea; family Hymenopodidae; genus Hymenopus; species Hymenopus coronatus. Next base: position 920,248 of record CM060886.1, on the reverse strand, counting down.
TTTTCCAAAGTAAGACAAAAGTTTATAGCGGTAATGTATCTTGGAGTCCACGTTAATAATTAAATAAAAACTTCCTCTTCTTTTTCGATAATAAGACACAAGTTTATAGCGGTAATGTATCTTGGAGTCCACGTTACTGAATAAATAAAAACTTCCTCTTCTTTTTCCATAATAAGACACAAGTTTATAGCTGTAATGTATCTTGGAGTCTACGTTAATAAATTGAATAAAAACTTCCTCTTCTTTTTCCATAGTAAGACACAAGTTTATAGCGGTAATGTATCTTGGAGTCCACGTTAATAAATAAATAAAAACTTCCTCTTCTTTTTCCATAATAAGACACAAGTTTATAGCTGTAATGTATCTTGGAGTCTACGTTAATAAATTGAATAAAAACTTCCTCTTCTTTTTCCATAGTAAGACACAAGTTTATAGCGGTAATGTATCTTGAAGTCCACGTTAATATATAAATAAAAACTTCCTCTTCTTTTTCCATAATAAGACACAAGTTTTTAGCGGTAATGTATCTTGGAATCCACGTTAATAAATAAATAAAAACTTCCTCTTTTTTTCCATAGTAAGACACAAGTTTATAGCGGTAATATATCTTGGAGTCCACGTTAATAGATAAATAAAAACTTCCTCTTCTTTTTCCATAGTAAGATACAAGTTTATAGCGGTAATATATCCTGGAGCCCACGTTAATAAATAAATAAAAACTTCCTCTTCTTTTTCCATAATAAGACACAAGTTTATAGCGGTAATATATCTTGGAGTCCACGTTAATAAATAAATGAAAACTTCCTCTCCTTTTTCCATAATAAGACACAAGTTTATAGCGGTAATGTATCTTGGAGTCCACGTTAATGAATAAATAAAAGCTTCCTCTTCTTTTTCCATAATAAGACACAAGTTTATAGCGGTAATGTATCTTGGAGTCCACGTTAATAAATAAATAAAAACTTCCTCTTTTTTTCCATAATAAGACACAAGTTTATAGCGGTAATGTATCTGGGAGTCCACGTTAATAAATAAATAAAAACTTCCTCTTCTTTTTCCATAAAAAGACACAAGTTTATAGCGGTAATGTATCTTGGAGTCCACGTTAATAAATAAATAAAAACTTCCTCTTCTTTTTCCATAGTAAGACACAAGTTTATAGCGGTAATATATCTTGGAGTAAACGTTAATAAATAAATAAAAACTTCCTCTTCTTTTTCCATAATAAGACACAAGTTTATAGCGGTAATGTATCTCGGAGTCCACGTTAATAAATAAATAAAAACTTCCTCTTCTTTTTCCATAGTAAGACACAAGTTTATAGCGGTAATGTATCTTGGAGTCCACGTTAATAAATAAATAAAAACTTCCTCCTCTTTTTCTATATTAAGACACAAGTTCATAGCGGTAATGTATCTTGGAGTCCACGTTAGTAAATAAATAAAAACTTCCTCTTCTTTTTCCAAAGTAAGACAAAAGTTTATAGCGGTAATGTATCTTGGAGTCCACGTTAATAATTAAATAAAAACTTCCTCTTCTTTTTCCATAATAAGACACAAGTTTATAGCGGTAATGTATCTTGGAGTCCACGTTACTGAATAAATAAAAACTTCCTCTTCTTTTTCCATAGTAAGACACAAGTTTATAGCGGTAATGTATCTTGGAGTCCACGTTAATAAATAAATAAAAACTTCCTCTTCTTTTTCCATAGTAAGACACAAGTTTATAGCTGTAATGTATCTTGGAGTCTACGTTAATAAATTGAATAAAAACTTCCTCTTCTTTTTCCATAGTAAGACACAAGTTTATAGCGGTAATGTATCTTGGAGTCCACGTTAATAAATAAATAAAAGCTTCCTCTTCTTTTTCCATAATAAGACACAAGTTTATAGCCGTAATGTATCTTGAAGTCCACATTAATATATAAATAAAAACTTCCTCTTCTTTTTCCATAATAAGACACAAGTTTTTAGCGGTAATGTATCTTGGAATCCACGTTAGTAAATAAATAAAAACTTCCTCTTTTTTTCCATAGTAAGACACAAGTTTATAGCGGTAATATATCTTGGAGTCCACGTTAATAGATAAATAAAAACTTCCTCTTCTTTTTCCATAGTAAGATACAAGTTTATAGCGGTAATATATCCTGGAGCCCACGTTAATAAATAAGTAAAAACTTCCTCTTCTTTTTCCATAATAAGACACAAGTTTATAGCGGTAATGTATCTTGGAGTCCACGTTACTAAATAAATAAAAACTTCCTCTTCTTTTTCCATAATAAGACACAAGTTTATAGCGGTAATGTATCTTGGAGTCCACGTTAATAAATAAATAAAAACTTCCTCTTCTTTTTCCATAATAAGACACAAGTTTATATCGGTAATGTATCTTGGAGTCCACGTTAATAAATAAATAAAAACTTCCTCTTCTTTTTCCATAATAAGACACAAGTTTATAGCGGTAATGTATCTTGGAGTCCACGTTATTAAATAAATAAAAACTTCCTCTTCTTTTTCCATAATAAGACACAAGTTTATAGCGGTAATATATCTGGGAGTCCACGTTAATAAGTAAATAAAAACTTCCTCTTCTTTTTCCATAGTAAGACACAAGTTTATAGCGGTAATGTATCTTGGAGTCCACGTTACTAGATAAATAAAAACTTCCTCTTCTTTTTCCATAATAAGACACAAGTTTATAGCGGTAATGTATCTTGGAGTCCACGTTAATAAATAAATAAAAACTTCCTCTTCTTTTTCCATAGTAAGACACAAGTTTATAGCGGTAATATATCTTGGAGTAAACGTTAATAAATAAATAAAAACTTCCTCTTCTTTTTCCATAACAAGACACAAGTTTATAGCGGTAATGTATCTTGGAGTCCACGTTACTAAATAAATGAAAACTTCCTCTTCTTTTTCCATAATAAGACACAAGTTTATAGCGGTAATGTATCTTGGAGTCCACGTTACTAGATAAATGAAAACTTCCTCTTCTTTTTCCATAATAAGACACAAGTTTATAGCGGTAATGTATCTTGGAGTCCACGTTGGTAAATAAATAAAAACTTCCTCTTCTTTTTCCAAAGTAAGACAAAAGTTTATAGCGGTAATGTATCTTGGAGACCACGTTAATAAATAAATAAAAACTTCCTCTTCTTTTTCCATAATAAGACACAAGTTTATAGCGGTAATGTATCTTGGAGTCCACGTTACTAAATAAATAAAAACTTCCTCTTCTTTTTCCATAGTAAGACACAAGTTCATAGCTGTAATGTATCTTGGAGTCTACGTTAGTAAATAAATAAAACCTTCCTCTTCTTTTTCTATAGTAAGACACAAGTTTATCGCGGTAATGTATCTTGGAGTCCACGTTAGTAAATAAATAAAAGCTTCCTCTTCTTTTTCCATAATAAGACACAAGTTTATAGCGGTAATGTATCTTGGAGTCCACGTTAGTAAATAAATAAAAACTTCCTCTTCTTTTTCCATAATAAGACACAAGTTTTTAGCGGTAATGTATCTTGGAATCCACGTTAGTAAATAAATAAAAACTTCCTCTTTTTTTCCATAGTAAGACACAAGTTTATAGCGGTAATATATCTTGGAGTCCACGTTAATAAATAAATAAAAACTTCCTCTTCTTTTTCCATAGTAAGATACAAGTTTATAGCGGTAATATATCCTGGAGTACACGTTAATAAATAAATAAAAACTTCCTCTTCTTTTTCCATAATAAGACACAAGTTTATAGCGGTAATGTATCTTGGAGTCCAGGTTAGTAAATAAATAAAAACTTCCTCTTCTTTTTCCATAGTTAGACACAAGTTTATAGCGGTAATGTATCTTGGAGTCCACGTTAATAAATAAATAAAAACTTCCTCTTCTTTTTCCATAATAAGACACAAGTTTATAGCGGTAATGTATCTTGGAGTCCACGTTAATAAATAAATAAAAACTTCCTCTTCTTTTTCCATAATAAGACACAAGTTTATAGCGGTAATGTATCTTGGAGTCCACGTTACTAAATAAATAAAAACTTCCTCTTCTTTTTCCATAATAAGACACAAGTTTATAGCGGTAATGTATCTTGGAGTCCACGTTAATAAATAAATAAAAACTTCCTCTTCTTTTTCCATAATAAGACACAAGTTTATATTGGTAATGTATCTTGGAGTCCACGTTAATAAATAAATAAAAACTTCCTCTTCTTTTTCCATAATAAGACACAAGTTTATAGCGGTAATGTATCTTGGAGTCCACGTTATTAAATAGATAAAAACTTCCTCTTCTTTTTCCATAATAAGACACAAGTTTATAGCGGTAATATATCTGGGAGTCCACGTTAATAAGTAAATAAAAACTTCCTCTTCTTTTTCCATAGTAAGACACAAGTTTATAGCGGTAATGTATCTTGGAGTCCACGTTACTAGATAAATAAAAACTTCCTCTTCTTTTTCCATAATAAGACACAAGTTTATAGCGGTAATATATCTTGGAGTCCATGTTAGTAAATAAATAAAAACTTCCTCTTCTTTTTCCATAATATGACACAAGTTTATAGCGGTAATATATCTTGGAGTCCACGTTAATAAGTAAATAAAAACTTCCTCTTCTTTTTCCATAATAAGACACAAGTTTATAGCGGTAATGTATCTTGGAGTCCACGTTAGTAAATAAATAAAAACTGCCTCTTCTTTTTCCATAATAAGACACAAGTTTATAGCGGTAATGTATCTTGGAGTCCACGTTAATAAATAAATAAAAACTTCCTCTTCTTTTTCCATATAAAGACAAAAGTTTATAGCGGTAATGTATCTTGGAGTCCACGTTAATAAATAAATAAAAACTTCCTCTTCTTTTTCCATAATAAGACACAAGTTTATAGCGGTAATGTATCTTGGAGTCCACGTTAATAAATAAATGAAAACTTCCTCTTCTTTTTCCATAATAAGACACAAGTTTATAGCGGCAATGTATCTTGGAGTCCACGTTAATAAATAAATAAAAGCTCCCTCTTCTTTTTCCATAATAAGACACAAGTTTATAGCGGTAATGTATCTTGGAGTCCACGTTAATAAATAAATAAAAACTTCCTCTTCTTTTTCCATAGTAAGACACAAGCTTATAGCGGTAATGTATCTTGGAGTTCACGTTAGTAAATAAATAAAAACTTCCTTTTCTTTTTCCATAATAAGACACAAGTTTATAGCGGTAATGTATCTTGGAGTCCACGTTAATAAATAAATGAAAACTTCCTCTTCTTTTTCCATAATAAGACACAAGTTTATAGCGGTAATGTATCTTGGAGTCCACGTTAATAAATAAATAAAAACTTCCTCTTCTTTTTCCATAATAAGACACAAGTTTATAGCGGTAATGTATCTTGGAGTCCACGTTAATAAATAAATGAAAACTTCCTCTTCTTTTTCCATAATAAGACACAAGTTTATAGCGGCAATGTATCTTGGAGTCCACGTTAATAAATAAATAAAAGCTCCCTCTTCTTTTTCCATAATAAGACACAAGTTTATAGCGGTAATGTATCTTGGAGTCCACGTTAATAAATAAATAAAAACTTCCTCTTCTTTTTCCATAGTAAGACACAAGCTTATAGCGGTAATGTATCTTGGAGTTCACGTTAGTAAATAAATAAAAACTTCCTTTTCTTTTTCCATAATAAGACACAAGTTTATAGCGGTAATGTATCTTGGAGTCCACGTTAATACATAAATAAAAACTTCCTCTTCTTTTTCCATAATAAGACACAAGTTTATAGCGAGCGGTAATGTATCTTGGAGTCCACGTTAGTAAATAAATAAAAACTTCCTCTTCTTTTTCCAAAATAAGACACAAGTTTATAGCGGTAATGTATCTTGGAGTCCACGTTAATAAATAAATAAAAACTTCCTCTTCTTTTTCCATAATAAGACACAAGTTTATAGCGGTAATGTATCTTGGAGTCCACGTTAATAAATAAATAAAAGTTTCCTCTTTTTTTCCATAATAAGACACAAGTTTATAGCGGTAATGTATCTTGGAGTCCACGTTAATAAATAAATAAAAACTTCCTCTTCTTTTTCCATAATAAGACACAAGTTTATAGCGGTAATATATCTGGGAGTCCACGTTACTAAATAAATAAGAACTTCCTCTTCTTTTTCCATAGTAAGACACAAGTTTATAGCGGTAATGTATCTTGGAGTCCACGTTAATAAATAAACAAAAACTTCCTCTTCTTTTTCCATAATAAGACACAAGTTTATAGCGGTAATATATCTTGGAGTCCACGTTAATAAATAAATAAAAGTTTCCTCTTCTTTTTCCATAATAAGACACAAGTTTATAGCGGTAATGTATCTTGGAGTCCACGTTAATAAATAAATAAAAACTTCCTCTTCTTTTTCCATAATAAGACACAAGTTTATAGCGGTAATGTATCTTGGAGTCCACGTTAGTAAATAAATAAAAACTTCCTCTTCTTTTTCCATAATAAGACACAAGTTTATAGCGGTAATGTATCTTGGAGTCCACGTTAATAAATAAATAAAAACTTCCTGTTCTTTTTCCATAGTAAGACACAAGTTTATAGCGGTAATGTATCTTGGAGTCCACGTTAATAAATAAATATAAACTTCCTCTTCTTTTTCCATAGTAAGACACAAGTTTATAGCGGTAATGTATCTTGGAGTCCACGTTAAATAATAAATAAAAAGTTCCTTTTCCTTTTTCCATAATAAGACACAAGTTTATAGCGGTAATGTATCTTGGAGTCCACGTTAATAAATAAATAAAACCTTAGAGACACCTCAAATTATTTTACGTGGAAATAGCGTATATTTCAGTTTGGATAGCAAAACTAGGGTAAGAGATCTTGAATTTCTTATTAGCCTGTGAAGTTCTATTATTTAATTGACTTTTGTGTCATTTTCAACCGCAAAGAAATTACATATAAACTAAATTATATAGAGGGAAAAATTCGAGATGATTAAAATAAGTTCATTCACATAACAGTCTGGATCATACTGTTTTCGAAATTCTCCATTCTGCCCTCAGCGTCAATTTACGGTTGTTGCAATTCTTATTGCGAGAGTCTGTGCTACGAATAAACATTTTATAATTATTTTCGCATGTTGTAATTTAGTGTGAATTGGCTAAGTCATTGTTAAGCAACAACAATATATATAGGAGAATCACTTTAGATACAGATAGCGTGTCCCTGGATTCCTCCAATGTGTTTCGCTCCATTAGCGATCCAGCTCCAGGGCACCATCCAGTTATCTAGGCGATGTAAAATGAAGGGGTGGTTCGAATACCACCTCAATGGAGCGTTTCGTGCAGAGGGAAAGGCTGAACTAATTTCAAAATCTTGAGCCTTGTAAATGAAGGGATGTACAGCTGGGCAACAAGCTACAATATTTATATGACATAAGCGGCATGAAGGTCAATGTTACCGTCTAACAACCTATATTAAAATGAAACCACAAGTTTGTAGTTCGGGGGAGGTACCATACGTATCCAGTTGCTACAAATTACTATGCTGGAAAAGCAAAGAAGATGACACGGGCTCGGTTGTTGACCTGCAATGGAAATGGAGTTTTATTTATGGACGCTCTTTAATTGCTGTGGTTCTTAGCGTTCCATTCTATTCTGGACGTGAAAGATTGCTTAATTTTGCTCAGTGGCCTCTTTATCAGGGTTGAGGTTAATCTACATCACTGTACCAACAGCTTCACTTTCCTTCAGAATCCATGCTAAGGGTTTTTACGCCCGAAAAAAAAAAGAACCATCGTCCTCCGCAGGGTTTGAATGTTATATATATAAGATTCATAATAAATATGTCTTTATTTGTTATAAAATGAGTAAAAAAACAATTGCACCAACATTTACAGCTGCTTACCTCAGTACATGCTGCCTTACTTCAACGATATCTCGCAACATTCTAGTGTCATTCGCTATTTCATTCTGTTACAATACGTCAACAAATATGAAAGTAATGAATACAATTTACATTTTGAAGTGTAGAGAAGGAGGTATGATGTGAACCTCCCCATTCAAATTCGAATCTATAACGTTTGTACAATAAATAAACGTGTAAGTCCCTCAATGTGACAATTGATGTTCTTTGTACTGGTAGAAGGCCACAGCCTGAAGTGCAATATAAAACCTCTTCTAAAGCTGTCAGTGTTATATCAACTCGGTAAGGTTAACATCTCTTTAGTGTGACACTTTAATTGTTTTCTCACAGAAACCGTGAGAAGATTCAGTTCCATAGCCGAAATGGCACTCCCGACCTCTACCACTCTGCTACCATGGCAACATGCTGGCGTACCACTAAATTTCTCAGTCTAATAATCTTTTTTGTGTCTTGAACATATAAATTAATAATATGATCCCTCAATGTGCTATTCTATTCGGCTTTTTTCCCTAAAATTAGTGTTTTTGTATCTCTCATTTGAAAACAAGAGTCTTCTGAGTAACATTTGAAAGTCAGTTTTGTGGGTGGTTCTGGTAGACAGTAGATGGAGTGGCCTGCAATTTCATGTTTTCACAAGTGCTGCTACAACACCAACACACATTTATAATATGATATTTTATAAAAAGCCCTCAGATATCCGTATTTGATACTTATTTATGACCTATTAATAATTACCTACTTGTAATGCGAGTTAAAGTAAGTTTCTTAGAGAAGGACTCGAGCAATACTGCGCTGCTTGAAAACTAAAAGCTTGATTTCATTTCAATAGGGCTGCAGTTATCAGGTTCCGTCCCTCAAGCAGAAATGGCGTCTACAACAATGTTAATCTTAGTTAATTACAATATTAAACAATGCTACATTTGAAACTGCTGCTTTCTTTACAGTTCACTAGCATGGCCTATTAAAAGGAAACGTTACGCTGTACATCAAGTAGAATAAGTTGAAACGAGGTTCATCGCAAAATGCTGCTGCTGATCACAATGTTGAAAGAGCAAGCAATTTTTGACATGAAGAAAGAGATGCTACTTGACGGTATAAAACCCAAATGCAGAGTGAGTTGGAAAATGATGGAAAGAGTCAAAGTGAACAATTGGTTGCAGCCGTTCATAAAACAAGACAGTGAAAGAGTTCCTGTCAGTGGGCCAGTAATGAAACAACGGGTTGCAGTCGTTCATACAACAAGGCAGTAAAAGAGTTCCTGTTAGTGGGCCAATAATGAAACAACTAGTTGCAGATGTTCATACATTTAGGCAGTAAAAGAGTTCCTGTCAGTGGGCCAATAATGCAACAACTGGTTGCAGCCGTTCATTCAACAAAGCAGTAAAAGAGTTCCTGTCAGTGGGACAGTAATGAAACAACTAGTTGCAGATGTTCATACAACAAGGCAGTAAAAGAGTTCCTGTCAATGAGCCAATTATAAAACAACAGGTTGCAGCCGTTCATACAACAATGCAGTAAAGCAGTTCCTGTCAGTGTCAATGATGTAACAACTGGTTGCAGATGTTCAAACAACAAGGCAGTAAAAGAGTTCCTGTCTGTGGCCCTCTAATGAAACAACTGGTTGCAGCCTTTCATACAGCAATGTAGTAAAAGCTTTCCTGTCAGTGGCCCAGTAATGAAACAACTGGTTGCATGTTTATAAAACAAGGCAGTATAAGAGTTCCTGTCAGTGGCCAAATAATAAAATAACTGGTTGCAGCCATTCATACAACAAGGCAGTAAAAGAGTTCCAGTCAGTGGACCAATAATAAAACAACTGGTTGCAGCATTTCATACAACAAGGCAGTATAAGAGTTCCAGTCAGTGGAACAATAATAAAACAACTGGTTGCAGCATTTCATACAACAAGGCAGTAAAAGGGTTTCTGTCAGTGGACCAACAATAAAACAACTGGTTGCAGCATTTCATACAACAAGGCAGTATAAGAGTTCCAGTCAGTGGAACAATAATAAAACAACGGGTTGCAGTCGTTCATACAACAATACAGTAAAAGAGTTCCTGTCAGTGGCCCAATAATAAAACAACTGGTTGCAACCGTTCATACAACAACACAGTAAAAGAGTTCCTGTCAGTGGCCCAATAATGAAACAACTGGTTGCAGTTGTTCATACAACAATACAGTAAAAGGGTTCCTGTCAGTGGGCCAATAATGAAAAAAATGGTTGCAGCCATTCATACAACAATGCAGTAAAGCAGTCTCTATCAGTGTCAATAATGAAACAGGTTGCAGATGTTCAAACAACTGTTTGCAGATGTTCAAACAACTGTTTGCAGATGTTCATACAACAAGGCAGTATACATCGCCAAATAATGAAGAGCAAACAAACGAAGCTTGGCTATCAAACTGATAAAAACGACAGACGCTGATAAAGTCACTCAGCTGACAAAAAAGAGCTTGTACAGAAGATACGGAAGCTAACACAGCAAGAAGATTTAACTGCTGATGCTAGTACAAATGTGATGAAACCGGTCTTCTTTACAAATGCTTCCTTCAAAAACATTAAAGAAGGAACCTCCGATATAAACAACAGAGAAAAAAAACAAAAACAAACGTTGTAACACAAATAGGAATCATAAACCACCACTCATGGTAACTGGTAAATACCATGTTGTTTTGAACTCAGCGACAGAAATATTGTGCTCAGAAGAGAGTTAGGATGTTCATAGAAACATTTGTACCAACTGTAAGAAAAGAACTGAAGAAGGAAAGGTTACTATTAAAAACGTCCTTATAATTGCCATGTGATTCAGCTGATAGACCAAGGCTATCAATTAAATGCCATTATCGACAAGCACGTGTCTCTGAATGTGAAAACGACTCTATAGCGACTATGTTAGAAAGCAATCAACTTACATGATGCTATTTTTTATACAGCAGAAATATACCATAAAGTGGTGCTGGAACAACAGTGATGAGCCAGACATTGGGATGTTTCACAAGCTTCCAGGGCTGGAGAAATTGCTGAATAAGGTGTTACTAAATGGTTGAGAAAAACGTGATATATCGAGTACTAAGATTTCTGTGAAAATGAATGCATCTTTGGATTTAATAATGTGTATAGGTGATTAAGCTGAATTCCAAACACATATATAATCTCGCTTTACCGGCGCCCATATGTGCAAGGAATGGCAGAGGCAGGTTCAGATTGCAGAGGACTGGCCTCCAGTAATTTCCCGCCCTACAGTGGTTTACTGGCCTCCAGTAAGTCCCCCCCTGCAGTGGTTAACTGGCCTCCAGTAAGTTCCCGCCGTGCAGTGATCATGTGGCCTCCAGTAAGTCCCCGCCCTGCAGTGGTTTACCGGCCTCCAGTAAGTTCCCGCCCTTCAGTGGTTAACTGGCCTCCAGTAAGTCCCCGCCCTGCAGTGGTTTACGGGCCTCCAGCAAGTTCCCGCCCTGCAGTGGTTAACTGGCCTCCAGTAAGTTCCCGCCGTGCAGTGATTAACTGGCCTCCAGTAAGTCCCCGCCCTGCAGTGGTTAACTGGCCTCCAGTAAGTTTCCGCCCTGTAGTCGTTAACTGCTATTATCTTGAACACCAGGTGCTGTCTCTGTTCTTTCTTTAAGGCCTTAAACCTGGCTCACGTTACAGACTCCACCAAGAGATACGAAACTGTTGAAGAGTAGCCGACTAAGTTGACGATGAGAAGTGAAGGACCCAATCATTTACTAGCGAAAAGGCTCTCAATATTATTAAGAGTCCACTAGTTATATTCTAAAATCATTTTAGGGTGTTATATGCACTGTACTGTCGTAACCCCTCTGAAAATAATTACATACACTTCCAGGGGTGCTGCGAGCCCAACTGGTAAAGGCAGTATCGTTTTTAACAAAAAATTTAATTGTATTAATTATAAAAGCAAACGAATGGTGTTCTAGAGTTGGGCCCAGCAGCGAGGGTTTCCCCAAATCTCGAGCTTCACTTGTCTTGAGTGTTTAGTACGTTCTGTTCTCTTTACCGAGAGGTCGCGAGTTCAACCCCCTCAACCTCGTGGTGCACAGCCCTAGCCTTAAGTAATCTGTATCTCCTACCAGTGCAACCCTAGGGTTTTTCTCACGACTACCAGCATTTTGACAACAATAAATAATACAACGGTTATCAAAATATTTTCCAGGTTCTAATGTTTTCAAAGAATAATCTGCAGGTACTACTGTTATATTATTAAGACTATATTTTAATAGCATGCTCGATGGAAAGAGAGCTGTTAATTAGGCCCTGAGGCTCTTGTATCAGACGTTCATTAGAGCGCTAACGATCTGCTTCAAAAACCTGCAGCACTGAGAAATGTTAGCGATATGTTCCATACTTTCTCTAGCTGTTCGCAAATAAACCTTTCTTAAAAAAGAGGATAAACATTAACAGAATTGTTAATACAAAGGGAACACAGTAAGCTGAAGGGATAGCCGACTATTTTAAAAATTGGTCGCTATGTGAAACAATTGAGTCTCTTCTCTTTGTACGGCCAGGACTAAGAAAAAAAGAAAGGCTTAATTTAAACTGAAGCTAACAACAAAGAGCCGTTTTTTTTTCTACAAATCGGTACCTGACATCAATTGTGGTTTTAACGAGATCTACATTTTTGTGTAAAATGTCTGTCTATGGTTTACCAGGTTTACAAACGTCATTTGGAATGAAGAGGTATTCCCAAAAAATTCAAGATATACATTTCATTTGTTATAAACATATTTTAAAATACAGTATGTTAATTAAAATTATTACAGCCATTTTTGAGAAAATAAAAGGTTTCGAAAAATATTCCACGTAAAGGGTAGTTCGGGTGGGGTTATGTTCCTCAAAATATACAGAATTTAAGTGCCAGATTTGGTATTTACATGTTTTTGAGCTGATTTTGCTTAAAATCCTTTATATTTAAGATATTTACGTGCCAAATAAAGTGTATATTTTGAATTTTCTGAGAATGGCTCCTAAAGACCCCTTTATTCTGGGTGATTTTATTGAATTTTGCATAACTTGCAAACCATAAGAGAGAGAAGCAAAAACTTACTACACAAAAATGTAGGTCAAAATAAAAAACACAATTTATGTCATATACATTTTTTGTGCAGTTGATCGTTTTTGAGATATTCCTTGTTATTGGTTTCAACTTACACTTTTCCCATACAGGAAGTTGACAACTCCTGTCCATCCAAAAAAGGGAACTTCAGTCACATAGCAACCAGCTCTTGACCATCACTTTAACCTATGCTACTCTTCTACTTGCACGGAAGCAAGTAATAAGACTATTTCTGCTAATTTTTTCTCCATTAGTATAACGTAAATAGAAGCACTATCTGTTTAACAATAATTTGTTGCGGAGATGTAGAGAAAATCATGTGAATGGAACACATCAGAGTTTAATGACAACAATAAAGAACATTATTGGATGAGTACCTCTCTCCCTGGCGTAAAGGACGTCAGGTCTAATCCTAATCCAGTATTTCGAGGAAATACATTCACTCAGAAATTCGTAGCCGAGATTCCATTAAAAACACAGTTCTGAGACTCCTTGAATCCAAAAAGGACATATTTATAAAAGTTACACGTGTTTATATGTGACCGTATTTTGTGAACACCTTAATTCTTTTTATGGGACTTGTAAAGCAAAGCCCTGGGCTAGCAGATACACTAACATGTCAGTGACGGTGACCAACCCAACATCGAGCCCGGCTACCACGTAAACCAACATGTCAGTGATGGTAATCACACCAACATCGGACTAGCAGGTAAACTAGCATGTCAGTGACGGTGATCAACCCAACATCGAGCCCGGCTACCACGTAAACTAACATGTCAGTGATGGTGATCACACCAACATCGGACTAGCAGGTACACTAACATGTCAGTGACGGTGACCAACCCAGCATCAGGCCCGGGCTGGAAGTAAACTAACAAGTCAGTGATGGTGATCAACCTAACATCGGGCCCGGGCTAGCAGGTAAACTAACATGTCAGTGATGGTGACCAACCCAAAATCGGGCCCGGCTACCACGTAAACTAACACGTCAGTGATGGTGATCAAACCAACATCAGGCTAGCAGGTAAACTAACATGTCAGTCACGGTGACCAACCCAATATCAGGCCCTGCTACCACGTAAACTAACATGTCAGTGATGGTGATCAAACCAACATCGGGCTTGCAGTTAAACTAACATGTCCCTGACGGTGATCAAACCAACATCAGGCTAGCAGGTAAACTAACATGTCAGTGACGGTGACCAAACCAACATCAGGCTAGCAGATAAACTAAAATGTCAGTGACGGTGATCAAACCAAACATCAGGCTAGCAGGTAAACTAACATATCAGTGACGGTTACCAACCCAACATCGGGCCCGGCTACCACGTAAACTAACACGTCAGTGATAGTGATCAAACCAACATCGGGCTAGCAGGTAAACTAGCATGTCAGTGACGGTGATCAACCCAACATCGGGCTAGCAGGTAAACTAGCATGTCAGTGACGGTGATCAACCCAACATCAGGCTAGCAGGTAAACTAACACGACAGTGATGGTGATCAAACCAACATCGGGCTAGCAGGTAAACTAGCATGTCAGTGACGGTGATCAACCCAACATCAGGCCCGGGCTGGAAGTAAACTAACAAGTCAGTGACGGTGATCAACCCAACATCGGGCTAGCAGGTAAACTAACACGACAGTGATAGTGATCAAACCAACAGCGGGCTAGCAGGTAAACTAGCATGTCAGTGACGGTGATCAACCCAACATCAGGCCCGGGCTGGAAGTAAACTAACAAGTCAGTGACGGTGATCAACCCAACATCGGGCCCGGGCTACCACGTAAACTAGCATGTCAGTGACGGTGATCAACCCAACGTTGGGCCGGTAAACTAGTATGTCAGTGATGGATTTCACCCTAACATCGGGTCCAGGCTTGCAGGTAAACCAGCATGTCAGTGATGATGATCAACCCAACACCGGGCTAGCCGGTAAACTAGTATGTCAGTGATGGATTTCACCCTAACAATGGGTCCAGGCTTCCAGGTAAACCAACATGTCAGTGATGGTGATCAACCCAACACCGGACTGACAGGTAAACCAGCATGTCAGTGGTGGTGATCAAACCAACACCGGACCTGGGCTAGCAGGTAAACTAGTAAGTAAGTGATGGTGATCAACCCTTCACCAGGCCTGGCCTAGCAGATAAACTAGCATGTCAGTGAAGGTGATCAACCCAACACCGGGCCCAGACTAGTAGGTAAACCAGCATGTCAGTGATGGTGATCAACCCAACACCAGGCCCAGGCTGGTAGTAAACTAGCATGTCAGTAATGGTGATCAACTCAACACCGGGCTCAGGCTTGTAGGTAAACTAGCATGTCAGAATGGTGATCAACCCAACACCGGGCTAGCCGGTAAACTAGTATGTCAGTGATGGATTTCACCCTAACACCGGGTCCAGGCTTGCAGGTAAACCAGCATGTCAGTGATGGTGATCAACCCAAAACCTGGGCCGGGCTAGCAGGTAAACTAGCATGTCAGTGATGGTGATCCAACCAACACAGGGCCCGTTCTAGCAGGTAAACTTGGACGTCAGTGATGGTGATCAACCCAACACCAGGCCTAGGCAAGCAGGTAAACTAGCATGACAGTGATGGTGATCAACCCAACACCGGACTAGCAGATAAACTAGCATGTCAGTGACGGTGATCAACCCAACACCGGGCCGATACCTTACCTTAACGTATAGCAAGCGGTTACATAGTAATAAAAATATCCGTATACTTTCCATTAAAAAGTTTTGGAAAGATCTGATTTTTAAGAAAAGTATTTCATACTATTTGGGACAAATACCATATTTTAAATACATGTTCTAGGAAAACAAAATGTATATTCTCAGAATGATATTTTTATACATACCCAATGTAAATGTGATTCTTTCAGTAATGCAAACAATAGCGCAGTTTACAGCCATAAACAATTTGACTGTCGTTGCAGGATAGATTCACAAGAATTAGAGCACATGGCATGTGAAGTACCGTAGAGTGTATTTTAATTATGGAGAGAAATATATATGAAAACACAAGAGTGCAGAGGTTCTACTGTTATATATTTGTACTACATACTCAGAACACCATAGGTGTAATGTACAAACGTGACCGAGTTACATTAGGCAGATGCCAAGTGAAAATATTAAATTCGAATAGAGATTTGAAATTGTGTACTATTGTTTCAGCCGTCTATTCCAATTAGTTGCCATTTTCAAATGGTTTACTAATAATTTATTTGTTCCATATAAACTGCTCAGTGGGTAACGTAATTTTTTCATTATAATGTCTAGAAAGCATGTTATTGATGCACATACAAATAGTTAATGGTTTGGGCTGTACACTGAAGGTAAAAATACAGTACTGCAAACTTAAATCTTTTACTTACCCTAGAAGGTACGTACATATTGTATTCCACAGAAAAATTCAATTCCTAGATTTCACCGGAAATACATGTTTTAGAGTCCCATGAGTCCAAAAGAAGTCATTTTTAGGAAAAGGTACACGCAAGCGCGAGTGTGTGTAAGACTTTGGTTAGTTAACTCAAAACGAAAAGTCGATTATTAGATACTAAAATTGGTATGTAGTATCTGGAAATATTCTCCATTTTAAGTTTAGTAGTGTTCATTCAATGCTCGACAAAAGAATTTTAAATGTACATTATTTATCTCAATATTATCTGTAGGTGGATTACAATTTTAGAATTCTTTCCAAAATGAATTGCATTTCAATTTATTGCCCTAAATTACATAATCTTTACATCCAATCTTTAAATTATGTCATCCTCCAGTACGCGACGTGACGATTTTCGGAAAAATCCCCTCCACACCCCGCCCATAATTTTCCTTCACAAACAGAATTCAAATTTTTGTTGTTTTCAAAACTGGCTCTAATTATTTTGAATAAAATACCATGTGTTTAAGATATCCTCATCAGAAACGAAATTACTAGCAAGAGCTTCTGAACATAGCTTTATCTGGAAGACTTTTGTATAACTGTAAAACTCAAAAGATTGACAAAAAAATACTCCACAAAATGTAATCACAATAAAACACACCATTTATGTCAGATACATTTGTTGTAGAGTTAGCCGTCTCCAAGATATTATTTATTATTTGTTACAATTTAAAATTTCTTAAACTTTTCTGCAGCGGAATTCAAATATAGTTTCATGTCTTTTGTTTTATCCTGGGAATGCAAAGGAGAACCGAATTTCAATTATTTCGCATAGCGATGAACTTTTAAAAGATTTTACTGTCGCTTTAGCCTAGAGTATTCCCTTATTTACGTTCTACTTGTAAGGAACTACGTAATAAGAGGAGCAGCTAGAATTTTTAAAAAAATATATTTTTTTGTAATTTTAGTGTGAAACAAGAATGGCCAGTTAATTCATTCTGAACAAAATTCAGACCAAGGTATAAAATAAAGTTCCTTATGAGCTGACATTTTAAATCTTCTAGTATTCTGGTTAAAACTGCTATGCAAGCGACTACCTATGCAAAGAAAAGTATACTTTCTTCATTGTTTTTGTTTCGTTTTTGTTTTTGTGAATCACTGTTGCTGCCTTTTTATATACCAGATGAGTCAGCTGCCCCTAATTCTGGAGCTTTATGCTATCCGCATTACAAACTCCACCATGAACACATCTCTAGGCTCTACCCACGTATTTAACATGGATGTTAATCCCTCGATGAAATTAGATGTTATCACATCGCCTTTTAATATACTGGCAATTAGACAGCTGACGTTTGCAAAGCTTCACTGGGAATACTACACGTTAAAGTTATTCGGTAGCTCAGTTGGAACGAGCGCGTGATCTGTTTGCTGTGTACGTGGCTCGGTTCCGTGCATGTACTTATTGCTTTTACGTTGAAATATTCACAAATTGCAGTTATTAATATGAAAGTGTTTATTATTTTCATTTAAATTGTTCTATATATGTTTTATCGAGGTGTTGATTGAAGAACTACAAGTAGGTAGTTGTTTAAATATAACTATAGGTACGAACAATTGAAATTAAGATCATTTATACCTAGGTTCACATTTGAACACAGAAAAAATGGAAATTACATAATCAGAATTTAGGACGAAGGTTAAACACAAGTTTGCAGACATATAATTATTGTATCATTAGAAATACCGTTTTATATTGGTATGTTATGTGGCGCTATTATGCACCTATTTCTGTTCCTGGGAAATGACTCCTCTAACGAAGCAGGTGCTCGAACTGGTTAGCTTCTTGGGTAATACACGTCGGGGCACTCTCTTGAATGAGCCTCTGTCTCGATGCAGCATGGCAGGTTCAACAGATCTACAGGACACTGTGATACAGTGTTGCCTGAGCCTCTGACCCGGTGTAGCATGGCGGGTTGAACAGATCTACAGGACACTGTAATACACTGTTGAATGGAGCCTCTCACTCGGGGTAACATGGCAGGTTCAACAGATCTACAGGACACTGTAATACACTGTTGCCTGAGCCTCTGACCCGGTGTAGCATGGCGGGTTGAACAGATCTACAGGACAATGTAATACACTGTTGACTGAGCCTCTGACCCGGTGTAGCATGGCGGGTTGAACAGATCTACAGGACACTGTAATACACTGTTGACTGAGCCTCTGACCCGGTGTAGCATGGCGGGTTGAACAGATCTACAGGACACTGTGATACACTGTTGAATGGAGCCTCTGACTCGGGGTAACATGGCAGGTTCAACAGATCTACAGGACACTGTAATACACTGTTGAATGTAGCCTCTGTCTCGGTGTAGCATGGCGGGATGAACAGATCTACAGGACACTGTAATACAGTGTTGAATGGAGCCTCTGACTCGGTGTAGCATGGCGGGTTGAACAGATCTACAGGACACTGTTATACACTGTTGAATGGAGCCTATGACTCGGTGCAGCATGGCGGGTTGAACAGATCTACAGGACACTGTTATACACTGTTGAATGTAGCCTCTGTCTCGGTGTAGCATGGCAGGTTAAACAGATCAACCGGACACTGTAATACAGTGTTGAATGGAGCCTCTAACTCGGTGTACCATGGCAGAACCAACACATCTACAGGACACTGTAATACTCAGTTGAATGGAGCCTCTAAATCGGTGTAGCATGGCAGGTTGAACAGAACAACAGGACACTGTAACACACTGTTGAATGGAGCCACCTACTCGGTGTAGCCTAGCAGGTTCAACAGATCTACAGGATACTGTAATACACTGTTGAATGGAGCCTCTAACTGTGTAGCCTAGCTGGTTCAGCAGATCTACAGCACAATGTAATACACTGTTGGATGGAGCTTCTAACTTGTTATAGCTTAGCAGGTTCAACAAATCTACAGGACCTTGTAATACACTGTTGAATGGAGCCTCTTACTCAGTGTAGCCTAGCAGGTTCAACAGATCTACAGGACACTTTAATGCTCAGTTGAATGCTGCCTCTAAGTCGGTGTAGCATGACAGGTTGAACAGATCTACAGGACACTGAAATACTGATTTGAATGTAGCCTCTGACTCAGTGTAGTTTAACGGGTTGGACAGATCTACAGCATACATTAATACTCAGTGGAACGGAGCCTCTCACTCGGTGTAGCATGACGGGTTCAACGGATCTACAGGACACTGTAATACGCAGTTGAATGGAGCCTCTGACTCGGAGTATTATGACAGTTTGAGCAGATCTACAGGACACTGTAATACGCAGTTGAATGGAGCCTCTGACTCACTGTAGCATGACGGGTTCAACGAATCTACAGGACACTGTAAAACGCAGTTGAATGGAGCCTCTGACTCGGAGTATTATGACAGGTTGAGCAGTTCTACAGGACCCTGTAATACGCAGTTGAATGGAGCCTCTGACTCGGTGCATCATGACGGGTTCAACGGATCTACAGGACACTGTAATACGCAGTTGAATGGAGCCTCTGACTCGGTGTAGCATGACGGGTTCAACGGATCTACAGGACACTCTAATACGCAGTTGAATGGAGCCTCTGACTCGGTGTAGCATGACGGGTTCAACGGATCTACAGGACGCTGTAATACGCAGTTGAATGGAGCCTCTGACTCGGAGTATTATGACAGGTTGAGCAGATCTACAGGACACTGTAATACTTAGTTGAATGGAAACTCTGCATCGCTGTAGCCTTACGGGTTGAACAAATCTACAGGATACCGTAATACTCATTTGAATACAGCCTCTGACTCGGTGTAGCATGACGGGTTGAATCGATCTACAGGACACTCTAATACGCCTTTAAATGAAGCCTCTGAGTCGGTGCAGCATGACGGGTTTCACAGATCTGCAGGACCCTGTAATACGCTGTTGAAGGGAGCGTATGACTCGGTGTAGCATGGCGGGTTCAACAGATCTACACGACACTGTAATACGCTGTTGAATGAACCGTCTATCTCAGTGTAGCATGACGGTTTTTACAGATGTACAGGACACTGTGATACTCAGTGGAATGGAGCCTCGGACTCGGTGTAGCATTACGGGTTCAACAGATCTACAGCACACTGTAATATGCAGTTGAATTAGCCTCTGACTCGGTGTAGCATGGCGGGTTCAACAGATCTACAGGACACTGTAATACACTGTTGAATGGATCCCCTGATTCGGTGTACCATGGCGGGTGGAACAGATCTATAGAACACTATGATACGCTTTTGAATGGAGCCTGTGACTCGGTGTAGCATGGCGGGCTGAACAGATCTACAGGACACTGTAATGCGCTGTTGAATTAAGCCTCTGATTCGGTGTGGCAAAAAAGGTTCAACACATCTACAGAACACTGTAATACGCTGTTGAATGGAGCCTCCGACTCAGTGTAGCATGACGGGTTTAACAGATCTACAGGACACTGTAATAAGCTGTGGATGGAGCCTCAAAATCGGTGTATCATGACGGTTCAACATCTATAGGACACTGTAATACACTGTTGAATGGAGCCTCTGACTCGGTGTAGAATGGCGGGTTGAACAGATCTACAGAACACTGTAATATGCTGTTGAATGGAGCCTCTGATTCGGTGTAGCCTGACGGGTTGGCAGATCTACAGCACACTTTAATACACTGTTTAATGGAGCCTCTGACTCGGTGTATCATGACGGTTTAATATATCTACAGGATACTGTTATACGCTGTTGAATGGAGCCTCTGTTTCGGCGCAGCATGGCGGGTCTAACAGATCTGCGGCACACTATCATACACTGTTGAATGGAGTCTCTGACTCGGTGTAACATGACGGGTTTAACTGATCTGCAGCACACACTCATACACTGTTGAATGGAGCCTCTGACTCGGTGTACCATGACGGGTTTAACCGATCTGCAGCACACACTCACACACTGTTGAATGGAGCCTCTGACTCGGTGTAACATGACGGGTTTAACAGATCTACGGCACACACTCATACACAGTTGAATGGAGCCTTTGACTCGGGGTAACATGACGGGTTGAACTGAGCTACAGCACACATTCATACACTGTTGAATGGAGCCTCTGACTCGGTGTAACATGACGGGTTTAACAGATCTACGGCACACACTCATACACTGTTGAATAGAGCCGGTGGCTCGGTGTAGCATGGTGGGTTGAACAGATCTACTGGACACTATAATACATTTTGAATGGATCCCCTGAATCGGTGTAGAATGGCGGGTTGAACAGATCTACAGGACACTGTAATACACTGTTGAATTTAGCCTCTAACTCGCTGTAGCATGGCGGGTTCAACAGATCTACAAGACAATGTAATACACTGTTGAATGGAGCCTCTAACTCGGTGTAGCAGGGTAGGTTAAACAGATCAACAGGACACTGTAATACACTTTTGAATGGAGCTTCTGACTCGGCGTAGTATGGCGGTTCAACGGATCTACAGGACACTGTAATACGCTGTTGAATGGAGCCTCTTACTCGGTGTAGTATGGCGGGTTCAACAGATCTACAGGACACTGTAATACACTATTAAATTGAGCCTCTAACTCGGTGCACCATGGCAGGTTAAACAGATCAACAGGATTCTGTAATACACTATTGAATGGATCCTCTGACTCGGTGTAGCACGGCGGGTTTAAGAGATCTACAGGACACTGAAATATGTTATTGAATGGAGGTTCTGACTCGGTGTGGCCTTGCGGGTTGAACACATCTACAGGACACAGTTGATTTGGGCCTCTGTCTGGGTGTAGCATTGCGGGTTGAACAAGTGAGCAGGACACTGTTATACCCTGGTGAAGGGTATCCGGATCATCTTGCTCCGGTGTATAAACACGCTCTTTTAAATAACCTTAGAGGAAGAAGTCAGGGAGTGTCAGATCAGTTGATCTGGAAGGCCAAGAGACTGGTCCTTGGCTTCCTATGCAATGACCAGGATGAATGCATGTTTACAACAATCCTCGACGGAGAATAAGTAGCTTCATTGTGTTGAAACATCTCGTCATTCGTACCTGCAGTGGCACATGCTGTAATAATAAAGGTAATTCTTTAAGCAGGATTCACAGATAGGGACTCCTCTTACATGCTCCTGCAGTGGCACGTTGTCTAGTAATAAGGGAAGCTCAATACGGAGGAATTCCACGTAGCGCGCTCCAGTTATATATTCCTGCAGCGGCACATTCTCTATTAAACGTAGCTCATTACGGATAAATTCCAAGTAGCGCGCTCCGGCTAGATGCTCTTGAATTGGCACATGCTCCAATAAAGGTTTTTCATTACGGAGGAGTTCCAGGTAGAGCACTACTGTTATATGCTCCTGCAGTGGCACATTCTCTAATAACATGGTATCTCATTGCGGAGAAATTCGAGATAGCATACTCCTGTTAGATGCTCCGGCAATGGCACATTCTCTAAAAATATGGGTATCTCAATGCGGAAGAATTCAAGTAACGAGCTCCTGTTAGATTATCCTACAGTGGCACATTCTCTAATAATATGGGTATGTACTTACGGAGGAATTCTAGATATGGCGCTCCTGTTTGATTCTCCTGCAATGGCACATTCTCTAATAGTAAGGGTAGTTCATTAGATAAGAATTCCAGGTAGCGCGCTTCATTTAAATGCTCCTTAAGTGCCACATTCTCTCATAGTAAGCATAGCTCATTAGGGATGAATTCCAAGTTGCGCTCTCTTTCTAGATGCTCCTTTAATGTCACTTTCTCTAATAGTAAGGGTAGTTCATTACGGAGGAATTCCAGGTAGCGCGCTACTTTTAGAAGATTCTTTAAATGTCACTTTCTCTAATAGTAAGCGTAGCTCATAAAGGAGGAATTCCAAGTAGCACCCTCCTTTTAGATGCTCCTGCAGTGTCACATTCTCTAATAATAAAGGTAGCTCATTACGTAGGAATTCCAGGTAGCGTGCTCCTGTTAGATGCTCCTTTATTGGCACTTTCTCTAGTAGTAAGAGTAGCTCAGTGCGGAGGAATTCTAGGTAGCGCGCTCCTGTTAGAAGCCCCTGCTGTGTCACATTGTCAATAGTAAATGTAGCTCATTGCGGAGGAATTCCAGGTAGCGCGCCCTTTTAAGATGCTTCTTTGGTGTCACTTTCTCCAATAGTAAGAGTAGCTCATTAAGGAGGAATTCCAGTTAGGGCGCTCCTGATAGATGGTCCTTTAGTGTCACATTCTCTAATGGTAAGGGTGGCTCTTAACGGAAAAATTCCAGGTAGGCTACTCCTGTTAGATGCTCCTTCAGTGTCACATTCTCTAATAATAATGGTAGCTCATTACGCAGGAATTCCAGGCAGTGTGCTCCTGTTAGATGCTCCTTTGGTGTCACTTTCTCTTATAGTAAGGATAGCTCATTACGTAGGAATTCTCAGGTTGCGCGCTACTGTTAGATGCTGCTTTAGTATCACATTCTCTAATAGTAAAGGTAGCTCATTACGGAGGGATTCCAGGTAGCTCGCTCCTGTTAGAGCTCCTTTAGGGGCGCTATCTCTAATAGTAAGACTAGCTCATTACGTAGGAATTTTAGGTAACGCGCTCCTGTAAGATGCTCCTTTAGTGTCATTTTATCTAATAGTAAGAGTAGCTCATTACGGAGGAATTCCAGGTAGCGCGCTCCTGTTAGATGCTCCTTTAATGTCACTGTCTCTAATAGTAAGGGTAGCTCATTACGGATGAATTCCAGGTAGCGTGCTCCTGTTAGATGCTCCTTTAGTGTCATTTTCTATAAAAGTAAGAGTAGCTCCTTGCGGAGGAATTCCTGGTAACGCGCTCTTGTTAGATGCTCCTTTAATGTCACTTTCTCTAATAGTAAGGGTATCCCTTTACTTAGGAATTCCAGGTAGCGCGCCTCATTTAGATGCTCTTTTAGTGTCACTGTCTTTAATAGTAAGGGTAGCTCATTACCTAGGAATTCCAGGTGACGCGCACCATTTAGATGCTGCTTTAGTATCACATTCTCTAATAGTAAAGGCTGTTCATTACGGTGGAATTCCAGGTAGCGCGCTCCTGCTAGATGCTCCTTTAATTGCACTTTAATTAATCGTAAGGGTAGCTCATTACGAAGGAATTCCAGGTAGCGCGCTCAGTTTAGATGTTCTTGCAGTGACACATTCTCTAATAATAAGAGTAGCTCATTAGGGCGGAAATCCGGGTATTGCGTTCCATATAGATGCTCCTGCAGTGTCACATTCTCTAATAATAAGGATAGTTAATTCGGGAGGAATTTCAGGTATTGCGTTCCTGTTAGTTTTTCCTGCAGTGGCACATTCTCTAATAATAAGGGTAGTTCATTTGGGCGGTATTCCTGGTATTGCGCTCTCCTGTTAGAGCTCCTACAGGGTCACATAGCTCCTTCCTGATGATGCTCTTGTAATGGCACATTCTCTAATAGTGAGGGTAGCTCATTTTGGAGGAATTCTAGGTGGCGCGCTCCTGTTAGATGCTGCTTTACTGTCACATTCTCTAATAGTAAAGGTAGTTCATTACGGAGGAGTTCCAGGTAGCGCGCTCCTGTTAAATGCTGCTTTAGTGTCACATTCTCTAATAGTTAAGGTAGCTCATTACGGAGGAGTTCTAGGTAGCGCGCTCCTGTTAGATGTTCCTGCAGTGTCATATTCTCAAATACTAAGGGTAGCTCATTATGAAGGAATTCCAGGTAGCGGGCTCCTTTAAAAGCTCCTCCAGTGCCACATTCTGTAATAGTAAGTGTAGCTCATTTGGGCGGAATTCCATGTGTTGCGCTCCTGTTTTTAGATGCTCCTGCAGTGGCACTTTCTGTTATAATAAGAGTAGCTCATTAGGGGGAATTCCAGGTATTGCGCTCCTGTTAGATGCTCCTGCGGTGGCACATTCTCTAATAATAAGGGTAAGTTTTTAGGGCGGATTTCCAGGTATTTCGCTCTCCTGTTATATGTTCCTGCAGTGTCACATTCTCCAAAAGTAAGGGTAACTGATTATGAAGGAATTCTAGGTAGCGCGCTCGTTTTAGATGCTCCTGCAGTGTCACATTCTCTAATAATTAGGATAGCTCATTAGGGCGGAATTCCAGGTATTGCGTACGTGTTAGATGCTCCTGCAGTGGCACATTCTCTAATAATAGGGTTAGCGCATTAGGGCGGAATTCCATGTATTGCGCTCTCCTGTTAGTTGCTCCTGCAGTGTCACATTCTCTAATAATAAGGGTAGCTCATTGCGGAGGAATTCCAGTTAGTGCGCTCCTGTTAGATTTTCCTGCAGTGGGACATTCTCTAATAGTAAGGGTAGCTCATTAGGTCGGAATTCCAGGTAGCGAGCTTCTGTTAGATGTTCATGCAGTGGCACATTCTCTAATAGTAATGGTAGCTTATTCGGAAGAATTGCAAGCAGCGCGCTCCTGTTAGATGCTCCTGCATTGGCACATTCCCTAATAGTAAAGGTAGCTCATTGCGGAGGAATTCCAGGTAGCGCGCTCCTTTGGATGCTCCTTTAGTGTGTCTAATAGTAAGGGTAGCTCATTATGAAGGAATTCTATGTTGCGCTTTCCTATTGGATGCCCCTCGAAGAATATGGTCGATCAAGGAGGTGTACCAAGTTTCCGTAACAGATATTCACTCCCCACTACTCTTGGAGCGCTGCCTCCCTTACCCATGAGGATTATCAACACTCCTTTTGGGCATCTTGTGGTGATTTACGGTTCCATTGTTGTGGAATCTTGATTCGCCAGAAAACAGGATCCTGGGTACGATACAGTCATCATTTGCTACTCGCTCCAGAAGCCTTTCACAATAGGTCACTCGAGTTTCGATATCTCTCCCTTGAAGTGCTTGGTGCAAACGATAAGAATGAAACTTATTAGTGTTCTATATTCGCACTACAGAATCCTGGATGATGTTCACCTCCTGAGCAACTGCCCGTGTCCTAGTGTTAGGATGGTCCTGGATTGCGTTCAAAACAGCTTCTGCGTTAACACGCGATCTTGCTGTTGTGAATCTAACAGGAGGCATTCTCGCAAGGGACGATGTTACACGCAGACGCCTTCAACATTGCGGAAGGTGTTTGCTGTTGGTTGTCGTCTTTTCGGATATCTCTCCCAGTATATGCTGAGCCGCTTGTGCGTTTGTTTTTGTTTCTCCGTAGATCGGAAGCATATCTACGTACCCGTCTGTCGGATACTTAATGAAAGACTCGCACCATATCGTGTGACAGCAAATGTGAGGAGAATGAAGCGGTCGGCATTCATAATAACACACTGCGTCATTCAGTCCAATGGGGCAGACGTCACTAAACGTATTCAAACGAATACTGACTGCAGCCAACCAATAAGAATTTAACTTATAATGTTCTGAACCCAATATTAGATTAATGTAAATTTGCTTTCTAAGTTTTGATGAGCAATAACATTAAAGAATATGTACAGCACTGAGTCTTGAACCAGTATCTCTGGGGTTAACACACAGGACAAATCATAATTCTATTTAGCTATTTTGAGACTTGACTGTGCACACGCTCTAAGTTCAATAGTACCACATGTTAGCTAGGCGCTATGCCATTGCGGAGCGTTTTAATGTCATTAAATAAATGAGAAAAACTATTATGAATGTTATTTGAGATGCAGGAGACGCAGTTCACGCAAACAAATAAATAAACTGTTGTTTAATAATATGTGTATGTATGTATGTATGTATGTATGTATGTATGTATGTATGTATG
Source organism: Hymenopus coronatus (assembly GCA_030762935.1). NCBI lineage: Eukaryota > Metazoa > Arthropoda > Insecta > Mantodea > Hymenopodidae > Hymenopus > Hymenopus coronatus. The sequence goes on along the minus strand of CM060886.1, from coordinate 893,121 downwards.
TATGTATGTATGTATGTATGTATGTATGTATGTATGTATGTATGTATGTATGTATGTATGTATGTATGTATGTATGTATGTATGTATGTATGTATGTATGTATGTATGTATGTATGTATGTATGTATGTATGTATGTATGTATGTATGTATGTATGTATGTATGTATGTATGTATGTATGTATGTATGTATGTATGTATGTATGTATGTATGTATGTATGTATGTATGTATGTATGTATGTATGTATGTATGTATGTATGTATGTATGTATGTATGTATGTATGTATGTATGTATGTATGTATGTATGTATGTATGTATGTATGTATGTATGTATGTATGTATGTATGTATTTATTTCTCTGCAAGTGGGTATCACCCGGTGGTAGAGTTATATATGTATACAAGATATATAAACAATAAATCACAGCTGCCAGTTTATGGCTTTGTAAGCTAGATATAATGGTTATTTACACAAATATCAAAACATTAATTTTTCTCTCAATTCAGATTAATTAATTTCATTATTAGAATCACCAACCAATTTAACATTTGTATTTACAATAATATGAAATCACAAGCATTTTATTTAAGGAATATTTACAAAAATTATCCAACATTAAAATCTAGATTCTTCCTAAATTTCTTCAGAGACAGGGGACAACCCCGAAAGGCTGCTCCAGGGAATTCATTCCAGTCTTTTATGGTTCTATTTACAAAGGAGAACCTTCCCACGTCAGTTCTGTATCTTCTACATTTAATTTTGAACGGATGATCGTTTCGTGCATAGTAAGTTGGGTTTTCCAGTTTGTCAGTAACGTCCTCGCATGCGTTTAAGCCAGCGTAAGCTTTAAATAAAGCGCACAACCTCTGTTTCTCACGCCTAACTTTCAACGGCTCCCATTTTATTTCCTCAGCGTTTGGAGGCCCAAAATATTTACCCCTTTTTATGAATTTTATAGCCCTTTTCTGGATGTTTTCTAACGAATCAATTTGATTTACTCTATACGGGTCCCAACAAGTTACTCCAAATTCCATGACCGGCCGCACTAAGGACTTGTACGCGATTTCCCTGGACTTTGCACTCCCCTTCTCTAAAATCCTCATTAAGAAGTGCAGTGTTTTCCACGCTTTCTTAGATACCGAATTTACCTGCTCGTCCCATCCAGCGTTACTCGCCAAGTAAACTGCCAAGTATTTGCAGCTGTCCACCTGTGGAATTTTTTCCCCACCCATGTGATAGTTTTGCAGAATTTTTTCCCTAGATCTATTAAATACAATTAACTGACTTTTGCCAGCGTTAATTTTCATTTTATTTGCAGCAGCCCAATCACTAATTTCATTTAAATCACCCTGAAGAGCAGCCTCATCTTCAACATTTCTAATGTTATTGTAAATAATACAATCGTCTGCAAACAACCTTATTTGGCATTTTATATTAACAGTTATGTCATTTACAAAAATAAAAAAAAGTAACAGCCCCAGTACTGAGCCTTGGGGTACGCCCGAGCTTACCATACCCCTTTCAGATAGCTCGTTGCCTACTTTTACCCTTTGCGATCTTCCTTCCAAAAAATTTTTAACCCATAGATCCGCTGTTCCTTTAAGTTTTGCGCATTTCTCTTTCTAAGAACGTGAAGCAATGCGTTTAAGTATGCGCAAAATTGGACTACGGCGCATATGTCGTTTGATGGGTTGGCTATCTTCCATAAAATAAGGGCCAGTTGACTCACCTGGTATAGACCTGAAGCTCTGATTATATGTACTTACGACATTGTGAGTTGGATTTGGTTGATGACATGTCGTCATGATAGCTCAGTGATTAGAGCAACCAGCTACAGGCCAGGCTGTGGCATTGGCCGTACTGTCCTTTACAGAGATTGGATGTAACTTTATATGAAGACTTTGTAATTAGCCTTTAGGGTAGAATGTCATTTCAAAATAACATGACATCACCTTGCGGTTTTCCTGGAAATATGCGAACTAGTTGAGACTGCATGTTGCCATGGTAGCTCAGTGGTTAGAGCAACCGACCAGAGACCAGGAGATACGTGCTTCAAATCCCGGCTATAACAGTAGCTTTCTAGCTTTAACTAGACATATCATCTGTCCGGGTTTCTAACATAAAACCGAATATGATACGTTAGAACAGCTCTGTTAATTTTGGCGAACAGAAAGTGACGCTGAGCGGCGTTATCCTCTCCGCTACCACTGCTTGTGTTTGCGACGTCACCATGACAACAACAAACTAGTGATAGTGGTTATGGTGTGTAACCATTAAACACTTCTTTTTAAGTAAGTAAATAAAGTTATTAAAGGAATTTGGTATTAATCTGAGATTATTAAAATTTAATTCTTGGTTTAATACAAAATGGAAAAAGTATTAAAAAGTACTAGTAGAATTGTTAAGCAAACCGATGTTATGTTTATCTACTGTTATTCAGAAAGGTAGGGGAAATATTGAAGATTACGTAAATACGGATAACCGTAATTTTGTTTCGTCATCAAAATTTGCTGCTTAACTGTACATAAAGATTAAATGTCATTGCTCTGTCTTTATTTTACATTCTCATGACATTCCGAACAAAAACATCAAACATTATAATCAGTTACTTCTGGCAAACACAAAAATAGTAATACATTCTGTAGCAATAGTTCCAGCTTTGGTGCAAAGAAAACAAACATTCACATGACCTTCACTAGCTGTTCCACAAACAAACTTTTCTTACAAAAGATAATTCTTTTATCTACATCACGCCAATTGAGATGCTTCCTTTTAAGGGAATATACTAAACTAAACCTATAATCAATTTCTTTAAACGCTGGTTGTTATATAAAACAATTGAAACACTATTCTCTTTGCCTGTCACGAGTAAACAAAAGAAAGATTGCCTACCCTTAGAGAAAAGTTTAAGTAGTTAAAATTGAAAGCAATAACACGGAATATCTGGAAACAGTTAACTCTGCAACAGCCACAACAACAACAAAACGGACGTGTTCCATTCATATGACTTTCTCTACATCTCTGTTAATTATTGTTAATAAGCTTATTCTTCTTGGTGCTAATCGAGATAAACATTAACAGAAATTGTCTTATTACGTAGTTCCTCTTAAGTGCAAGGGTTAGGCTAAACCGACAGTCAAATGTTTTAAAATGCGATAGAATTCCATTTCTTTGTGTAGCCAGGAGTTGAAAAGTTCTCGTTAAACAAAAGTTTGAAGTGTTTTAAAACTGAAACAAATAACAAGAAATGTCTTGAAAAAATGTCTATGATAAATTACGTATTTTAAGGAGATGTTCATTTTTTGTGTACGAGTGGTAACTTTTTGTGTATCACTAACGGTTTACCAGTTGTACAAAACTCAATCAGAATAAAGAGGTCTTCAGGGGCTATTCCCAGAAAACTCAAGATAAACATTTCATTTCATATAAATATCATAAATATGCGACATTTTAAACACAATTGTTAGCTATTTTTGAGAAAACCAAAATTTTCGAAATTGTTTCCATATAAAGAGTAGTTGGGGTAAGGGTATTTTCTTTAAAATATTCGTGTTTAAATACGAAGTATAATGTACCATGTAGAGAAATTAAATTGTTCTTTCGGTTTCACGGGACCTTAAAACATACTTCTGGTGAAACCTCGACATCGAATTTTCTGATGGAATACAATATCTACTATGTACATGCGCGCTAGGGAAAGTGAGAACTGCCGAGAAGCTACAACTTGCTGTAATGAGATTCCTTGACAAGTGTTTGTACCGACATACAAGCTCGTTGCCACATTTCTCACAACATTAGTAATTTACTTGCCCAATTATATTAAAATATATTGTCTTAGAAATAAATATGCTTAACATTTATGAATTAAGATTTGAATTAAAGGTACTTACCGCAACAATTGTTACAAACATCCGTACTGAAGTAGGGGGTGGAAATGAGCATCAGTTGCTGACACTTACGTAGAAATATCTATTGAAAACAAAACAGACATTGCAAACAGAATTACTATAGGAAACAGAAATGTTAATGCAGTAGAATGGATAACATTTTCTAATACGTTAATATTTGCTGAGTATACCAGTAGCATAGTAGCATATTTATTAGTTGTGGGTTTTGTTTAAAATAAATTTAATGAGTCGATTCTGTCTTTAAATGTTGCTGCACTTTGGATAATGACGATTTCTGGTTTTCTTACAGTCACATTATAGCGTGTCCGTGTTTGCAGCATTGTTGCCATGGTAATTACACTGGAGCCAGAAATAGGACAAGTATGGCGTCAGAATAATGCTAGGATTACATAAAAGTCATCAAAAGAGCTTTAACTGAGAAGTATAGAGATCATGTTGAGTAACTCAATATCAAATAATAGAACAAAGAAAGCTGTAGTACTGCAATTAAATCCAACAACTTCCTTTAAAAAGAGAGTATGAACATTTCTGAGGAGTCCTAATTCTTGATTCATATGTTCAGGTAGTTCCAGACTACGTTATAGCTGCTTCCATCCTCAGCAATAAACTTGATGACATTTACAGTGTTGTTCTTTCTGTTATATTATAAGTATTCACACCATATGCATGGCCATCAATAATTTTACTTAGTAGCGCTCAAAGCTTATATACAGGTTTATATTTCCGCTTATTTTTGCGAACCCTTGCGTACCTTTTTCTGAACCTCAATGTTGTTAACTAATCCCAAAAATCTTGATTGTTACACAAACACGACAGTGTATTCGCTGCATGTGACATTTATCTTTATCGCCACACTGTCATCGGATAGCGAGAGCAATTCATTATTATTAGCTTTTGGAAAATCACTTTTACGTGATATTTCAGTATCGAGGGAAAGTATAAAATGTTCTGACATTCATAAAATGGGATTATGAAAATGTCTAGCAGGGAGAAAGCACACATTGTCCCGATTCGAGGGAAATGGATCATCCAATTGCCAGCTTTTACCCCGCCTCCCTCTCACCAACTACAAGATCTGCTCCGAGCGTGTTCTGATTTGGTAAATGCCCAAACTCATTATGCTATAGGCTATTCGAAATTAGCAAATTGTCGTTCATAGACTCCATTACTCATTTTAAACATTAATAGTAATCAATTTATGTTATCCAATGAGCATAGATCGTTTAACTGTCCATCTATTAAAAGTATCAATGTATCTCTTGTTTTAATCTTTACAAATTAAAAGTTTTTAAACTTATTACAGGGATGAAGATCAGAGAGATAAAGATCGGCATAGATCTTTTAATTGCCCTTCTAAGCATCAATATATATATAGCTGATCGGAAAATTATTCGAGCATGCAGAAAATATTAATGTGATTCTTTACCTCAAAATATGCTTACAAAACATTATTCTATTATTTACATCATGCAATGGAGACAAATACTAGCATAAATGGTAATGAGGGAAGTAACGGAATGCACTAGGCTGAAGTGACACTCAAATCTTTTGAAATATGATCACTATGTGATACAATTGAAATTCGATTCGGTTTGCATGGCCAGGAGTAAAACAAAAGAGATGTGAAACGAATGACGTCTTTCTGAGAAAAAATTTAGAATGCTAAAACTGAAACCCATAACAAGGAATATCATGAATTGATTTACGCTACAAAAAATGTATGTCATAAATTGTGTGCTTTAACAGAATCTACATTTTTGTGCAATTAGATTTTGTCTTTTCTTACGGTTTAACACTTCTGCAAAATCATCCAGAATAAAGAGGTCTTCAGAGGATATTCTCAGTAAATTCAAGAAAGACATTTTATCTGTAAAGAAAGTTTCTTAGGCATATAGTGTTTCGTTCAAAATCGTTAGAACCTAATTATGAGAAAATAAAAATCGCTGAAAAATATTCTCTGCAAAGGGTAGTTTAGTTGGGGAATTTTCCTGAATATTTTCATGACGCTTCCTTGAAATATTCTGAACATAAATACCAAGTTTTGATATTTAACGACTTTTCGTTGTTGGAATATCCATTCACAGACGAACAAATTGTTCTTTTTCTAAAAATATATATTTTGGGGGGTCAGGATATCTCAAAACATGCATTTCCTGTTAAATCTCGGTATTGATGTTTTTGTTTCTCTACCTTGTACAACTAAAGTAGAGAAAATAAAATCCTGTACTTTATTCAAGTTTCGATGTTCCGTGTTACAATCCTCAGAGAAGGGGATGGGTCCAATTGTTTCCTTGCTGTTGGTCTTCCTGACCCTTTGTCGAGCTGTAGTCAGCCTAAGGGCACGCTGCTGGCTTCTCCGGTGAACTATCCCCTCCTCCTTGACCCTCCCTGACGACATAACTTGATGCACCTTTTGTTGGCTACCTGTCCAGGGTTCGGTTTCCGCACTGCTCTATACGCTCCAACTCCTATCGGTTGAGAATCACCAGGCAGTGCTATTAATACTACACACAGGCAAAACAATGAACATATATCACATGCATGAAACAAAACCTCACTTCCCAATTTGATTTGTTGCTCTGTCCTTGGGACATTTGTTTGAAATACGACCGAGTTAGAAACAATACTGCAGCAAACATATTAACGGCTTAAGGCCTTTATTTGCTGCTGTATAAAATATTGTTAGTACAATGTGTGGTCATGTGAAAATCTAGATAAAATATTGAAATATTTAAAACATTACAAAAAAAGAGATAAACAAGAGAAGAAATGGAAAAATTTTTTATTTCTTTTTATTATAAACTTGAGAATATAATAATTTACGCAATATTGCATTCAAAAACATTTATTGAAAACATATATATATATATATATATAAAGTCTGATGTTTATTTGAATAACCTTAGATTCAAAAGATTCAAAAGGTTTTTTTTCTTTTTAATGTATACGAAAGTAAAGGATATTTTATACTTGGGTATTACTGAGTCCGCAATGACACTTCATTAAATCTGCACATTAAAAATGATTGTTGTCTTTGTATAGCAACTAGGTTTTATTTTGTATGTATGTTCATTTATCATATTTCATAACGTCGGCAACGGAGTACGTTTGTACAAAAAGTTTTGTGTTTTGTTAAGCAAATCTTCCTTAGAGATATTTAGAATTTTCTTCAATGTTGCGGTGAGGCAACATTGAAGAAAACTCAACTATATGAATGGCATAAACGTTTTAGTCCAGATTTTCGAACACGAATAAATTACTGTACATGCGATAAAGGCACTATGACAAATATCTGAAAGTGGCTTCCGGCATCTTTACAGAAATGGAAATGACTTGATATTTATGGACGCTCTTCTTCTGTTGTGTTTTTCACCGTCCCATTCTAAATTCGGCGTGAAAGACTGCTTAATTTTTGTCAGAGGCCTCCCTTTCAGGCTTGAGGTTCTTTTACCTGGCGTAAATCTAGAACACAGAACCAACGGCTTTGCTTCCCTTCCGAAGGTAACAATGCTAAGGATTTTTACGCCCGAAAAAAATTATCGTCCCCGCCTGGTTTGAACCCGCGAACTTGGGTATATAGAGTTAGCATGGTAACCATTACACCGTAGATGGCGACATCTCTTTACAGAACAGCACATTTGTGGCACTACAGGAGATATCTGAAAATGCTCCCAGTCTGTTTACAGAACAGCACAAGTGTGGAACTGCGTGAGATATCAGAAAATGCTTCCAGTCTGTTTATAGAACAGCACAAGTGTGGCACTGAGGGAAATATCTGAAAGGGGATTCGAGTCTCTGAACACAAAAGCACATGTGTGGCACTGCCGGAGAGATCAGAAAGTGGATTCCATTCTCTGTACAGAACAGTACAAGTTGGCACTGTGGGAGATCTCTGAAAGTGGCTTCCAGTCTGTTTACAGAACAGAGTAATTGTGGAACTGAGGAAGATATCTGAAAGTTGCCTCCAGTCTCTTTACAGAACAGCACAAGAGTGGCATTGTGGGATATATCTAAAAGTGGCTACCAATCTGTTTACAGAACTGCACAAGGGTGGCACTGCGGGAGATATCTGAAACTGGTTTCCAAATTCTGTACAGAACTGCAGAAGTGAGTCACTGCGGGAGATATCTGAAAGTGACTGCCAGTCTGTTTATAGAACAGCAAAAGTGTGGCACTGAGGGAGATATCTGGAAGTAACTTCTAGACTGCTTATAGCACAGCGCAAGTGAATCACTGCGGGAGATATCAGAAGGTTCTGTCAGTCTCTTTACAGAACAGTACAAGTGTGGCACTGCCTGGGATATCAAAAAACACTTACAGTCTCTTTACAGAACAGTACAACTTTGGCACTGTGGGAGATATATGTAACTGGCTTTCAATCTCTGTGCAGAACAACACAAGTGTGCCACTGCGGCAGTTATCTGAATGTGGCTTGCAATCGGTTCACAGAACATCACAAGTGTGGCACAGTGGCAGATATCTGAAAGTGACTTCCAGTCTTAGTGCAGAACAACACAAGTTCACCGCTGCAGCAGTTATCTGAATGTGGCGTTTAGGCTGTTCACAGAATAGTGCAAGTGTAGTACTGCGGGAGATATCTGAAAGTGGCTTCCAGTCTCTGTAAAGCACAACACAAGTATGGCAATAGGGAGATATCCGAAGTTGGTTTCCAGTCTTCGCACAGAACATCGAAAGTATGGCACGGATATATCTGATCGTAGCTTCCAGGCACCATTCAAAAGGCACAAGTGTGGAAGTGCGGGGGTAACAGGAAGATGTTTCCAGGCTGTTTACAGAACTGCACAATTGGGGCACTGCGGGAGATAAAGAAGGTGCTGCCAGGCTGTTTACAGAACAGCAATAATGTGGCACAGTAGGAGACATCTGACAGTGGCTTCCAGTCCTGAACAGAAATAACAAGAGTGTGGCATTGCAGGAGATATCTAAAAGTGGCTTTTAATGTCTTTACAGAACAGCACAGGTGTGGCACTGCTGGGGATATCACAAAGTGTATTCAGTCTCTTTACAGAACAGCACAAGTGTGGCACTGCTGAAAATATTAGAAAGTGTATTCAGCCTCTTTACAGAACAGCACAAGTGTGGCACTGCTGGAGATATCAGAAAGAGTATTCAGTCTCTTTACAGAACAGCACAAGTGTGGCACTGCTGGAGATAACTGAAGGTGTCTTCAGGCTCTTTACAGAACAGCACAAGTGTGGCACTGCTGGAAATATCAGAAAGTGTATTCAGTCTCTTTACAGAACAGTACAATTAGCCACGGAGGGGAATAACTGAAATGCCTTTAGTCTCTTTACAGAACAGCACAAGTGATGCACTTTGGGAGATAACAGAAAGTGCCTTCAGTCTCTTTACAGAACAACACAGGTGCGGCACTGATGGAGATATCTGAAAGTGCTTTCAGCCTTTTTACAGAAAAGCACAAGTGTGGCACTGCTGGAGATAACAGAAAGTGTATTCAGTCTCTTTACAGAACAGCACAAGTGTGGCACTGCTGGAGATATTAGAAAGTGTATTCAGCCTCTTTACAGAACAGCACAAGTGTGGCACTGCTGGAAATATCAGAAAAAGTATTCAGTCTCTTTACAGAACAGCACAAGTGTGGCACTGCTGGAGATAACTTCAGGTGTCTTCAGTCTCTTTACAGAACAGCACAAGTGTGGCACTGCTGGAGATATAAGAAAGTGTATTCATTCTCTTTACAGTACAGCACAAGTGTGGCACTGCTGAAGATATCAGAAAGTGTATTCATTCTCTTTACAGAACAGCACAAGTGTGGCACTGCTGGAGATAACAGAAAGTGTATTCAGTCTCTTTACAGAACAGTACAAGTGATATACTGTTGGAGATATCTGAAAGTGCCTTCAGTCTCTTTACAGAACAGTACAATATGGCACTGATGGAGATAACAGAAGTGCCTCTAGTCTCTTTACAGAAGAGCACAAATTATAAATTTCGAGCGATTTCTGAAAGTGTCTTCAGTCTCTTTACAGAACGGTACAATTTGGCACTGAGGAAGATAACAGAAAGTGACTTCAGTCTCTTTACAGCACAGTGCTATGTGGCACTGCAGGAGATAACAGAAAGTGCTTCCCGTCTCTTTACAGAACAGCACATGTAAGGCACTGCGGGAGATAACAGAAAGTGCTTCCAGTATATTTATAAAACAGCACATGTAAGGCACTGCGGGAGATAACACAAAGTGCTTCTAGTCTCTTTACAGAACAGCACAAGTATGGCACTGCGGGAGATAACACAAAGTGCTTCCAGTCTCTTTACAGAACAGCACAAGTGCGGCACTGCGCGAGATATCAGAAAGTGCTTCCAGTCTCTTTACGGAACAGCACTAGTGTCGCACAGCGGGAGATATCAGAAAGTGCTTCCAGTCTCTTTACAGGACAGCACAAGTGAGGCACTGCGCGAGATATCAGAAAGTGCTTCCAGTCTCTTTACGGAACAGCACTAGTGTCGCACAGCGGGAGATATCAGAAAGTGCTTCCAGTCTCTTTACGGAACAGCACTAGTGTCGCACAGCGGGAGATATCAGAAAGTGCTTCCAGTCACTTTACAGGACAGCACAAGTGAGGCACTGCAGAAGATATCAGCAAGTGCTTCTTCTCTCTTTACAGAACAGCACAATTGTGGCTCTGCGTGAGATAACAGAATGTGTTTCCAGTTTCTTCACATAACACTACAAGTATGGCACTGCGGGAGAAATCAGAATGTGCTTCCAGTCTCTTTACAGAACAGTGCAATGAGGAACTGCGGGAGTTAACACAAAGTGCTTCCAGCCTCTTTACAGAATAGCACAAGTGCAGCACTGCTGGAGATAACACAAAGTGCTTCTAGTATCTTTACAGAACAGCACAAGTGTGTCACTGCTGGAGATAACACAAAGTGCTTCCAGTATCTTTAAAGAACAGCACAAGTGTAGCACTGCTGGAGATAACACAAAGTGCTTCCAGTATTTTTACAGAACAGCACAAGTGTGGCACTGCGGGAGATAGCACAAACTGCTTCCAGTATCTTTACAGAGCGGCACAAGTGTGTCACTGCGGAGGATAACACAAAGTGCTTCCAGTATCTTTACAGAGCAGCACAATTGTGGCACTGAAGGAGATAACAGAAAGTGCTTCCTGTATATTTACAGAGCAGCACAGGTATGTCACTGCAGGAGATAACACAAAGTGCTTCCAGTCTCTTTACAGAACAGCACAAGTATGTCACTGCTGGAGATAACACAAAGTGCTTCCAGTATCTTTACAGAACAGCACAAGTGTGTCACTGCGGAGGATAACACAAAGTGCTTCCAGTATCTTTACAGAGCAGCACAATTGTGGCACTGAAGGAGATAACACAAAGTGCTTCCAGTCTCTTTACAGAACCGCACAAGTATGTCACTGCTGGAGATAACACAAAGTGCTTCCAGTATCTTTACAGAACAGCACAAGTTTGTCACTGCGGAGGATAACACAAAGTGCTTCCAGTATCTTTACAGAGCAGCACAATTGTGGCACTGAAGGGGATAACACAAAATGCTTCCAGTATCTTTAAAGAACAGTAAAAGTGTGGCACTGCAGGGGATAACACAAAGTGCCTTCAGTATCTTTACAGAGCAGCACAAGTGTGTCACTGCTGGAGATAACACAAAGTGCTTGTAGTATTCTTACAGAACAGCAAAAGTGTGGCGCTGCAGGAGATAACACAAAGTGCCTTCAATATCTTTACAGAACAGCACAAGTGTGTCACTGCCGGAGATAACACAAAGTGGCTTCAGTATCTTTAGGAGCAGCACAAGTGTGTCACTGCGGGAAATAACACAAAGTGGCTTCAGTATATTTACAGAACACCACAAGTATGTCACTGCCGGAGATAACACAAAGTGCTTCCAGTCTCTTTACAGCACAGCACTAGTGTGGCACTGCGGGAGATAACACAAAGTGCTTCCAATATCTTTACAGAGCAGCACAAGTATGGCACTGCAGGAGATAACACAAAGTGCTTCCGGTGTCTTTAGAGAGCAGCACAAGTGTGTCACTGCGGGAGATAACACAAAGTGCTTCCGGTCTCTTTACAGAACAGCACATGTGTGCCACTGCTGGAGATTACACAAAGTGCTTCCAGTACCTTTACAGAGCAGCACAAGTGTGTCATTGCGGGAGATAACACAAAATGCTTCCGGTCTCTTTACAGAACAGCACATGTGTGTCACTGCCGGAGATAACACAAAGTGCTTCCAGTACCTTTACAGAGCAGCACAAGTGTGTCACTGCTGGAGATTACACAAAGTGCTTCCAGTCTCTTTACAGAGCAGAACAAGTGTGTCACTGCGGGAGATAACACAAAGTGCTTCCAGTATCTTTACAGAACAGCACAAGTTTGTCACTGCATGAGATAAAACAAAGTGCTTCCAGTGTCTTTACAGTGCAGCACAAGTGTGTCACTGCGGGAAATAACACAAAGTGCTTCCAGTCTCTTTACAGAGTAGCACAAATGTGTCGCTGCGGGAGATAACACAAAGTACCTTCAGTATCTATACAGATCAGCACAAGTATGGCACTGCAGGAGATAACACAAAGTGCTTCCATTATCTTTACAGAACAGCACAAGTGTGGCACTGCAGGAGATAACACAAAGTGCCTTCAGCATCTTTACAGAACAGCACAAGCATGGCACTGCAGGAGATAACACAAAGTGCTTCCAGTGTCTTTACAGAGCAGCACAAGTGTGTCACTGCGGGAGATAAGACAAAGTGCCGTCAGTATCTTTACAGAACAGCAAAGTATGTCACTGCAGGAGATAACACAAGGTGCTTCCAGTATCTTTACAGAGCAGCAAAAGTGTGTAACTGCTGGAGATAACACAAAGTGCTTCCAGTATCTTCACAGTACAGCACAAGTGTGGCACTGCAGCAGATAACACAAAGTGCCTTCAGGATCTTTACAGAACAGCACAAGTATGGCACTGCAGGAGATAACACAAAGTGCTTCCAGTATCTTTACAGAGCAGCACAAGTGTGTCACTGCTGGAGATAACACAAAGTGCTTCCAGTATCTTTAAAGAACAGCACAAGTGTAGCACTGCTGGAGATAACACAAAGTGCTTCCAGTATTTTTACAGAACAGCACAAGTGTGGCACTGCGGGAGATAGCACAAACTGCTTCCAGTATCTTTACAGAGCGGCACAAATGTGTCACTGCGGAGGATAACACAAAGTGCTTCCAGTATCCTTACAGAGCAGCACAATTGTGGCACTGAAGGAGATAACAGAAAGTGCTTCCTGTATATTTACAGAGCAGCACAGGTATGTCACTGCAGGAGATAACACAAAGTGCTTCCAGTCTCTTTACAGAACAGCACAAGTATGTCACTGCTGGAGATAACACAAAGTGCTTCCAGTATCTTTACAGAACAGCACAAGTGTGTCACTGCGGAGGATAACACAAAGTGCTTCCAGTATCTTTACAGAGCAGCACAAGTGTGGCACTGCAGGAGATAACACAAAGTGCTTCCAGGCTCTTTACAGAACCGCACAAGTATGTCACTGCTGGAGATAACACAAAGTGCTTCCAGTATCTTTACAGAACAGCACAAGTGTGTCATTGCGGAGGATAACACAAAGTGCTTCCAGTATCTTTACAGAGCAGCACAATTGTGGCACTGAAGGGGATAACACAAAATGCTTCCAGTATCTTTAAGGAACAGTAAAAGTGTGGCACTGCAGGAGATAACACAAAGTGCCTTCAGTATCTTTACAGAGCAGCACAAGTGTGTCACTGCATGAGATAACACAAAGTGCTTGTAGTATTCTTACAGAACAACACAAGTGTGGCGCTGCAGGAGATAACACAAAGTGCCTTCAATATCTTTACAGAACAGCACAAGTGTGTCACTGCCGGAGATAACACAAAGTGGCTTCAGTATCTTTAGGAGCAGCACAAGTGTGTCACATGCGGGAAATAACACAAAGTGACTTCAGTATATTTACATAACAGCACAAGTATGTCACTGCCGGAGATAACACAAAGTGCTTCCAGTCTCTTTACAGCACAGCACTAGTGTGGCACTGTGGGAGATAACACAAAGTGCTTCCAGTATCTTTACAGAACAGCACAGGTATGGCCCTTCAGGAGATAACACAAAGTGCTTCCAGCATCTTTACAGAGAAGCACAAGTATGGCACTGCAGGAGATAACACAAAGTGCTTCCGGTGTCTTTAGAGAGCAGCACAAGTGTGTCACTGCGGGAGATAACACAAAATGCTTCCGGTCTCTTTACAGAACAGCACCAATGTGTCACTGCGGGAGATAACACAAAGTGCTTCCAGTACCTTTACAGAGCAGCACAAGTGTGTCACTGCTGGAGATTACACAAAGTGCTTCCAGTCTCTTTACAGAGCAGAACAAGTGTGTCACATCGGGAGATAACACAAAGTGCTTCCAGTATCTTTACAGAACAGCACAAGTTTGTCACTGCGGGAGATAACACAAAGTGCTTCCAGTACCTTTACAGAGCAGCACATGTGTGTCACTGCGGGAGATAACACAAAGTGCTTCCAGTATCTTTACAGAACAGCACAAGTTTGTCACTGCGGGAGATAACACAAAGTGCTTCCAGTATCTTTACAGAACAGCACATGTGTGTCACTGCGGGAGATAACACAAAGTGCTTCCAGTACCTTTACAGAGCAGCACATGTGTGCCACTGCTGGAGACTACACAAAGTGCTTCCAGTCTCTTTACAGAGCAGAACAAGTGTGTCACTGCGGCAGATAACACAAAGTGCTTCCAGTATCTTTACAGAACAGCACAAGTTTGTCACTGCATGAGATAACACAAAGTGCTCCCAGTGTCTTTAAAGTGCAGCACAAGTGTGTCACTGCGGGAATAAACACAAAGTGCTTCCAGTCTCTTTACAGAGTAGCACAAATGTGTCACTGCTGGAGATAACACAAAGTACCTTCAGTAATTATACAGATCAGCACAAGTATGGCACTGCAGGAGATAACACAAAGTGCTTCCATTATCTTTACAGAACAGCACAAGTGTGGCACTGCAGGAGATAACACAAAGTGCCTTCAGCATCTTTACAGAACAGCACAAGCATGGCACTGCAGGAGATAACACAAAGTGCTTCCAGTGTCTTTACAGAGCAGCACAAGTGTGTCACTGCGGGAGATAAGACAAAGTGCCGTCAGTATCTATACAGAACAGCACAAGTATGGCACTGCAGGAGATAACACAAAGTGCTTCCAGTATCTTTACAGAGCAGCACAAGTGTGTCACTGCTGGAGATAACACAAAGTGCTTCCAGTATCTACACAGTACAGCACAAGTGTGGCACTGCAGGAGATAACACAAAGTGCCTTCAGTATCTTTACAGAACAGCACAAGTATGGCACTGCAGGAGATAACACAAAGTGCTTCCAGTATCTTTACAGAGCAGCACAAGTGTGTCACTGCTGGAGATAACACAAAGTACCTTCAGTAATTATACAGATCAGCACAAGTATGGCACTGCAGGAGATAACACAAAGTGCTTCCATTATCTTTACAGAACAGCACAAGTGTGGCACTGCAGGAGATAACACAAAGTGCCTTCAGCATCTTTACAGAACAGCACAAGCATGGCACTGCAGGAGATAACACAAAGTGCTTCCAGTGTCTTTACAGAGCAGCACAAGTGTGTCACTGCGGGAGATAAGACAAAGTGCCGTCAGTATCTATACAGAACAGCACAAGTATGGCACTGCAGGAGATAACACAAAGTGCTTCCAGTATCTTTACAGAGCAGCACAAGTGTGTCACTGCTGGAGATAACACAAAGTGCTTCCAGTATCTACACAGTACAGCACAAGTGTGGCACTGCAGGAGATAACACAAAGTGCCTTCAGTATCTTTACAGAACAGCACAAGTATGGCACTGCAGGAGATAACACAAAGTGCTTCCAGTATCTTTACAGAGCAGCACAAGTGTGTCACTGCTGGAGATAACACAAAGTGCTTCCAGTATCTTTAAAGAACAGCACAAGTGTGGCACTGCAGGAGATAACACAAAGTGCCTTCAGTATCTTTACAGAACAGCACAAGTATGGCACTGCGGGAGATAACACAAAGTGCTTCCAGTATCTTTACAGAGCAGCACAAGTGAGGCTCTGCGGTAGATAATAGAAAGTGCCTTCAGTCTCTATACAGAACAGCACAAGTGTGCCACTGCGTGAGATAACAGAAAGTGCTTCCAGTCTCTTTACATATCAGCTCAAGTGTGGCAGTGCGGGAGATAGCAGAAAGAGCTTCCAGTCTCTCTACAGAACAGTACAAGCGTGGCACTGCGGGAGATACCAGAAAGTGCGTTCAGTCTCTGTACAAAACTGCGAAACAGCGGCATTGCTGGAGATATATTAAGGTGGCATCCAAATTCTCTGCAGGACAGCACAAGTGTGGCATAGCGGCAGATATCTGAAAGTGGCTTCCAATCTCTGTATAGAACAGCACAAGTGTGGTACATTGTCAGATATCTGAACGTGGCTTGTAGTCTGATCACAGAACGGCACAAGGATGGCATTGCGGGAGATATGTGAAAGTGCCTTCCATTCTCTGTACAGAACAGCTCAAATGTGGCAATGCGTGAGATATTAGAAGGAGGCTAATAAGAAGGTAGCTAATAGATTCGTTACGGAAATCACAGTTGTGCCACAGAGAGGGATTTCAGAAAGGACTTCCCGTCTGTTTGCTGAACTGTACAATTGGGGCAGTGCGGGAGATAAGGACAGTAGCTTCCACTCTGTTTACATAACAGCAATTGTGTGGCACTGCGGCAGATATCTGAATGTGGCCTCCAGTCTCTACAGAACAGCACAAGCGTGGCACTGCGGGAGATATCTGAAGGAGGTGTCCAGTCTGACTACAGAACAGTACAGGTGTGGCACTACTGGAGATATCTCAATGTGGCTTCCAGTCTCTGTACAGAAGAGCACAAGTGTGGCACTGCAGAAGCTATCTGATGGAGACTTCCAGTCTGTTATCAGAACAGCACTAGTGAGGCACTACGGGAGATACTAGAAAGTGCTTCCAGTCTCTGTATAGAAAATCACAAATGTGGTACTGCGGGAGATAAAACAAAGTTCTTCCAGTCTGTTTACAAACCAGCACAAGTACGGCACTGCGGCAGATAACACAAAGTGCTTCCAGTCCCTTTACAGAACAGCACAATTGAGGCTCTGCGGGAAATAACAGAAAGTGCCTTCAGTCTCTATACAAAACAGCACAAGTGTGGCACTGCGGGAGATGTCAGAAAGTGCTTCCAGTCTCTTTACATAACAGCACAAATGTGGCATTGCAGGAGATATCAGAAAGTGATTCCAGTCTCTTTACAGAACAGCACAACTGTGGGACTGTGGAGGATAACAGAAAGTGCTTCCAGTCTCTTTACAGAACAGTACAACTGTGGGACTGTGGAGGATAACAGAAAGTGCTTCCAGTCTCTTTACAGAACAGCACAACTGTGGGACTGTGGAGGATAACAGAAAGTGCTTCCAGTCTCTTTACATAACAGCACAAATGTGGCATTGCAGGAGATATCAGAAAGTGATTCCAGTCTCTTTACAGAACAGCACAACTGTGGGACTGTGGAGGATAACAGAAAGTGCTTCCAGTCTCTTTACATAACAGCACAAATGTGGCATTGCAGGAGATATCAGAAAGTGATTCCAGTCTCTTTACAGAACAGCACAACTGTGGGACTGTGGAGGATAACAGAAAGTGCTTCCAGTCTCTTTACAGAACAGCACAAGTGAGGCACTGCGGAAGATAACAGAAAGTGCTTCCAGTATCTTTACAGAACAGCACCAGTGTGGCACTGCGAGAGATAACACAAAGTGCTACCAGTCTCTTTACAGAACAGCACAAGTGTGGCACTGCGGGACATATCAGAAAGTGTCTTCAGTCTCTTTACAGAACAGCACAAGTATGTCACTGCAGGAGGTAACATAAAGTGTTTCCAGTCTCTTTACAGAACAGTACAAGTGTGTCACTATGGAAGATAACAGAAAGTGCTTCCAGTCTCTTTACCGAACAGCACAATTGTGTCACTGTGGAAGATAACAGAAAGTGCTTCCAGTCTCTTTACAGAACAGCACAAGTGTGGCACTGCAGGACATATCAGAAAGTGTCTTCAGTCTCTTTACAGAACAGCACAATATGTCACTGCAGGAGGTAACATAAAGTGCTTCCAGTCTCTTTACCGAACAGCACAATTGTGTCACTGTATAAGATAACAGAAAGTGCTTCCAGTCTCTTTACAGAACAGCACAAGTGTGGCACTGCAGGAGATAACACAAAGTGCCTTCAGTATATTTACAGAACAGCACAAGTATGGCACTGCAGGAGATAACATAAAGTGCTTCCAGTATCTTTACAGAGCAGCACAAGTGTGGCACGGCGGGAGATAACACAAAGTGCTTCCAGTCTCTTTACAGAACAGCACAAGTGAGGATATGCGGGAGATAACAGAAAGCGCCTTCAGTCTCTTTACAGAACGGCACAAGTGTGGCAGTGCGGGAGATATTAGAGAATGTCTTCAGTCTCTATACAGAACAGCACAAGTGTGGCTCTGCGTGAGATAACAGAATATGCTTCCAGTTTCTTTACATAACAGCATAAGTGTAGCTCTGCGGGAGATATCAGAGAGTGCCTTCACTCTCTTTACAGAACAGCACAAGTGTGCCACTGCGGGAGATAACAGAAGGTGCTTCCAGTCTCTTTACAGAACAGCTCATGTGTGGCACCGCGGGAGATAGCAGAAAGTGCTTCCAGTCTCTTTACAGAACAGCACAAGTGTGGCACTGCGGGAGATATATGAATGTGGCATCCAAACTCTCTGCAGGGCAGCACAATATTGGCACTGCTGCAGATATCTGAAAGTGGCTTCCAATCTCTGTGTAGAACAGCACAAATGTGGTACATTGTCAGATATCTGAACGTGGCTTACAGTCTGTTCACAGAACGGCACAAGTGTGGAATTGCGGGAGATATATGAAAGTGCCTTCTATTCTCTGTGCAGAACAGCACAAATTTGGCACTGAGGGAGATATCCGAATGTAGCTAATAGATTCGTTACAGAAATCACAGTTGTGGCACTGAGAGCGATTTCAGAAAGCGGCTTCCCGTCTGGTTGCAGAACTGCACAATAGGGGTACAGCGGGAGATTAGGAAAGTAGCTTCCACTCTGTTTATATAACAGCAATTGTGTGACACTGCGGCAGATATCTGAATGTTGCTTCCAGTCTCTGTACAGAACAGTACAAGCATGGCACTACGGGAGATATCTGAAGGAGATTTCCAGTCTGATTACAGAACAGTACAAGTATGGCACTACGGGAGATATCTCAATGTGGCTTCCAGTCTCTGTACAGAACAGCACATGTGTGGCACTGCTGGAGCTATCTGAAGGAGAGTTCTTGTCTGTTTACAGAACAGTACAAGTTTGGCACTGCGGGATATATCTGAAAAAGGCTTCCAGTCTTTTTAAAGAACAGCAATAGTGTGGCACTGCGGGAAATGTCCGAAAGCGGCTTCTAGTCTCTGTACAAAACAACAAAATTGTGGCATTGCGGGAGATATCAGTAAGTGCTTCCAATGTCTGTACAGAACAGCTCAAGTGTGGCACTGCGGGAGATATCGAAAAGTGGCTTCCAGTCTGTTTACAGAACAGTGCAAGTGTGGTACTGCGGAAGATATCTGTAAGTTGCTTTCAGTCTCTGTACAGAACAGAAAAATGTAGAACTGAGGGGGAAATCTGAAAGTGGCTTTTAGTCTGTTTAAAGGACAGCACAAGTGTGGTACTGCGGGAGTTATGTGAAGATAACTTCTAGTCGTTTTATGGAACAGCAAAATTGTGGCACTGCGGGAGATATCAGAAAGTGTTTTGCAGTCTCTGTACAGAACAGCACAAGTGCGTTACTGCGGGATATATCTGAAAGTGGTTTTCAGTCTCTGTTCTGAACAGCACAAATGCGTCACTGCGGGAGATACCAGAAAGTGGCTTCCAGTCTCTGTACAGAACAGTACATGTGTGGCACTGCGGAAGATTTTTGAAAGTTGCCTCCGGTCTCTGTACAGAACAACACAAGTGTGGCACTGCGGGAATTATCTGAAAGAAGCTTCCAGTGTGTGTACAGAACAGCACAAGAGTGGCACTGAGGATTCCAGGAGTACTTCCAGTCTAAGGCAACTGCCCGCCTGTGGCACTGCGGGAGATATTTGAAATAGGTTTTCAATCTGTTTACAGAGCAGCATGTGTGGCACTGCGGAAAGTAACTATTTTGAGGAAATAGTGTGTAAATTTCCTTGTGGTAATAACTTTTTTGTGTGTTATTTACCTATTCCGGGAACGTTTTTATTTGGCATTTATAATTTAAAAGCACTGTAGTATATATTAATAGGCTGGTGTTGAAGATGTTATCGGCACTGCTGTGATTCCAGAGAAATTTGTTGATGGTGTTATGATTCTGCTGCCGAAGCATAATGTTCTAGAACCGGTCCCGGGTTACTGCCGATTATCTTGCTGAACCAAAGCTTGACCATAGCGTTATCTTCATGGCTCAGTTAGGTTTATGAGGCAATCCTCCGCAAAGTTCGGAGACCTATACTAAGTGGCAGGAACAAAATACAGAATGTTGGTTTGTTGAGAGATATTATTTGTCATTTTGAAACAGAGAATCTTCCAGCGGCTTTTGTTAATCTCGATTTTGAAACGGCTCTTGAATACGTCAGCCATTGTTACCTCTGGACTATTATGTGACATTTGGGGTTCCGGGACGACCTTTGTCTTCTTACAAAACCTCTACGCTTCCAGGATACTCTGCAACGGTCATATTTCTCAGAGCTTCCACATAGGGCGGTCAGTCCGACAGGGTTGTCCCTTGTCAATGGGTCTGTTCGTTTTGAGCATCGATCCCATTCTGCGACAACTGCTGTCATATTTGGGCGGTCTGAAACTCTATGGCACCTATTTAGGCTTACGGCATATGCTGATGATGTGACGGTATTTCTGGTCCTTAATGCTGACATGCAAATTTTACATCGGTGTCTTCAAGAATATAGCGCCGTTTCTGGGGCCAGATTGAATCTTACCAAGTCGTAAGTTTTAATGTTTGGTCATTGGCAAGAACCCCTTCAACTTTTAGGTATGAGGAGTGTCAACCAAACGATCTTGGATGTTCTGTTTACACACTGCTTGCATTAGACTATGACAATCAATTGGACTGCCAACTCTTAGTCAAGCAAACGGACACTAACCCTATTTCAACATGTTTGGTATGTGCACACTATGCACTCAGTAGGATTTGGTACATTGCCCAAGTGTTACCCATTTCTAAGCAGTTTTCTCAAAGGATTGAATGTCTCCTTGGCTATTTTTTGTGGTCTGGGGCTGCATATCGTATTGCAAGAGAGCAGCTGCATCTTCCCAATACTAAAGGTCTCTTGAAAGCAGTGGATACGAAATGTTTGGCACTTCTCGCGAAATCGTTATTGCGTAGTTTGGATGGTGAAGGCCTTCCGCTTCAGCAAATTGTTTGGACAGCATATCTACGTCACCCAGATAAGCGCCTCAGCTGGTGCAGACTTTTGCAACAGAGCCACAAACAGATTCTCAAAGGCTACTCTTTAAGCAGTCAGCTTACTAATCTCTGCCCCCGCTGTAATGAGGTGGAGACCCTGCACCATAAACTAGTGGACTGTGGCATAATACGCTCTGTTTGGGACTGGGTATATGGCATCTGCGGTGTCGCACAAGAAAAACGTGAACTCTGTTTAACTTTGGAATTCCAACAGGCAGCTGTCAGATACCCTGACTTGGATCATATTTGCCACATATAATTGGATCCTACTGGCTGGAGACGCAGGACAACTACCGGACTTCCAGATTTTTATCCGGGAAGAACGCTGGGAATTGGAAAAACGGACTCCGCTGTCGTTAGATCTTCGGTATTTACAGGAACTCTAGGTGCCGAACTGTGACAGTCAGCAACTACCAAAAAAAAAAAAAAAAAAGGCAAAACATCCACCTTAGCTATTCTGAATTACTGCTACAATTAGCATATTGATTGATATAACTAATTCTTATATATCGGCATGTATAATATGTAAAAATAAATAAAAATAAAAAAATAGGCTATACATTGTCTCTTAGTTGATTCTTCCACACTGTCCGTCTTTAGGACAGGAGTTTGAAAGGCAGAATCAGTCCTAAAAATGCATAACTGGGATTTGAACCCGGATCTCCTGGTTTCCGTCTAGTTTGCTCTAACCACTGAGTTACCATGACACAATGCCAGCTCGACATTAAGCTCCTGACTCGCGTTTTTCTCGATAAACCACAAGGATAAGTATGCGGAATATTAGTGTTTAAGAAAACACAAATAAGGGACAACATTAAACCAAGTATAAATATAAAGAATTAAGATATATAAGAAGTACAATACAGCAACAGGAAGATTTTAAAAAAACAAAAATACAATTTAAATGTGCGGTATAAATTCCATGTATATTGTGTTTGTCTGTGTTTCTTGTTTGTATAACCGACGCTAAACCACAAGAAAAATGTGATGTGTTCCATTCACATGACTTTCTCACCTTTTCTATAACAAATTACTCTCACAAAGCTTTATTCTTCTATTTACTTCATGCTAATCAAGAGTAACGTTAGCGGAAATGGTTGTTTCATTTAGTTCCTTATAAGTAGAAGGGGTACATGGGAATACACTAGACTGTGTAATATTTTAAATGTGATTAAATTTCGGGTCTCTTATCATGACAGTGGCAAAACTAAAGAAAATGATGATGAATTCCAATTTGAGAAATTTTAAGTATTTTAAAATTCAAAGCAAAAACAAGGAATGCCTCCGTGGTCGAGTAATCAGTGATCTGACCTCCGGGTTTGCATCCCGGCTGGTGTGGCGAATTTTTCTTTAGTCAGAATTATTCCCTATCGTCCACAGAGACTGGAAGTATGTATGTAAGAGTGAATGTGTGTGTTTGAGGTAAATAAAATGATTTAAACCCAATGTAAAAAAACCTTCAGGAAACGCGTTGTTTCAAGTGCAAAGCCCCCTATATGACCTTAATTGTTAAAGGGGTCTAGAAAAATGTGTACGACCCAAGTTTATGTTATAACGAGTCTACATCCTCTGTGTACATCTTTTCTGGTTTAAAAATTATTGAGAATGAGGACATTCTCAGAGTTTGTTCCTAGAAAATTAAAGTATTATTTTAATCAGTACTTTATAGTCATTTTTGGGAACATAAAGTTTTTCGTAAAAAGTCCTTTTTAAGGTGTAAATGAGAATGTGGTTTTTCCCTGAACAACCTATAGCGTTTCCGGAATTTCCTGACCTTAAATACCTAGTTTAGTATTTACGGATTTTTGGTTTTTGGGTTCTGCTGTTCACAAACACATAACAGGTGGGATGTTTTCTAATTGTTGTTATGGATTCAAGGAGTCTGAAAATATATTTCCGGTGAAAATCTCGTTAGTGAATTTTTGGATTAAATACTGTACTATGAACATTGTACACCCTGGTACAGATAAGTATGGTAACCACTCCCATGGTAGAGATAAGTGTGGTTACCTCTCCCTTGGTAGAGATAAGTATGGTTACCACTCCCATCATAGAGATAAGTGTGGTTACCATTCCCTTGGAAGAGATAAGTGTGGTTACCACTCCCATCATAGAGATAAGTGTGGTTACCACTCCCTTGGTAGAGAGAAGTGTGGTCCCTTGGTAGAGATAAGTGTGGTTACCTCTCCCTTGGTAGAGATAAGTATGGTTACCACTCCCATGGTAGAGATAAGTGTGGTTACCTCTCCCTTGGTAGAGATAAGTATGGTAACCACTCCCATGGTAGAGATAAGTGTGGTTACCTCTCCCTTCGTAGAGATAAGTGTGGTTACCACTCCCTTCGTAGAGATAAGTGTGGTTACCACTCCCTTCGTAGAGATAAGTGTGGTTACCACTCCCTTGGTAGAGATAAGTGTGGTTACCACTCCCATGGTAGAGATAAGTGTGGTTACCACTCCCATGGTAGAGATAAGTGTGGTTAACACTCCCATGGTAGAGATAAGTGTGGTTACCACTCCCCTGGTAGAGATAAGTGTGGTTACCTCTCCCATGGTAGAGATAAGTGTGGTTACCACTCCCATGGTAGAGATAAGTGTGGTTACCACTCCCATGGTAGAGATAAGTGTGGTTAACACTCCCATGGTAGAGATAAGTGTGGTTACCTCTCCCATGGTAGAGATAAGTGTGGTTACCACTCCCATGGTAGAGATAAGTGTGGTTACCTCTCCCATGGTAGAGATAAGTGTGGTTACCACTCCCATGGTAGAGATAAGTTTGGTTACCACTCCCATGGTAGAGATAAGTGTGGTTACCACTCCCATGGTAGAGATAAGTGTGGTTACCACTCCCTTGGTAGAGATAAGTGTGGTTACTACTCCCCTGGCAGAGATAAGTATGGTTACCACTCCCTTGGTAGAGATAAGTGTGGTTACCTCTCCCATGGTAGAGATAAGTGTGGTTACCACTCCCCTGGTAGAGATAAGTGTGGTTACCGCTCCTTTGGTAGAGATAGGTGTGGTTACCACTTCCTTGGTAGAGATAAGTGTGGCTACCACTCCTTTGGTAGAGATAAGTGTGGTTACCACTCCCTTCGTAGAGATAAGTATGGTTACCACTTCCTTGGTAGAGATAAGTGTGGTTACCACTTCCTTGGTAAAGATAAGTGTGGTCCCTTGGTAGAGATAAGTGTGGTTACCACTTCCTTGGTAGAGATAAGTATGGTTACCACTCCCTTGGTAGAGATAACTGTGGTTACCACACCCTTGGTAGAGATAAGTGTGGTTACCACTCCCTTGGTAGAGATAAGTGTGGTTACCACACCCTTGGTAGAGATAAGTATGGTTACTACTCCCATCATAGAAACAAGTGTGGTTACCACACCCTTGGTAGAGATAAGTGTGGTTACCACTTCTTTGGTAGAGAAAAGTGTGGTTACCACTCCTTTGGTAGAGATAAGTATGGTTACCACTCCCTTGGTAGAGATAAGTGTGGTTACCACTTCCTTGGTAAAGATAAGTGTGGTCCCTTAAAAGAGATAAGTGTGGTTACCACTTCCTTGGTAGAGATAAGTATGGTTACCACTCCCTTGGTAGAGATAAATGTGGTTACCACACCCTTGGTAGAGATAGGTGTGGTTACCACTTCTTTGGTAGAGAAAAGTGTGGTTACCACTCCTTTGGTAGAGATAAGTGTGGTTACCACTTCTTTGGTAGACATAAGTGTGGTTACCGCTCCCTTGGTAGAGATAAGTGTGGTTAACACTCCCTTGGTAGAAATAAGTGTGGTTACCAATCCATTTATAAACATAAGTGTGGTTAGCACTCCCTTGGTAGAGATATGTGTGGTTTCCATTCCCTTGGTAGAGATAAATGTGGTTACCACACCCTTGGTAGAGATAAGTATGGTTACCACTCCCTTGGTAGAAATAAGTGTGGTTACCAATCCATTTATAAACATAAGTGTGGTTAGCACTCCCTTGGTAGAGATATGTGTGGTTTCCATTCCCTTGGTAGAGATAAATGTGGTTGCCACACCCTTGGTAGAGATAAGTATGGTTACCACTCCCTTGGTAGAAATAAGTGTGGTTACCAATCCATTTATAGACATAAGTGTGGTTAGCACTCCCTTGGTAGAGAAATGTGTGGTTTCCATTCCTTTGGTAGAGATAAATGTGGTTACCACACCCTTGGTAGAGATAAGTATGGTTACTACTCCCTTAGTACAGATAAGTGCGAGTATTACTCCCTTGGTAGAGATAAGAGTGGTTACCATTGCCTTGGTAGAGTTAAAAGTGTTTGCCACTCCCTTAGTAGAGAAAAGTGTGGTTACCACTCCCCTGGTAGAGACAAGTCTGCTTATCACTCCCTTGGTAGTTATACGTGTGGTTAGCATTCCCTTGGTAGAGATAAGTGCGGTTAACACTCCCATCGTAGAATTAAGTGTAGTTACCACTCCCTTGATAGATATACGTGGGGTTACCATTCCCTTGGTAGAGATAAGTGTAGTTACCTCTCCCTTGTAGAGATAAGTGTGGTTGCCACTACCTTGCAGAGATAAGTGTGGTTGCCTCTCCCCTCGTAGAGATAAGTGTGGTTACCTCCCCTTGTAGAGATAAGTGTGGTTACCTCTCCTTTGTTACAGATAAGTGTGGTTACCACTCCCTTGTAAAGATAAGAGTGGTTACCTCTCCCTTGTATAGATAAGTGTGGTTACCTTCCCTCGCTACAGATAAGTGTGGTTACCTCTCCCTCGCTAGAGATAAGTGTGGTTACCTCTCCCTTGTTAGAGATAAGTGTGGTTGCCACTCCCTTGCAGAGATAAGTGTGGTTACCTCTCCCTCGCTAGAGATAAGTGTAGTTACCTCTCCCTTGTAGAGATAAGTGTGGTTGCCACTCCCTTGCAGAGATAAGTGTGGTTGCCTCTACTCTCGTAGAGATAAGTGTGGTTACCTCTCCCTTGTAGAGATAAGTGTGGTTACCTCTCCCTTGTTAGAGATAAGTGTGGTTACCACTCCCTTGTTAGAGATAAGTGTTGTTACCTCTCCCTTGTAAAGATAAGAGTGGTTACCTCTCCCTTGTAGAGATAAGTGTGGTTACCTTCTCTCGCTAGAGATAAGTGTTGTTACCTCTCCCTCGCTAGAGATAAGTGTGGTTACCTCTCCTTTGTTAGAGATAAGTGTGGTTACCTCTCCTTTGTTAGAGATAAGTGTGGTTACCTCTCCCTCGCTAGAGATAAGTGTGGTTACCTCTCCCTTGTTAGAGATAAGTGTGGTTACCACTCCCTTGTTAGAGATATGTGTGGTTACCTCTCCCTTGTTAGAGATAAGTGTGGTTACCTCTCCCTTGTAGAGATAAGTGTGGTTACCACTCCCTTGTTAGAGATAAGTGTGGTTACCTCTCCCTTGTAGAGATAAGTGTGTTACCACTCCCTTGTTAGAGATAAGTGTGTTACCTCTCCCTCGCTAGAGATAAGTGTGGTTACCTCTCCCTTGTTAGAGATAAGTGTGGTTACCACTCCCTTGTTAGAGATAAGTGTGGTTACCTCTCCCTTGTAGAGATAAGTGTGGTTACCACTCCCTTGTTAGAGATAAGTGTGGTTACCTCTCCCTTGTTAGAGATAAGTGTGGTTACCTCTCCCTTGTAGAGATAAGTGTGGTTACCACTCCCTTGTTAGAGATAAGTGTGGTTACCTCTCCCTTGTAGAGATAAGTGTGTTACCACTCCCTTGTTAGAGATAAGTGTGGTTACCTCTCCCTTGTAGAGATAAGTGTGGTTACCTCTCCCTCGCTAGAGATAAGTGTGGCTACATCTCCCTTGTTAGAGATAAGTGTGGTTACCTCTCCCTTGTAGAGATAAGTGTGGTTACCTCTCCCTCGTTAGAGATAAGTGTGGTTACCTCTCCCTTGTTAGAGATAAGTGTGGTTACCTCTCCCTCGCTAGAGATAAGTGTGGTTACCTCTCCCTTGTTAGAGATAAGTGTGGTTACCTCTCCCTTGTTAGAGATAAGTGTGGTTACCTCTCCCTTGTAGAGATAAGTGTGGTTACCTCTCCCTTGTAGAGATAAGTGTGGTTACCTCTCCCTTGTTAGAGATAAGTGTGGTTACCTCTCCCTTGTTAGAGATAAGTGTGGTTACCTCTCCCTCGCTAGAGATAAGTGTGGTTACCTCTCCCTTGTTAGAGATAAGTGTGGTTACCTCTCCCTTGTAGAGATAAGTGTGGTTACCACTCCCTTGTTAGAGATAAGTGTGGTTACCACTCCCTTGTAGAGATAAGTGTGGTTACCTCTCCCTTTTAGACATAGGTTTGGTTGCCACTCCCTTAGAGATAAGTGTGGTTACCACTCCCTTTGTAGAGTTAAGTGTGGTTGCCACTCCCTTGGTAAAGATAAGTTTGGATGCCACTCCCGTGGTCGTCATTATATTCAGATTCCCATTTAGTTACAAATAACAAAGTGAAAACGTAAATTTGGCTAGAAATGTATTTCTTCAAACGTTATATGTGGACAGCGTGAGGTGCAAGTTGAAGCTCTGTGTTTGTATTATTTTCCTGCTTTTGATGAATGCGTATGTTTTCTGACTTTCTGAGAGTGCACAAGGTACTTTCTACACCAGGTGGCCCGCACATGGCGTGTGTAGAATCCCTGGGTCCGTTAAAAGAGTAGCAGAACTCGACGGGGCTATTTAAACAGTGAATTGGTGAGAGCCACTTGCAGTGGACTCTATTCTCTCACAGTCTCCGCTGATTGCACGTTAAAAGAGTTACAGAACTCGACGGGGTAATTTAAAGAGGGACCTGGTGAGAGCCACTTGCAATGTGCTCTATTCTGTCAGAGTCTCCACTAGTAGCACGTTAAAAGAGTAGCAGAACGCGATGGGTCTATTTAAAGACAGAACTGGAGAGAGCCACTTTCTCTCAGTCTCCACTGATAGCACGTTAAAAGAGTTACAGAGCTCGATGGGGCTATTTAAAGGGAGAACTGGTGAGAGCCACTTGCAATGGGCTCTATTCTCTCAGAGTCTACACTAATAGCTCATTAAGAGAGTTGCAGAGCTCGATGGGGCTATTTAAAGAGAGAACTGGTGAGAGCCACTTGCAATGGGCTCTATTCTCTCAGAGTCTACACTAATAGCTCGTTAAAAGAGTTGCAGAGCTGGATGGGCTATTTAAAGAGGGAACTGGTGAGATCCGCTTGCAATGGGCTCTATTCTCTCAGAGTCTACACTAATAGCACGTTAAAAGAGTTGCAGAGCTCGATGGGGTTATTTAAAGAGAGAACTGGTGAGAGCCGCTTGCAATGGGCTTTATTCTCTCAGGGTCCGCACTAGTAGCACATTAAGAGAGTTGAAGAGCTCAATGAGGCTATTTAAAGAGAGAACTGGTGAGAGCAACATGCAATGGGCTCTATTGTCTCAGAGTCTACACTAATAGCACATTAAGAGAGTTGAAGAGCTCGATGGGGCTATCTAAAGAGAGAACTGGTGAGATCAACTTGCAACGGGCTCTATTCTCTCAGAGTCTACTCTAATAGCTCGTTAAAAGAGTTGCAGAGCTTGATGGGGCTATTTAAAGAGGGAACTGGTGAGAGCCACTTGCAATGGGCTCTATTCTCTCAGAGTCCACACTAATAGCACATTAAGAGAGTTGAAGAGCTCGATGGGGCTATTTAAAGAGAGACCTGGTGAGAGCCGCTTGCAATGGGCTCTATTCTCTCAGAGTCTAAACTAATAGTTCTTTAAAAGAGTTGCAGAGCTCGATGGAGCTATTTAAAGAGAGAACTGGTAAGAGCCACTTGCAATGGGCTCTATTCTCTTACAGAAGGGAGGGGGGAGATGACATTAGGAAACTGTTTACAAAAAAGCGAAGGGAGTATAAACAGCTCTTACGGGAAAAGATAACTATGTGGCAAGACAAAATTACTCAGAACATTAGTAATATATTAACACGGGGGGATAATGCTGAGATGTGGCAAGTAGTAAAACATTTAAGAGGCAACCGTCAGGCGCCCAACGTAATTTCTCCCAGAAAATGGGCAATGCATTTTATGGGAATATTCGGGAAAGGTGAAAGGGAAGGAATTTTTATAAAGGAAGTGCAAATTTTGGGAAATCTTGAGATCCCAATACTGGACGAAGAAATAGCAGCACGAGAAATAGCACAGGCGCTGAGGAGTCTGAAGGGAGGCAAAGCTCCAGGGTTGGATGGGCTGCCCCCGGAAGTTTTTAAAGCCGCAGCCAATGTTAATGAATTTGGTAGGAGTATGCTCCAGATATGTAACACATTGTTTATTTAGGGGAATTACCCTACCTGTTGGGGAAAGGGCATTATTCATCCCATTTATAAAGGGAAGGGAACTATTGGAAATCCGGATAACTATAGGGGGGGTTACTCTTTTGCCAATTATGGAGAAAATTTAGTGTAGAGTGTTATATATCCGAATAAAGGACTGGGAATCTAAATTTGGCAAACTTTCAAAATTTCAAATGGGTTTCAGAGAAGGACACAGTACCATAGATGCCGCTTTTATATTAGACACTTTAAGGACGAAGCAACTGTTAATTAAGCGGGGAAAGCTTTATTGTGCTTTTGTGGACTTTAATAACGCATTTGACTCTATCAATCGAAATGCATTATGGTACAGACTAGGCAGAAAGGGGTTATCAAGTAAAATGGTTAGAGCATTGCAGGCAATGTATCAAAATGTCGAATTCTGTGTGAAGTACCACAGAAACAGAACGTCCGAGAGCTGCCGAAGCTATAGGGGAGTGAGGCAGGGTTGTGTTTTATCTCCCTTGCTATTTAATCTCTTTGTGGATGATATTACTGATACAATGATAGCACAGAATATTCAAGCGCCAGTAGTAGCGGATTTGCAGATCCCAACACTTTTATACGCAGACGATTTAGTATTGTGCTCTACGACAGTAAACGGATTGCAACGAGGACTGGACAAACTTAAGAACTATTGCGATGAATGGCTACTTACAGTTAATGTGAATAAGACTAAGGCAATGACTTTCAAAAAGGGTGGTGTTTATAGCAGGGAGGAGACTTGGACATATGCAGGACAGATACTGGACAATGTTAAATCTTTTGTGTACTTAGGACTCACATTTACAATGAACGGCAAATGGACAAAACACATTGACATTGCGAAACACAAGGCAAGGGTGAAAGCGGCGGAAGCTCTCCGAATACGCTGCAGAATTCCGAATATCTCCATAACCTTGATGGAAACTGTATACGGAGCGACAGTTAGATCCACGATGACATACGGAGGAGAAATATGGGGGTGGGAACAAACAGGAAATCTGGATCAAGTGAGGACCCAATTTTTGATAGGAATTCTGGTTGTTGGGAGGGGTACGGCAAACTGCGGAATAATGAGGGAATTCGGGGCACATAGTGAAACGATAGAGTGCAAAATCAGAGCAGTTAAATATTGGATGAGAATCGTTCACGGAAACCAATCTCTAATTAGGGCAGTCTGCTACCGTGAACAGTTGCGAATGGAAGGTAATTTGACGTGGGCATCAAAATTAAAGAAAGGGTTGGAAACCATTGGGATGGGAGACATTTGGATGGCGGGGCAGGAAAACAGGCGAAGTATTTGGAGAAAAATTAAGAAACGTCTCTGTGATATTGACAGACAGCAAATGATTGCGCAATGCACAGAGAAGGTGTTATTAGAAGTACAGTCTGGGCTGAAATCGGAGTGGGGTATGGAGCAATACATCAAAACAGGTACCAAACTGATTAGAGAGGGGCTCGCGTGGATTAGACTAGGAGCATGGAGGAGCACGAAAATTTCTGACGAGAATGGTACGAAAATCTGTCCCATTTGCGAGGAGGAAGAGTCGTGGACTCACATCTTGGCAAGATGTAGGGGCACGGAGGAATGGCGGGAAAAATATTTGCCGCGATTTTTTACCACTGTGAATGTAGGGATAGAAGCATGTTGGACGCTACTGGCAGGCACGGAAAACATGGACGGGCTAGGTAAATTTATAGTTAAGGCAAGACAGCTGAGATCTGAGGAGGCTGCCAATAGAGAAGGGGGGGGGGGGAATAAGATCAACTGAACAAAAGTGACTACAATGTTCTACATACATATATATTATGTCATACTTAGGTCACTGTTGTGTTAGGGTTGTATATATTATGTGTATATATGTCTTTTAAGTGTAATTATCTATTATAAGAGGGTGCATTTATGAAGGGTACTCTGTGCTGTAAATTGAAGGTGCTATATTTTAATATCTTTGTATCTTTATTTTCGGATTCACTCTTAATTTTATTGTTGTTTAATATTGCTTTTGACTGTGTATTTCCTTTGTCTTTTTATTTTTGTGTTTACTCTTCTAATTTTTTGTTGTGATTGTTGTTTTAATATTGCTTGTAATGTGTATTGCAAAAGCACGTACGGTCTGTGGACCCGTGCGACTGTTGAAATTCTATGTATGATATTGCTATGTTAATAAATACACTTATTCATTCATTCATTCATTCATTCATTCATTCATTCATTCATACAGTCTCCGCTGATAGCACGATGTGGGTAGCGAAGGCCACTCTCGCCAGTAGTCCACTACAATTTGTGATGAAGGATGATCAGATTCCAACGACGATGAACGCTAACAATGTTGGTTCCGGCTAACCCTCCTTTAGCCACCTGCAAACCGGGAATAGGTAGGAAAGCTCGCAATTTCCACCCTCCTGTCTTAGCACACCAACCTGGTCCTACAGCTCTGAAAGAGTAAGGAGATAAATTACAGAAAGCTTCTGGTAGAGGAGAAGCGTTTACGATCTCGGCAACCACACAGAGCGCCACACCTATCAATCGCATCATATATGTCTTCATATAGTATTGCAAGTATATCAAAGAAACAAACAGATAAAGGAAGGAGGCAAGGAAGGATAGAAGAAAGAAATAAAGAAAACAAGGAAAATAGAAATATGGAAAGAAAGAAAGGATGCAACTTAGGAAGAAAAAAGAGAGGGAGAAAAGAGAGCGAAGGAGAAAATTAACTAAGAACGATATAAATAAATAAATATATAAAGATATGTGAAAAGAAACAAATATATTGAGAAATGTATAAAGAAAAAATGCATATACAAATAAAATAAAATATAAATAAAAAATAAGTAGGTTAAGGATAAGTATAAAGGATAAAGTATTTGCATGCTGTGACCGGAATGTTATACAGGAAATAAACAGTTGCCTTATATTGACATTTCCTTGTTGTGGTTTCATTATTTCTTTATGTATTCATTTATTGATGAGCAAGATAATAAATAAGACAAGGCTTTAAAGAGAAAATCTTGTCAGGTAATCATGCATGAGTACATTTATCCCATACTGTCCAGCAAGTCACATTACTTTTAAATTTCACAAAAGCATAGGGAGGAAGAAAAAGAATAAACTTCAAGCTAACTGTGAAGAACTTTAGGAAGAAAAACAAGAACGTAAACTCCACTGAAATTCTATAAATTTAAGGCTGTCCACTCTTATATATGGTTTCGAATATGGAAGAAAACAAAAATCTAAATTGCCCCATTCACATGACTTTCTCTAACGATTAGCAACACATTATTGTTATAAAAGCTGATCCCCCCCTCTCCCTCTCTCTCTCTCTCTCTCTCTCTCTTTCTCTCTCTCTCTCTCTCTGCTTCGTACTAATCAAAGTAAACAAGATATCTGAAATTGTCGAATAAATTACTTCCTATAAGTAGGAGAAAAGTAAGGGTATACATTAGGCTAAAGCGATAGTCAAATGTTTTAAAAGCTGTTGCTGTCATTAAAAGTCGTTTCTTTGTATGACCATCAGTTAACAAATTCTCGTACGAGAAATGTTTAACAATTTAAAACTAAAACCAATAATAATGATCAATTTCACGAAAACTTGTGTATTAAGTAAATTGGGTGTTTTAAGGAGATAAACCTTTTTTGTGTAGGAAGCTTTTGTCTATACTTACGATAAACGTCTTCAGAGGCTTTTCCCAGAAAATTCAAGCTATACGCTTTATTTGCCATGTAAATATCTGTAATGTACGACATTTTAGTTGAAATCGTTAGAGAAATTTTTGAGAAAATCCAACTTTTCTATTTAAAGAGAATTTTTTTTTTGGGGGGGGGGCTTTCCTCAAAATATTTCTGTCGCATTTTTAGAAGATACTAAATTTAAATATCAATAGCAAGATGGATACTTCACTGCCTTTTCGTTTTTGAGTTATCTTACACACATACACACTGACTTTTTTCCAAACCAGCTTTTCTTTTGATACTGGGCGTCCTAAAACGTACATTGAAATCCCGCTATCGAATGTTTTGCGGAATGCGATATCTTCTCTACGTACTATGTACATTGTATATACGTTCTAGCGAAAGTAAAAACATGGGAAATGCAAGTAATAGAGAGAGAAATGTATGGACATGCACTAAAATGAAACAATATGTTTAAAAATGGTTTCACTCAATCACAAAATAAAACGTAAATGAAGGATCGTGTTACAGAATATTATAAACAATCTGATCCATTTACATGATTTTCTCTACATCTGTGTAACAAATCATTGTTACAGAATATTATAAACAATCTGATGAGTTCCATTTACATGATTTTCTCTACATCTCTGTAACAAATCATTGTTATACAATATTATAAACAATCTGATGAGTTCCATTTACATGATTTTCTCTACATCTCTGTAACAAATCTTTGTTATACAATATTATAAACAATCTGATGAGTTCCATTTACATGATTTTCTCTACATCTCTGTAACAAATCTTTGTTATAAAGCTTTATTTTTCTATCTACTTCACGTTAATCGAGATAAACATTAGCAGGAGCAGAGTCTTACACATTACTTGCTTCCTTATAAGTAGAAGGGAATTGGGCTAAAGCGATATTCAACTGGTTATCATGTGGTTGAAATGCGTTTCCTTGCAAGGAGAGATGACAAATTCCCATATGAGAAAGCTGAAACCAATAACAAGGAATAACTAAAAAATGGTCAACTCCACGAAAAGAATATATATGATGTAAATTATGTGTTTTATTGAGATCTATTTTTTTGTGTGTTAACGTTGTCTGTTTCTTATGGTTTACTAGTTATGCAAAATTCATCCAGAATAAAGAAGTCTACAGAGACTGTTCCCAGAAAATTCAAAATATACATTTTGTCATACATATAGATTTAATATACGGTATTTTAATCAAAATCATTGGAGCCTTTTTTGAGAAAAATCAACATTTTATAAATTTTTTGCTTGTAAACCGTAGTTAAGGGTGGGAGAATTTTGCTCCAAATCTTAGTGCTGTAATCGTACCAGATACTAAATTTACATACCAGATTTAGTATTTCACTTAGTTTTTGTTTTTCTTAGTTGTTTGAGTGTTTAAAATCCAAGATCACACACAGACCTTTTTCTAAAAATACTTTTTTTCTAAAGGATACCACAAAACACGCATTTCCGGTGAATTCTAGGATACGAATTTTTGGGTGGACTGCAACACATTATCCACCTATGACCTGGTACCTGGCCGATTGGAATACGAGATCTGGGAACTCATGCACGACAAAGCCCTAGTTCTTGAAACAATATATAAAATAGGAACCAAGAAAAGGGAGTTATGCCCTTCTTGTTGAAGCTGCGCGCTGACAGACGATTGATAGACTAAATTCCAATTCCGAAATGGACTTTTAAACCGATGTGCTAGTGTGTTAAATTGCTTGACTCAATCGAACGCTATTTAGAGTTAGGTCATATCCGCACCACACATCTCGACCGTAAAGTCAGTGCTACATCCGCACACTTAGGAGTTATCAATAGACGGAGTTTCATAATACTCACAACTAACTCTCAAGCGGTTGCTCACGCAAACTAAGGTAGCTACTTTCATGATAACACAAAAACTAACTCTCAAGCAGTTGCTCACTAGGGCGTAGGTAGCTAGTTTCATGATAACACATCAACTACCTCTCAAGCGGTTGCTCACGCAGGCTAAGGTAGCCAGTTTCATGATAGTACAAAACCTCAACAGCTAACTCTCAAGCAGTTGCTCACGCAAACTAAGGTAGCTACTTTCATGATAACACAAAAACTAACTCTCAAGCAGTTGCTCACTCAAGCTAAGGTACCTAGTTTCATGATAACACATCAAATACCTCTCAAGCGGTTGCTCACGCAGTCTAAGGTTGCCAGTTTCATGATAATACAACAGCTCAACAGCTAACTCTCAAGCAGTTGCTCACTCAAGCTAAGGTAGCTAGTTTCATGATAATACATCAACTACCTCTCAAGCGGTTGCTCACGCAGGCTAAGCCAGTTTCATGATAGTACAACACCTCAACAGCTAACTCTCAAGCAGTTGCTCACGCAAACTAAGGTAGCCACTTTCATGATAACACAAAAACTAACTCTCAAGCAGTTGCTCACTCAAGCTAAGGTAGCTAGTTTCATGATAACACATCAAATACCTCTCAAGCGGTTGCTCACGCAGTCTAAGGTTGCCAGTTTCATGATAATACAACAGCTCAACAGCTAACTCTCAAGCAGTTGCTCACGCAAGCTAAGGTAGCTAGTTTCATGATAACACATCAACGAACTCTCAAGCGGTTGCTCACGCAGGCTAAGGTAGCTAGTTTCATGATAACACAACAGCTAACTCTCAAGCAGTTGCTCACGCAAGCTAAGGTAGCTATTTTCATGATAACACATCAACTAAATCTAAAGCGGATGCTCACGCAGGCTAAGGTAGCTACTTTCATGATAACACAACAGCTAACTCTTAAGCAGTTGCTCACGCAGGCTAAGGTAGATAGTTTCATGATAACACAAAAACTAACTCTCAAGCAGTTGCTCACGCAACATAAGGTAGCAAGTTTCATGATAACACTTCAACTAACTCTCAAGCGGTTGCTCACGCAGGCTAAGGTAGCTAGTTTCATAACGCAACAGCTAACTTTCAAGCGGTTACTCACGCAGGCTAAGGTAGCTAGTTTCATGATAATACATCAACTACCTCTCAAGCGGTTGCTCACGCAGGCTAAGGTAGCTAGTTTCAATATAACACAACAACTAACTCTCAAGCGGTTACTCACGGCGGCTAAGGTAGCTAGTTTCATGATAACACAACAACTAACTCTCAAGCGGTTGCTCACGCAGGTTAAGGTAGCCAGTTTCATGATAACACAACAGCTAACTCTCAAGCGGTTACTCACGGCGGCTAAGGTAGCCAGTTTCATGATAACACAACAACTAACTCTCAAGCGGTTGCTCACGCAGGTTAAGGTAGCCAGTTTCATGATAACACAACAACTAACTCTCAAGCGGTTACTCACGGCGGTTAAGGTAGCTAGTTTCATGATAACACAACAACTAACTCTCAAGCGGTTGCTCACGCAGGTTAAGGTAGCCAGTTTCATGATAACACAACAGCTAACTCTCAAGCGGTTACTCACGGCGGCTAAGGTAGCTAGTTTCATGATAACACAACAACTAACTCTCAAGCGGTTGCTCACGCAGGTTAAGGTAGATAGTTTCATTATAATATATCAACTACCTCTCAAGTGGTTGCTCACGCAGGCTAAGGTAGCTAGTTTCATGATAACACAACTAACTCTCAAGCGGTTGTTCACGCAGGCTAAGGTAGCTACTTTCATGATAACCCAACAACTAACTCTCAAGCGGTGCTCACGCAAACTAAGGTAGCTAGGTTCATGGTAACACAACAACTACCTCTCAAGCGGTTGCTCACGCAGGCTAAGGTAGCTAGTTTCATGATAATACATCAACTATCTCTCAAGCGGTTGCTCACGCAGGCTAAGGTAGCTAGTTTCATAACACAACAGCTAACTCTCAAGCGGTTGCTCACGCAGGCTAAGGTAGCTAGATTCATGATATAACAACTAACTCTCAAGCGGTTGCTCATGAAGGCTAAGGTAGCTAGTTTCATGATAACACAACTAACTCTCAAGCGGTTGCTCACGCAGGCTAAGGTAGCTAGTTTCAGGATAATACATCAACTACCTCTCAAGCACGTGCTCACGCAGGTTAAGGTAGCTAGTTTCATGATAACACAACTAAGTCTCAAGCGGTTGCCTACGCAGGCTGAGGTAGCTAGTTTCATGATAACAAAACAACTACCTCTCAAACAGTTGCTCACTCAGGCTAATGTAGCTAGTTTCATGATAACACAACAACTACCTCTCAAACGGATGCTCACGCAAGCTAAGGTAGCTAGTTTCATGATAACACAACTACATCGCAAGCGATTGCTCACGCAAAGTAAGGTAGCTAGCTTCATGATAACACAACAGCTAGCTCTCAAGCGGTTGCTCACGCAGGCTAACGTAGCTAGTTTCATGATAACACATCAATTAACTCTCAAGCAGTTGCTCAAGAAGGCTAAGGTAGCTAGTTTCATGATAACACAACAGCTAACTCTCAAACGGTTGCTAACGCAGGCTAAGATAGCTAGTTTCATGATAACACAACAGCTCACTCTCAAGCGGTTGCTCACGCAGGCTAAGGTAGCTAGTTACATGTTAATATATCAACTACCTCTCAAACGATTGCTCACGCAGGCTAAGGTAGCTAGTTTCATGATAACACAACAAACTCATAATGAGAGATAATGGCATGGTTTAGCACCCCAAGCCATCGTAACTCGTGTCTCTCTGCTGCAATAAACTTGGTGCTTAGAGAGATAATGCCATGGTTTAGTACACTAACCCATAGTAAATCGTGTCTCTCTGCTGCAATAAACTTGGTGTTTAGAGAGATAATGGCATTGTTTAGCGCCCCAAGCCATCGTAACTCGTGTCTCTCTGCTGCAATAAACTTGCTGTTTAGAGAGATAATGGCATGGTTTAGCGCCCAAAGCCATCGAAACTCGTGTCTCTCTGCTGCAATAAACTCGGCGTTTAGAGAGATAAAGGCATGGTTTATCGCCCTAAGCCATTGTAATTCGGGTCTTTCTGCTGCAATAAACTTGCTGTTTAGAGAGATAATGGCATGGTTTAGCGCCACAAGCCTACGTAACTCGTGTCTCTCTGCTGCAATAAACTTGGTGTTTTTAGAGAGATAATGGCATGGTTTCGCATCCTAAGCCATCGTAACTCGTGTCTTTCTGCTAAAATAAACTTGGTGTTTAGAGAGATAATGGCATGGTTTAGGACACGAAACCATTGTTACTCGTGTCTCTCTGCTGCAGTAAACTTGGGATTTAGAAAGATAATGGCATGGTTTAGCACCCCAAGCCATCGTAACTCATGTCTCTCTACTGCAGTAAACTTGGTGTTTAGAGAGACAAAGGCATGGTATATTACACTAAGCCATAGTAACTCATGTCTCTCTACTGCAATTAACTTGGTGTTTAGAGAGATAATGGCATGGTTTATCACTCTAAGCCATAGTAACTCGTGTCTCTCTGGTGCAATTAACTTGGCGTTTAGCAGATAATGGCATGGTTTAACACCCTGAGCCATCGTAACTTGTGTCTCTCTGCTGCAGTAAACTTGGTATTTAGAGAGATAATAGCATGGTTTAACACCCCAAGCCATCGTATCTCGTGTCTCTCTGCTGCAATAAACTTGGCGTTTAGAGAGATAATAGCATGGTTTATCACCCTAAGCCATAGTAACTCGTGTCTCTCTGCTTCAATAAACTTGGTGGTTAGAGAGATAATGGCATGGTGTAGCATCCTAAGCCATAGTAACTCGTGTCTCTCTGCTGCAATAATCTTGGTGTTAAGAGAGATAAAGGAATGGTTTAGCACCCCAAGCCATCGTAACTCGTGTCTGTCTGCTGCAAAAAACTTGGTGTTTAGAGAGATAATGGCATGGTTTAGCACCCCAAGCCAACGTAACTCGTGTCTCTCTGCTGCAATAAACTTGGAGTTTAGAGAGATAATGGCATGGTTTATTACACTAAGTCATAGTAACTCGTGTCACTCTGCTGCAATGAACTTGGTATTGGAGAGATAATGGCTGGGTTTATTACACTAAGCCATAGTAACTCGTGTCTCTCTGCTGCAATAAACTTGGTGTTTAGAGAGATAAAGGCATGGTTTAGCGCCCCAAGCCATCGTAACTCGTGTTCTCTCTGCTTTAATAAACTTGCTGTTTAGAGAGATAAAGGCATGGTTTAGCGCCCAAAGCCATCTAAACTCGTGTCTCTCTGTTGCAATAAACTCGGCGTTTAGAGAGATAAAGGCATGGTTTATCACCCTAAGCCATTGTAATTCGTGTCTTTCTGCTGCTATAAACTTGGTGTTTAGAGAGATAATGGCATGGTTTAGCGCCCCAAGCTTCGTAACTCGTGTCTCTCTGCTGCAATAAACTTGCTGTTTAGAGAGATGATGGCATGGTTTAGCACCCTAAGCCATCGTAACTCGTGTCTTTCTGCTAAATAAATTAGGTGTTTAGAGAGATAATGGCATGGTTTAGTACACGAAGCCATTGTTACTCGTGTCCCTCTGCTGCAGTAAACTTGGTATTTAGAGAGATAATGGCATGGTTTAGTACAGGAAGCCATTGTAACTCGTGTCTCTCTGCTGCAGTAAACTTGGTATTTTGAGAAATAAGGGCATGGTTTATCACCCTAAGCCATAGTAACTCGTGTCTCTCTGCTGCAGTAGACTTGATGTTTAGAGAGATAACGGCATGGTTTATTACACTAAGCCATAGTAACTCATGTCCCTCTACCGCAATAAACTTGGTGTTTAGAGAGATAATGGCATGGCTTATCACCCTAAGCCATAGTAGCTCGTGTCTCTCTGCTGCAATTAAATTGGCGTTTAGGAGATAATGGCATGGTTTAACACCCTTAGCCATCGTAACTCGTGTCTCTCTGCTGCAGTAAACTTGGTATTTAGAGAGATAATAGCATGGTTTAACACCCCAAGCCATCGTAACTGGTTTCACACTGCTGCAATAAACTTGGTATTTAGAGACATAATGGCATGGTTTAGCACCCCAACCCATCGTAACTCGTGTCTTTCTGCTGCAATAAACTTAATGTTTAAGAGCTAATGGCATGGTATAGCACCCCAAGCCAGCGTAACTCGTGTCTCTCCACTACAATAAACTTGTTATTTAGAGAGATAATGGCATGGTTTAGCACCCCAAGCCATCGTAACTCGTGTCTCCTTGCTGCAATGTACTTGGTGTTAAGAGAGATAATGGCATTGTTTAGTTCACTAAGTCATAGTAACTCGTGTCCCTCTGCTGCAATAAACTTGGTATTTAGAGTGATTATGGCATGCTTTAGTACACTAAGCCATAGTAACTCGTGTCACACTGCTGCAATAAACTTGGTATTTAGAGAGATATGGGCATGGTTTAGTACACTGAGCCATAGCAACTCGTGTCACTCTGCTGCATGAAACTTGGTGTTTAGAGAGATAATGGCATGGTTTAGTACACTAAGTCATAGTAATTCGTCTCTCTCTGCTGCAATAAACTTGGTGTTTAGAGAGATAATGGCATGGTTGAGCACCCCAAGCCATCACAACTCGTGTCTCTCTGCTGCAAAAAACTTAGCGTTTAGAGAGATAATGGCATGGTTTAACACCCTAAGCCATCGTAACTCGTGTCTCTCTGCTGCAATAAACTTGGTGTTTAGAGAGATAATGCCATGGTTTAGTACACCAACCCATAGAAAATCGTGTCTCTCTGCTGCAATAAACTTGGTGTTTAGAGAGATAATGGCATGGTTTATTACACTAAGTCATAGTAACTCGTGTCTCTCTGCTGCAATAAACTTGGTATTAAAGAGATAATGACATGGATATTACACTAAGCCATAGTAACTCGTGTCTCTCTGCTGCAGTGAACTTGGTGTTTAGAGAGATAATGGCATGGTTTAGTACACTAAGCCATTGTAATACGTGTCTTTCTGCTGTAATAAACTTGCTATTTAGAGAGATAAAAACATTGTTTAGCACCCTAAGCCATAATAACTCCTGACACCCTGCTGTAATAAACTTCGTGTTTAGAGAGATAATGGCGTGGTTTAGCATCCTAAGCCATAGTAATTCGTGTTTCTCTGCTGCAACAAACTTGCTGTTTAGAGAGATAATGGCATAGTTTAGCGCCCAAAGCCATCGAAACTCGTGTCTCTCTGCTGCAATAAACCTGGCGTTTATAGAGATAAAGGCATGGTTTATCACCCTAAGCCATAATAGCTCGTGTCATTCTGCTGCAATAAACTTGGTGTTTAGAGAGATAATGACATGGTTTAGCGTCTCAAGCCTACGTAACTCGTGTCTCTCTGCTGCAATAAACTTGC
This sequence comes from Hymenopus coronatus, assembly GCA_030762935.1. Taxonomy (NCBI): domain Eukaryota; kingdom Metazoa; phylum Arthropoda; class Insecta; order Mantodea; family Hymenopodidae; genus Hymenopus; species Hymenopus coronatus. The sequence continues at coordinate 851,279 of CM060886.1, read as the reverse complement.
TCCTTAGAGAGATAATGGCATAGTTTAGCACCCTAAGCCATCGTAACTCGTGGCTTACTGCTAAAATAAACTTGGTGTATAGAGAGATAACGGCATGGTTTATTACCTTATGCCATAGTACCTCATGTCTCTCTACAGCAATAAACTTGGTGTTTAGAGAGATAATGGCATGGTTTATCACCCTAAGCCATAGTAACTCATGTCTCTCTGCTGCAATTAACTTGGCGTTTAGGAGATAATGGCATGGTTTAACACCTTAAGCCATCGTAACTCGTGTCTCTCTGCTACAGTAAACTTGGTGTTTAGCGAGATAATAGAATGGTTTATCACCCTAAGCCATAGTAACTCGAGTCTCTCTGCTGCAATAAACTTGGTGTTTAGAGAGATAATGGCATGGTTTAGCATCCAAGGCCATAGTAATTCGTGTCTCCCTGCTGCAATAAACTCGGCGTTTAGAGAGATAAAGGCATGGTTTATCAACCTAAGCCATTGTAATTCGTGTCTTTCTGCTGCAATAAACTTGGTGTTTAGAGAGATAATGGCATGTTTTAGTGCCCCAAGCCTACGTAACATCTGTCTCTCTGCTGCAATAAACTTGCTGTTTAGAGAGATAATGGCATGGTTTAGCACCCTAAGCCATCGTAACTCGTGTCTTTCTGCTAAAATATACTTGGTGTTTAGAGAGATAATGGCATGTTTTAGTACACGAAACAATTGTTACTCGTGTCTCTCTGCTGCAGTAAACTTGGTATTTAGAGAGATAATGGCATAGTTTAGCTCCCAAAGCTATCGTAACTCATGTCTCTCTACTGCAGTAAACTTGGTGTTTAGAGAGACAATGGCATGGTTTATTGCACTAAGCCATAGTAACTCATGTCTCTCTACTGCAATAAACTTGGTGTTTAGAGCGATAATGGCATGGTTTAGCGCCCCAAGCCTACGTAACTCGTGTCTCTCTGCTGGAAAAAACTTGCTGTTTAGAGAGATAATGGCATGGTTTAGCACCCTAAGGCATCGTAACTCGTCTCTTTCTGCTGCAATAAACATGGTGTTTAGAGAGATGATGGCATGGTTTATCACCCTAAGCCATAGTATCTCGTGTCTCTCTGCTCCAATAAACTTGCTGTTTAGAGAGATAATGGCATGGTTAAGTACAATAAGACATAGTAACTCGTGTCTCTCTACTGCAGTAAGCTTGGTGTTTAGAGAGATAATGGCATGGTTTAGCACCCTAAGCCATAGTAACTCGTGTCACTCTGCTGCATGAAACTTGGTGTTTAGAGAGATAATGCCATGATTTAGTACACTAAGTCATAGTAACTCGTGTCTCTCTGCTGCAATAATCTTGGTGTTTAGAGAGATAATTGCATGGTTTAGCACCCCAAGCCCTCGTTACTCGTGTCTCTCTGCTGCAAAAATCTTGGTGTTTAGAGAGATAATGGCTTGGTTTAGGACCCCAAGCCATCGTAACTCGTGTCTCTCTGCTGCAATAAACTTGGTGTTTAGAGAGATAATGACATGGTTTAGTACACTAAGCCATAGTAACTCGTGTCTCTCCGCTGCAATAAACTTGGTGTTTATAGAGATAATGGCATGGTTTATTACACTAAGTCATAGTAACTCGTGTCAGTCTGCTGCAATGAACTTGGTATTGGAGAGATATTGGCTGGGTTTATTACACTAAGCCACAGTAACTCGTGTCTCTCTGCTGGAATAAACTTGGTGTTTAGAGAGATAATGGCATGGTTTAGCATCCTAAGCATTAGTAACTCGTGTCTCTCTGCTGCAATAAACTTGCTGTTTAGAGAGATAATGGCATGGTTTAGCGCCCCAAGCCATCGTAACTCGTGTCTCTCTGCTGCAATAAACTCGCCGTTTAGAGAGATAAAGGCATGGTTTATCACCCTAAGCCATTGTAATTCGTGTCTTTTTGCTGCAATAAACTTGGTGTTTAGAGAGATAATGGCATGGTTTAGTACAGGAAGCCATTGTAACTCGTGTCTCTCTGTTGCAGTAAACTTGGCATTTAGATATTTATGGCATGGTTTATCAACTTAAACCTTAGTAACTCCTGTCTCTCTGCTGCAGTAAACTTGGCGTTTAGAGAGATAACGGCATGGTTTATTACACTAAGCCATAGTAACTCATGTCCCTCTACTGCAATAAACTTGGTGTTTAGAGAGATAATGGCATGGTTTATCACCTAAGCCTTAGTAGCTCGTGTCTCTCTGCTGCAATTAACTTGGCGTTTAGGAGATAATGGCATGGATTAACACCCTAAGCCATCGTAATTCGTGTCTCTCTGCTGCAGTAAACCTGGTATTTAGAGAGATAATAGCATGGTTTAACACCCCAAGCCATCGTAACTCGTGTCTCTCTGTTGCAATAAATATGGCGTTTAGAGAGATAATAGCATGGTTTATCACTATAAGCCATAGTACCTCGTGCCACTCTGCTGCAATAAACTTGGTATTTAGAGACATAATGGCATGGTTTTGCACCCCAAGCCATCGTAACTCGTGTCTTTCTGCTGCAATAAACTTGATGTTTAAAGAGCTAATGGCATCGTCTAGCACTCCCAGCCAGCGTAACTCATGTCTCTCTGCTACAATAAACTTGGTATTTAGAGGGATAATTGCATGGTTTAGCACCCCAAGCCATCGTAACTCGTGTCACCCTGCTGCAATGAACTTGGTGTTTAGAGATACAATGGCATCGTTTAGTTCACCAAGTCAGAGTAACTCGTGTCCCTCTGCTGCAATAAACTTGGTGTTTAGAGAGATAATGGCAGGTTTTAATACACTAAGCCATAGTAACTCGTGTCACTCTGCTGCAATAAACCTGGTGTTTAGAGAGCTAATGGCATGGTTAGGTACACTAAGCCATTGTAACTCGTGTCATTCTGCTGCATGAAACTTGGTATTTAGAGCGATGATGGAATGGTTTAGCACCCTAAGCCATCGTAACTCGTGTCTCCCTGCTGCAATAAACTTGGTGTTTAGAGAGATAATGGCATGGTTTAGTACACTAAGCCATTGTAATACGTGTCTTTCTGCTGTAATAAACTTGCTATTTAGAGAGATAAAAACATTTTTTAGCACCCTAAGCCATAATAACTCGTGACACTCTGCTGTAATAAACTTCGTGTTTAGAGAGATAATGGCATGGTTTAGCATCCTAAGCCATAGTAATTCGTGTTTCTCTGCTGCAACAAACTTGCTGTTTAGAGAGATAATGGCATAGTTTAGTACACTAAGCCATTGTAATTCGTGTCTTTCTGCTGCAATAAACATGGCGTTTAGAGAGATAATAGCATTGTTTAGCACCCTTAGACATAATAACTGGTGTCTCTCTGCTGCAATAAACTTGGTGTTTAGAGAGATAATGGCATGGTTTAGCATCCTAATCAATAGTAATTCCTGTCTCTCTGCTGCAATAAACTTGCTGTTTAGAGAGATAATGGCAAAGTTTAGCTCCCCAGGCCATCATAACTCGTATCTTTATGCTGCAAATTTTGGCGTTTAGAGAGATAATGGCATGGTTTAGTACACTAAGCCATAGTAACTCGTGTCTCTCTGCTGCAATAAACTTGGTGTTTCGAGAGATAATGGCATGGTTTATTACACTAAGCCATAGTAACTCGTGTCCCTCTGCTGCAATAAACTTTGTATTAGAGAGATAATGGCATGGTTTATTACACTAAGCCATAGTAACTCGTGTGCCTCTGCTGCAATAAATTTGCTGTTTAAAGAGATGATGGCATGGTTTAGCACCCTAAGCCATCGTAACTCGTGTCTTTCTGCTAAAATATATTTGGTGTTTAGAGAGATAATGGCATGGTTTATTACACGAAGCCATTGTTACTGTGTCTCTCTGCTGCAGTAAACTTGGTATTTAGAGAAATAATGGCATGGTTTAGCACCCCAAGCCATCATAACTCGTGTCTCTCTGCTGCAGTAAACTTGGTATTTAGAGAGATAATAGCATGGTTTAGCACCCCAAGCCATCGTAACTCGTGTCTCTCTGCTGCAATAAACATGGCGTTTAGAGAGATAATAGCATGGTTTATCACCCTAAGCCACAGTAACTCGTGTCACTCTGCTGCAATAAACTTGGTATTTAGAGACATAATGGCATGGTTTAGCACCCCAAGCCATCGTAACTCGTGACTTTCTGCTGCAATAAACTTAATGTTTAAAGAGCTAAGGGCATGGTTTAGCACCCTAAGCCAGCGTAATTCGTGTATCTCTGCTACAACAAACTTGATATTTAGAGAGATAATGGCTTGGTTTATCACCCTAAACAATAGTATCTTGTGTCTCTCTTCTGCAATAAACTTGGTGTTTAGTGAGATAATGGCATGGTTTAGTACACTAAGACATAGTAACTCGTGTCTCTCTACTGCAGTAAACTTGATATTTAGAGAGATAATGGCAAGGTTTATCACCCTAAGCCATAGTAACTCGTGTCATTCTGCTGCAATAAACTTGGTGTTAAGAGAGATGATAGAATGGTTTATCACCCTAAGCCTTAGTAACTCGTGTCTCTCTGCTGCAATAAACTTGGTGTTTAGAGAGATAATGGCATGGTTTAGCATCCTAAGCCATGGTAATTCGTGTGTCTCTGCTGCAATAAACTTGCTGTTTAGAGAGATAGCGGCATGGTTTAGCGCCCAAAGCCTACGTAACTGGTGTCTCTCTGCTAAAATAAACTTGGTGTTTAGAGAGATAATGGCATGGTTTAGTACACGAAGCCATTGTTACTCGTGTTTCTCTGCTGCAGTAAACTTGGTATTTAGAGAGATAATGGCATAGTTTAGCACCCCAAGCCATCGTAACTCATGTCTCTCTACTGCAGTAAACTTGGTGTTTAGAGAGATAATGGCATGGTTTATCACCCTAAGCCATAGTAACTCGTGTCTCTCTGCTGCAGTTAACTTGGCGTTTAGGAGATAATTACATGATTTAGCGCCCTGAGCCTACGTAACTGGTGTCTCTCTGCTGCAATAAGCTTGCTGTTTTGAGAGATAATGGCATGGTTTAGCACCCTAATTCATTGTAACTCGTGTCTTTCTGCTGCAATAAACTTGGCGTTTAGAGAGATAATAGCATGGTTTATTACCCTAAGCCATAGTAACTCGTGTCTCTCTGCTGCAGTAAACTTGGTGTTTAGAGAGATAACGGCATGGTTTATTACACTAAGCCATAGTAACTCATGTCTCTCTACTGCAATAAACTTGGTGTTTAGAGAGATAATTGCATGGTTTATTACCCTAAGCCATAGTAACTCGTGTCTCTCTGCTGCAATTAACTTGCCGTTTAGGAGATAATGGCATGGTTTAACACCCTAAGCAATCGTATCTCGTGTCTCTCTGCTGCAGTAAACTTGGTATTTAGAGAGATAATAGCATGGTTTATCACCCTAAGCCATAGTAACTCGTGTCACTCTGCTGCAATAAACTTTGTGTTTAGAGAGATAATAGCATGGTTTATCACCCTTAGCCATAGTAACTCGTGTCTCTCTGCTGCAATAGACTTGGTGTTAAGAGAGATAATGGTATGGTTTAGCGCCCCAAGCCTACGTAACTCTTGACTCTCAGCTGCAATAAACTTGCTGTTTAGAGTGATAATGGCATGGTTTAGCACCCTAACGCATTGTAACTCGTCTCGTTCTGCTGCAATAAACATGGTGTTTAGAGAGATGATGGCATGGTTTATCACCCTAAGCCATTGTAACTCGTGTCTCTCTGCTGCAATAAACTTGCTGTTTAGAGAGATAATGGCTTGGTTTATCACCCTAAGCAATAGCATCTCGTGTCTCTCTGCTGCAATAAACTTGGTGTTTAGAGAGATAATGGCATGGTTTAGTACACTAAGACATAGTAACTCGTGTCTCTCTAATGCAGTAAACCTGATATTTAGAGAGATAATGGCATGGTTTAGCACCCTAAGCCATCGTAACTCGTGTCTCTCTGCTGCAATAAACTTGGTGTTTAGAGAGATAATGGCATGGTTTAGCACCCTAAGCCATAGTAACTCGTGTCACCCTGCTGCATGAAACTTGGTGTTTAGAGAGATAATGGCATGGTTTAGTACACTAAGTCATAGTAACTCCTGTCTCTCTGTTGCAATAAACTTGGTGTTTAGAGAGATAATGGCATGGTTTAGCACCCCAAACCATCGTAACTCGTGTCTCTCTGCTGCAAAAAACTTGGTGTTTAGAGAGATAATGGCATGGTTTATCACCCCAAGCCATCGTAACTGGTGTCTCTCTGCTGCAATAAACTTGGTGTTTAGAGAGATAATGGCTTGGTTTAGTACACTAAGCCATAGTAACTCGTGTCTCTCTGCTGCAATAAACTTGGTGTTTAGAGAGATAATGGCATGGTTTATTACACTAAGCCATAGCAACTCGTGTCCCTCAGCTGCAAAAAACTTGGTATTAGAGAGATAATGGCAAGGTTTATTACACTAAGCCATAGTAACTCGTGTCTCTCTGCTCCAATAGACTTGCTGTTTAGAGAGATAATGGCATGGTTTAGCATCCTAAGCCATAGTAATTCCTTTCTCTCTGCTGCAATAAACTTGCTGTTTAGAGAGATATTGGCATAGTTTTGCGCCCCAAGCCATCGTAACTCGTGTCTCTCTGCTGCAATAAACTTGCTGTTTAGAGAGATAAGGGCATGGTTTATCACCCTAAGCCATAGTAACTCGTGTCTCTCTGCTGCAATTAACTTGGCGTTTAGGAGATAATGGCATGGTTTAGTGCCCCAAGCCTACGTAACTCGTGTCTCTGTGCTGCAATAAACTTGCTGTTTAGAGAGATAATGGCATGGTTTAGCATCCTAAACCATTGTAACTCGTTCCTTTCTGCTAAAATAAAGTTGGTGTTTAGAGAGATAATGGCATGGTTTATTAAACGAAGCCATTGTAACTCGTGTCTCTCTGCTGCAGTAAACTTGGTATTTAGAGAGATAATGGCATGGTTTAGGACCCCAAGCCATCGTAACTCATGTCTCTCTGCTGCAATAAACTTGGGGTTTAAAGAGATAATAGCATGGTTTATAACACTAAGCCATAGTAACTCATGTCTCTCTACTGCAATAAACTTGGTGTTTAGAGAGATAATTGCATGGTTTATCACCCTAAGCCATAGTAACTCGTGTCTTTCTGTTGCTATTAACTTGGCGTTTAGGAGATAATGGCATGGTTTAACACCCTAAGCCATCGTATCTGGTGTCTCTCTGCTGTAGTAAGCTTGGTATTTAGAGAGATAATAGCATTGTTTAACACCCCAAGCCATCGTAGCTCGTGTCTCTCTGCTGCAATTAACTTATCGTTTAGAGAGATAATAGCATGGTTTATCACAGTAAGCCATAGTAACTCCTGTCACTGTTCTGCAATAAGCTTTGTGTTTAGAGAGATAATTGCATGGTTTATCACCCTAAGCCATAGTAACACGTGTCTCTCTGCTGCAATAAACTTGGTGTTTAGAGAGATAATATTATGGTTTAGCGCCCCAAGCCTACGTAACTCGTGACTCTCTGCTGCAATAAACTTGCTGTTTAGAGAGATAATGGCATGGTTTAGCACCCTAACGCATTGTAACTCGTCTCTTTCTGCTGCAATAAACATGGTGTTTAGAGAGATGATGGCATAGTTTATCACCCTAAGCCATTGTAACTCGTATCTCTCTGCTGCAATAAGCTTGCTGTTTAGAGAGATAATGGCTTGGTTTACACCCTAAACAATAGTATCTTCTGTCTCTCTTCTGCAATAAACTTGGTGTTTAGAGAGATAATGGCATGGTTTAGTACAATTGGACATAGTAACTCGTGTCTCTCTACTGCAGTAAACTTGATATTTAGAGAGATAATGGCATGGTTTAGCACCCTAAGGCATCGTAACCCGTGTTCCTCTGCTGCAATAAACTTGGTGTTTAGAGAGACCATGGCATGGTTTAGCACCCAGCGCATTGTAACTCGTCTCTTTCTGCTGCAATAAACATGGTGTTTAGAGAGATGATGGCATGGTTTATCACCCTAAGCCATTGTAACTCGTGTTTCTCTGCTGCAATAAGCTTGCTATTTAGAGAGATAATGGCTTGGTTTACACCCTAAACAATAGTATCTTATGTCTCTCTTCTGCAATAAACTTGGTGTTTAGAGAGATAATGGCATGGTTTAGTACACTAAGACATAGTAACTCGTGTCTCTCTACTGCAGTAAACTTGATATTTAGAGAGATAATGGCATGGTTTAGCACCCTAAGGCATCGTAACCCGTGTCCCTCTGCTGCAATAAACTTGGTGTTTAGAGAGATAATGGCATGGTTTAGCATCCTAAGCCATAGTAACTCTGTCACACTGCTGCATGAAACTTGGTATTTAGAGAGATAAAGGCATGGTTTAGTACACTAAGTCATAGTAACTCGTGTCTCTCTGTTGCAATAAACTTCGTGTTTAGAGAGATAATAGCATGGTTTAGCACCCCAAACCATCGTAACTCGTGTCTCTCTGCTCCAATAAACATGGCGTTTAGAGAGATAATAGCATGGGTTATCACCATAAGCCATAGTAACTCGTGTCACTCTGCTGCAATACACTTGGTATTTAGAGACATAATGGCATGGTTTAGCACCCCAAGCCAACGTAACTCGTGTCTTTCTGATGCAATAAACTTGATGTTTAAAGAGCTATTGGCATGGTTTAGCATCCCAAGCCATCGTAACTCGTGTCATTCTGCTGCAATAAACTTGGTGTTTAGAGAGATAATGGCATGGTTTAGCGCCCTAAGCCTGCGTAACTCGTGTTTCTCTGCTGCAATAAACTTGGTGTTTAGAAAGATAATGGCATGGTTTAGCATCCTAAGACATGGTAATTCGTGTGTCTCTGCTGCAATAAACTTGCTGTTTAGAGAGATAGTGGCATGGTTTAGCGCCCAAAGTCATCGAGGCTCGTGTCTCTCTGCTGCAATAAACTCGGCGTTTAGAGAGATAAGGGCATGGTTTATCACCTTAAGCCATTATAATTCGTGTCTTTCTGCTGCAATAAACTTGTTGTTTAGAGAGATAATGGCATGGTTTAGCGCCCCAAGCCTACGTAACTCGTGTCTCTCTGCTGCAATAAACTTGCTGTTTAGAGAGATAATGGCATGGTTTAGCACCCTAAGCCATCCTTACACGTGTCTTTCTGCTAAAATAAACTTGGTATTTAGAGAGATAATGGCATAGTTTAGCACCACAATCCATCGTAACTCATGTCTCTCTACTGCAGTAAACTTGGTGTTTAGAGAGATAATGGCATGGTTTATCACCCTAAGCCATAGTAACTCGTGTCTCTCTGCTGCAGTTAACTTGGCGTTTAGGAGATAATGGCATGATTTAGCGCCCTGAGCCTACGTAACTCGTGTCTCTCTGCTGCAATAAACTTGGCGTTTAGAAAGATAATAGCATGGTTTATCACCCTAAGCCATAGTAACTCGTGTCACTATGCTGCAATAAACTTTGTGTTTAGAGAGATAATAGCATGGTTTATCACCCTTAGCCATAGTAACTCGTGTCTCTCTGCTGCAATAAACTTGGTGTTTAGAGAGATAATGGTATGGTTTAGCGCCCCAAGCCTACGTAACTCTTGACTCTCTGCTGCAATAAACTTGCTGTTTAGGGAGATAATGGCATGGTTTATCACCCTAAGCCATAGTAACTCGTGTCTCTCTGCTGCAATTAACTTGGCGTTTAGAGAGATAATGGCATGGTTTAGTAAACGAAGCCATTGTAACTCGTGTCTCTCTGCTGCAGTAAACTTGGTATTTAGAGAGATAATGGCATGGTTTAGCACCCCAAGTCATCGTAACTCATGTCTCTCTGCTGTAATAAACTAGGCGTTTAGAGAGATAATAGCAAGGTTTATCACCCTAAGCCATAGTAACTCGTGTCTCTCTGCTGCAGTAAACCTGGTGTTTAGAGAGATAACGGCATGGTTTATAACACTGAGCCATAGTAACTCATGTCTCTCTACTGCAATAAACTTGGTGTTTAGAGAGATAATTGCATGGTTTATCACCCTAAGCCATAGTAACTCCTGTCACTCTGCTGCAATAAACTTTGTGTTTAGAGAGATAATAGCATGGTTTATCACCCTAAGCCATAGTGAGTCGTGTCTCTCTGCTGCAATAAACTTGGTGTTTAGAGAGATAATGGTATGGTTTAGCGCCCCAAGCCTACGTAGCTCGTGACTCTCTGCTGCAATAAACTTGCTGTTTAGAGAGATAATGGCATGGTTAACACCCTAACGCATTGTAACTCGTCTCTTTCTGCTGCAATAAACATGGTGTTTAGAGAGATGATGGCATAGTTTATCACCCTAAGCCATTGTAACTCGTGTCTCTCTGCTGCAATAAGCTTGCTGTTTAGAGAGATAATGGCTTGGTTTACACCCTAAACAATAGTATCTTGTGTGTCTCTTCTGCAATAAACTTGGTGTTTAGAGAGATAATGGCATGGTTTAGTACACTTAGACATAGTAACTCGTGTCTCTCTACTGCAGTAAACTTGATATTTAGAGAGATAATGGCATGGTTTAGCACCCTAAGGCATCGTAACCCGTGTCCCTCTGCTGCAATAAACTTGGTGTTTAGAGCGATAATGGCATGGTTTAGCATCCTAAGCCATAGTAACTCGTGTCTCTCTGCTGCAATAAACATGGCGTTTAGAGAGATAATAGCATGGGTTATCACCGTAAGCCATAGTAACTCGTGTCACTCTGCTGCAATGAACTTGGTATTTAGAGACATAATGGCATGGTTTAGCACCCCCAGCCAACGTAACTCGTGTCTTTCTGATGCAATAAACTTGATGTTTAAAGAGCTATTGGCATGGTTTAGCATCCCAAGCCATCGTAACTCGTGTCATTCTGCTGCAATAAACTTGGTGTTTAGAGAGATAATGGCATGGTTTAGCGCCCCAAGCCTGCGTAACTCGTGTTTCTCTGCTGCAATAAACTTGGTGTTTAGAGAGATAATGGCATGGTTTAGCATCCTAAGACATGGTAATTCGTGTGTCTCTGCTGCAATAAACTTGCTGTTTAGAGAGATAGTGGCATGGTTTAGCGCCCAAAGCCATCGAAGCTCGTGTCTCTCTGCTGCAATAAACTCGGCGTTTAGAGAGATAAGGGCATGGTTTATCACCTTAAGCCATTATAATTCGTGTCTTTCTGCTGCAATAAACTTGTTGTTTAGAGAGATTTTGGCATGGTTTAGCGCCCCAAGCCTACGTAACTCATGTCTCTCTGCTGCAATAAACTTGCTGTTTAGAGAGATAATGGCATGGTTTAGCACCCTAAGCCATCCTTACACGTGTCATTCTGCTAAAATAAACTTGGTGTTTAGAGAGATAATGGCATGGTTTAGTACACGAAGCCATTGTTACTCGTGTTTCTCTGCTGCAGTAAACTTGGTATTTAGAGAGATAATGGCATAGTTTAGCACCCCAAGCCATCGTAACTCATGTCTCTCTACTGCAGTAAACTTGGTGTTTAGAGAGATAATGGCATGGTTTATCACCCTAAGCCATAGTAACTCGTGTCTCTCTGCTGCAGTTAACTTGGCGTTTAGGAGATAATGGCATGATTTAGCGCCCTGAGCCTACGTAACTCGTGTCTCTCTGCTGCAATAAACTTGGCGTTTAGAAAGATAATAGCATGGTTTATCACCCTAAGCCATAGTATCTCGTGTCACTCTGCTGCAATAAACTTTGTGTTTAGAGAGATAATAGCATGGTTTATCACCCTAAGCCATAGTAACTCGTGTCTCTCTGCTGCAATTAACTTGGCGTTTAGAGAGATAATGGCATGGTTTAGTAAACGAAGCCATTGTAGCTCGTGTCTCTCTGCTGCAGTAAACTTGGTATTTAGAGAGATAATGGCATGGTTTAGCACCCCAAGTCATCGTAACTCATGTCTCTCTGCTGCAATAAACTTGGCGTTTAGAGAGATAATAGCAAGGTTTATCACCCTAAGCCATAGTAACTCGTGTCTCTCTGCTGCAATAAACTTGGTGTTTAGAGAGATAATTGCATGGTTTATCACCCTAAGCCATAGTAACTCCTGTCACTCTGCTGCAATAAACTTTGTGTTTAGAGAGATAATAGCATGGTTTATCACCCTAAGCCATAGTAACTCGTGTCTCTCTGCTGCAATAAACTTGGTGTTTAGAGAGATAATGGTATGGTTTAGTGCCCCAAGCCTACGTAACTCGTGACTCTCTGCTGCAATAAACTTGCTGTTTAGAGAGATAATGGCATGGTTTAGCACCCTAACGCATTGTAACTCGTCTCTTTCTGCTGCAATAAACATGGTGTTTAGAGAGAGGATGGCTTGGTTTATCATCCTAAACCATTGTAACTCGTGTCTCTCTGCTGCAATAAGCTTGCTGTTTAGAGAGATAATGACTTGGTTTATCACCCTAAACAATAGTATCTTGTGTCTCTCTTCTGCAATAAACTTGGTGTTTAGAGAGATAATGGCATGGTTTAGTACACTAAGACATAGTAACTCGTGTCTCTCTACTGCAGTAAACTTGATATTTAGAGAGATAATCGCAAGGTTTAGCACCCTAAGCCATCGTAACCCATGTCTCTCTGCTGCAATAAACTTGGTGTTTAGAGAGATAATGGCATGGTTTAGCACCCTAAGCCATAGTAACTCGTGTCACCCTGCTGCATGAAACTTGGTATTTAGAGAGATAATGGCATGGTTTAGTACACTAAGTCATAGCAACTCGTGTCTCTCTGTTGCAATAAACTTGGTGTTTAGAGAGATAATGGCATGGTTTAGCACCCCAAACCATCGTAACTCGTGTCTCTCTGCTGCAATAAACTTGGCGTTTAGAGAGATAATAGAATGGGTTATCACCGTAAGCCATAGTAACTCGTGTCACTCTGCTGCAATAAACTTGGTATTTAGAGACATAATGGCATGGCTTAGCACCCCAAGCCAACGTAACTCGTGTCTTTCTGCTGCAATAAACTTGATGTTTAAAGAGCTATTGGCATGGTTTAGCACCCCAAGCCATCGTAACTCGTGTCATTCAGCTGCAATAAACTTGGTGTTTAGAGAGATAATGGCATGGTTTAGCGCCTTAAGCCTACGTAATTCGTGTTTCTCTGCTGCAATATACTTGGTGTTTAGAGAGATAATGGCATGGTTTAGCACCCTAAGCCATCGTAACTCGTGTCGTTCTGCTAAAATAAACTTCGTGTTTAGGGAGATAATGACAAGTTTTAGTACACGAAGCCATTGTAACTCGTGTCTCTCTGCTGCAGTAAACTTGGCGTTTAGAGAGATAATAGCATGGTTTATCACCCTAAGCCATAGTAACTCGTGTCATTCTGCTGCAATAAACTTGGTGTTAAGAGAGATGATAGAATGGTTTATCACCCTAAGCCTTAGTAACTCGTGTCTCTCTGCTGCAATAAACTTGGTGTTTAGAGAGATAATGGCATGGTTTAGCATCCTAAGGCATGGTAATTCGTGTCTTTCAGCTGCAATAAACTTGTTGTTTAGAGAGATAGCGGCATGGTTTAGCGCCCAAAGCCATCTGAACTTGTGTCTCTCTGCTACAATAAACTTGGCGTTTAGAGAGATAAAGGCATAGTTTATCACCCTAAGCCATTGTAATTCGTGTCTTTCAGCTGCAATAAACTTGTTGTTTAGAGAAATAATGGCATGGTTTAGCGCCCCAAACCTACGTAACTCGTGTCTCTCTGCTAAAATAAACTTGGTGTTTAGAGAGATAATGGCATGGTTTAGTTACACGAAGCCATTGTTACTCGTGTTTCTCTGCTGCAGTAAACTTGGTATTTAGAGAGATAATGGCATAGTTTAGCACCCCAAGCCATCGTAACTCATGTCTCTCTACTGCAGTAAACTTGGCGTTTAGAGAGATAATAGCATGGTTTATTACCCTAAGCCATAGTAACTCGTGTCTCTCTGCTGCAGTAAACTTGGTGTTTAGAGAGATAACGGCATGGTTTATTACACTAAGCCATAGTAACTCATGTCTCTCTACTGCAATAAACTTGGTGTTTAGAGAGATAATTGCATGGTTTATCACCCTAAGCCATAGTAACTCGTGTCTCTCTGCTGCAATTAACTTGCCGTTTAGGAGATAATGGCATGGTTTAACACCCTAAGCAATCGTATCTCGTGTCTCTCTGCTGCAGTAAACTTGGTATTTAGAGAGATAATAGCATGGTTTATCACCCTAAGCAATAGTAACTCGTGTCACTCTGCTGCAATAAACTTTGTGTTTAGAGAGATAATAGCATGGTTTATCACCCTTAGCCATAGTAACTCGTGTCTCTCTGCTGCAATAGACTTGGTGTTTAGAGAGATAATGGTATGGTTTAGCGCCCCAAGCCTACGTAACTCCTGACTCTCAGCTGCAATAAACTTGCTGTTTAGAGAGATAATGGCATGGTTTAGCACCCTAACGCATTGTAAGTCGTCTCGTTCTGCTGCAATAAACATGGTGTTTAGAGAGATGATGGCATGGTTTATCACCCTAAGCCATTGTAACTCGTGTCTCTCTGCTGCAATAAACTTGCTGTTTAGAGAGATAATGGCTTGGTTTATCACCCTAAGCAATAGCATCTCGTGTCTCTCTGCTGCAATAAACTTGGTGTTTAGAGAGATAATGGCATGGTTTAGTACACTAAGACATAGTAACTCGTGTCTCTCTACTGCAGTAAACCTGATATTTAGAGAGATAATGGCATGGTTTAGCACCCTAAGCCATCGTAACTCGTGTCTCTCTGCTGCATTAAACTTGGTGTTTAGAGAGATAATGGCATGGTTTAGTACACTAATTCATAGTTACTCGTGTCTCTCTGTTGCAATAAACTTGGTGTTTAGAGAGATAATGGCATGGTTTATCACCCCAAGCCATCGTAACTGGTGTCTCTCTGCTGCAATAAACTTGGTGTTTAGAGAGATAATGGCTTCGTTTAGTACACTAAGCCATAGTAACTCGTGTCTCTCTGCTGCAATAAACTTGGTGTTTAGAGAGATAATGGCATGGTTTATTACACTAAGCCATAGTAACTCGTGTCCCTCAGCTGCAAAAAACTTGGTATTAGAGAGATAATGGCATGGTTTATTACACTAAGCCATAGTAACTCGTGTCTCTCTGCTGCAATTAACTTGGCGTTTAGGAGATAATGGCATGGTTTAGCGCCCCAAGCCTACGTAACTCGTGTCTCTCTGCTGCAATAAACTTGCTGTTTAGAGAGATAATGGCATGGTTTAGCACCCTAAACCATTGTAACTCGTTCCTTTCTGCTAAAATAAACTTGGTGTTTAGAGAGATAATGGCATGGTTTAGTAAACGAAGCCATTGTAACTCGTGTCTCTCTGCTGCAGTAAACTTGGTATTTAGAGAGATAATGGCATGGTTTAGCACCCCAAGCCATCGTAACTCATGTCTCTCTGCTGCAATAAACTTTAAAGAGATAATAGCATGGTTTATAACACTAAGCCATAGTAACTCATGTCTCTCTACTGCAATAAACTTAGTGTTTAGAGAGATAATTGCATGGTTTATCACCCTAAGCCATAGTAACTCGTGTCTCTCTGTTGCAATTAATTTGGCGTTTAGGAGATAATGGCATGGTTTAACACCCTAAGCCATCGTATCTGGTGTCTCTCTGCTGTAGTAAACTTGGTATTTAGAGAGATAATAGCATGGTTTAACACCCCAAGCCATCGTAACTCGTGTCTCTCTGCTGCAGTTAACTTATCGTTTAGAGAGATAATAGCATGGTTTATCACCCTAAGCCATAGTAACTCCTGTCACTCTTCTGCAGTAAGCTTTGTGTTTAGAGAGATAATTGCATGGTTTATCACCCTAAGCCATAGTAACACGTGTCTCTCTGCTGCAATAAACTTGGTGTTTAGAGAGATAATAGTATGGTTTAGCGCCCCAAGCCTACGTAACTCGTGACTCTCTGCTGCAATAAACTTGCTGTTTAGAGAGATAATGGCATGGTTTAGCACCCTAACGCATTGTAACTCGTCTCTTTCTGCTGCAATAAACATGGTATTTAGAGAGATGATGGCATGGTTTATCACCTTAAGCCATTGTAACTCGTGTCTCTCTGCTGCAATAAGCTTGCTGTTTAGAGAGATAATGGCTTGGTTTACACCCTAAACAATAGTATCTTGTGTCTCTCTTCTGCAATAAACTTGGTGTTTAGAGAGATAATGGCATGGTTTAGTACACTTAGACATAGTAACTCGTGTCTCTCTACTGCAGTAAACTTGATATTTAGAGAGATAATGGCATGGTTTAGCACCCTAAGGCATCGTAACCCGTGTCCCTCTGCTGCAATAAACTTTGTGTTTAGAGAGATAATGGCATGGTTTACCACCCTAACGCATTGTAACTCGTCTGTTTCTGCTGCAATAAACATGGTGTTTAGAGAGATGATGGCATGGTTTATCACCCTAAGCCATTGTAACTCGTGTCTCTCTGCTGCAATAAGCTTGCTGTTTAGAGAGATAATGGCTTGGTTTACACCCTAAACAATAGTAACTTGTGTCTCTCTTCTGCAATAAACTTGGTGTTTAGAGAGATAATGGCATGGTTTAGTACACTAAGACATAGTAACTCGTGTCTCTCTACTGCAGTAAACTTGATATTTAGAGAGATAATGGCATGGTTTAGCACCCTAAGGCATCGTAACCCGTGCCCCTCTGCTGCAATAAACTTGGTGTTTAGAGAGATAATGGCATGGTTTAGCACCCTAAGCCATAGTAACTCGTGTCACACTGCTGCATGAAACTTGGTATTTAGAGAGAAAATGGCATGGTTTAGTTCACTAAGTCATAGTAACTCGTGTCACTCTGCTGCAATAAACTTGGTATTTAGAGACATAATGGCATGGTATAGCACCCCAAGCCAACGTAACTCGTGTATTTCTGATGCAATAAACTTGATGTTTAAAGAGCTATTGGCATGGTTTAGCATCCCAAGCCATCGTAACTCGTGTCATTCTGCTGCAATTAACTTGGTGTTTAGAGAGATAATGGCATGGTTTAGCATCCTAAGACATGGTAATTCGTGTGTCTCTGCTGCAATAAACTTGCTGTTTAGAGAGATAGTGGCATGGTTTAGCGCCCAAAGCCATCGAAGCTCGTGTCTCTCTGCTGCAATAAACTGGGCGTTTAGAGAGATAAAGGCATGGTTTATCACCTTAAGCCATTATAATTCGTGTCTTTCTGCTGCAATAAACTTGCTGTTTAGAGATATAATGGCATGGTTTAGCACCCTAAGCCATCCTTACACGTGTCTTTCTGCTAAAATAAATTTGGTGTTTAGAGAGATAATGGCATGGTTTAGTACACGAAGCCATTGTTACTCGTGTTTCTCTGCTGCAGTAAACTTGGTATTTAGAGAGATAATGGCATAGTTTAGCACCCCAATCCATCGTAACTCATGTCTCTCTACTGCAGTAAACTTGGTGTTTAGAGAGATAATGGCATGGTTTATCACCTTAAGCCATTATAATTCGTGTCTTTCTGCTGCAATAAACTTGTTGTTTAGAGAGATAATGGCATGGTTTAGCGCCCCAAGCCTACGTAACTCGTGTCTCTCTGCTGCAATAAACTTGCTGTTTAGAGATATAATGGCATGGTTTAGCACCCTAAGCCATCCTTACACGTGTCTTTCTGCTAAAATAAATTTGGTGTTTAGAGAGATAATGGCATGGTTTAGTACACGAAGCCATTGTTACTCGTGTTTCTCTGCTGCAGTAAACTTGGTATTTAGAGAGATAATGGCATAGTTTAGCACCCCAATCCATCGTAACTCATGTCTCTCTACTGCAGTAAACTTGGTGTTTAGAGAGATAATGGCATGGTTTATCACCCTAAGCCATAGTAACTCGTGTCTCTCTGCTGCAGTTAACTTGGCGTTTAGGAGATAATGGCATGATTTAGCGCCCTGAGCCTACGTAACTCGTGTCTCTCTGCTGCAATAAACTTGCTATTTTGAGAGATAATGGCATGGTTTAGCACCCTAAACCATTGTAACTCGTGTCTTTCTGCTAAAATAAACTTGGTGTTTAGAGAGATAATGGCATGGTTTAGTACACGAAGCCATTGTACCTCGTGTCTCTCTGCTGCAGTAAGCTTGGTATTTAGAGAGATAATGGCATGGTTTAGCACCCCATGCCATCGTAACTCATGTCTCTCTGCTGCAATAAACTTGGCGTTTAGAGAGATAATTGCATGGTTTATCACCCAAAGCCATAGTAACTCGTGTCTCTCTGCTGCAATTAACTTGCCGTTTAGGAGATAATGGCATGGTTTATCACCCTAAGCCATCGTATCTCGTGTCTCTCTGCTGCAGTAAACTTGGTATTTAGAGAGATAATAGCATGGTTTAACACCCCAAGCCATCGTAACTCGTGTCTCTCTGCTGCAATAAACTTGGCGTTTAGAGAGATAATAGCATGGTTTATCACCCTAAGCCATAGTAACTCGTGTCACTCTGCTGCAATAAACTTTGTGTTTAGAGAGATAATAGCATGGTTTATCACGCTTAGCCATAGTAACTCGTGTCTCTCTGCTGCAATAAACTTGGTGTTTAGAGAGATAATGGTATGGTTTAGCGCCCCAAGCCTACGTAACTCTTGACTCTCAGCTGCAATAAACTTGCTGTTTAGAGAGATAATGGCATGGTTTAGCACCCTAACGCATTGTAACTCGTCTCGTTCTGCTGCAATAAACATGGTGTTTAGAGAGATGATGGCATGGTTTATCACCCTAAGCCATTGTAACTCGTGTCTCTCTGCTGCAATAAACATGCTGTTTAGAGAGATAATGGCTTGGTTTATCACCCTAAGCAATAGTATCTCGTGTCTCTCTGCTGCAATAAACTTGGTGTTTAGAGAGATAATGGCATGGTTTAGTACACTAAGACATAGTAACTCGTGTCTTTCTACTGCAGTAAACCTGATATTTAGAGAGATAATGGCATGGTTTAGCACCCTAAGCCATCGTAACTCGTGTCTCTCTGCTGCAATAAACTTGGAGTTTAGAGAAGTAATGGCATCGTTTAGCACCCTAAGCCATAGTTACTCGTGTCACCCTGCTGCATGAAACTTGGTGTTTAGAGAGATAATGGCATGGTGTAGTACACTAAGTCATAGTAACTCGTGTCTCTCTGTTGCAATAAACTTGGTGTTTAGAGAGATAATGGCATGGTTTAGCACCCCAAACCATCGTAACTCGTGTCTCTCTGCTGCAATAAACTTGGTGTTTAGAGACATAATGGAATGGTTTACTACACTAAGCCATAGTAACTCGTGTCTCTCTGCTGCAATAAACTTGGTGTTTAGAGAGATAATGGCATGGTTTATTACACTAAGCCATAGTAATTCGTGTCCCTCAGCTGCAATAAACTTGGTATTAGAGAGATAATGGCATGGTTTATTACACTAAGCCATAGTAACTCGTGTCTCTCTGCTGCAATAGACTTGGTGTTTAGAGAGATAATGGCATGGTTTAGCATCCTAAGCCATAGTAATTCGTTTCTCTCTGCTGCAATAAACTTGCTGTTTAGAGAGATAATAGCATGGTTTTGCGCCCCAAGCCATCGTAACTCGTGTCTCTCTGCTGCAATAAACTTGCTGTTTAGAGAGATAATGGCATGGTTTAGCGCTCAAAGCCATCGAAACACGTGTCTCTCTGCTGCAATAAACTCGGCGTTTAGAGAGATAAAGGCATGGTTTATCACCCTAAGCCATTGTAATTCGTGTCTTTCTGCTGCAATAAATTTGGTGTTTTGAGAGATAATGGCATGGTTTAGCGCCCCAAGCCTACGTAACTCGTGTCTCTCTGCTGCAATAAACTTGCTGTTTAGAGAGATAATGGCATGGTTTAGCACCCTAAGCCATCGTAAATCGTGTCTTTCTGCTAAAATAAATTCGGTGTTTAGAGAGATAATGGCATGGTTTCGTACACGAAGCCATTGTTACTCGTGTCTCTCTGCTGCAGTAAACTTGGTATTTAGAGAGATAATGGCATGGTTTATCACCCTAAGCCATAGTAACTCGTGTCTCTCTGCTGCAATAAAGTTGGCGTTTAGAGAGATAATGACATGTTTTAGCGCCCTATGCCATTCTAACTCGTGCATCTTTTATTTCCATCACCTTCCAATGCAGACGCCTAATTTTTCACCTGTTAAAACTACTCTTTTTTCCGAGTACTAAGGTGAGGTATTTTATTTCTTGAACTACCAGCTTACAAATTTTGGAATTGTTTTGGGAAAACTTTCTATATAAATGCTAGCTGATGTTCCATGTGTTTTTCCACCATAAACGCATGCTGTTCTCTAACTACATAAAATAAGCAGACAGAGCCACTTGGGACTATGCGAAAGAAAGTTTATACTGAATTGCAATGGCCCTCCATTGTGTTGTGTGATAGGCTGCATGAGATATAGAGTTGACTGTCAATCACAAACTGGATATTTGAAAACAAGGACACCACGTAGCACTAATGCGAACATTCGAATGCTACTCCACTTACTGACATAGCACGGGAAACCTGAGAACCCGTCAAAACCTGTACCTGGCAGTGATAATACATGGAGCTCCGGGGGAAACCGGAGAACCCGGAAAAAACCGCCCTTGACAATGGTGATACATGGAGCTCCGTGGGAATAAAATAGCGCAGGGAAACCGGAGAACACGGACAAAACACGCCCTTGACACTGATGATATATAGAGTTCTGGTACAATGAGATAGCGGGGGAAACCGGAGAACCCGGTCCAAACTTGCCCTTTACACTGGTAATACGTGGAGCTCCGAGGGAATGAAATAGCGCAGGAAAACGGAGATCCCGGACAAAACCTGCCCTTGACACTGGAATTACATGAAGCTCCGGGGCAATGACATAGCACAGGAAACCGGAGAACCCGGACAAAACCTGCCCTTGACACTGTGATACATGGATCTTTGGAGGAATGACATAGCACAGGAAACCGGAGAACCTGGACCAAACCTGCCCTTGACACTGTGATACATGGAGCTTTAGAGGAATGACATAGCGCGGGAAACCGGAGAACCTGGACAAAACCCGCCTTTGACACTAGTGATACATGGAGCTCCGGTGGAATGACATAGCGCTGGACACCGGAGAACCCGGACAAAACCTGCCCATGACACTAGTGATACATGGAGTTCCGGTGGAATGACATAGCGCTGGAAACCGGAGAACCCGGATAAATAGTGGCCCTGACACTCTGATACATAGAGCTTCGGTGGAATGACATAGCGCTGGAAACCGGAGAACCCGGACAAAACCTGCCCTTGACACTGGTGATACATGAAGCTCCGTTAGAATGACATAGTACAGGAAACCGGAGAACCCGGACAAAACCTACCCTTGGCACTGGTACTACATGAAGCTCCGGTGGAATAACATAGCGCTGGAAACCGGAGAACTCGGACAAAATCCGCCTCTGACACTAGTGATACATGGAGCTCCGGTGGAATGGCATCGCGCTGGAAACTTGAGAACCCGCAAAAAACCTGCCCTTGACACTCTGATACATGGAGCTCCGGTGCAATGACATAGCGCTGGAAACCGGAGAACCCGGACAAAACTTGCCCTTGACACTGGTGATACATGAAGCTCCGGTGGAATGACATAGCGCTGGAAACCGGAGAACCCGGAAAAAACCTGCCCTTGACACTGTGATACATGTAGCTCCGATGGAATGACATAGCGCTGGAAACCGGAGAACCCGGACAAAACCTGCCCTTGACACTGTGATACATGGAGCTCCGGTGGAATGACATAGCGCTGGAAACCGGAGAACCCGGACAAAACCTACCCTTGACACTGTGATACATGGAGCTCCGGTGGAATGACATAGCGCTGGAAACCGGAGAACCCGGACAAATCCTGCCCTTGACACTGGTAATACATGAAGCTCCGGTGGAGTAACATAGCGCTGGAAACCGGAGAACCCGGACAAAACCCGCCTCTGACACTAGTGATACATGGAGCTCCGGTGGAATAACATAGCGCTGGAAACTTGAGAACCCGGACAAAACCTGCCCTAAACACTGTGATACATGGAGCTCCGGTGGAATGACATAGCGCTGGAAACCGGAGAACCCGGACAAAACTTGCCCTTGACACTGGTGACACATGAAGCTCCGATGGAATGACATAGCGCTGGAAACTGGAGAACCCGGACAAAACCTGCCCTTGACACTGTGATACATGTAGCTCCGGTGGAATGACATAGCGCTGGAAACCGGAGAACCCGGACAAAACCTGCCCTTGACACTGGTGATACATGAAGCTCCGTTAGAATGACATAGTACAGGAAACCGGAGAACCCGGACAAAACCTACCCTTGGCACTGGTACTACATGAAGCTCCGGTGGAATAACATAGCGCTGGAAACCGGAGAACTCGGACAAAATCCGCCTCTGACACTAGTGATACATGGAGCTCCGGTGGAATGGCATCGCGCTGGAAACTTGAGAACCCGCAAAAAACCTGCCCTTGACACTCTGATACATGGAGCTCCGGTGCAATGACATAGCGCTGGAAACCGGAGAACCCGGACAAAACTTGCCCTTGACACTGGTGATACATGAAGCTCCGGTGGAATGACATAGCGCTGGAAACCGGAGAACCCGGAAAAAACCTGCCCTTGACACTGTGATACATGTAGCTCCGATGGAATGACATAGCGCTGGAAACCGGAGAACCCGGACAAAACCTGCCCTTGACACTGTGATACATGGAGCTCCGGTGGAATGACATAGCGCTGGAAACCGGAGAACCCGGACAAAACCTACCCTTGACACTGTGATACATGGAGCTCCGGTGGAATGACATAGCGCTGGAAACCGGAGAACCCGGACAAATCCTGCCCTTGACACTGGTAATACATGAAGCTCCGGTGGAGTAACATAGCGCTGGAAACCGGAGAACCCGGACAAAACCCGCCTCTGACACTAGTGATACATGGAGCTCCGGTGGAATAACATAGCGCTGGAAACTTGAGAACCCGGACAAAACCTACCCTTGACACTGGTAATACATGAAGCTCCGGTGGAATAACATAGCGCTGGAAACCGGAGAACCGGGACAAAACCCGCATCTGACACTAGTGATGCATGGAGCTCCGGTGGAATTACATCGCCCTGGAAACTTGAGAACCCGGACAAAACTTGCCCTTGACACTGTGATACATGGAGCTCCGGTGGAATGACAGAGCGCTGGAAACCGGAGAACCCGGACAAAACTTGCCCTTGACACTGGTGATACATGAAGCTCCGGTGGAATGACATAGCACTGGAAACCGGAGAACCCGAACAAAACCTGCCCTTGACACTGTGATACATGTAGCTCCGGTGGAATGACATAGCGCTGGAAACCCGAGAACCCGGACAAAACCTGCCCTTGACACTGTGATACATGGAGCTCCGGTGGAATGACATAGCGCTGGAAACCGGAGAACCCGGAAAAAAGCTGCCCTTGACACTGATACATGGAGCTCCGGTGGAATGACATATCGCTGGAAACAGGAGAACTCAGACAAAATATGCCCTTGACATTGTGATACATGCAGCTCCGGTGGAATGACATAGCGCTGGAAACCGGAGAACCCGGATAAAACCCGCCTCTAACAATAGTGATACATGGAGCTTTGGAGGAATGACATAGCGCGGGAAACCGGAGAACTTGGACAAAACCCGCCTCTGACACTAGTGATATATGGAGCTCCGGTGGAATGACATAGCGTGGGAAACCGGAGAACCTGGACAAAACCCGCCTCTGACACTAGTGTTACATGGAGCTCCGGGGGAATGACATAGCACAGGAAACCGGAGAACCTGGACAAAACCTGCCCTTGACACTGGTTATATATGGAGCTCTGTTGGAATGAGATAGCGCGGGAAACCGGAAAACCCGGACAAAACCCGCCCTTGACACTGGTGATACATGAATGAAGATGGAGTTCCGGTGGAACGAGATAGCGGTAGAAACCAGATAACCCGGACAAAACCCGCCCCTGACACAGGTGATACATGAATGAAGATGGGGCTCCGGTGGAACGACATAGCGTGGGAAACCTGAGAACCCGGACAAAACCCGCCCTTGACACTAGTGATATATGGAGCTCCGAGGGAAGGACATAGCGCGGGAAACCGGAGAACCCGGACAAAACCTACCCTTGACACTGGTGATACATGAAGCTCCGTTAGAATGACA
The DNA here is from genome assembly GCA_030762935.1 of Hymenopus coronatus. Classification (NCBI taxonomy): domain Eukaryota; kingdom Metazoa; phylum Arthropoda; class Insecta; order Mantodea; family Hymenopodidae; genus Hymenopus; species Hymenopus coronatus. Next base: position 826,978 of record CM060886.1, on the reverse strand, counting down.
TAGCACAGAAAACCGGAAAACCCGGACAAAACCTACCCTTGACACTGGTAATACATGAAGCTCCGGTGGAATAACATAGCGCTGGAAACCGGAGAACCGGGACAAAACCCGCATCTGACACTAGTGATGCACGGAGCTCCGGTGGAATTACATCGCCCTGGAAACTTGAGAACCCGGACAAAACCTGCCCTTGACACTGTGATACATGGAGCTCCGGTGGAATGACAGAGCGCTGGAAACCGGAGAACCCGGACAAAACTTGCCCTTGACACTGGTGATACATGAAGCTCCGGTGGAATGACATAGCGCTGGAAACCGGAGAACCCGGACAAAACCTGCCCTTGACACTGTGATACATGTAGCTCCGGTGGAATGACATAGCGCTGGAAACCCGAGAACCCGGACAAAACCTGCCCTTGACACTGTGATACATGGAGCTCCGGTGGAATGACATAGCGCTGGAAACCGGAGAACCCGGAAAAAAGCTGCCCTTGACACTGATACATGGAGCTCCGGTGGAATGACATATCGCTGGAAACAGGAGAACTCAGACAAAATATGCCCTTGACATTGTGATACATGCAGCTCCGGTGGAATGACATAGCGCTGGAAACCGGAGAACCCGGATAAAACCCGCCTCTGACAATAGTGATACATGGAGCTTTGGAGGAATGACATAGCGCGGGAAACCGGAGAACTTGGACAAAACCCGCCTCTGACACTAGTGATATATGGAGCTCCGGTGGAATGACATAGTGTGGGAAACCGGAGAACCTGGACAAAACCCGCCTCTGACACTAGTGTTACATGGAGCTCCGGGGGAATGACATAGCACAGGAAACCGGAGAACCTGGACAAAACCTGCCCTTGACACTGGTTATATATGGAGCTCTGTTGGAATGAGATAGCGCGGGAAACCGGAGAACCCGGACAAAACCCGCCCTTGACACTGGTGATACATGAATGAAGATGGAGTTCCGGTGGAACGAGATAGCGGTAGAAACCGGATAACCCGGACAAAACCCGCCCCTGACACAGGTGATACATGAATGAAGATGGGGCTCCGGTGGAACGACATAGCATGGGAAACCTGAGAACCCGGACAAAACCCGCCCTTGACACTAGTGATATATGGAGCTCCGAGGGAAGGACATAGCGCGGGAAACCGGAGAACCCGGACAAAACCTGCCCTTGACACTGGTGATTCATGGAGCTCCGGTGGAATGACATAGTGCGGGAAACTGGAGAACCCGGACAAAACCCGCCTTTGACTGGTGATACATGGAGCTCCGGGGTAATGAAATAGCGCGGAAAACCGGAGAATCCGGACAAAACCCGCCTTTGACTGGTGATACATGGAGCTCCGGGGAATGAGATAGCGCGGAAAACTGGAGAACCCGGACAAAATCTGCCCTTGACACTGGTGATACATGGAGCTCCAGGGAATAATATAGCGTGGGAAACCGGAGATCCCGGACAAAACCCGCCCCTGATACTGGTGATACATGGAGCTCCAGGGAATAATATAGCGTGGGAAACCGGAGAACTCGGACAAAACCCCCCTTGACACTGGTGATACATGAATAAATATGGAACTCTAGTGTAATGTGATAGCGTGGGAAACCGGAGAACCCGGACAAAACCCGCCCCTGACACTGGTGATACATGAATGAAGATGGAGCTCCGGTGGAACGAGATAGCGGGGCAAACCGGAGAACCCGGACAAAACTCGCCTTTGACGCTGGTGATACATGGAGCTCCGGGAGATTGACATAGTGGGGGGAAACCGGAGAATCTGTACAAAAGCCGCCTTTGACACTGGTGATACTTGGTGCTCCGGGAGAATGACGTAGCAGGGGAAACCGGAGAAACTGACAAAATCCGCCCTTGACTCTGGTGATACATGGAGCTCCGGTAGAATGCGATAGTGTAGAAAACCGGATAATTCGGACAAACCCGCCTTTGACACTCGTGATACATGAAGCTCCGGGAGAATGAGATAGTTGGGAAAACCGGATAATTCGGACAAAACCTGCCTTTGACACTGTGATACTTGAAGCTCCGGTGTAATGAGATAGCGGGGGAAACGGAAAAACCCGCCATTGATATTGCTGACACGTGGAGCTCCGGTGGAATGAGAATGCCGGGGAAATCGGAGAACCCGCCTCTTCGCCGCATTTGGTCGCCTAGGGCCGATCCAGGGCCTCCTTGGTAAGAGGCACGGCAATCATTAGAATTGGCTCTATCATCAATAGGTCTATTTGCTGGTTTAATACCATTCTGGTATTGCTAAAAACGTTACCTTGCAGCAGGCAAACTGGAGTTTTGATCTAAGCTACATACATATGTTAACGACATACTTCCTATAGTATAATATGTCATGTAATGTAGTACAATTTGATTATAGAAATAAAGATGTGATGTGTTGCATTCACATGACTTTCTTAAATGCCAAATAGAAAAGAAAATAAGTAGTTAAAATTATTCAGTTTAATATTTTTTCATCTATTACAAATATTACTAATCATAATATTTCATAAAATATCATTCAAGTTTTCTGGTTTAATTTAATTATTGGAACCGCATTAAAATCTTTTCATAAAATACAACAAAATTAACTAATATTAAACCTCTATCGTTTAATAGAGCTATGCAAACTTATTCTATGATTTTTATTTTCAATTTGCTTCATTTTTATGGAACTAACTCTTTGTAGAAATAGAATACACATTTCGTGATAGTTATAAAGAAAATAGCGAGAGTAAAATATTTAAGAACTAGAGACTATATGCTAACTATAAAATACCTTACTTTTTCTAAGAAACAACTGAAAATCGACAGGGCTTAAAATAATGGTAAATTATTGAACAATTGGAACAATAACGAAATAGCGGCCATTTTGGAAATGACTTGCTATGTCACAAAAATTTTATCTGGAATGAAGGAGAGGCAAGTAATAGCGTTCATCTGTCGCTTAACGTTTACAAGCTTATGAGTTGTAGATGTTCCCAAAAAAAATTTATTTCTCATGTAAATATATTTAACATTCGTTAGAATCATTCTTGAGAAAATGCTGGGGGATTGTCTTCAAAATGCTCCTGTGACACCGGATGATACTCCAAGCAACAAGATCGCGTCCAGTGTTGTCGTATTGTAGCGATTAATAAGCGTAAAAACGTATAATTTGGAAGTAACTAACATGAATAAAATCCAACATCAAATACGCTATTTGGGAAAACCTTAATGCATAAAGCGAACGAAAATATCGGATATGCTCCAATCACATGACTTTCTCTATATCTCTGTAAAATTATTGTTAAAAAACGTATTCTTCTATTTCCTTCATGCAAATCGAGATAAACATTAGCATAAAGATATCTTTGCCTGCTTTCTTGTAGTAGAAGGGAAATAAGAGAATACACTAGGCTAAAGTTATAGTCAAATCATTTAAAAACTGCTTGCTAAGTGATTGAACCCCGTTTTTTTGCACGGCCAGGAGTTACAAATCCCCATATGAGAAAAATTATAAGTATATTAAGACAGAAAACCAATGGGCAAGGAATACCTTGGAGATGGTCATATATATATATATATATGTATATATATGTATATATATATAATTGTGTTTTAACGAGATCTACATTTTCTGTGCAGTAAGGTTTAGTCTGTCTCTTACGGTTCACCAGTAATGCAAAATTAAACACAATTCAACTAAAATAAAGTGATCCTCAGAGGCTATTCCCAGTAAATTCATGATATATATTTTATTTCTCATTTGTCATGATCTATTACAGGATATGATATTTTAATCAAATTCGTTGGAGCTATTTTTGAGAAAATCAGAATTCACGAATGTATTTTCAAATAGAGAGTAGTTTGGAGTGGGGGAAGTTTTCTCAGAATCCTTATGTTGCATCCTTGGAAGATTCTAAAGCTAAATTCTAAATTTCGTATTTTACCAACTTATTCATTTTGAGTTGTCGTGTTCAGAGACACAGGGAAACAGGGCCACTCACGGAGCTTTTTCTAAAACTGCTTTCTACAGAGAGTCCTAAAACGTGATTTTTTTCTGGTGATATCTCGGTATGGAATGTTTGGGTGGAATACAATACCGTCTCTACTATGTAGATGCAGTAAAACTAAGATGTAATACGCACGTACACATAATAGCCTCAGCCTTCAAACTAACATTCATTAGTAATAATGTAAATACAACTAAAAATTAATACATTTGTTGTGAACATAGCTCAATCGAAAGGTTTGTTAAATACCAAACTTCGTATTTAAGTTCAGTATCTTCCAACGATTCGACTTGAGGATTTTCAGGAAGTCCCCCACCTGAAACTGCGCTTTACAAGGAACATTTTTCAAAACTTTCCACCTTATAAAAGAAAACTCTAGGATTTAACTTAAGTTCCGTATATTTAAAGATGTTTACTTGAAAAAAAAAAAACTATATCTGCTGAATTTCTCGCGAATAAATTACTACACAATATATATATAGTTAAAACACAACATTTTTGATATCTACATTTTAGCTACCATTTGTGAGGTATTCCTTGTTATTGGTTTCAATTTTAAATATCTAAACTCTTCTCAAATGGAAAGCTCACGTCCGTTTCATATCTATTTTGTTTTACTCCTGGCCATGGAAAGAGAACTGAATTTCAATGACCTTCGCATAGCGACAGCTTTCAGAGTTTCGACTGTCTTTTTAGCCTAGTGAAGTTTCTTATTTTGCTTTCGTGTAAGGAACTAAGTAATAAAGTAATTTCTGATAATGCTTAGCTTGATATACGTAGAAGAATGATGTTTTGTTGGAGTCATTTGCTTGCAGAACAGATAGAACATAATAGAGAAAGGTACGAGCATCTGTAAGTAGCATAACAAATGTCACTAATACCAAACATAGTTCAGCATCTTCCAAGGATACTAAACGAATGTTCTGAAGGATCCTGGGTTCGAGTCCTTGGCTGTTTGTAAATTTCTATAGGTTTGTGTATGTGTAAGTAAAAAGAGAACGGTAAATAAATAGTCCTGTTCCAAAAAAAGGAGAAAATCCCCCACCTCTAACCTTCCCGTTATATGGAATATTTTTCGAAACTTACCTTTAATTTTCTAAAAATAGCTCGCATGATTTTGATTAAAATATATATGTACATGTAAGTGGGTGTGTGTGTGTATTTAAGATGTTTTTATTACAATGAAAAGTGCATTTTGAATTTTCTTCTGAAGTCATATTTATTCTGGATCAGTTTAGCTAAGTGTAAACCATAAGAAAAACTCTCATGAAAACAGTTCCTGTCCATAGACTTTGTGTCAAGCTAAACATTACCGAGAGATTGTCTGTTTCATTTTAAAATTTGTTATACTCGCATACGAAGCAGACAGCATTCGACTTTAGCTTCAGCTTACTGCATTCCATTATTTCCCGTTTGCTTACACGCAACAAGTAATAAACATTTCTGTTGATTTGTTCTATAACAGCAGATACAACAGTAATACAACAGAAAATGCAACACTTACATTGTACACAAGAGTTTAAAGAGCATGTTACTTTTTATTATTCGTAATATAAATATGATAATGTGAACTGCCTTTTGACCCTTTATTTTATTGTATCGCTCGCAAATTTTTAATCTGCGCCTTCTATGAAGTTTTTAAAAAGTTGTAATTTGCCAGGATTTCCTCATTTTTATGAGTGTTTAAGAAAATACTTTTCAGTTGTTTAGCTTCTTAGTGTGAAATATGAGACGAACTGCTTAATATTTTAACTAGCCATTACAGTTTTATAAATGCTTAATTCTTGAAAATCTCATGAAAACTTAAAGCTAATAAATATAAACTGGATCCGAGAAAGCATGTTGAACAGGAAAAATATTGAAAAAAGAAAATATCTACATTAAATGCTCAGCACAGCTTTACCTAATTTGTTATAGTGTTTAACGCGCGCTTTTACTGAAATGGCACCGCAGGCGATGCCACTGCTGATACATGGAGCACCGGTAGCAGGAGGGGAAACCGGGGAAAACCAGCCCCTGCGCCGCTTTGTCCACTACAAATCCCACATGCGGTCGCTTGAGGTTGAACGTAGGCCGTCCAGATGAGAGGCGAGAGGTCTAAACACTCGGCCACCGCACTCTACCTCATGCTTTTTTATTCAGGGTACCTCAAAACTTGCAAATGTTAATATCAAATATTTGGGTAGAGTGCTGCAAGTAGCAGAGATAGTAAAACAGCCTGTTGTTTTAGTGGCATCTATAAAACACGACGCAACACTAGGGCGACGTTTCATAATGCTGCAATATTATATATAATAAGAATGAAAAACAGAGCATCGTAAAGCAAAGTGCGGACGAGGCGTTTATTGCCATTTTATTGTGGCAGTGGGACATATGGCGTTCGGATTCCGAACTTCCCCCGTTAAAAGTGCTCTGTGAATCTCCATGGAGACATTTTCAAGGTTTGAGAAAATAATTTGTTTTATTTATAACTTGATTTATTGTCGCCTAACTACAGAGCAACAGCATTGTGACACTGTTATCACATTAGCTATACATAAACCTGTAACGATTGCTATCACATTCTAACAATAATATATGTTTGCAGATATTCTATAAAAGAATGTTATTCGTTGTATTATGTACATGGTAGAGAAGGGAATATACAATAGAGCATGGGTGCTGTTGTGACCGCGCGTGCGCGCAGAGCACGGATATTAACAGTTTTATTCCGAGATATTTTCTCTCTGGTTGGTCAACATTTGGGGAAAATGGTCTCTCTCATATTTTGTAGCATACACAAGAGTGTGTGTGTTTATGTGTGTGTTTGTGTGTATGTTTGTGTGTGTGTTTGTGTGTATGTTTGTGTGTGTGTTTGTGTGTTTGTATGGGCGTGTGTTTGTGTGTGTGAGTGTTTGTGTGTATGTTTGTGTGTGTGTTTGTGTGTGTGTTTGTGTTTGTATGGGCGTGTGTTTGTGTGTGTGAGTGTTTGTGTCTGTTTGTGTGTGTTTGTGTGTATGTTTGTGTGTGTGTTTGTGTGTATGTTTGTGTGTGTTTGTGTGTTTGTGTGTGTTTGTGTGTGTTTGTGTGTATGTTTGTGTGTGTTTGTGTGTTTGTATGGGCGTGTGTTTGTGTGTTTGTGTGTGTGTTTGTGTGAGTTTTGTGTATGTTTGTGTTTGTTTTTGTGTATGTTTGTGTGTGAGTGTTTGCGTGTGTTTGTGTGTGTTTATATGTGTGTTTATGTGTGTATGTTTGTGTGTGTTTATGTGTTTGTATGAGCGTGTGTTTGTGTGTGTTTGTGTGTGTTTTGTGTATGTTTGTGTGTGTTTTTGTGTATGTTTGTGTGTTTGTGTGAGTGTTTTTGTGAGTGTTTGTGTGTGTTTATGTGTGTTTGTGTGTGTTTGTTTGTGTTTGTGTGTGTTTGTGTGTGTTTATGTGTGTTTGTGTGTCTGTGTGTCTTTATGTGTGTTTGTGTGTGTTTGTGTGTGTTTATGTGTGTTTGTGCGTGTTTATGTGTGTTTGTGTGTGTTTATGTGTGTTTATGTGTGTTTATGTGTGTTTGTTGAGTGTTTGTGTGTGTTTATGTGTGTGTTTGTGTGTGTTTGTATTTGTGTGTGTTTGTGTGTGTTTGTATGTGTGTGTTTGGGTGTGTTTGTGTGTGTGTTTTTGTGTGTGTTTGTTTGTGTATTTGTGTGTGTTTGTGTATATAAACCTAAAAATGAAATGATCCTTCTCTAAAATAACCAAATTTGTATTCAAGAATAGTTTACGTACCACAAAACGACCTTTCAATATAAATAATGACCATAATCGAACACTGAATATCACTGCTTTAATTTGCATTTTCAGTAACTTTATACGACAAAGTATGGGATATTAACCCTGGTTCTTATAATACAATTCAGCACCTTGACCATTAAAAATTTTGTTCCTGTTTGCCGCAAGTTTATAAGCACATTATATTTGTTTCTTCAGTTAAATGAGAAGTATGAGATATTTTGAGTTTCAAACCTTAATTGTTGAATAATGATGTATAAGGACTTTTGTTTATATTACAGTTTAACTATTTTTAAAAGCAAGTAGCGCCTTATGCCACTGCTCCGATCATGGGTAGCCCATATCTGATCCAGATTATCATCAAGTACATAGAATAACACGCTTTTGTTTATATTACAGTTTAACTAATAGTAATTTCTATATTTTTAAAAACAAGTATGCCACTGCTCCGATCATGGGTAGCCCATATCTGATCCAGATTATCATCAAGTATATAGAATAACACGCTTTTATTGAGGAATGTAGAGAAAGTCATATCAATGCAATATACCAGTCTTTATACTTATTAGTTACACGGTACAGAAATAGTGATTTTGAAAAAATATTACCGCTTTATTTAAATACTAATACAGAAAAGTGATATATAGAACCAATAATGTTATTTTGTTTAGCAGGCATCGACAATGTACCCATTAGGATAAAATATTTTATTTGAGACCCACACATTATCGTGTGTAGGGGTGTGGCATAGCTCAAGAATGATATACATCAAAATGTTCAGGAAAATGCCCATCCCCAAGTTTCCTTTATATGAAACATTTTTCGGAAATTTTAATTTTCTAAAAAATGTCTAACAATTTTGATTAAAAGTCACACGTTTAAATCATTTTCATGGCAAACGAAATCTATATCTTGAATTTTTCTGGGAATGGCCTCCAAGGACCTCTTCCTTCTGGATGATAAACCAAGAAGATATACAAAAATATAGATCTCGTTAAAACACGCAAGAACTGTATTGCCATACACGTTTTTGTAGAGTTAACCATTTCCAAGATATTCCTTATTAACTACTTAATTTTTCTCATATGGGAAGTAATGCTTCGTTACCTTTTTTTTCTTCTAGCCACGAAAATAGAACCGAAATTCCTTGTTTCACATAAGGATAGCTTTTAAAACGCGTTAGCCTTGTCTTTCTTGCTTATAATTAAACATTTCTGCTAACAACATTTGTTTCGATGTAGATAAAAGAATATTTTGTTTGCAGAACAGGTAGGAATGGAACTGTTCTAATTCCTTGAAAAATGTTTTAAATGTAGTTTTGTAACAATAAATCCTCAGTGGTCGAACCATAAATTAGCAATAACATAGAACTTAAGCAAAAATGGTAGGAGCATTTCTTAAGTTCATATTTTCTGAGTTTATGCTGAAATTTTAAGCAAGAGTACAAACTACTCGGAACATTTTTAAGATAAAAGTGAAGTCAAGTAAAAAAAGCCGTTAGCTCTTGCGTATTAAAATGGTTGAAGGTTGAATACTCTAAGAGCAAATGCCATGGTACCTATGTAATTAAAGTTTGGAGGTTTAAGCTAGATTTTTGCCTTTTTTTATGATTTCAGCTAAGCGTTTTGCCTGGCCTTTTGACAGTATGACAAAATGTGTGTTATCTAAATATATTTCTTTTCCACTCGATAGCGTTATCAACTAATGTATTACAAGAATGAATCGAGTTTAATTACAGGCTAGCTTAGGTTTTAGTTAGCAGGGGCGCTTCTAGCTATGTACAATTGCAATTTTCTTTCGGAAAAAGACTTTAATTTTGGAATTCACAGTAATTGTAATTTAAACCTTTAAATGAATTAAAGCCATGTAACGCCTACCGAGTTTATCTTGAATAACCTCGTTCTGAGGTAGCCTTACATAGGCGCCTAAGTCAGATATTCTGTAGTGGAAATAGCCAATACAAAGGTTTCTATTTACTACGACTAATTGTCAATATGTATATCTAACAAGGCAGCGACACAAATGTGTCAGTTCCCTGTGTTCCTAACAAGTGTATAATTTATGCTTGTTACAAAAATTAAAAACGCTGGGTATTTGTGAGATAAAAAAAAAAAAAAAAAAAAAAAAAGGCTTCTCTAACTGCTCTGCAAACTTCTTACAAAATATTCTTCTTCTTTCTACACAATGCTAACCGAGATAAACATTGTCAGAATGTTCTTATTACTTAGTTCCTTATAAGTAGAAGGGAACTAAAGGAATATACTATGCTAAAGTGATAGTCAAGTGTTTTAAGAGCTATCGTGCTGCGCTTGTCATTGCAAATCGCTCCTTTGCTTGGCCAGGAGTAGAACAAAAGATACACGGACGCTTCATCTCTGAGAACAGTGTAAGTACTTCACAATCGAAACCAATAATAAGGAATATCTTGGAAACGGTTAATTCCACAACAAAAACTTAAAGGACATAAATTGTGGGTTTTGAAAGGATCTACATTTTTTGTGTAGTAATTTTTTGTCTATCTCTTACGGTTTATAAGTTAGCAAAATTTGGCAAAATTCATCCTGATTAAAGAGGTCTTCAGAGGCGATTCCCAGAAAATTTAAGACATACATTTTATTTGCGATGTAAATAGCTTTAATATACGGAATTTTATTCAAAATCGTTAGAGCCAAATTTACGAACAATTTTCCATGTTAAGAGTAGTTTTTGGTGGGAGGATTTTCTTCAGAAACATCGTGTCGCACCCTTGGAATATATTAAACCTCAATACCAAGTTTGGTATTTAGCGGTCATTGCGTTTTTAGGCTATGTTGTCAAAAGTCACACAGGGACCTTTTTCTAATAATGACTTCTTCGGACTCAGGGGACCCGAAACATATATTTCCGGTGAAATCTCGACATCAAATTTTTGTACGGAATACAATACTTCTCTGTTCCTATATACATTGTGCAAAGGGTGTTTTTTTTTTCAACATCCGATCGCTTAATATAGAAGCTACGTGAGCTGTAGAAAGCGGACATGCTCTGTAGGCTACTGCGCAACTCTCGCACTACTCACTCTGCGTTGCACTACAGCCACGTAAACATTGCTCCCGCTAAGTGTACTTCGGCTTCTGCAAGCAGAAGAGAATAGTGTAGCAGAAATTCATCGGAGAGAAAAGCTGACCTCAGGAATTTTGTTGATCCATGACAACGCTCGCACAACCCATCGGCTCCTTGAACAAATTCAATGGATCATCCGCCGTACAGTCCTGACCTGGTACCCAGTGACTTTCACCTTTTCCCTGGACTGAAGATGTAGCTAGGGGGGCAGCACTTTCAAAAAAATGGTATGTATTAACTACAGAACGTAATAATCGCACTTTATGATACCCAGCGTCCAACATAACAACCTTGCATCCTCATTTGGCAATTAGAATCCTGACACTGTAATGGAAAAGTATTGTTGCCTTAACATTTCTGTTTCACTAGTTCACTACGCCAGAATATGGCGTTCAGTGGAAAAATGTTGTTTTCTTAACATTTCTGTTTCACTGCGTTCACTACGCCAAAATATGGCGTCCAGTGGAAAAATGTTTTCTTAACGTTTCTGTTTCACTACGTTCACTACACCAGGTTATGGCGTCCAGTGGAAAAATGTTGTTTTCTTAACATTTCTGTTTCACTAGTTCACTACGCCAGAATATGGCGTTCAGTGGAAAAATGTTGTTTTCTTAACATTTCTGTTTCACTAGTTCACTACGCCAGAATATGGCGTTCAGTGGAAAAATGTTGTTTTCTTAACATTTCTGTTTCACTACGTTCACTACGCCAGAATATGGCGCCCAGTGGAAAAATGTTGTTTTCTTAACGTTTCTGTTTCACTACGTTCACTACGCCAGAATATGGCGTCCAGTGGAAAAATGTTGTTTTCTTGACATTTCTGTTTCACTACGTTCACTACGCCAGGTTATGGCGTCTAGTGGAAAAATGTTGTTTTCTTAACGTTTCTGTTTCACTACGTTCACTACGCCAGGTTATGGCGTCCAGTGGAAAAATGTTGTTTTCTTCATGTTTCTGTTTCACTACGTTCACTACGCCAGAATATGGCGTCCAGTGGAAAAATGTTGTTTTCTTAACGTTTCTGTTTCACTGCGTTCAGCCAGAAAATGGCGTCCAGTGGAAAAAGTTGTGTTCTTAAAATGTCTGTTTCATTGCGTTGAGCCAGAATATGGCGTCCAGTGGAAAAATTTTGTTTTCTTAACATTTCTGTTTCACTGTGTTCAGCATGAGTATGGCGTCCAGTGGAAAAATGTTGTTTTCTTAACATTTTTGTTTCACAGCATTCAGCCAGCATATGGCGTCCAGTGGAAAAATGTTGTTTTCTTAACATCTCTGTTTCAGCATTCAGCCAGAATATGGCGTCCAGTGGAAAAATGTTGTTTTCTTAACATTTCTGTTTCACTGCGTTCAGCCTGAATATTGAGTCCAGTGGAAAAATGTTGTTTTCTTGACATTTCTGTTTCACTGCGTTCAGCCAGAATAAGGCGTCCAGTGGAAAAATGTTGTTTTCTTAACATTTCTGTTTCAGTGCGTTCACCCAGAATATGGCGTCCAGTGGAAAAATGTTGTTTTCTTAACATTTCTGTTTCACTGCGTTCACCCAGATTATGGCGCTCAGTGAACAATATTGTTTTCTTAACATTTCTATTTCACTGTGTTCACCCAGATTATGGCGTCAGTGCAAAAATGTTGTTTTGTTAACATATCTGTTTCACTGCGTTCAGCCAGAATATGGCGTCCAGTGAACAATATTGTTTTCTTAACATTTCTGTTTCACTGCGTTCAGCCTGAATATGGCGCTCAGTGAAAAATATCGTTTTCTTAACATTTCTGTTTCACTGCGTTCAGCCTGAATATGGCGTCCAGTGGAAAAATGTTGTTTTCTTGACATTTCTGTTTCACTGCGTTCAGCCTGAATATGGCGTCCAGTGGAAAAATGTTGTTTTCTTAACATTTCTGTTTCACTGCGATCAGCCAGAATGTGGCGTCCAGTGGAAAAATGTTCTCTTAACATTTCTGTTTCAGTGCGTTCACCCAGAATATGGCGTCCAGTGGAAAAATGTTGTTTTCTTAACATTTCTGTTTCACTGCGTTCACCCAGATTATGGCGCTCAGGAAATTATATTGTTTTCTTAACATTTCTATTTCACTGTGTTCACCCAGAATATGGCGTCCAGTGGAAAGATTTTGTTTTGTTAACATTTCTGTTTCACTGCGTTCAGCCAGAATATGGCGTCCAGTGAACAATATTGTTTTCTTAACACTTCTGTTTCACTGCGTTCAGCCTGAATATGGCTCTAAGTGAAAAATATCGTTTTCTTAACATTTCTGTTTCACTGCGTTCAGCCTGAATATGGCGTTCAGCGAAAAAATGCTGTTTTCTTAACATTTCTGTTTCACTGCGTTTAGCCTGAATATGGCGCTCAGTGAACAATATCGTTTTCTTAACATTTCTATTTCACTGTGTTCAGCTTGAATATGGCGTCCAGTGGAACAATATTGTTTTCTTAACATTTCAGTTTCACTGTGTTCAGCTTGAATATGGCGTCCAGTGGAACAATATTGCTTTCCTAACATTTCTGTTTCACTCTGTTCAGCCTGAATATGGCGCTGAGTGAACAATATTGTTTTCCTAACATTTCTGTTTCACTGCGTTCAGCCTGAATATGGCGTCCAGTGGAACAATATTGTTTTCTTAACATTTCTGTTTCACTGCGTTCAGCCTGCATATGGCGCTCAGTGAACAATATCGTTTTCTTAACATTTCTATTTCACTGTGTTCAGCTTGAATATGGCGTCCAGTGGAACAAATATTGTTTTCTTAACATTTCTGTTTCACTGTGTTTGCCCAGAATATGGCGTCCAGTGGCACAATATTGTTTTCTTAACATTTCTATTTAACTGTGTTCAGCCTGAATATGGCGCTCAGTGAACAATATTGTTTTCTTAACATTTCTATTTCACTGTGTTCAGCCTGAATATGGCTCTCAGTGGAACAATATTGTTTTCTTAACATTTCTGTTTCACTGCGTTCAGCCTGAACATGGCGTCCAGTGAACAATATTGTTTTCTTAACATTTCTGTTTCACTGCGTTCAGCCTGAACATGGCGTCCAGTGAACAATATTGTTTTCTTAACATTTCTGTTTCACATCGTTCAGTCTGAACATGGCGTCCGGTGAACAATATTGTTTCCTTAACACTTCTGTTTCACTGCGTTCAGCCTGAACATGTCGTCCAGTGAACAATATTGTTTTCTTAACATTTCTGTTTCACTGCGTTCAGCCTGAACATGGCGTCCAGTGAACAATATTGTTTTCTTAACATTTCTGTTTCACTGCGTACAGCTTGAACATGGCGTCCAGTGAACAATATTGTTTTCTTAACATTTCTGTTTCACTGTGTTCAGTCTGAATATGGCGTCCAGTGGAACAATATTGTTTTCTTAACATTTCAGTTTCACTGTGTTCAGCTTGAATATGGCGTCCAGTGGAACAAAATTGTTTTCTTAACATTTCAGTTTCACTGTGCTCAGTCTGAATATGGCGTCCAGTGAAAAATATTGTTTTCTTAACATTTCTGTTTCAGTGCGTTCACCCAGAATATGGCGTCCAGTGGAACAATATTGTTTTCTTAACATTTCAGTTTCACTGTGTTCAGCTTGAATATGGCGTCCAGTGGAACAATATTGTTTTCTTAACATTTCTATTTCACTGTGTTCAGTCTGAATATGGCGTCCAGTGGAAAAATTTTGTTTTCTTGACATTTCTATTTCACCGTGTTCAGCCTCAATATGGCACTCAGTGAACAATATCGTTTTCTTAACATTTCTATTTCACTGTGTTCAGCCTCAGTATGGCGCTCAGTGAACAATATCATTTTCTTGACATTTCTATTTCACTGTGTTCAGTCTGAATATGGCGTCCAGTGAACAATGTTGTTTTTTTAACATTTCTGTTTCACTGTGTTCAGCCTGAAATTGGCGTCCAGTGGAAAAAATGTTGTTTTCTTAACATTTCTGTTTCACTGCGTTCAGTCAGAATATGGCGTCCAGTGGAAAATCTGTTTTCTTGTCATTTCTATTTCACTGTGTTCAACCAGAATATGGCGCCCAGTGAACAATATTGTTTTTCTAACATTTCTGTTTCACTGTGTTCAGCCGAATATGGCGTTCAGCGAAAAAATGCTGTTTTCTTAACATCTCTGTTTCACTGCGTTCAGCCAGAATATGCCGCTCACTGAACAATATTGTTTTCCTCACTTTTCTGTTTCACTGCGTTCAGCCAGAATATGCCCTCCAGTGAACAATATTGTTTTCTTAACATTTCTGTTTCACTGCGTTCAGCCAGAATATGGCGTCCAGTGAACAATATTGTTTTCCTAACTTTTCTGTTTCACTGCGTTCAGCCAGAATATTGCGCTCAGTGAACAATATTGTTTTCCTAACTTTTCTGTTTCACTGCGTTCAGCCTGAATATGGCGCTCAGTGAACAATATTGTTTTCCTAACTTTTCTGTTTCACTGCGTTCAGCCAGAATATGGCGCCCAGTGACAAATTCTCACTCCGGAATCATTAGGCGCTAAACCGCCATTTTCTGCGATCAAACAATCCTAGCTGGTTGACACTATAAGCTGAGAAAAACTTAAGCCACACTCTAGAAACACCAACCAAAATCTTGTGACGTAACTGTTGATTCCTGAGCCGTGGTACAATACCTGAGAGCGTTGTATTGTATCTAATGGTTAAATCGAACTTCTGAAGCGTGCAATCAAGCCCTGAAAATGAACACGAAATGAAACAGAGCCGCTCTATGGCTGAACAAAATGAATAAAGGAAGGCTCGGTTATGGCGACGTCGTTAAGTTCTGATTGCAGAGCAGATTCAGTGCCATCTCGTTTACATGATCTAACAATGCTGCAGTAAAAATATTGAACTTTATGAAAAACTGTGGCACATAATTGGCAGCTTATTACCAGGTTTTTGCAGCAGTAGAGTGGCATTTACTGAGTCACAGATACTCATATAAAAGTATCTTATTACATTAACACATATGAATTTCAAAACTTTGAATTACATTGTTATAATTCCATAATGCATCCTTTTGAGTTTTTGGATTTTTGTTTCTTTCTTTGTAACGAGTTACAAGTTATGAATATGTTGCTCTTATTTCTTGTTTGTGTCTTTTGTCTAGTAATATGTAACCTATTCTACCGTTAGTTTAGTAAGAATTAAACGCTCTCGTCTTATTATTGCCTTCTTGTGAGTAGAAAGGAAATAAGTGGATACACTCGGATAAAATTATAGTAAACATTTTAAAAGTTATGCTATGAAATTGTAATTTGACTCTATTTACATGGCCAGGAGTAAAACAAAAGAGACATGAAATCATGAAATAAATAAATATTCCCATTTTAAAAAAAGAATAAGTATTTTAAAACCTTTTTTGACTAGTTTTGACGTCCGCTTTAACTACGTATAGTACCACAGGCGGCGACACTGATGATACATGGATGAAGATGGAGTACCAGTGCAAAACGATGGCGAGGGAAACCGTAGAAGCTGGAGAAAACCCGCCTCTGCGACGCTTTGTCCACCACAAATCTCACATAAGGTCACTTTGGATCGAACCCCGGCCATCTAGGTGAGAGACGAGTGGTCTAACCACTTGGCCACGGCGCGGCCCATTTTAAAACTGAAACCAATTACAAATAATAATTCCGAAATGGTTAACTCCAGAAAAAGCTGAATATGATATAAATTATGTATTTATGAACGTGTTCTACATACAATTTTTGTGCAGTCTTAGGGTTTATCCTTTATGCAAAGTCCTCCAGACCTGCACAAAAGACATGTTACTTGTCATGCAAATATATTTAATATTTGGAATTTCAATCAAAATAGACATTTTTCAGAAAATCAAAACTTTTGAAAAATGTTCCATGAAAACTAATTTGGAATGGGAAAATTTCTGCTTCTGAAATTAATTGTCAACTTTGGTATTTAACCAACTTCTAGTGTTTTAGTTATGCCATCCTTAGACACACTCTGGCCTTTTTCTAAAAATCCTTTTTTTGGATTCAGGTGTCTTCACAACATTATTTCCGTTAAATCTTGACATGAACCTTTTGGGCGGATATACAATAGCTTCTCTACCTGCCGTGACGAAAGTACGTGTACAGAAAGTAGAAAAAATCCCACCTATTTCTCTAAAAGGCAATGAATTGCCTGCTAATGATAAGGCAGTTGAAGATGTTTTCACAATGCTAAACTTGTCTGTTTTTGTTAAACAAAACTTGGCGTTTATTCGCTCAAATTGCTCTGCTAGCGTCAAGCTTTCGTCACCGAGTAGCAAATGAATAACGTTATTTATGCATAAAGAACAAGTAAGTAATGACTTCTCATGGAGCGCATTAATATGTAAGAGAGGTAAAGAGCAAATGCTGCGCGGTTTCCGTTCTACTACTTCCGGCTTTTAATTCCACGGAGTCCCAATTTGTAGGAAATATGCCGAGCTCCATTAAGCTGTTAATATTTTAAAAAGTGCGAGATTGAAGTTCTACTTGAACACAAGCGCAGTTTTTGCTTGATGAAATCCCTCCTCATCTTTAGCAAATGCTTCACTCTCACTTTCTTCTTCTACTTCGGGAATTAAACTTTCTTTCTACTTTTAATTAATGAAGGTTCATTTTATATTTTGAACGGTAGAATGTGTATTGCTGAGACGTTAGTGGAATACAAAAGTTCTGCATTTATTAATTATGCATTATAGCTTAACTGATTAAATACCAGGTTTTTAATTTTTTTGAAACCTCTTTTTTTTTTTTTTTTTTTTTCAAAATATCTAACAAATTTACATGCTGTATTTATTTTCAGGAACCAATTTTATACGATATTTTTTAAAAAAAATGTTTGTAAATCTTTTATTTGTCCAACGGAGAAATGCGAAAATTTAAAAAATGTAATTATATTTTATTTTTTTAAGAGTAGTAACCTCCTTAACAACTTTCTGATATTTAAGTTCTCAATTTTTATATATATATATATATATATATATATATATATATATATATATATATATAGTAAATATAAAACCATTAATTAAAGCAAAGTGAGGAAATTGTTTTATTGAATTCAGTTTTATTAAAGAGTATTAATTAACTTGTGAATTAAAAGCAGCAAATTTATATGGAAAAGGATTCAATCTCTAACTTTATGTGATTATGAGAATAATTACCAAATTCAACAACACCAATAATAATAATAATAATAATAATAATAATGATAATAATGAAATAATAACAATTATATGAAAAGGAACTGACTATAAAGTTTACAGTTATGAGAATAAATGTTATATAGGCGGTTCAGTTAGAGCGGAAAAACTCGATCTGTGCTACATTCACATAAGCTTCTCTACTTATGTTACACAAAGTATTCTCACAAAACTTTAACTGTTTTTATGCACCTTGGGCTTATCAAGGTAAACATTACTAGATGTTATATTGTTTACTTTCTCTGGCATTTATGCACAAAAACTGAGTCATCTCCAGATTCCATGTGTCGAGCTTCGTGTATGTTCATAAAAGCTGTGTTCACAATGCACACGAAAAACTGTACAATGGTCTCTGACTGACAGCGCTAACTTATGAACATTGTTAGGGTGGCCGAGGGTTTAACAAGCTGTTTCCTAGCATTAAATCTCGCGCTGCTTGTCATTTTTTTTTTTTTTTTATGTTTGTTAATTTTA
The DNA here is from genome assembly GCA_030762935.1 of Hymenopus coronatus. Taxonomy (NCBI): domain Eukaryota; kingdom Metazoa; phylum Arthropoda; class Insecta; order Mantodea; family Hymenopodidae; genus Hymenopus; species Hymenopus coronatus. Next base: position 808,411 of record CM060886.1, on the reverse strand, counting down.
TGACTGAATATGTTTAACATAATATTGCATAATATAATTTTGGCATTTGAAGTTTATCTATGCACCCAGAACATAATTCTACTAACACTCGTGTTAAATAGCTACAAAATTTGTGCAAATAATCCATTAATCTTCTACAGTTAAAACGGAAAAAAATTAAACATATCAATATCGGGTGTATGAACTCTCAGCCCGAACACTTGAGACGGTAATTCTTGACGTCACTGCTCTATAATGATTATTGTTCTAATAAAAAAGGTCTATAAACAATCCTTAATACTTTTATTATTCAAATCGCATGTTTTCATAAGTGATTTACTTTATTTTCTTGCTTTTATTTCATAAATTGTAACTTTAGGTATGTTAATGTGTTCCAAGCAGTTGGATTTAACAAAAGACACCCGATACTGTCTGTAAACTTTGGGAATTCGTAGGTTTTCCTTATTTCTTGTGAATGCATTAGAGGTACAAATGAAATTCCTAATATTTACCCAGCAGGGTATTTCTCTTTGTAACATGATCCGAACACAATAAAGCCGCGTGATATGGTGATGCCGAGCGTGAGTTTAATAGTCAATCAGCATTAAGAAAGTTTATGACAGACACCTTGCTTCCTGGGCTATTTAAAGAGATCCGATTTCAGAATTTGTTTTCGCTGTCATTCGGACGAGTAAGCCACAACACTTTGCATAAAAACTAGGCACTTAAATTTTAAAGTGCGAGATAAGTGTAAATTGTTAACTAGTGTTGTTAAATAGTAACTATCTTCATATATTTAAAGCATTTCTCCGAGTTTAAAAGTGTTAAGAGAAATGTACAAGATTATTGTTTGTCAACATGACTTCACCAATAGTGTTTGATGTTTCGTCGAGGAGATCCTGCTATTCTAAATTCGAAACCCAGTATCCGAACCTACATTCTTCTGTTTCCTTCCCGAGAAAGTGACGGCAGAGAATCAACTTCGACTAAATAAAGAGGTCCTAGCATCAAATACTTATTGTTTATTTCTCCATGTTGTCGGTTTCCACTCGACTGATACGTCAAAGAAGGCACAGGTCAACACTAATTAAGTACTAACAATATGAGCACATAAAGACACGTGACAAACTACACTCAATCTTCGGGGCATGTGAAGATGTGGACGAGAAGCTAAAAGATCCCAGGCTTCTTGAATTTGTGCCCAAAAGCCATATTTTGTCCATCTACTGGTAACTCCCATTTTGCCTCAGTCCACACATTCTCAATATCTGGTGACCAGTCTGATATCCTGTCTCCCTGACAACTTTCGAGGATGATTATTCAAGAATTCCTTCAGGGTATGTCATCCTCACAGAGGGAATCACTGTTCAGTGTGTCGTCATGCAGTCACAACACACCTTGATACGATATAGACGCAACCATTTGGACTTTCACTTTGTGTGAAAGAAAATGTTACCTCGTCTGAGAATATCACGTTATTCCAATTGCGGTTTGTACTTTGCTGTTGAATTGGTTTATAAGGGTGTGTTGATTAAAAAAAATCAAACCCCCCAAAAAGTTCCAATCTCACAAAAAATCCACTTTGCTCAAATTTGGATTCCTTAGCATGTTTCAAAAAGCTGGCTTTCTTAACAATACTTTTTCCTGGTATACAGATTCCATTGTTTTTGTTTTTCATTGAGTAAGAACTGTCCGTACCTGATGTGTTTGCGCACCACATGCACATTGCTGCTGTTCGGTAGAATAAGAACCATCACCAGAGGAATGACCTACGTTTTGACACTACTCTACAGTAAACATGCATGGAAGGTGATAGTTTCAATAATGCCGTAGCACGCAAAATGTATCATGTTTTGTGTCGTTGATATTTTTAGTTAATACTGATAATTTTTTGTTGAAGAAGCTTAAGTTTTGATTATTGTTCATATCGGTAGGTTCTAGACCACCTCTACACAACTGTAACGCGGATGGTGTACACAAGGCGTAGGACTTAGTTGAATTTGGCGTTCTAGACATGACTCATTTTTTTGTCCACGGTTGTACAGTCATTTCACTAAAAAGTTTGATCCCGGGATTTCAAAAGAAATAAATGTTTTGAAAACCCCTGAATCCAAAAAGAGAATTCTTAGAAAAAGTTCAGTATGTATTTATGCATGTATATATGTATGTGTGTAGGTATGTATGCATCTATGTATGTATTTATGTATGTATGTATGTATGTATGTATGTATGTATGTATGTATGTATGTATGTATGTATGTATGTATGTATGTATGTGTGTGTGTGTGTGTGTGCGTGCGTGCGTGCGTGCATGCATGCATGCATGCATGCATGCATGGATGTATGTATGTATGTATGTATGTATGTATGTATGTATGTATGTATGTATGTATGTATGTATGTATGTATGTATGTATGTATGTATGTATGTATGTATGTATGTATGTATGTAACAATGACTAACGATTTTGATTAAAATATCATATATTAAAGACATTTACTTGACAAATAAAATGTATATTTTGAATTTTCTGGGAATAGCCTCTGAAGACTATTTTGGGCCAATTTTACGGAATTTTGCATAACTTCTAAACCGTAAGAGATGGACAAAAACTTTCCTCACACGAATGTAGAGCACATTAAAACACACAGTTTATGTTAAATACATTTTTTTCGTCGAGCTGATTGTTTTTGAGATATTCCTTGTTTTTGGTTTCAGCTATAAATAACTTACACTTTTTTCATACAGGACTTTGTGAAATCGTGCCCATACAAACAAAGGAACTTCAGTGACATAGCATCCAGCCTTTGACTATCACTTTAACTTATGGTACTTCCTTATTTCGCTTCTACTTACAAGGAAGCAAGTAATAAGTCTATTTCTGCTAATTTTTTTCTCGAATAGCAGGAAGTAAATAGAAGCATCAGCTTTTTAAAAATAATTTGTTGCAGAGATATAGAGAAAGTCTTGTGAATGGAACACATCAGATTTTTCTATATTATATTATCAAGTAGCAGCTGTTTCAGAACGGAAGAGAGTATTTCTTAAGAGTGAGCCAAGGATTTTTCTATATTATATTATCATGTAGCAGCTGTTTCAGAACGGAAGAGGGTATTTTCTAAGAGTGAGCCAAGGATTTTTCTATATTATATTATCATGTAGCAGCTGTTTCAGAACGGAAGAGGGTATTTTCTGAGAATGAGCCAAGGATTTTTCTATATTATATTATCATGTAGCAGCTGTTTCAGAACGGAAGAGGGTATTTCCTAAGAGTGAGCCAAGGATTTTTCTATATTATATTATCATGTAGCAGCTGTTTCTGAACGGAAGAGTGTATTTCCTAAGAGTGAGCCAAGGATTTTTCAATATTATATTATCATGTAGCAGCTGTTTCATGAACGGAAGAGTGTATTTCCTAAGAGTGAGCCAAGGATTTTTCTTAAACTCTATACGAGTGTATCATATGCACTGATAGATTTACAGTTAATTTTAGTTCTTTCTTATTCTTTTGTACGTTTTTGTCAAATGTATTGCCATCCCGCATTCATTAATTAGTTATTATTGAAATATGGTTTGAAGGTGGATTGTAATCAACATGTATGAGAGGGTGTCTATGCGCGTGGAATTCAGCAGGCTGACACGATATGTCATTGCTCGCCTTCAAACTGATTACTTTTTGTATCACCTTAGAAAAACGTCTGTTCCGAGGATCACAGGTTCAAACCCTAACCAGACCAATGGTTTTTAAGTGTGTTTAAAAGTGACGTGTCTTTAGATTTATTGCCATGTAAAAGAACTCCCGCGGGACGACATGTTCCTGGAAATTGACAACAAACTGCACCTCAAAGCGTAAACCGACTCGTTTCTCCATAAAAACAACATTGCTGTAATACTCTGCTAGTGCTTAATATTTTTGTTTAGATTCTCTACCTTTACCTACAGCAAATATTGAATTCCACCCAAGAATGTTATACCAGATTTCAATAAAAGTACACGTTTTAAGACTCCCAGAATCATAAAGAAAGCATTTTTATTTTACAAAAAGCTGTGTGCAATTCAAAATCGTAACTTGGATAAAAGAGCACAGAATTTCATGAACTTCCGTCACCATCTCCTTTACATGGAAGTTTTTCTTAAGCTGTTTATTTTCTCAAAAGATTTTACTAAAATACCTTTTGTTTAAACTATTTTCTTGAAAATTAAACTTATATTTTGAATTTCTGGGTATATCACATGAGCACTTCTCCGTTCTAATGACTTCTCTATAATTGCTAAATCATATAGCACTTGTCTACAGTATAATTAAATAATAGTTTTATAAAGATTAGCAACTGGCTCCTTATATCCAAACAAGAAAAAATGTTCATATAATTAGAAAAATCCTTAGTTTTCGATTCATTCAGGTTCAAAATGTTATTAATCAAAATATTTTAAAGTGGCAGACTATTATATTTTTGACTTAAGCTTCTTAGAAGTTGTTACATCTAGACCTGCATGGACTGTCCGTGTCTGCAGCATAAACCAGTGTTTAAGGTGACCATTAAGATTTGAGGTCAGAGGAACGTTGGACTGGTCCTTCTCTACCTATCCATCTGTCATGGTAGATAGCAGTACTGTCCTGGAGTCACATAAACCACGTGTTTATTATTTACAGGAGCACATCTAGTAAGTTCTGAATGAAGTTCCTGTAGTCAGCGTGCTGGGAGAGTGTATTAAACAAATGATGATGATGATGATGATGTATATATAAGCAAGTAGCCATGGCAACACAAGGTCAACTCCACAGGTTCAATAAATGAGTGCACAGACAAATGATGTTGAGTTGCACTTGGAAACCCAATGAATGCCAACTTTTATTGATAACACGAAAATAGAGCATATGTTTGTATGAACCTATTTTCTTGTTTTGATGTAAGGAATACATCCCTGAATGCTGTAAAAGTATTTTTGAATTACTTTGTATGTTAAATCTTACTGCACAAAAGTATAGATATCGTTAAAGTGCAGGGTTGGAGTTAATTATTTCCGTGATAGTTTACTATCTCTACAATGTATGTATATCCATGCACAGTAAGTAGATAAGGTATATAGCAGCCAAACTTTCACCGTAAATTCATGATTTGAGTTCCTCTGTTTCCAAAAAAGCATTTTTAACAAAGGTCCACGTGGGTGTGTTTGTGAACAATATGTATAACTCAAAAACCAAAATTGGGATGAATACTGTATTTGTCACATAAGTTAATTATTTTTCAAGGATGCGACACGAAGATTTTCAAGACACGATTCCCTTTACACGGAATATTTTTCAAATTTTTATTTTCTCAAAAGTAGTTGTAGCGATTTTGATTAAAGTATCATATGTTTATGCTAAATGAAGCCTTTTCCAGTAGTAGCAGCTGAAGTTCTGGATGATTTTTGATTAAAGTATCATATGTTTATGCTAAATGAAGCCTTTTCCAGTAGTAGCAGCTGAAGTTCTGGATGATTTTTGATTAAAGTATCATATGTTTATGCTAAATGAAGCCTTTTCCAGTAGTAGCAGCTGAAGTTCTGGATGATTTTTGATTAAAGTATCATATGTTTATGCTAAATGAAGCCTTTTCCAGTAGTAGCAGCTGAAGTTCTGGATGATTTTTGATTAAAGTATCATATGTTTATGCTAAATGAAGCCTTTTCCAGTAGTAGCAGCTGAAGTTCTGGATGCTTTTTGATTAAAGTATCATATGTTTATGCTAAATGAAGCCTTTTCGAGTAATAGCAGCTGAAGTTCTGGATGATTTTTGCATAACTGATAAATCATAACAGATAGAGAAATTCTTAATATACAAAAACATACATCTTGTTAACATACGCAATTTATCTCAAATACATGTTTTGTGGAATTAACTGTTTCCGAGATATTCCTATTTATTGTTTCAAATGTATACATATTTAGTCAAATATATTTTATTATCCCTTATTATTTTTCTTTCTGTTAGTCAAGCAAAGAGAACTGGCTATTGTTTTAACTGGCTCCTCATTCCCAAGGAACTATGTGTATAAGATATTTGTGAAGTTTGTGGAAAAATAAGTTTTTCTAAAAATATTCTGTTGCAGAATAAGCAGGGAAACTTATGTGAAGGCAGATTAAATCGTCCTGGAGTATTTTAAGGACAATCTTCAGAAACCTGTGATGCCAATCAAGAATTCACTCGTAATTTATAGAATCTTTTATTGTTTTGAATGGTCACTTACTTAGGCTTTCACCACTGGGACATGTTTATTCGTTTTTTTGTATTTTTTTCCTCATTGACAAAGGATGAAAGTTCAAAGCCATGACATAGCAACACTCTCTTCAAAAGTATATCACTTTACATACTGTATCGTACAACGAAATATGTAAATAAGATTTAAATATTTACCTAGATTAACAAAAAGCATTTGAATAAAATGTTTTGTAAAAGCGCGAAGACAAAGCTATAAGAAACGCAATATATAAGATTTTATGTTTACATGAACGGATATACGCTATCGCAATTATTGTATCAAAGCTATAATTATTTTATAAGGAAATAATGCGGAAATAGTGTAATAGTTGCAATAAATAAGTTAAAACATTAATTAAGCTATAACGTAAAATGTATATTTATTTTTTTATTAGGTTTGGAGTTACGGCCTTCTCTTCCAGTCTACCAGCAATACATTAAATTCAACGCAGCAGTGATACAATGCATAAAAGAATAAAGAACAAAAATGCAATTCTATACAACTTAATAAAAACATATATAAAAAGGTGTTACAAATATACTGAAATGAAAAGAAAAGAAAAACTGTAAACAAAATTATTTTAAGTGAAATATTCATGTAGGTTGAAACACATATTAGTGATATTTAGAATTCAAATGCATATTACTTGTCAGCACATAAAATATTAATAACAATAAATGATTGTAGTGATGTATTAATACAGCAGATCATTAGGTTTGATAACAAATGTATGTCCTCATTTTCTGCTTGAACAGTATATCAGTCACTTGCGTCTTCAGGGAGGGAATTCCAAAGACGAGCTAAATCTATTGTGATGAATAGAAGCGCAGGTATAGCAAGAAGGAAAGAGTGTTGTGAGTGAGTTTCTCGATTATGACAGTCAGAAAGATATTTGAAGCGAACATTTAGAATGCGAGAATGAGGGAGTTGATAGAGAAATGATAAAGAATGCAATTTTCTTCTATCCCTAAGCTGGAGCCGTTTAAGTGTTTTGAGCGATGGTGTAACATGATCAAATCGACCGAGATTGCATATAAAGCCTACACACGTATTCTGAGCCCGTTGAGGTCTTAGAGTCGACATTTCAGTTAGGTTAGTATAAGGAGAGTCACAATAGTCAAAACGGGGCTCACAAGCATTTGTATTAATATTTTGTTAATTGAAGTCGGGAGAAAGTCATTTATACGTTTTAAAGGATAGACTATTGACAATACTTGTTTCTATACGTGTGTAATTTGCGTCTTGCAGTTTAAATTTTGATCCATATAAAGTCCAAGATTCATTACTGTATTACGGAATGGTATTTCAAAATTATTTAATTTAATGTGTTGTATGTTATCCAAATTTAGAGTTCTCAACAACCACTCGTGTCCGATAATGATTGCCTGTGACTTTCCTGGACTCAGCTGTAGTCCATGTTTTAATGACCAAGTCGATAGTGAATTTAAGTCTTCATGTATAGTCTTACTTGAGTTATCTCAATCACTAGGTCCGTGTGTACGTACAGTTGCCAGTGGTCAGCGAAAAGTTGATGAGTACAATGTCTGTAATGTCATTTATGTAAATAGCAAACAACAAGGGCCCAAGCACCGACCCTTGTGGTGCACCAGCTTTCGTTTCCTTCCAATGAGATTGGTTTGATCTAATTACACCTACAACAGTTTGATGGCGCTCAGATAATAAGATTTGAACCATGTTGTAACGCTATTTGACATATTCAAATATTCAAACTTACACACTAATAAGCCAATATCGACTGAATGAAAAGCTTTAGAAAAATCTAATAGTGTTAGTAAGGTAAACTCTCTGCTGCTTCACGTATGTCCTCGGTAACTTTTAGTAATGCAGTATTTGTGTTGTGTCTGAAGCCGGACTGAGGTTGTTTGTAACTTGTCTGTGAATTATCCATTCAAGTGCTTTGAACATGACAGGAAGGATGCTAATAGTCCGATAAGCATTCGGGATATTGGGAATTTTGATTTTGGGGAGGAGAAAAACGAGGGCTTGTTTCCATAAGGAGGGAAATGTATTGTTAAACATATGAGTCACAGCAGGTAGTATTATGTCGAGAATGAGTCGCATCATAATGATGTTAATGTTATCACATCCTTCAGTAATTCTCGTAAAGCTTTCTTTACATCTGGATCGATAATATAGTTGAAGTGGAGCTTTTCATTGCCAGAGGCAGGTTATATTCTGTTACAGGTTAGTCAACAAAAAGGTATAACGTTAAAAGAGCACATGTTACAAAAGTAATTAGAGAAATTACTTTAGAGGAAACAGCTCCAAGTCAGAGTTACAAAGGTAATTAAGTTCCGAGAGACTCCGCCAACAGGAACTCTATTAAATTCAAGGTTCCATTCCTGGGAAGTCAATACGTTCTGAAATCTTAATGGGGCGGGTGCATGTAAGCCATTTCCAAGCGACAGGATTATCGATCAAAGTGACTGAAAAGTTTGACTCAGACGCTACAATGAAGTAAAACATTTGGGCACATGGAACATATGAATTATGATGAACTAGTTTGATGAAGGCGAGACTTAACCTAATAAACAAAGTTGTATAACTGAAAAAATGTAAAACATAAGGCATAGAAACTATGGAGAGATAGTCTGATAAAAGATTCGCTAGCACAGCTAGAACACTGGCGCTTCTTGCTACAGAGATCCGCTTGGCGTTTGGCGAGCCACGCTGTTTACTTCACTCCGGAAACAAATTATACCTACTTCTTAATACTCTGAAAGTTAGCAGATTTAATACAACTTGCTCTCGCTTGGATTTAGAAATCGTTGATCAATAATTGTATAACAAATGGTGATTCGTTCCAAACAGATTAGTTATTAACTACCTGGTATTGTCCATTCTCTGGAGACACACATCAGCCATTGAAGCAGTTAACTGACAGTAAAGACGTTCCAACGCTGACAAGTAACAACACCTATTGTGGCTTTATTTGTATTCCAAGCGTAGCGTGCGATTCCAATTGAATTTATTGCATCATCTGTTCCATAAAACGCAATGTTGTACCAGCGTATAGCCAATATTTATTGCAGTTTATTCATTTCCATGAATTATTGAGTTCCATGTTTTCTTTCATGTTCTTTTTCCTGCTTCTCTTTGTTTATATTTATTCGGCCTCGGTTTCGTTGTTCATAAACAGCGATACAAGTCACTTGCAACAACCTAAGAATGTTAGAAGATACATTTTAGGGGGTTTGCTAAAAATATCGATTTTTGGCTTTTTGGTGAACAAAACACCACATACTTTAAAATACGTATTTGCCAAGTTAGATTCTCCAAGTTTTGGAAGCCATTTTATAGCATTGCATTGGTTAAATGATCCCAATGTCAAACTTATATCTATTTTTGTCTAATTCAAATTAATTGTTATTTTTCCATATTCAAAATACATTTTTTCCCATAAAAATAGAGCTAGAACTCTGAAAGTTATCCCAAATCACTGCAAAATGTGAATTAAAATAGTGGGGGAATTTTTATGTTAGCAATAGATGAGTTTTAAAAGATTAATTGTAATTTTTCCGTTTTGTGAAGTAAATATTTCTTTTTAAAAATACCATTCACTTTACGATAATTTTAAACAGACAATTTGTTACAAAGTTACCGGGAAATGTAATTTTAAAAATTGTGCATTTATCTCAATATGTATTGAAGATAGATTTTGATTTTAGCTAATTATATCCAATAAATTAATTAAAATATCCACTATGAAAAGGTATTTATATTTGAATGAAACTTGTTATAAATGAATGTACAAAAATTGAAGCTCTAACTTGAATATTTTAGAAAATCACTTTCAATATTTCGGTGTTCCCTTAGGATATTGGGAATCAAATTTCAAATGTTTACATTTTTGTATAAACGCTTCTGATAAATATACCATGATAGTATTACTCTTGTGTTAATATAAATAGCAAATGTCCTTAAAATTGATTAAATCATTTGCAATTTGTAAATTATTTCATAATTGTTATTATGGAAATGTTTTGCGCCTTAGAATTTGAGAAAATTTGTTGTAAATTTTTATTAGATCTTTGAACTACACACAGAAATTTACGCGGGGATATTTCATTTACTTTGATTACTGAATTATGATAATTTTCAAATAGATTCCGAAATAAAATCAATAATTTGTTCATGAGCTTTTTTTTTTTTAAATTACTATTGACCTTAAGATAATTTTGTAACTTATAATATTACAATAGATACTTCTCCCTATTCTGGGAATTTTTAATTATACTGCAAGAAACTTTGAAATGCGTGGAACATTTTAAAGTGCGAAAATGTAGTTTTGTAATAAAAAAACGCTGTTTTATAACATAATATGGTATACTACCGTATAATATGTTTACGATATTTAAGTGCTGAGTGTCCTAAGCAAGGAATAGCTATTTGCTACACAAAACAATTTTTATTTTTTCACTGTAATGGCCGCGTCGTGGCCGAGTGGTTAGACTCAGCTAGACGACCGGATTCGGACCCAAGCGACTGCACGAGCAGGTTCTCTGGTTTCCCCAGCTATCACATTTCACCGGTGCTCCATTCTCCTTTACCCATTCATTCTTCTGTAAAAGATAACTCTACAGTCCGTATCGTTAATACTATTTTCATTATCGACCTCCGATTCGCACCTTAAATCTAGTTTTTTACCTGCATACACAAACAAGCAAGTAACGTATGAGAAGTGTTAAGATTAGATTAGAAAGCATTCTGTAGGTTCTATTAGGCCAGGAAGCGACTGAACATAGGCATATACATGTTTATATACTATGGAAAAAAATGTATAAAGTTCGTGCTTATAGCTTGGGTTACAAAAACAACAGAATAGACATATAATCATACAATTTGTATTTGAGACCTCCACTGTACCTAATGTGCTCTATACAACCACATGACCTTCCTTTTTTTTTTTTTTTTTTTTTTTTTTTGCAATCACATAAAATCAAAGAGTAACAAAATATAGTGTTAAAATGTATAAATAAATATAATTTCATTATATGTAACACTGATGTAATGTCAGATGACAGTTTTCTAATTATCGACATAATAGTTGCTACTAGTAATTATATAAAACTAAAATATGATTATTGTATTATGTACTCTTCATAAATGTCAACAAATTACAATACATATTTATAAATATGTTATAAAAATTCCAATGCAAAAATTTACAATTATGCACCAGAATGTAAAATATCAAAGCATAAATCTTTACAGACCTTGTGTCATTACTAAATACTAAAAAAATTCATTTGACACATTCGTGCAAGTCAAAGTATACATAAATTTAATTTGAATATAAAACACACAAACTAATATACACAAAATGTAATACATTGTAATACTTATATATACAATGATTGTTGACAGTATTGTCAGACAGATTTGTCACTTAAATATTCATCTACAGAGTAAAATGAGTCATTGCAAAGGTGCTCCTTAAGAGAGGCCTTAAAAATCCTGAAATTCCCATTTTCTTTGAGATTACTGGGGAGAGCATTAAATGTCTTGATTGTTTCATAATATACACCTTTCTGAAGGCAACGAAGATTGGCATTGGGACGATGAATATATCCCTTTTATCGCGTATTAATGTAATAAATTTCCATGTTTGTTATAAAACTATGTCGATTAACTGCATAGAATTTTAAAATGGATAATACAAATACACAAGGTAAGGTGAGTATGTCCAATTTTTTAAATAGTTCTTTGCATGACGTCTGCTATAGGCATTACAGATTATTCGTATAAGTTTCTTCTGTATCCGGAATATGCATTTACTATCCACTGAATTACCCCATAATATTATTCCATACTCGATGATGGATTAAAAGTAGCAAATATACACCAATTTAAGTGTATCAATTGAGTGAAATTTAACCATTGCTCGGAGAGCATAACATGCTGAGCTAAGTTAGGAGCGATGGACAGCTAAAATGTGACTTCCAGTCCAAATGCTTATCTACCTGAAGGCCAAGAAATTTGACTTCATTTAGCTGTTCTAACAATGTATCATTAATTCCTATTTCTATGTGTGTTTGTGGTGAGTGAGTAGCTATAAATGTAATTGTTTTTGTTTTTGAAGGTTTACTGAGAGTTTGTTTGCTTTGAACCAATTTGACATACAATTTAGAACATAGTTTAATTTTACTACAGTCATTGAAATATTTACTTGTTACTAGAACACTAGTGCCATCTGCGAATAAATAAATACTTGCAATAGTGTTAATGTATAATGTGGGTCATTTATGTAAACCAAGAACAAGAGAGGCCCTAAGATTAATCCCTGGGGAACACCAAAATCTGCTTTAAATAGTCTGAGACCATTTGTTTCTGCTGATGTTTCCAAATAAATGTTTGTGTTGTTTTATATTGACTGAGATGGAAAATAAATCTGATAACAATCACAAATGTGTCACCTGCATACATAGTTCATTCATTTGGTGTGCGTAAAAACAGTTTTAGAAAATGTGGAATGAAACAATTATGTCTCTGATCGAGAATATGTGCTAATAATAGGTAAACACATAGAATAATGACATGTACACCGTTAAATACAAAATGCTGTGTCAAAAAGCTTAAAGATGTATTCATCATTTAAACTACACCATTGCACGGCAAGAATGAAAATATCATTCTTAAACTCGCTCCGGTAAAATGGCATTCTTGAGGCACGTAGCGTGAGATTTTTCAGATGAAACTCATTTCTGGAATTCCTTCATTGCGCAAGTGATGAGGTTTATCGTTGCTTTGACAACCATCCTTGAAACACGACACAGGAATTTCAATAGTCTTTTTGTCACGTGATTGTTACATCGCAAGGTTGCCATTTAATAAATATCTGTGACAGACATTTCTATGACAGTTTCCTCTTATGAAAGACAGATTTGAGAGATGAACTGCAATTTGAAACACTACACAAGCAAATGTCGCACCATAGCCGCACTCATTTTAATGAATATTTTATTGACTATGCTCCTTTACGCAGAGTAATACTACCTACCATTTTTGCATTGCATGTCTTAATATTAACGGCACAATTTTCCTTAATGGATTTAGTCTGTTGTGTACGCACTGTTCTGTTTACAATTTTAAAGCGTTGTTTGAGCAAATTCATTAAATAGTCTCAGATTTATTAGCAGTCCCTCTGTCATTTGTCTTTGTGGAGTTGAATAGCTTGCTCCTTTCTTGTGTTTGTGCCTGGAGCATGTGTTTTCCCTTACCCTCTTGGCTGTTCCATGTCGCGTCTTTGCTGTACTTGGAGCATGTGGTTTTCTCTTATCCTCTAGGGCACCCAGGAAAAAAAAATAGTTTTGCAGTCTTTATAGACTTTAGCAAGGCCTTCGACAACAGAAACAAAACAACTCTCAAACAGAAACTCAGCCTGTTAATAGGCAACACACACCAACGAACGAAAACACTCGCACACATCCTGAGATACAACCACATCCAAATATCAGATGACACCACCACAAACCAACCGAGTTCGTCAAGAAGACCCGACCAGTCCAACATCATGACAGCAGATATCAACATGGATAATTCGACAACATTCATACTCTACGAGACGACAGGACAGTAGGTTCGGAGGACAAAGAGGAGCTTTAGAATACGTTAAACAGACCTGCCTCGTTGGCCCAGGAAATCGACCTGAAAATAAATCACAGAAAAAAACCAAATAAATGGTTTTCAGAAGAAGCGGTAGACACTCATCAAAAGACGCAGTAACCCTCCAAAATAAACCACTGGAAATAGTTCCAAAATCCAAATATCTCGGAGTTCCCCTCCCAACATGACCGACTTCCTTCAACACGTATGTCAAAGAGAGAGCAACAGAAGCGGTCAAAGCAATCCAACGTCCCAGAAAATCTCAATAAAAGCAGCAATAACTCTATTTAAAGCTACGGAATCAGCACAATCTGGGAAAAACTAAAAATCAGCGACTTCATAACATTAGAGAAAGTCAAAACCCGAAAGTGAGACAACGGTATCAAGACTGACATTCGTCTTGAAAAGAGAGCACGTCAGATTACAGATACTTCTGCCAAACACCGAACAAGACAAACACTCAAAGGAAAAAACAACGTCATCGGGAACGAATTATACGTCATGATGACGGAAGAATGGAAGCACGGCCTCCGGCACGATGCATGAATTCCATTATAAGCTCTGCCACAACAAGAAATTTCACCAGCCATTCGAAGACTGCAACAAAACGTGTGGAAGATACCACAAGAAAAGACAAATGACAATAAGAATACCAGCCCCACAATTATATTAATGTCATTCCTTGCACATTGTGCGCACTCCCTTTAACACATTATGAAATAGTTTCCAGTGATAAACTTATAAGTGTGTCTCTGTTCGGCTCTAGGTTGAAACTCTTCAAATAAAATGAGTGCTTTGCGAATGGTGATTTTTCTTGAGCACACAAGGCGTCGATAAGGTTGCACCACGCCCTGAGAACGCGGTCAGCAAGATCTTCATGTTCTACACCACAAGGTACGTGATTACTGGATTCCTTTCATTCCCGATCCCGACCAAACAGGCACAATGTGTATCAATTTTCAACCAAACTTTGAGAACTTTCCCAAAGTATGGTTGCTCGCAATCTTCAAAACTATGATTTTATGTAGTAGAAAGCCGGATTATTTGAGAGGTTCATAGATGCTGAAAAGTCAGATTAATGAAAAGTTTCTGCTCATTATACGATTGTTAGCCATTTTCAAAATCTAAACCTAAAACTAAAATCCGTTGTGCAAGAGCACGAATAGAGCCCTAGTCCCTTTTTTCCCTTAAGCCCCGCACAAGCCTCAACTTTTTAAAACTTAGGTATTGAAAATGGAATAGAAGAATAAGTCCTGTGAATGATCGTAAACATTAAGGTTACTTTTGATTATGTATTTTAACATACCTGAAGATGCTTCACACTCTGAATTACTATAGCATCACATATAAATATACGGTTCGCCTTTCAATTCTTGCCGCATTACATTTCCCTTAAGACTTTTCTTTAAATGCAAAAGAAACAGTTACACAAGAGTCTTAGTATTTGAACATTTGTTGTTGTATTCACGCAGGAATATATATTACTTCCTTTTATCTTCTTGTTGTGTAGGGTCTTTCAAAAGTCTCTTATAACTTTAAACCGTTATTAATATTATAATATTTGAGATATAAGAACAAAAGAAGTCACAACAATGTTTTATAAAATATTGGAAGGTGTCCTCCGTTTTTTCTGCGACTCCATGCAGAAAATGTCTTGGAATGTTAGCAATTGCTTGCGACATCTCTAAGTTGCTGTCGGACACTTTATTGTTAAGAGTTTTAAATGTTCACAGGCCTTGAGCAAAACTCCTGATTGCTTTCATTCAATCAACTGTTTCTATCATTTAGTGATACAAACATGATTTGTAACTTACAAATTCTTATACCAGCGTGAATAAAATCACCAATGTTTTATTAAAAATGACTGTACCTATGGAAATGGCAAAAGATAACCAAAGATATCCATTGCTTGTCCGGTATGTGACTTCTTCTATCTTGGATATTATAACATTTTTAGAGGTTAATGTGACGCGATACACTTGAATATTACATTTCTCGTACGTGAGGGGCCTTATCTCCTTCAAATGGAATGCATACTTGGACGGAAAAGATGCACGGATGGAAAAACAAGTAAGCAAAACACGAAAAACTCCGAATCTCAATTCAAATGCTACCTTTACATCAGGTATTTCTGTACATGAAGCCTCCCAAGCGAGGAAAATAAAACCCATCAGTATATTTTATAATACGAGAGATTTGTAAATCAAAAAGGAAGAAACAAAACGTAAAACGTGGTAACTTCTTTTTCTGTGTATCACATACAATGAAAGGAATGAATGAATGAATGAATGAATGAATAAGTGTGTTTATTAACAACACAATATCATACATAGAATTTCAAAAGTCGCACGGGTCCACAGACTGTACATCTCGTACATCTTGTAATACACATTACAAGCAATATTAAAACAACAACCACAACAAAGAATTAAAAGAGTAAACACGAAAATAAAAAGACAAAGGAAATACAGAGTCAAAAGCAATATTAAATAACAATAAAATTAAGAGTGAATCCAAAAATAAAGATACAAAGATATTCAAATATAGCAATTTAAATTTACAGCACAGAGTACACCTTCATAAATGCACCCTCTTATAATAGATAATTACACTTAAAAGACATATATACACATAATATATACAGCCCTAGCACAACAGTGACCTAAGTATGACATAATATATATATATATATATATATATATATATATATATATATATATGTATGTAGAACATTGTAGTCACTTTTGTTTAGTTGATCTTATCCCCCCCCTTCTCTATTGGCAGCCTCCTCAGATCTCAGCTGTCTTGCCTTAAGTATAAATTTACCTAGCCCGTCCATGTTTTCCGTGCCTGCCAGTAGCGTCCAACATGCTTCTATCCCTACATTCGCAGTGGTAAAAAATCGCGGCAAATTTTTTTCCCGTCATTCCTCCGTACCCCTACATCTTGCCAAGATGTGAGTCCACGACTCTTCCTCCTCGCAAATGGGACAGATTCTCGTACCATTCTCGTCAGAAATTTTCGTGCTCCTCCATGCTCCTAGTCTAATCCACGCGACCCCCTCTCTAATGAGTTTGGTACCTGTTTTGATGTATTGCTCCATACCACACTCCGATTTCAGCCCAGACTGTACTTCTAATGACACCTTCTCTGTGCATTGCGCAATTATTTGCTGTCTGTCAATATCACAGAGACGTTTCTTAATTTTTCTCCAAATACTTCGCCTGTTTTCCTGCCCCGCCATCCAAATCTCTCCCATCCCAATGGTTTCCAACCCTTTCTTTAATTTTGATGCCCACGTCAAATTACCTTCCATTCGCAACTGTTCACGATAACAGACTGCCCTAATTAGAGATTGGTTTCCGTGAACGATTCTCATCCATTATTTATCTGCTCTGATTTTGCACTCTATCGTTTCACTATGTACCCCGAATTCCCTCATTATTCCGCAGTTTGCCGTACCCCTCCCTACACCCAGAATTCCTTTCAAAAATTGGGTCCTCACTTGATCCAGATTCCCTGTTTGTTCCCACCCCCATATTTCTCCTCCGTGTGTCATCGTGGATCTAACTGTCGCTCCGTATACAGTTTCCATTAAGGTTATGGAGATATTCGGAATTCTGCAGCGTATTCGGAGAGCTTCCGCCGCTTTCACCCTTGCCTTGTGTTTCGTAATGTCAATGTGTTTTGTCCATTTTCCGTTCATTGTAAATGTGAGTCCTAATTACACACAATTTTTAACATTGTCCAGTATCTGTCCTGCATATGTCCAAGTCTCCTCCCTGTTATAAACACATCCCTTTTTGAAAGTCATTACCTTAGTCTTATTCAAATTAACTGTAAGTAGCCATTCATCGCAATAATTCATAAGTTTGTTCAGTCCTCGTTGCAATCCGTTTACTGTCGTAGAGAACAATACTAAATCGTCTGCGTATAAAAGTGTTGGGATCTGCAAATCCGCTACTACTGGTGCTTGAATATTCTCTGCTATCATTGTATCAGTAATATCATCCACAAAGAGATTAAATAGCAAGGGAGATAAAATACAACCCTGCCTCACTCCCCTATAGCTTCGGCAGCTCTCGGACACTCTGTTTCTGTCGTACTTCACACAGAATTCGACATTTTGATACATTACCTGCAATGCTCTAACCATTTTACTTGATAACCCCTTTCTGCCTAGTTTGTACCATAATGCATTTCGATTGACAGAGTCAAATGCCTTCTTAAAGTCCACAAAAGCACAATGAAGCTTTCCCCGCTTACCTAACAGTTGCTTCGTCCTTAAAGTGTCTAATATAAAAGAGGCATCTATGGTACTGTGTCCTTCTCTGAAACCCATTCTCTCATCAGTTCACCCTGAAGACGAGGAAGATGCACTTCTTCGAAACGTTGGTGTCAAGCCAAGTTTTTACCTGGCTAGAAGCCCGAGAAGATTTTGAATTAACACGTCGCCAGGAAAGCTTTAGTTCTTATTTTAATCTGTTACATATCTGGAGCATACTCCTGCCAAACTCATTAACATTGGCTGCGGCTTTAAAAACTTCCGGGGGCAGCCCATCCAACCCACCAGTTTAATTGTGTATCTTCTTTATGTAGATTACTAACAGAGAGGGAGAGAGAGAGAGAGACAGAGAGAGAGAGAAAGACAGAGACAGAGAGAGAGACAGAGAGAGAGAGAGAGAGAGAGAGAGAGAGAGAGAGAGAGAGAGATCATACTACTAAGGAAGTTCCTGCCGATAGCTAAACTTTCTATAATACATCCTTCTCCTTGTTTTAAAATATTACACAGAACCTTTGTCACCTATCACTGCACACACACAGGCACACACATACACACAGAGACACACAGTCACACACATTAAAATAGACACACACAGACACACACATACACAGACAGACACACACAGACACACACAGACCTACACAGACACACACAGACCTACACAGTCACACACATACATACACAGACACACACATACACACACAGACACACACATACACATAGACACACACATACACATAGACACACACATACACAGTCACACACATTCAAATAGACACACACAGACAGACACATACACAAACATACATACATACGCACACATACACACTCATACACACAGACACACACATACACACAACCCACAGACACACACATATACACATACACGCACAGACACACACATACTCACATACACACAGATACACACACAGACATACCCACAGACACACACAGACACACACAGACAGACCCACAGACACACATATACACACAGACACACACTTACACACAGACACATAAATACAAAAAGACACACACAGACACACACACACACACATACACACACTCACGGCTACACCATGTATTCACACATATAGATTACTCAAACAGCAAATAAGTCTATACACTATTTACACAAATATTTTATCTCATAGTGCACGAACTTCCATTAAGTATGTGCCCAGGCTTGGCCAGTTTTAGCTGTTTATCAAATCCCAGAATGCTGTCATTTGTCTGTTTGAAGCTAAAATACTTCCGGCAATAATTTTCCTAGCATCCTCTATCTGCACGCAATCTGCCAAAATATGCGTCCAGACTTCCTGATCCCCGCATAATCGGCAAATCCGCCTACCAGCTTCATCAACTATTTTGCGGGACGAAAAGATACATAACAGAAAGATGACTTTCCGTTGAGAAAAGTTTAAATTAAAAATGAAACAAATAACAAGGAATGTTGCGAAATGTTAAGTCTACGAAAAATGCATAAGTATGACATTGTATGTTTTAACAATATCTATATTTTTGTGTATCTCTTACGGTTGCCAGTTATACAAAAGTCATGCCGAAAGAAGAGGTCTTTAGATGCTATTCCCACAAAATAAAAGATATACAATTTATTGATCATGTAGATATCTTTAACATATGACATTTTAAACAAAATCGTTAGATCCATTTCTGAGAAAATCTAAATTCTCATTTTTTTTTTTCCATTTAACGGTAGCTGGGAGGGGGGATTTTCTTCAAAATGTTCGTGTCGGATCCTTGGAAGATACTGCACTAAAATATATATTTTATATTTAATGGAGTTTTCGGTTTTGACCTATGCTGCTCACAGATAGACACATGGACATGTACTAAAAAAAGAAAAAAAAGTAGACGCAGGTGATCTCAAAACATGTATTTCCTGTGAAATCTCGGTATAGAATTTATGGGTGGAACACAAATAGCCTCTCTATGTATATAGACAATTAAAAAGGGAGATATGAAATAATTGCGGTTGTCTACGTCACAAAGTTTCCCATTGCAGCTCGTTAGAGCTTCCTTCCAACCAGAACCAGGCTAAAGCGATAGTCATATGTGAACAACAGAGTTCAGTTTGCTTTGCATTGCCAGTAGGAGACAACTTGTACAGCTTTAAATTACAACCAATAACAGCGAATATCTCGGAAACGGTTAACTCTACAACAAAAGTGTATTTGGCATAAATTGTGTGCTTTAAGGATATCTACATGTTTGTAGTAAGTTTCTGTCTATTTCATATGGTTTACCAGTTATAAAAACATTCAGCAAAGCTCATCCAAATGAACAAATATCTTTAATATACGGTTATTTTATTAAAAGTTGTTAGAGCCATGAGAAAAACACAATTTTCAAAAACAAAAAAAAAAAAAAATTATGTAGAGGGTAGTTTGGAGGGGGATATTTTCTTGGAAACCTTTGAGTCGAATACACTAAAACTTATGTATGGAACGGTACTTTCTTTACTGAGCTATGCAATTCAAAGACTCACACTTGCATACACTCGCACACACACATACACACACGCACACACAGACACAAACATACACAACCCAAAGACACACTCATAAACACACAAACATACACAACCCAAAGACACACACATACAGACACAAACATACACAACCCAAAGACACACACATACACGCACACACACAAACATACACAATCCAAAGACACACACATGCACACACACACACACAAACATACACAACCCAAAGACACACACATGCACAGACACACAAACATACACAACCCAAAGACACACACATGCACACACACACACAAACATACACAACCCAAAGACACACACATACACACATACAGACACAAACATACACAACCCAAAGACACACACATGCACACACACACACACAAACATACACAACCCAAAGACACACACATACAGACACAAACATACACAACCCAAAGACACACACATGCACACACACAAACATACACAACCCAAAGACACACACATACACACATACACACAAACATACACAACCCAAAGACACACACATACAGACACAAACATACACAACCCAAAGACACACACATGCACACACACTCAAACATACACAACCCAAAGACACACACATACACACAAACATACACAACCCAAAGACACACACATACACACATACAGACACAAATATACACAACCCAAAGACACACACATGCTCACATACACACACAAACATACACAACCCAAAGACACACACATACAGACACAAACATACACAACCCAAAGACACACACATGCACGCACACACACAAACATACACAACCCAAAGACACACACATGCACACACACACAAACATACACAACCCAAAGACACACACATGCACACACACAAACATACACAACCCAAAGACACACACATGCACACACACAAACATACACAACCCAAAGACACACACATACACACATACAGACACAATCATACACAACCCAAAGACACACACATGCACACACACACACAAACATACACAACCCAAAGACACACACATACAGACACAAACATACACAACCCAAAGACACACACATGCACACACACACACACACATACACAACCCAAAGACACACACATACAGACACAAACATACACAACCCAAAGACACACACATGCACACACACACACAAACATACACAACCCAAAGACACACACATACACACATACACACAAACATACACAACCCAAAGACACACACATACAGACACAAACATACACAACCCAAAGACACACACATGCACACACACTCAAACATACACAACCCAAAGACACACACATACACACATACACACAAACATACACAACCCAAAGACACACACATACACACATACAGACACAAACATACACAACCCAAAGACACACACATGCTCACATACACACACAAACATACACAACCCAAAGACACACACATACAGACACAAACATACACAACCCAAAGACACACACATGCACACATACACACACAAACATGCACAACCCAAAGACACACACATACAGACACAAACATACACAACCCAAAGACACACACATACACACATAAACATACACAACCCAAAGACACACACATGCACACACACACACACAAACATTCTCAACCCAAAGACACACACATACACACATACAGACACAAACATACACAATCCAAAGACACACACATAGACACACAGACACAAACATACACAACCCAAAGACACACACATACACACACAGACACACACATACACAACCCAAAGATACACACATACACACATATACACATTCACACATACACACATACACACATACACACATATAAACATACACACATACACACACGCACACCGCACATACACACATACACACACCACATACACACACATACACACACATACACAACCCAAAGACACACACATACACACATATACACATACACACATACACAAACGCACACCGCACATAGACAAACATACACACACGCACATACGCACAAACACACACCACATACACACATATACACATACACACAAACACACACGCACACATACATACACACATACACACACGCACTCATGCACACACATACACACATACGGACGGGATCTTCCTTAAAAATAATTTTTGGACTCAGGGGACTTCAAAGCATGAAATCTCGGCATCGAAAAAAATTGCAACATGCCCATTATGTTTTTGATTGTTAATGTCGATTATATTGCAAAGTGAAGCTTAATGTTGACTTTTCAAGAACAAAAGAAGAGTAAGTCAGAAGACCGTGTTTGTCCTGAAGCTGTCGGACTGCATAGCGTCAACTTTGCTGGTTGCAATCAGCAGTTTGGATCTTTATATTAAATTCATCTCTCGTCCTGCTGATCAATATGTGACAATGATATTACAAGTGCTTTGGTCAAAAGTAGTGAAAATGTTGATTTTCGGATTTTAAGTATTATACGAGGTACGTCCAGAAAATAAGTTCCGTTTGGTAATAAAATTAAATTGTGTACAGATACAGAATAATTATTTATTGCACAAAATTCTACATCTGTTAAACTAATTTACCACATTACTGCCGAAATTTTGCAGGCATTTGTCATAGCGTGGCACAAGTTTTTGTATACCTTCTTCATAAAAGTTTGCGCCTGTATCCTCAAAAAATTGGAAACATTTTCTTTCAGCTCTTCGTCACTGTTGAAGTGTTGACCGCCAAGGAAAGACTTGAGATGTAAGAACAGATGAAAGTCGCTAGGAGCGAGGTCAGAGCTGTACGGAGGACGGTCAAACACGTCCCAGCCAAATCCCTGTAGGAGGTTTTTCGTCACATTTGCAGTGTGTTATCGTGCGTTGTCGTGAAGAAAAACAACACCTTTTGACAGCAATCCTCGGCGCTTATTCTGTATTGCGCGGCGCAAAAAGCCTAAGTGTCTCGCAATAAACATCTGCTTTGATTGTTTGACCACGCGGAAAGAAATCAATGAGGAAGATGCCTTTCCAGTCCCAGAACACTGTGCACATCATTTTTCGAGGTGTCAAGATTTGCTTCGGCTTAACCTTTGCTGGGGATGAAGTGTGCCTCCATTCAATTGATTGCCGCTTACTTTCAGGGGTGTCGTAAGAAACCCAAGTCTCATCTTCTGTGACTATCTGTGTCAGAAATTCTTCGCCGTCTTCATCATAACGGATTAAAAACTGAAATGCACTACGCATCCGTTTTGTTTTGTGTTGCTCAGAAAGAATCTTTGGTACCCAACGTGAGCAAAGTTTATGAAATTTCAGTTTTTCGGTAACAATTTCATGAATTAGTGATCGTGGGAAATTCCATAGCGAGAGCACTAATTGTAAACTTACTGTTTTCCTGGATCTTGTCATCAATCGCGTGAACCAGTTCTTCTGTAACCAAAGATGGACGCCCACTTCATTCTTCATCGTGCACTTCACTACGTCCTTCATTGATCTGTCGGACCCATCTTCTCACCATTGAATCACTCATCGCATTTTGTCCGTAAACTTCGCAAATTTGCCGACAAATTTCAATTAGTTTCACTTTCCTAGCATTCAGAAAACGAATCACAGATCTGATTTCACAAGCGGCGGGACTTTCAATCAACACCATCATTGTAAACAAGCACAACAAAGCGTATGTGGCTGACAGCGATCTCAAAATAGCGCACGTTTCTTCTCCTTGATACAGAGCGTCTACCGCGCATGTGTGGAACTGCGATCGCAGCGCTGCAGCGGAGATAAATTGAAACGGAACTTGCTTTCTGGACGTACCTCGTATTCTGTTTGTATTTTCTAACTTCGTTTTCTGCTTTCAACATTGCAATAGTTTTGATGTTTACTCTGTGATTCCCCTGCTCGTGTGTAGTGAGAAATGGCGGGAAAGCCGTCCAAATGTCACCACATAGCTCAGACTACTGGTACCGCCCAAGTTATTATTAAATCTTACACATACGTCATTCTGAATGAAGAGGACTTTATGATTCCCAGAAAATTCAAACCATAATTTGTCTCTTGAAAATATCTTAAAACATATGGCATTTTAATCATAGTTCTTAAAAGACATTTTTGAGGAAATCAAATTTTCCCAAATAGAGGATAATTTGGGATGTAGTTGGTATTAAACCGAGTTTTCATTTTTGGAATGGGCAACAAAACCTGTTTTTCCAGTTGGATAATAGCAACACATGTTCATGTTTCACTGAACGCTGACATGTTTGAGGCACAGCCAGTGTCGTGCGCCATTATAAGGTCACTCACATAATAAATGCTGACAGAGTAATCTATAATGACAATCCACTTCGGCACATAAATATTACAGCGCCACATCCGGGAAAATATAACAACCAAGTTAATTAGGAGCACTGGCTTTTGTTTGAGCGCTTATCGGCAGCTCGTACAGAGTAGTTAATTAGCTGACACTGACGCGGTTCACCAAACGAACCAGCTGCAAATTGCCAACTTGAAAATGCCTTTCATTTTCATGCAGCAAAAAAATATTTTGGAACTACTAAAATAAAGATGTGAACATTTCGATTAAAGGTATAATTGAAGTTCTTGGTGATTAAATATACATTCAAAGGGATCTATTTTCTAAGTTTATCGCTCTGCTTCACTGGTAATAAGAGCTATAAGTATAGTTAGGGTCGAATCTTGTAATTAAACTCGTAAGGAAACCATAAGTATTCTACTAACATAAGCTTAGAAAAGAAATTAACAATTGGTGTATAGATATTTTAACATGCGTATGCCTATTCAAGCTTTGACACGGCGGCTATGATTTAAGTTTATCGGTTGGCACTGAACAATTGTAGAAAGAAGTAGAGATAATTATATTAGGTAGCGCTCTTTATCAGCATAGTCCCGAAAGTGCTATCGACAGATGACTTAAATCTCCTGAAAGTTTTTCTCTCCCCAACTCCAGAACATTCTAGTTTTTTGTGGAAAGTCCAGCGGATATATAAGCATGCGAGTGAGATGGTTAGTGCATGCACTTCTAGTGCGACATAAAGTGCTGGTTATTCATTGTGACAAATAGCGAGCGCTGTTTCAGTAAGACTTCTGTTTGATTCCTCAATTGCCTGAAAAAGAGGAATGTTTTGAGGATCCTTAAATCCAGAAAAGGTGGTTTAGAAAGAGTTATCTTGTGTGTATGTGAGGGTAAAATACCACAAGCTTGACATTTAAGTTTATCTTCCAGAAATGCGACAAAATTACACTTTACATGGAAAGTGTTTCGAGACCTTCGATTTTCTCAAAAATGACTCTTGATTAAAATGCGAGTTTTAAGGACGATAAATAAAATGTATATCTTGAATTTGTTTGGAATAAGCTTTGAAGTGTTCTTCGTTGTTGCATAACTGGTAAACCATACGAGATAAACAAAAATGTAAATATCGTTAAAACACACAATTTTAGCATGTTTGTAGAGGTAACCATTTCCAGAAAGATTAAGTGAAGTAACCTTTTCATTTAATCATCCTGGAGTATTTTATGGATAATTTTGTTTTTTCACTTTTAAAATATTTAAATTTTCTCAAACGGGATGCCATCATTCAGTTTATTTTTTTATTTTACTCCAGGCCTTGCAAATAATATTGAATTTAAGTTTCGTATTACATACCAGCCAGATTTAGTCCAGTGTATTTCCTTCTGCTAATGTTAATCTCGATTATCATAAAGTAAGAATAATTGTTACAGGTAGAAAAAGTTATGTGAATGGAGAGTTTCCGCAAGAAAATACCCAATCGGATTGTAGTGATATAGAGTGCGAAGAGGTAGAGATGACGTCAGATATGTGACGTCCCTTGCCTATAGGGACTGACCTGCAAGTGAAGCGAGATACGGGTCGTGTGTGACTATAACTGTTGCCCTTTATGTGTTAGTGTTTTATTACTTTCTCTACACGTGTATACAGTAGGTGTTGTACTCCACCCAAAAATTCCATACCGAGATTTCACCGGAAATACCTAAATGTTTTGGAGCCCCCTGAATCAAAAAACGTTTTTTAGAAATGTGTATTTGCCTGTGGGCAAAATAGCTCAAAAACGAAAAGTTGCTTAAACACCAAACTTGCTATTTAAGTTCAGTATCTTCCAAGGATGCGACAAGAAGATTTTCAAGAAAATCCTCCTCCCAACTACCATTTAAAGGGAAAATTTTCGAAAATTTTTATTTTCTCAAAAATGTCTATATCGTTTTTTTTAAAAATATATGTAATATTTATATTAAATACATTTACAGAACAAATAAAATGTATAGCTTGAATTTTCTAGGAATAGCCTCTGAAGACATCTTTATTCAGAATGAATTTTGCGAAATGTTGTCTAACTTGTAAACCGTAAGAGATAGAAAATACTTAATAAACACAATTTATGTTATATACATTTTTTCGAGGAGTTGACCGTTTTTTAGATGTTCCTTGTTATAGATTTCAGTTTTTAAATACTTATACTTTTCTCAGGTGGGAACTTGTCAACACCTAGCCACGCAATAAGTCGGATTTCTATAGCATAACAACCACATTTTAAAACATTTGACTATCGATTTAACCTAGTCTATTCCCATATTTCCCTTCGGCTTATAATGAATTAAGTAATTAAACCGTTTCTGCTAAGTTTATCTAGATTAGCATGAAGTGGATAGAAGAATAAGCTTATTAACAATAATTTGTTACAGAGCGGTAGAGAAATTCATGTGAATGGAGGTCAATATCGGGCGATGGATGAAATCGGTGCAATGATAGTCAAAAGCGCCCGGAGTTTAAAGTTACTCAACATTCGCCCCCCTCACAAAAAAAAAATCTTATCCAGATAAGGCACCCTAACAGATATTTGATCTCGGGACCACTTCATTTATATATATAATGTTTACAATATTAATACGGACACATTAAACACTTACCTAGCATCTCTAGAGTGAGCTCGCGCATGACGTCACTACAATATACTGCACCTAGCAGTCACTTTTCATAGACAAACTGAAACCGAATCCTATTATCTTCACTTCACACACTCACCTGGTTACTTTAAGAACTTAGCTGCGCAGGGGGCTCCATATATTTCTTGGACAGGAATTGTGTCTTTTATTTCATTGATAAAACAAAAAGATCTTCCACCCACATGAGTTACTCTACATATCTGCAAAAAGCTTATTTTTGTGTGTAGAGAATAATAATAATAATGACTAATAATCATAATAATCGAGATAAGCATAAGCAGAAATGGTCTTATTACTTGCTTCCTCGTTAGTAAAAGGGACTAGGCTAAAGCAATAGTCAAATGTTTTAAATTACCGAATGACAAAATCACTAAGAGATTTGGAAGATTTGATTTCGGTAACTGAAGTCTCTCTCATTTTTTATTATTATTATTATTATTATTATTATTATTATTATTATTATTATTATTATTATTATTATTATTATTATTATTATTACTAAGGAAATCTTCCAAAGAAGACAGGACCTGAAGATGTTATGATGTTTAATTTAACCATTATGAAATTGTATTCACGCACGTCGTGCATGGCATGACTGTGGTAGTGTTTCCCAGTTGCTGTATTTGTTTGCTATCGTTCCTCACGCCCGTTATATGTCGTGCTTTGGTGTATTGTCGGGGTGCAGTTATGGTCCTGGCTACATGATGTCATTATGCTTGAAGTGACGTCACTTCCGGTTTGCAGTTCTCCTTTACACGTTATGTCGGCACCTATCCTTGCTTTTATCACACTTCTTTATGATTGTGTGCTGGTCCATGGTCGCAGTAGTTAACATACCTTCTCGACTTTGCTGTATATATCTTTTCATTTAAATACTGATCACCAATATGTTACTTCGTATATCGTTCTCGCCTGCTGTCAACATCTTACCAGAATAATTTTAAGATAAGAGAGAGCCGCACTACAGAACAGGACATTATGTATTTTTAAATGAGTATAGAAATAGACTGACTGATAAACACTGTATTCAAATGACAGCCAATGTAATAAAACAAAATGTCATCCTTCTCATTTAAGTTAATAAATCTGATAAAAGAATCCGTTCTTACATTTGCAAGTTTTTGCTATTTACTCCTTAATTTCTTTCCTGTGTACAAATAAATGTCAATGTATTTTTCATATGTATACATTTAGTTTAATTACTACTGAGTATCTGTTAAAATAATCCATACTTTCTTTATTTAAAAAGCTCTTATTTCTGTTCTAGTTTCCTTTGGTGGCTCACAATAGGATTTAAAAGAGTACGTTAGTTGAGAAGCTTCACAAGTTTTGGACCACCTTTCTACCTGCTTCATGCTACTCGGGATAAACATAACGTATTTTCCCATTTAATGATATGAAGTTCGGCTCTCTCTGCATGGCCAGCCGTAAAATATCACAACAGGAAACTGGAGATTCGCTTTCTCAAATAATGGCATCCAAATTACCGAAAAGAATTAAGACGCTACAGAATGGAAATTCGAGAGGACCGGATAATATACCCACAGACATTTTAAAAATAGGGGGAGAAGCCATAATTCCATATCTAATACTCTTGTTTATCATGGCAATTAACAACTGTGCTATTCCGAAAGATGGGAAAACTGCTTTTGTAGTCCCAGTATATAAAGGGGGTAATAAAACAGAAATAAACAATTCCGACCTGTTAGCCTAACTTCTGTAGTGCGTAAAGTAATGGAACATTTAATTACGGCATACATACGGGAGGAGTTAGAAAAAAGAAATAGTTCAAAGAAGCCAACACGGGTTTAGATCTGGGTATTCGTGTGAAAGTCAAATAACCTCATTATTTCAGATTTGGCAGATGAGGTGGATGCAGGGGGTAGGATTGATGCAGTGGTGATAGACTTTTTTAAAGCTTTTGACGTAGTGTCACATAATTTATTCATCCGAAAGCTAGCAAAAAACAGGAATCGATAATCGCGCAGTATTGTGGAAAGGAAAGGCACAAAGGGTAAGAGTAGATAAAGGACTATCTGACAAGGGTTTTGTAAGTACAGGCGTGCCCCAAGGCTCGGTACTAGGTCCGTTACTTTTTCTTATCTTTGTTAATGATATAAATATTAAACGTCAGATTAGATTGTTCGCAGACGATTGTATTATTGACAGTAAGATTCGCAATTCCATGCATGAGACCGCTCTTCAGGATGACCAAAATGAAATAAGTTCATGGGCCGCCGCTAACAGAATGGCAATTAATGCTAGGAAAAGTAAGTAATTTGTTTTTAGTCAATCTAAGGGGAAAGCTCTTCATAGCTATCATATGGACAGGGAGCAGATTCCACAGGTGGACAGCTGCAAATATTAGGGAGTGTGATTGTCAAGCAATGCCGGATCAGTTAGCTTCTACATCTAGGAAAGTGTGGAAGACATTGCCCTTCGTAATGAGAACACTGAAGAAGAGGAGCGCAAAGTCGAGGGAAATCGCCTACAAGCCCTTAGTGCGGCCAGTTATGGAATGAGGAAACATACAGTGTTGATCAAAATGATACAGAGACGGGCGGTTAAATTCATAAAGAGAGGTAAAGATTTTGGGCTTACGAGAGGCGAAGAGAAATGGGAGCTGCTAAAAGTTAGGCGTAAAACACATAGGTTAGTTCCACTATTTAAAGCTTATACTGGTTTAAATGCATGGGTGGACGTTAGCAAGACGTTAGAAAACCCAGCATACTACGGACAAAGCTACCATTTGTATACTATTAAGGATAGAAGGTACAGAACCGACGTAGGAACATTTCCTTTGTTAATAAGACCATTGAAGAATGGAATGAATTGCCTGTAGTAGCCATCAGGGACCTTAGAGGTAATTTAAAGAGAATAAATGTTAGATATTAATTAAAGTAAATATTGTGAAGTAATTAAGGATGCAAAAATTGTTCTACGGCTATCATTGTTGTGGCTTCATAGTAACTGTTTATAAACTTGCTGGTAAGTGACATAAGTATTGCTATACTGAATAATAAATAGTTAGGTTAGGCATTTAAAAAAACATGTATATATAATATGTTAGTTGTAATGCTATTGTTAATTTAACTGTAAGATTATTATTGTAAGTGAACTTCATATATTTAACTCTTCCACCGGGCAGTACCCAATTGCAGAGAATAAATACATACATAAATGCACACATCCATTTTATAAAAGTACATATAAAAGTTGGAAAATCTAAACCAATAATAAGGAATATCTCGGAAGTATAACTCCAATAAAAAATGTATTCCATATTGTTTGTTTTAACGAGCTCTACACTTTTGTCCAATAGTCAATATCTTAAACATAACGTATTTTGGGATGGTTATTTTCTTTAAAATCTTCGTGTTGCTTCCTTGAGAATGTTGAAATTAAATATACATCTTTGTATTTAACGTCCTTTTGGTTTTTGAGTTATGCTGTTCACACGCGCGCGCTCACATTTTTTTGGTAGTGTTTAACGCCCGCTTTAACTACTAATGGCACCGCAGGCGGGGACGCGCTCACATGAAACTTTTTGTAAATAATTTTTAGGATCAGTAGTCCTCATATCGATTTTGAATCTTTGGGTGGAAGCAATACCTTCCCTGCTTTCTATACCTACTGGAAAACATTATTAACAATGATTTGATATAATTCATCTAAATGTTGTGAGTACTATAGTTTTTGCGTTCTGAGTATGTGGTAAATTATATCAAAGCAATTAGAAGTAATCGTGTATATTTGGATTCCTCCAGATGAATAATATTTATTTGCAATTTGAATATTTTTATTGCAGACAGGTCGAAATACTTATAGTAATTTTGCCACTTTATTGTATGACTAAAGGCTGAGAAATGCAAGCTAACAGCTAATGTATTACTTGACATTAACAAGTTTCCTGCTGTGCTTGAGGAAATGTCAGTTAAACATTTATTGGTAAGACTTAATTTGACTTAGGTAGTGGTGTTTGTGTTGGCAAACTAGTTTTCCTAAAGCGGGCTGCACTCAGTCCAAAACGGCTAAACTAAGTCTTCTGAGACAGAGGTCAGTATTGTTTCACAGCTTGTGGTGAAATCTCTGGAGCAGTGGTGCAAAGATATCACGTTTCAGATATTAAAGGAAAGTAGAAAGTTTTTTGTTAAGGAACAATACCAAATAAGGTTAATTACCTAGGCTTATTTATTATTGAACAGTAAATTAACTACAATCGCAAAACCAAAAGTAAAAAACGAAGGGAAAATGGGCTTAGAGATCTTTGGGAAACGGGGCTCAAAGCAAATATGATCCTGGTTATACAAAACACTCGTTAGATCCATAACTACCTATGGGCCACTGTACGGCTACGAAAAGTGCCCTAGTAGCAGCAATGGAAATTTTCCTTACCTTGCATCTATTATCAAAACTAATGCAACGCTTGGAGCTTATTGGCAGATACAACAGCTCTAACAATTAGGGACACACAACTGTAACCAACAACCCCTAACTTGAGATGGGCAGTCATTATATGATACAAGAATGTAGAGAGGGCTGCCGCTGACTGCCTCCTTCCCTCTAGGGAACACGTGGTCCTGACGGTGTTATAAGATTCTCATTATGTGACGTGTTACTGATAGTGTACCTCTGATCCACCAGGTAGAGGAAGGGTGTAGGAACAAGAGATGGAGGCGCTCGCCGTGAGAATCAACACTTGGCTCGTGCGGGTTCGCTTCTATGTAAACGAAAGCTCAACATGATTTTACTAGGGACTCCTTGTGCTACTACCGCACTTTAAACACTTGAAGTGGTCTTGGAGAGTAGCTGGTTTAAATAATCATTTGTGTGAATATTTTCTATAGTGCAAATGAAACTAATAGGTAAGGTCACATAAAGGTGTGTAAAGAAATGAAGAATGAATTTCAAGTCCTAAGTTATTACATTTTCTGTGCCGCCTGGATAATCTATACCGTATGTTTTGATTTCCAGCAGTTCGTTTGTCTATTTCACATGTATTAAATGTTTCGACATTCAACAGGCATGCTCAGGAAAATTGCAGTTTCGTATCTGTTCCACTGAAATATCGTTTCATTTTTAAATATTATTCATATGCGCTAGCAATGTTTCAGAGAGTAATAACAAATGGAGTTTGTCAGAGATGTTTGCTTGATTCGGGTGTTGGAAAATAATCTAACTTCAAGCTTGTTATATTCTTGTAGGTTTTAATGATGTGAGCAATATCCGCAATTGGTTACTGAGCAGAGACAAACATCCAGGAGCCGAAACCATATACCTACTCGCAAACAAATGAAAGTCACCACACCTGGTGTTTGTAAAAGCATGAAGCATGTGTTTTACAAACGTAACAACATCTTAAGGAACAGCTAAATAACAAAAGAAACGTTTTAATCAAACGTTTCTTTTTATTCTGGACATATTACTTTGTATATTGGAATTTAATTGCCTAAAATAAAAATCTACTCTCTCCCGCAGGTCTAGAGTTAAATGAAGGTATTAAAAAAGACGTTCTCTAATATCTTTGTAACAAATTGTCTCTGTTACCTTTTCCTAAAGTGAATGTTACTTTTTTTAAACATTATTTTACATCACAAAGCTATAAAACGCAAAAAAAAAAGTACATAATTATACTAATTTTTTAAAAACAGAATATGGGAGAGTAACAAATTTGAAGCTGAGAAAAGGTTAATTTGACAGGGACAGTCGTTTAACCGTCGCAATAATTTTAAAACAGGCGTTGCATCCCTCTAGGACAATTAGGTAAGCATTGCAAAAATGTAATTTACCCAAAATTCAGAAATGGACATTTTGACCAAAAACGCTAAAATCTGAATAACCATCAGAGTGGCTAACCTCACGAACATCAAACTCCTAAATGCGAATCTCGTTCGTTGATAAACATGAGTATTAGCAACTATATTAAACGTTTCATAAACATAATTATATTTATCTTTCTATTTAACTCTCACCTTCCGTGTAAGTATGTGCTGCATTCACATAACTTGCTCTAGTGGTTCCAAATATAAACTATATTACAAAAGATAGCTCTTGTATCTACATCATACTAATCAGTTGACAGAACTGATCTTATTACTTGCTTCCTTACAAGTGGAACAGAAATAAGGGAATACACTAGGTTAAAGCGATAGTCAGCTTTTTTTTAAAAGCCGGTCACTATGTGAAACGGTTGAGGTTCGGTTCGCTTTGCATGGTTCCGTTTGAGAAAAGCTGAAACCAATATCAAGGAATCTCTCACAGATGGTCAACTCTACAGTCAAAAATTATATGACATAAATTATGTGGTTTAACGAGATCTATTTTTGTGTTTTAGGTCTGTTTTTATCTCTTGGGATTTAACTGTTATGCAAAATTCTGCAAAAATTAATCCAGAGTAAAGAGTTTTTCATCTATTCCCAGAAATTACAAAACATAAAATTTAATGACGATATAACTATCTTTATTATGCGGTATTTTAATTAAAATTGTTGAGAGGCATTTTTGAGGAAAACAAGATTCTTAGAACTTTTATCATATAAAAGATAGCTTCAGGTGGGGGATTTTTTTTTAAATCCTTGTGTAGCATCCTCGGAAGATACTAAACTTAAATACCAAATAAGGCGATTTAGTTTTTGAGCTATGCTGTCCACCGACACACACGGACCTTTTTCTAAAATACTTGTTCGGTCTGAGCAGAGATCAGAATATATATATATATATATATATATATATATATATATATATATATATATTTCGACATGGAATTTTCGGTTGAAATACAATAGCTTCTCTGGAGCTAACGTTTCCGGTCGTTGTTTTCCTTCTTGGGCCTACACCGGATACCTTCTCTAGCTATGAATGTATGTGCTAGAGAAAGTAAAAGGGAGTGTACCAAATTCTGGAACCAGAAGTGACGCAAACATCAGCAGGACAGAACAACAACATGCTCTGCTAATAAAAGTGGTGGACCTGGTCGGCGTTAGTGTTATACACTTAATTAAAAAAAGTGTTCTAGTGTGCATGTCCCATATGCGGATATTCCTTCGAGCGTTACAAGAGTTGCAGAACTCTTCTGGTTGAAACCAAACAAACAAAATAGTTTGTGATGTGTACTTCATTCGCAAGGAAATTTCTAGTCTTAATTTTGCACTGTAAAAATCTCTCTCATTATTTTCTTAAAGAAACTTCTTACAAAAGATTATTTTTCTTTCTACAGCATGCTAATCCAGATAAGCATTAGCAGAATGTTTCTAGAAGGAAACTGAAGGAATGCTCTACACTATTGGGATATACAAGTGTTTTAAAAGCTGTCGCTATGCAATTGTTATTGACATTCACTGCTTTACTTGGCCAGAAGTAAAACAAAACAAACACGGGCGACTTCCTGTCTGAGAAAAATATAAGTATTTTAAATGTGAAACTAACTACAAGGAATATCTCCACAACAAAAATATAAATTGGGTGTTTTGAAAAAAATCTACATTGTTTGTGTCTCTTCTAGTTTATGCAACAGGACTGCAGAGACTATTACTACACAATTCAAAATATACGTTTTATTTTCATAGAAAACTGTTATATCCGCTATTTTAATCAAAAATGTGAAACCAACTACAAGGAATATCTCCACAACAAAAATATAAAGAACATAAATTGGGTGTTTTGAGAAAATCTACATTGTGTGTCTCTTCTAGTTTATGCAACAGGACTGCAGAGACTATTACTACATTGTTTGTGTCTATTTAAGTTTATGCAACAGGATTGCAGAGACTCTTACTACATTGTTTGTGTCTCTTCTAGTTTATGCAACATTCATCCAGAATCAACAGGACTGCAGAGACTATTACTACATTGTTTGTGTCTCTTCTAGTTTATGCAGCATTCATCCAGAATCTAAAGGACTGCAGAGACTATTACTACATGGTTTGTGTCTCTTCTAGTTTATGCAACATTCATCCAGAGTCAACAGGACTGCAGAGACTATTACTATATTGTTTGTGTCTCTTCTAGTTTATGCAACAGGACTGCAGAGACTATTACTACATTGTTTGTGTATCTTCTAGTTTATACAACATTCATCCAGAATCAACAGGACTGCAGAGGCTAATACTACATTGTTTGTGTCTCTTCTAGTTTATGCAACAGGACTGCAGAGACTATTACTACATTGTTTGTGTCTCTTCTATTTTATGCAACAGGACTGCAGAGACTATTACTACATTGTTTTGTGTCTCTTCTAGTTTATGCAACAGGACTGCAGAGATTATTACTACATTGTTTGTGTGTCTTCTAGTTTAAGCTACATTCATCCAGAATCAACAGGACTGCAGAGACTATTACTACATTGTTTGTGTCTCTTCTAGTTTATGCAACAGGACTGCAGAGATTATTATTACATTGTTTGTGTCTCTTCTAGTTTATGCAACAGGACTGCAGAGACTATTACTACATTGTTTGTGTCTCTTCTAGTTTATGCAACATTCATCCAGAATCAAGAGGACTGCAGAGACTATTACTACATTGTTTGTGTCTCTTCTAGTTTATGCAACAGGACTTCAGAGACTATTACTACATTGTTTGTGTGTCTTCTAGTTTATGGAACAGGACTGCAGACACTATTACTACATTGTTTGTGTCTCTTCTAGTTTATGCAACAGGACTGCAGAGACTATTACTACATTGTTTGTGTCTCTTCTAGTTTATGCAACAGGACAGCAGAGATTATTACTACATTGTTTGTGTGTCTTCTAGTTTATGCAACATTCATCCAGAGTCAACAGGACTGCAGAGACTATTACTACATTGTTTGTGTCTCTTCTAGTTTGTGCAACATTCATCCAGAATCAACAGGACTGCAGAGACTATTACTACATTGTTTGTGTGTCTTCTAGTTTATGCAACATTCATCCACAATCAACAGGACTGCAGAGACTATTACTACATTGTTTGTGTCTCTTCTAGTTTATGCAACAGGACCTCAGAGACTATTACTACATTGTTTGTGTGTCTTCTAGTTTATGGAACAGGACTGCAGACACTATTACTACATTGTTTGTGTCTCTTCTAGTTTATGCAAAAGGACTGCAGAGACTATTACTACATTGTTTGTGTCTCTTCTAGTTTATGCAACAGGACGCAGAGACTCTTACTACATTGTTTGTGTCTCTTCTAGTTTATGCAACAGGACTGCAGAGACTCTTACTACATTTTTTGTGTCTCTTCTAGTTTATGCAACATTCATCCAGAATCTACAGGACTGCAGAGACTATTACTACATTGTTTGTGTGTCTTCTAGCTTATGCAACAGGACTGCAGAGACTATTACTACATTGTTTGTGTCTCTTCTAGTTTATGCAACAGAACTGCGGAAACTATTACTACATTGTTTGTGTGTCTTCTAGTTTATGCAATATTCATCCAGAATCAACAGGACTGCAGAGACTATTACTACATTGTTTGTGGCTCTTCTAGTTTATGCAACATTCATCCAGAATCAACAGGACTACAGAGACTATTACTACATTGTTTGTGTGTCTTCTGGTTTATGCAACATTCATCCAGAATCAACAGGACTGCAGAGACTATTACTACATTGTTTGTGTCTCTTCTAGTTTATGCAACAGGACTGCAGAGACTATTACTACATTGTTTGTGTGTCTTCTAGTTTATGCAACATCCATCCAGA
Source organism: Hymenopus coronatus (assembly GCA_030762935.1). NCBI lineage: Eukaryota > Metazoa > Arthropoda > Insecta > Mantodea > Hymenopodidae > Hymenopus > Hymenopus coronatus. The sequence continues at coordinate 771,149 of CM060886.1, read as the reverse complement.
ATCAGCAGGACTGCAGAGACTATTACTACATAATTCAAAATATACGTTTTCTTTTCATAGAAAATTGTTGTATCCGCTATTTTAATCAAAAATGTGAAACCAACTACAAGGAATATCTCCACAACAAAAATATAAATTGGGTGTTTTGAGAAAATCTACATTGTTTGTGTCTCTTCTGGTTTATGCAACAGGACTGCAGAGACTAGTACTACACAATTCAAAATATACGTTTTATTTTCATAGAAAATTGTTATATCCGCTATTTTAATAAAAAATTTACAGTCATTTTTGAGCAAGTAGAAATGTTCGTAAATGTTTGCTTGTAATTTGGAGTGGTGGAATTTTATTGAAATTCTTTGTGTCGCATCCTTTGGAGATAATGGACTTAAATACCAAGTTTTGTAGAAATGGAAATTTCTTTTTTTAATTATTCTGTGCACTGACACACACACACACACACACACACACACACACATATATATATATATATATATATATATATATATATACAAGCGCACTGTAATTTTTCTAAAACTGGATTTTTGGATTCAGAGGGTCTCAAAACATATACTTCCAGTAAAATCCTGGTAACGAATTTTTGTGTGGAATACAATACCTTGTTTATCTAGTATGGACATATATTTTACATATGCGGTGAGAAAGTAAAAATGTGGAACATTTATAGCACGTAAATAATTTAAAATAACGTTTTTCTGGTATCAACCATATCTTTCAAGTTGTTTAGTCATTTTTAAACGCCATGGAAAGAGTAAGGACTGCGTCTCTCGCTTTTCCCTTTGTAAAGAATTGTTTGTTAATCTCGATAAACTTTGTTAAGAGCAATTTGTGTGTCGAGTATTAAGCGATAGATTGTGTGACTTTACACATCAGATTGTTTCTCCTTCTCCAGGACAACCAAAGAGAGTGACATTTCAAAGTAATCACATAGCGATCCGTTCTTAAAACATGTGACTATAGCTTTAGCCCAGAAAATTCCCTTATACGTACAAGGATATAACCTTCTTCTTCTTCTACTGCACGCTTTAACCCGTGGTGTCTTCAAAAGGTCCACCCATGTCTTGTAAGGTCTTCTTGTGTTTCGCCATCCTCTGAAAGCTCTGTTTGGGCACTTAGCCATTTGTTTCTGTGGTTTACAATTGTTTCATTTACATTGCATATGTGTAATTCCTGTTTTATTCTCCTATTTTTATTATTCATTATTGTCATCAGAATCTCATTTCGTTCCTTCTTAACTTTAAAGTCCAGCTTCTGCTTTCATATAAACATTTGGCTGGCCTTGAATTCTGTCTCTCTCCTTATTTTGTTTTCATTGTGATTCAATTTTTCCATTCTGTATCGGAGATTTACTTCATCCTGATTTCATTTTTTTTTTACCGAGATAATCAAACAAGTTTACGTGATCTATAATTTTTTGGTCAATAGCTTTTTTTGTTTTTTTCGTACTGCATAAAACGTTTTTTGTTAATTTTGATCTTAATTAGCCTGAAATAGAAGAATAAGCTTTTGTGAGAATAGTTTGTTGCAGCATAGGAACAGATGGCAACGTGTTCATTTACAAGGTTAAGACAGAAAAGTAAGTTACAATTCTGAGTGGTTTGTGCCAGTGTTTAACTGTGGCACCGCAGGCGATGATATATGAAATGAAGATGGAGCACTGGTGGAATGCGATGGCGGGGGAAACCGGAGAAAACCCGCCCCAGCGCCGCTTTGTCCACCACAAATGTTACATACGGTTGCTTGGGATCGAACCCGGGCCGTCTAGGTGGGAGGCGAATGGTCTCAACACTCGGTTTTACTCTGATCTTCATCTGTTCACAGGGGTGTCCCAATAACTGCATTTATAACATCAAAGGATATAAAGCAAAGCTTATTTGACGGGATAATCATAGACCAGAAAAAGCTAAAAGATACTTCAAGTCTCGGATTGTTCCTTGTTTGCGTTTTAAATTCCATTTTAATGTTATTGTGACGAACACAGTATTATTACCTTAGTATGAGATGTGCATGAAAAACCTGCCCCATCTTAGACATTGTGACATTACTGCCACGCTCGAAGATCCGTCCCACAGCTGCAACTATCCAAAACAATCAGGCAGCCCTCTAGATTCTATGGTGAATATTTGTTTCTTAGAGCAAGCGTCTGCACCATCTGTCCTGCCTCTCCCCAAACAACGAAGCCTAGAAGCACACCTGAAACAGGAATGAAAGGAAAAGGAGTAAAGGAATACATAGTACCTATATAACATATTACTCCAGCATTCGCCTACCGACCAGGAAAACCATGAAATACTAAATGACTCTGGAACCTCCCAAATGTAAGCTTCATACGTTATTCGTTATGTTTATTTTAAAGTTAGCCTATACAAAGGTATAGGCTAATTGAAAATTAAGATGGTAGCGATTTTCAAGGCCTCATCTTGCTCTAAGGGATTTCCACATTTTTTTTTTTTTTTTTTCCATTTGCATGTTTTAAATGTATGTGAATATTTCGAATACCCCGCTCATTTTGGTATAACTTTCATAGAGGTACATAAGTATAAAAATATTATTTGAAATAATCCTGGAGTGGTTTTTTAGAAACATTTTGATACACTGACTTGGTAAAGCACCAATAACTGTTGGTGTTAGAGAAGATACTTTAGCTATTCGCGTTCCGCTCATATTGCTTTCGTGTGAGAATTGTGTTTGGAAACTTAGGTTGAATTTTTTTCCAATTTTTATGTTTGAAAGTAATTTGTAAAGAAGTGCCCCACTATATCAGAAAGTAATTTATAAAGAAGTGCCCCACTATATCAGAAAGTAATTTGTAAAGAAGTGCCCCACTATATCAGAAAGTAATTTATAAAGAAGTGCCCCACTATATCAGAAAGTAATTTGTAAAGAAGTGCCCCACTATATCAGAAAGTAATTTATAAAGAAGTGCCCCACTATATCAGAAAGTAATTTGTAAAGAAGTGCCCCACTATATCAGAAAGTAATTTGTAAAGAAGTGCCCCACTATATCAGAAAGTAATTTCTAAAGAAGTGCCCCACTATATCAGAAAGTAATTTATAAAGAAGTGCCCCACTATATCAGAAAGTAATTTGTAAAGAAGTGCCCCACTATATCAGAAAGTAATTTATAAAGAAGTGCCCCACTATATCAGAAAGTAATTTGTAAAGAAGTGCCCCACTATATCAGAAAGTAATTTATAAAGAAGTGCCCCACTATATCAGAAAGTAATTTATAAAGAAGTGCCCCACTATATCAGAAAGTAATTTGTAAAGAAGTGCCCCACTATATCAAAAAGTAATTTGTAAAGAAGTGCCCCAATATATCAGAAAGTAATTTGTAAAGAACTGCCCCACTCTATCAGAAAGTAATTTACAGTAAGGGATGAAAATTTTATCACACATTTGCACCTAATAAGCTTTATTTAAACGAAAAAAATGTTTATGTATATGCATTATATTTTTCAATAACATTTTAAGAGCAATGTTTAAAGAAATCATAAATTTCCTTCTAACGAACAGAAGCATTTATCAATCAACAGTAAAGGTAGTGGTGAAAGTACCTTGAAAAGTGTATGTTAAATGGTTGGTGAGATAATGGGCCAAACTGTAACATTGGCAAGATGGGATATTTCCAGTTTCCTAAGTTAAACAAACGCTGTGCTATCCGAGTGAAGTTTTATGTTATATTTGTGGTGATATTAGGTTTTGCTTTTATAACGATATAGTTTATTACTTTAATCGAAGTTTATATCAATTAGGAGGACTCTTACTGTGAAAAATTACTCTCCTTTGGTGCAGATTAAGTCAGTTTTCCTGTTCGAGGAAAGGAGCAAAAAGCTTTGCATATTTAGCTACTAAATGGATATGAGGTAATGGTCTCGCCAACGACCCACTCCGTTCTGACGTAATTAGATTATGAAAAATATTGGAGCAGCGGTAGGGTTGTAACCAAATGGCTACTTCATGAATGTTACATTTTACCAAACCGAATTCACTTTGCAGGGCATATGAATATTCTTACCTACATCACATTAATCTACTCCAAGGGCCGTAAAATAATTTCCATCGGACGCAGAAGTGCAGATGGTGTCGTAGAGGATGGAGCACCTGCATCGCCTTCATTTGCCCTGCTCTTGTGTCAGGACTTACATATGAAACACTTGTATGGAAATTGAAAATCCACAATTTCGTGGTGTTTCATTTAATAAGTCTGCACAAAAACTAGAGCAAATATTGTAATAAATATCTTTATAGAGTCCAAATTATTATACAAATAAGTGTTTAATTCACTGCTGTTCAATTTATTTAACGCTTCGACCTGTAGACAGTTGACGGCTCTCTCGCGCGCGACTGACTCACAACTCACTAAATTGTTTTGTTTTGCTTGCAATTCCTACTTGTATATCTGTGAATGACGTCACAGAAGTTTTTAGAAAGTATGCAAAGGCATATTTTGGTTACTGCCGCGTCACCTCCTACGTTTTCTACATCCCAAGTGGACTCTCTCATGCTCAAACATTCCAGGTTGGGCACAGCCGATAACAGGTTGACACACACAGATCATGTGATTACTGTCTTGCCTTGTGTTTTCTGATGATTTTTATTCCAGTCACGAAGAACTCGTTCTTCAAGGTTAATCTTCGTACTTTTCTTAGTCTTCTAAAATCCGAAATACTCTTCAAATAATCCACCCTCAAGCTTTGGCGAGTTCGAGAGAAAGTTCTGGAGCCAGCTTGGTTACTTTATGCATAACGCTCTGTAAGACCAAAATACAGCTGTGCTCTACAATTGACAAGCAAACAAAACGGTATTACAAATAGCAGAGAACAATTCGATTAACTATTAATCATTTGCTCTACAACAAACTTCTAAACCAAAAGCAATCGATCAGTGGACAACATTTTAACTCGAGTGATTAGTAGATGTTATTAGAGCCATGAACCAACACAGGAACAGCCTCTCATCGCTTATTGGACACATGCAAACAGCCTCTCATCGCTTATTGGCCATACACACAAAACAGTCTCTCATCGCTTATCGGCACACACAAACAGCCACTGATCGTTTATTGGCCACACGCAAACAGCCTCTAATCGCTTATTGGCCACACGCAAACAGCCTCTCATCGCTTATTGGCCATACACACAAAACAGTCTCTCATCGCTTATTGGCCACACACAAACTGCCTATGATCGCTTATTGACCACACACAAACAGTCTCTCATCCCTTATTGACCATACACACAAAACAGTCTCTCATCGCTCATCGGCCACACACAAACAACCTCTCATCACTTATTAGCCACACGCAAACAGCGTCTCCTAGCTTATTGGCCACGCATAAACATCCTCTCATTGCTTATTGGCCACACACAATCAACGTCTCCTCGCTTATTGGCCACGAACAAACAGCCTCTCATCGGATAAAGGCCACACAAACAACCTCTCATCGTTTAATGGCCACACATACAGCCTCTCATCGCTTATTGGCCACACACAATAAGCTTTCCATCGCTTATTGGCCAAAAAACCGCGTCTTATCGCTTATTGGCCACACACAAACAGCGATTCATCGCTTATTGCCCACACACAAACAGCGTCGCATCGCTTATTGGCCACACACAAACAACGTCTCCTCGCTTATTGGCCACTCACAAACACCCTCTCATCGGATAAAGGCCACACAAACAGCATCTCGTCGTTTAATGGCCACACAAACAGCCTCTCGTCGCTTAAAGGCCACACAAAGAGCCTCTTATCGCTTATTGGCCACACACAAACAGCGTCTCATTGCTTATTGGCCACACACAAATAGCGTTTCTTCGCTTATTGGCCACACACAAAAAGCCTCTCATTGCTTATTGGCCACACACAAATAGCGTTTCTTCGCTTATTGGCCACACACAAAAAGCCTCTCATCGCTTATTGTCCACACACAAAAAGCGTCACACCGCTTATTAGCCACACACAAAGAGGGTCTCATCACTTATTGTCCACACACACACACACACTCACACACACACACACAAACAGCGTCTCATCGCTTACTGGCCACATACAAACAGGGTCTCATCGCTTATTGTCCACTCACACACACAAACAGCGTCTCATCGCTTATTGGTCATACACAGATAGCGTCTCATCGCTTATTGGCAATACACTAACAGCGTCTCATCGCTTATTGGCCGCACACACACAAACATCATCTGCTCGCTTATTGGCCACACGCAAACAGTCTCTCATCGATTATTGGCCAGACGCAAACAGTCATTGTTCGCTTATTGGCCATACACACAAAAGAGTCTCTCAACGCTTATTAGTCACACACAAACAGCCTCTCATCGCATATTGGCCACACACACACACCAAAAACAGCGTCTCATCACTTATTGGCCACACACAAACAGCATCTCATCGCTTATTGGCCACTCACAAACAACGTCTCCTCACTTATTGGCCACACAGAAACAGCCTCTCATCGCATATTGGCCACACAAACAGCCTCTCATTGCTTAATGGCCACACAAACAGTCTCTCATCGCTTAATGGCCACACAAACAGCCTCTCATCTCTTATTGGCCACACACAATAAGCCTCTCATCGCTTATTGGCCACACAGAAACAGCGTCTCATCGCTTATTGGCCACACATAAACAGCGTTTCCTCGCTTATTTGGCCACACACAGAAAGCCTCTCATCGCTTATTGTCCACACACACATACACAAACAGCGTCTCATTGCTTATTGTCCACACATAAAGAGCGACTTATCGCTTATTGGCCACAAACAAACAGGGTCTCATCGCTTATTGTCCACACACAAACACACGCACACACTCACACACACATACACACACACAAACAGCGTATCATCGCTTATTGGTCATACACAAACAACGTCTCATCGCTAATTGACCATACACTAACAGCGTCTCATCGCTTATTGGCCGCACACAAACAGCGGCCCATCGCTTATTGGCCACACACAAACAGCCTCTCATTGATTAATGGCCACACGCATACAGATTCTCATCGCTTATTGGTAAATATAAAATAGTCTCTCATCGCTTAATTGGCCACACACACTCACACAGAAACAGCCTCTCATCGCTTATTGGCAACACACAAAACAATCTCTCATCTCTTATTGGCCACACACACACACACACAAACAGCCACTCATCGCTTATTGGCCACACGCAAAAAGCCACTCATCGCTTATTGGCCCCACGCAAACAGCCTCTCGTAGCTTAATGGCCACACGCAAACAGCCTCTAATCGTAATTGTCCACACTCACGCACAAACAGTCTCTCATAGCTTAGTGGACACACGCAAAGAGTCTCTCATCGCTTATTGGCCAAACACAATCAGCCTCTTATCGCATATTAGCCACAAACACAAACAACGTCTCATCACTTATTGGCCGCAAACAAACAGCATCTAATCGCTTATTGGTCACACACAAATAGCCTCTCATCGCATATTCGCCACACACACAGCGACCTATCGCTTGTTGGCCACACACTGCGTCTCATCGCTTATTGGTCACACACAAACAGCGACTCGTCACTTATTGGCCACACACAGCGTCTCATCGCTTACTGGCCACACAGAAGGTCTCGTCGCTTGTTGGCCACACACAGCGTCTCATCGCTTTTTGGCCACACTCAAACAACGTCTTATCGCTTGTTGTCCACACACACACACACACACACACAAACAGTGTCTCTTCGCTTATTGGTCATAAACAAACATCGTCTCATCGCTTATTCGCAATTCACTAACTGTGTCTCATCGCATATTGGCCGCACACAAACTGCCTCTGATCGCTAATTGGCCACAAGCAAACAGCCTACCATCGTTTATTGGCCACACGCAAACAGTATCTCTTCGCTTATTGGCCATACATACAAAACAGTCTCTCATCGCTTATTGGTCACACACAAACATCCTCTCATCGCTTATTGGACACACGCAAACAACGTCTCCTCGCTTATTGGCCACGCACAAACAGCGTCCCTCGCTTATAGGCCACACACGGAAAGCCTCTCATCGCTTATTGTCGACACAAACACACACACACACAAAAACAGGTTCTCATCGCTTATTGTCCACACACAAACAGGGTCTCATCGCTTATTGTCCACACACCCACAAACAGCGTATCATCGCCTATTGGTCATACATAAACAGCGACTTATCGCTCATTGACCTCTCATACACTCAAACAGCGTCTCATCGCTTATTGGCCACACACAAACAGCGACTCATTGCTTACTGTCCACACACAAACAGCGACTCATCGCTAATTGTCCACACACACACACTTAAACAGCGACTCATCGCTTATTTTCTACACACACACTCAAACAGCGTCTCACCGGTTATTGGCCGCACACAAACAGCGACTCATCGCTTATTATCTACACACATACAGCGACTCATTGCTTTTTGTCTACACACACACAAACAGCGACTCATCGCTTATTGTCCTCACCCACACACAAACAGCGACTCGTCGCTTATTGTCCACACATACACTCAAGCAGCGACTCATCGCTTATTGTCCACTCATATACTCAAACAGCGTCTCATCGCTTATTGTCATCACACAAACAGCGACTCATCGCTTTTTGTCCACATACGCAAACAAACAGCGACTCATCGCTTATTGTCTACACACAAACAGCGACTCATCGCTTATTGTCCACTAATACACACAAACAGCGACTCATCTCTTATTGTCCACATATACACTAAAACAGCGTCTCATCGCTTATTGGCCACACACAAACAGCGACTCATCGTTTATTGTCCAGACACACACTCAAACAGTGACTCATCGCTTATTGTCCACACACAGACTCAAACACCGACTCTTCGCTTATTGTCTACTCACACACACACTCAAACAGCGACTCCTCGTTTATTGTCCACACACACACACACTCAAACAGTGATTCATCGCTTATTGTCCACACACACACTCAATCAGCGATTCATCGCTTACTGTCCACACACAAACAGCGACTCATCGCTTATTTTCAACACACACACTCAAACAGCGACTCATCGTTTATTGTCCACACACGCTCTCAAACAGCAACTCATCGCTTAGTGTCCACACACACAGACACACTTAAACAGCGACTCATCGCTTATTGTCCACACACACATACACACAAAGAGCGACTTATCGCTTGTTGTCCACACACATACACTCAAACAGCGACTCATCGTTTGTTGTCCACACACACACACACACACACAAACAGCGACTCATCGCTTACTGTCCACACACACACAAACAGTATCTCTTCGCTTATTGTGTACACACACACACACACAAACAGCGACTCATCGCTTATTGTCCACACACACTCAAACAGCGACTCATCACTTATTGTGCACACACTCACAAGCAGCGACTCACCGCTTACTGTCCACACACACACAAACAGCGTCTCTTCGCTTATTGTGTAGACACACACACACACACACACACACACAAACAGCTCTCATCGCTTGTTGTCCACACACACACTCAAACAGCGACTCATCGCTTATTGTCCACACACAAACAGCGAATCATCGCTTATTGTCTACACACACACAAACAGCGACTCATCGCTTATGGTCCACACACACAAACGTCGTCTCATCGCTTATTGGCCACACACAAACAGCGACTTATCGCTTATTGGCCACACACTAACAGCCTCTCATCGCTTATTGTCTACACACACATACACACACACACAAACAGTGTCTCGTCGCTTATTGGCCACCCACAAACAGCGACTCTTCGCTTATTGGCCACACACAAACAGCCTCTCATCGCTTATTGTCCGCACACAAACAGCCTCTCATCGCTTATTGGCCACACACAAACTGGCAACAATCAAACTAGGAGACAAAAGCAACGTTTCTGAAACGTGAACACCTCGTGTTTGAGTCGCGCCGAGACTACAACCCGGCTGTTGCAAGACTTAGATACGAAGGACGCGATGACTGGGAGAAGCTGAGGCATGTAGTAACCACACTTTACAATATTGCGTGTTCTCCTTATGTGGCAAACGCCGTAAATAGAGTCATTAATTAAGTTTTGTATTGAATACTAGACTTGCACACTTCCATTTTATTAACTAGTTGACATTGGCTCTTTAAAGTCAATAACCGACGACTCAAACCTATTTTTATATGAACGCTATTTAATGATGAGAAAGTCTCCGAAATATTGAAAACTAAGGTAGATAGATACACATAATACTTTTAATTTTCTGAAAACGCAATATGACATTAAATTGCAAAAATTGAAAACCGACGACTCAAACCTATTTTTATATGAACGCTATTTAATGATGAGAAAGTCTCCGAAATATTGAAAACTAATACTTTTAATTTTCTGAAAACGCAATATGACATTAAATTGCAAAAATTGAAAATTATGCGTGATATCAATAGAAAACTGTTTAGAACAATTTATTTAACTTCAAAGCATGTATATTTAAATCAATAAAAGCGTAAAAAAAAATACAGTGTGTTTGTGATTTAAAATAAAAATGAGAGGTAATAGGTTCACAAAAAACTGCAGTTTTACAACTTGAAGCACATAAGCCGCAAGCTGACATTACGTTTGGCAATAATTTGATTTGGCTTTTACTTTTTCACTCCCCTCAAATACACCCCTCACAAACCGATGTTGATTCCAAAATACTTGGGAATTCATTTTCCCCAAAAATATTTTAAAACAGTTATTGATTTGAAAAAGACTATTTAAAAAGACCTCTTAATGTTTAAGAAAGTTACACGACAAATGCCGAGAAGGTCATGTGAATGTACCTCATCAGATTGCTTCACTTTCTCTACACGTACTATGTACATATTATACAGAAAAGGTATTGTATTGCACCCAAAAATTCGATGCCGAGATTTTACCCAAAATACTCTTTTAGTTCTTATTTAGCCAAACAAACATTTTTAGAACAACTCCGTGTGTGTGTGTCACGTGTGTGTCTGTGAACACGATAACTCAAAAACGAAAAGTCTGTAACATAGTAACTTGGTATTTAAGGCTAGTATCTTCCAAGGATGCGAAACTCAAATTTTCCGAAAAAAAGAAATACACCCCAAATTTACCTTTACAAGGGAAAATGTTCGAAAATACTGATTTTCTCAAAAATTACTAACGATTTTGATCATAATATCACATATTGAAGGTATTTACGTGACAAATAAAATATACCTGGATTTTGTGGGAACAGCCTCTCAAGAAATGTTTGCTCTGGATGAATTTTCCTGAATTTTTCATAACTGGTAAACTGCAAGTTACTGCAGAAAACAAGGAGATCTCGTTAAAACATACAACTTATGTCATATACGTTTTTTCGTGAAGATAAATATTTTCAATAATAAAAAACATTTTTCACACAGAGAAACTCTCAACTTTTGGAAATGAAAAGAAAGAATCACCTGAAATCCACTTTTAAAGGATTTGACTATGGATTTCTCCTAGTGCATTCCCTTATTTCCCTTCTGGTTACAAGGAATAAGACAATTTCTGTTGATGTTTATCTCGATTAGCATGAAGTAGATGAAGGGAGTTGCCTTTTAACAATAATTTGTTACCGAGATGTAGAAAAAGTTATGTGAATAGAACACATCAAATGTTTTTTAAGAATCATTCAAACCAGATATATTTTGTGTTCCGGTTACTGTAAGTTCGTCATCATCGGGACGATAAACGTTTTCCAACATAAAACATGCACTTCTCTATTGTTTGGAAGTAGTCTCATGAGACGGTCAAATACACAAGGGCGAACAACAACGGTATCATGACGAATACCCAGAGGACAGAACAATAGCAATTGAGCTAATGTACGGTTGTTTTCCCCAAGGCGTGCGTGAAGATTCAGCGTGCACTTTCTAAGAGTGAATCACTTTCTCTACCGCGTGTCATTATGGCCTCAAGCGGTAGGGACAGGGCAGCAGATGTTGCGTCATAATTACGCAAGTAAATATACAAAACTTCCCTAGCCTCAACTCGAGATGGAGACGCGTCAGTCATATTGGCCACAAGATTGAGATATCGTTAAACTCTAGTGATTTTGTTGCGCCAAAGACAAAGCTTCTTAAAAGATGATGTGCAGTGTTGCCAACATATGTGTGTGAGAGAATAATAACCTTAACGTACGCCACTTTTACTTTCTCTACTACATATGTATAATGTACACGGTAGAGAAGGTATTGTATTCCACCCTCACTGGAAATACATGCCTGAGCACCTTTGATTCGCTGTCTGTGGTGTACCTGGCTATCTTTGAGCACCAGAACTCCAAAACGAAAAGACGTAAAATACCAAAGTTAGTATTAAAGTTCAGTTTCCTATAAGCATGCGACACTCAACTATTCTTTACATGGAACAATTTCGAAAATTTGATTTTCTCAAGAACAGGGTCAACTATTCTATTAAAATAAGATATGTTTAGGAAAGTTCTTTGATTACAAACAAAGAGTATATTTTTAATGTTATGAGAATAGTCTGTAAGACCTTTTCATTCTGGATGACTTTTGTATAAATGTTAAACCTTAATAGATAGACAAAAATTACTAAACAAAAATGCAGATCTCTTAAAATACACAATTTATGTCATATACTTTTTTTTTTTTTTTTAGAATTAACCGCTTCCGAAATATCCCCTATTATTAACTACTTAAATATTCCCAAACGGGAAGTCATCTTTTGTTTCGTTTCTCTTTTCCAAAGAGAATCGAATTTCAATTGAATCACATTTTATTATACAGCGATCAGCTTTTAAACGATTCGAATATCGATTTAGCATAGTCCCTATTTCCTTTCTATTTATAATAATCCAATTTCTGCTAATGTTTATTTCGATTAGATAAAAAAACACCTTTTGTAAGAACATGTGGTTTGCAGAACAGGTAGACAACTTGAATCTAACACATCAAAGAGCTTGCACTCTCAAATATAAAGTTGGAATAGGAAAAAAATCTTATGTGTACCATTCACATGACTTTCTCCATATCCCTGCAACAAATTATTCTTAAAAAGCTTATACTTTTATTTACTTTATGCTAATCAGAAAAAAATAGCAGAAATAGTCTAATTACTCGCTTCCTTGTAAGTAGAAGCGAAATAAGAGACAACTGTAGGTTAAAGTGATAGTCAAAAGCTGGTTGATATGTCAATGAAGTTCCTTTGTCTATATGGATAGGAGTTGACAAGTTCCTGTATGAGAAAAGTATACGTTTTTCATAGCAGAAACCAAATATAAGGAATATCACAAAAACGACGAACTCCACGAAAAAAATGTATATAACATAAATTGTGTATTTTGATGTGCTCTACATTTTTTGTGCAGTAAGTGTTTGTCCATCTCTTACGGTTTAGCAGTTATTCAAAATTTAGTAAAATTCATTCAGATTAAACTACTCTTCAGAGGCTATTCCCAGAAAATTCAAGATATACATTTTATTTTTCAGGTAAATATGTTTAATATACGAAATTTTAATCAAAATCGTTAGAGCCATTTTTGAGGAAATCAAAATTTTCGAAAAAAGTTCCATGTAAAGGGTAGTTGGGAGTGGGGGGATTTTTCTCAAAATGTCGTGTCGCATACCTGGAAGATACTAAACCTAAATACCAAGTTTGGTATTTTACCGACTTTTCGTTTTTGAGTTATCGTTTTCACAGACACACAGACACACGGACACACGGACACACACACACACACACACACACACGGACCTTTTTGTGAAAATGCTTTTTTTGGACATTGGGGACCCTAAAACATATATTTCCGGTGAAATCTCGCTATCGATTTTGTTGGTGGAGTGCAATACTTTCTCTATACACTATGTACATAGTGCGTATGGAGAAAGTAAAAAAGAGTATGTTCAATCACAATGTACCTGCATAACATCACTGTTCAAACAACTAAATTATAGATTGTTATTTTATAATTTTAAGTGCAAAGCAGATTGAACACTATTTTTTGTATAATATTTAACGCTCTCTTTTACGCAGGCGATGATACATGGAGCACTGGTGAAATGCGATGGCGGGGGAACCCGCTCCTGCGCCGTTTTGTCCACCATAAATCTCACATGCGATTGCTTAAAAGATCATTTTACTAAATATAAGATTGTCTCATAACTTTTTCGTTACATCTGAGTCATAAGAGCGCCCCACAACCAACGCACAGCTGCGATACAGTAGTTGCCCAACTTTCTATTTAAACACAATGTCGTTCAAAATATGAATGAATAAGACAGAGTTTGTAAGCAGATGACTTATTTCGTACAGCATACACCATTATTGTGATTTCCCTGGAAGCTATTTCTTCTGGTTGATGAATTCTTCGAGTTAACTTCAATGTATCACCAGACACATTCATCAGTGGCGTAAGAGACAGCTAATTCTCCTGGCAGAACACCGTAAAGCTGTCCTCCGTAATAAAATGCCAAGGATGGTCCGCCAACAACTTAGCTGTGACTGGCGAGGCTGATGAGTGACCTCTTCAACCAAGCAGCCCTCTAGTGTCCAATGAGAGTACTTTTTTTCTTGAAACAAGTATCCACGACACAGGTATGTAGTTGCCGCACACCGCAAAATCTGGAAGCACACCTTAAACGTAAGATGGAAACATAATGGGTGGGGAATTATGCAAAGAAAATCGTCATTGATGAGAAACCATCCTATCACTCGCCTACCGACCAAGGAAAACTACGGAAAAAGCTATAGAGCTGAAACCATCATTTCGCTACGTAACATTAAACCCTCTGCTGGCTAAGCTATGCGAGGACCATTTCAACATTTTACGGGAGAGGCATTTTTAGTTGTATAAAATATCGTTGATTCAAAACTTTTGGAAAAATAGTACTGGTCATCCTTGTAGATAGGAATTGCGGAGGGAATACCATCACTAAACCCCTCATTGAGAAAACTAAACCTATAAATTGAAAATGTTTACAAAACTTTTGGAAAAATAGTACTGGTCATCCTTGTAGATAGGAATTGCGGAGGGAATACCATCACTAAACCCCTCATTGAGAAAACTAAACCTATAAATTGAAAATGTTTACAAAACTCAACATATCCACTTTTTCATGTATGCTTGCTCTTTATTTTTAAGCCAAGTGTAACAAATGGAATCTAAAATGTATTGCATTTTGTATTTAATATTAAAATACGAAATTAACCATTTAAATCTTTCTTGTAATTTAACACCTGAACACGAGTTTCTATAGCAACAAAATCTGATTCTTACATCTTCAGCATACTATTAGTCTCTATGTTAATGAGAACTAAAGCAAGAGTACATAATATTTGGGTGAAATCCAAAACACGGTCCTCTTTAATGTAAAGCTTCTTCATAATACAGAATTTTGTCTTCAGTGTCACTAGCATTCCCTTGTACAGCTTTTGAATATAATTCTTTACTTTCTTCAGAATCATTTTCAAAATTAATATATTAACTTATTCAGGTCATTAGATATATTTTTGCTTACATGATTCGCTGATGGAAGTTGAGATGCTCCAAACATTACCGAAGCACGTCTTTTTCCAGGTTTCAGCTCCTCAAATTCTATCGCTGAAGCAAAGGGAGTATTTTGAAAAAGGCATGTATCTTGGTGTTAGGTATTCCTACATATTACCTTAGATATCTTAAAAGGCAATTGGGCTTTCATTACACTTTTGAATATTGATTTCATATCATAACTTTACACTAAACCTTACTTGTCCAAACTGTCCCAAAATAATATTCTGAGATTACAATTAATGTCTCTAGACATTTCCCAATAAGGCCAAAAACCTACGACCAAGATGTTGGACATAATGCTGAATTTCTTTAAATACTTTTGTTCCTTCAGTGTAACATTGGCGTCATTGCAGAGGTTTAGTTTTTGGAGTCATAGGAAACAGAAAACAATGTGAGTCCTGCACCTGCTTTTATTAGATCTTGTTCTAAAAAACTTAGATAGTCTCTCAGAGCAGACGCTGCTTTCTGTTTAAGACTGCAGATATATACGACGAAGTAAAATACCCTCCAATAGAACAGTTTGGGTTGCTGGCACTCAAAGCAAACTGTCACAGTGTTGATTTTATTTTTATTTAATCTTTAAATAATCTATGTTTTAGTTTCAACCAAGCAGTATAAAACAATGATTAGTTCAGTTTTGTGAAATCTTGAAAACTGGAGAAATATTCAGTTATGCTACTTTTCTGTTGAGCGTTAGATGAGACTCAAATTAAACCACCACAATCCGTTAAAAATAAAGTTTGAAAAAAAATGGCGTTTGTTGAGTTAAAACGGCCTTCATGTCGCGTTACATTTATTTTCTCAGCACATATCATTCTTATAGGAATACCTACATAACGTGCTGTGCCTGTGTGTAGCATTATTGCACACCTCCTTGTGGATACACTAGCGACAGTCCCATTCCATTCTCTTTTCCTGAATAGCAGAAAGATAAATGAAAAAGGATTGTCCATTTTATTTTAAAATTGAAACCAATAACTGAGAATACCTCACAAAGTATTAATCCCACCCAAAATGTATTTGACATAAATTGTGTATAAGAATTCTCTCTATCGTTGTGTTTCTGAGTTTGCAAAAGTCATCCATAACGAACAGAACTTCAGAGGCTAAACCAGGAAAATTCAAGATATACATTATTAGCATAACAATACCTCATATGTATTTTGATAAAAATCTGTAGAACCAGTTTTGAGAAAATCAAAATTTTCGAAAAATGTTTCGCATAAAGGGTAGTTTGGGGTGAGCGATTTTCTGGAAAAACTTGTTATCACATCCTTCAAAAATATGGAATTTAAATATCAATTTTGGTATTTAACAGCTTTTTAATTTATTTTTTGAATTATGCTGTTTGGACCACCATCATCACTATACCTAAATAGGATAATGTAAAAATGGAAATGAATCACCTTAAGTACACGATAAGACCAAGAATTACTGGCATAATCAGAAGATAGTCCACATGGATCAGCGAAAATGTCAAATTGTTTTGCGGCGAGTAACAAATGAGGACAGGTTTAATATTAAATAAGTATAGAACATATGAGCTGGGAAAATGTAATAAATTAAATGGCTGTACAAAACTGTTTGGAAAAAAGAGACAGTGCAAATCGTAAAAAAGTTATGTTTGGTAGTGAAACATGGGTTTACGAGCTTTAGAGGCATACACAGGTATCGTACTAAAGACAAGACCGGATTGAATCAGAAATGAAGACGTTGGTGCACATCTATGGGATGAATTACCAAACAAAATGGAAAGAGCATGTTGTAAGAATGCTGTCTTGCAGATTGCCTAAGTAAGTTTTATCGCGGGGTCCAGAAAGACTTAAGGAGAAGATGGAGTGACCTCAGTAATTAGCTACGGAACGAGTCCTTAGCACAAACTGATATGAAAAAAGAAAAAGAGTTTTGATGTTCACAAACGGATAAAAGAATCTTTTTAAAATTACTTTGTTTACTCAGGGGACCACAAACCATGTAGGTATTTCCGGTGAAATGTCGGTATCGAATTTTTGGCTGGAATGCGTTACCTTCTCTACTTGCATAGAGAAAGTAGAAAGGGGTGTAAAACAATTACCAGTTAACGACCACGAATAAGCGACTGAAGCTTCGTGTAAATGGAGATGGATCGACAAAGTGATCAAATGTTTGGTTTCGCAATAGTTGCATATCGATAGATTTATTAATGCAATAAATCTAAAATTTGAACTACTCCCCAGTATGGAACTGTACAGAAAAAAATTTAAATGGGACGCAAATAGAATCATTAATAACGGAAATGTCATAAAAAGTTATTTGAAATCAACAAAGATATATTTTCTGTACAGTGCTTAACGTTTGTATGCTATTCCCAAGAGATACAAAGCGTTGATTTTATTGGTAATCAAAAATTGCTAGAGCCATTTCTAGCAAATGAAAATGTCCCAAACGTGTTCCACGTAAAGAGTAGTTGGAGGGGGAGGGATATTTATGAAACCCTTCATGTCGTATTTTTAAGCATCTGAATACTAACCGAATATTCCAGACACATAACTCATTTTCTAATTCTTTCTAATCATGAAGTTCCAAGCCATGTGTATCCGCTAAATTGCTATATTCAATTGTTGGGTGGAATGCAATACCGTTCGTAGCTACACGTACGTGGTAGATGTTACACATTCATATGACTTTCTACACCCATTGTTCAACTTCATGTTAATTAAAATAATTTGTAGAAACAGTTGTGTACCATATTTGCTTGTACAGTATGCGAAAGTCAAAACTTTAAGTGCTGGCCGCTAAGTGACTGCCCAAAAGAGAAGAATAATGACTTCCCATTTGGCAAAATTAGAACTGTTGCAAAATTTAAAATAATAAGCGATATTTGTCCTGAAAGTGAAAGTTTCTTGAAGATCTTTATATCTATTTTTGGAAAAATCAATATTTTCAAAAATAATTCACGCAAATCATAGTTGGGATTGAATATTTTTGAAAATCTTCGTGTCACATTTAACAGACGTTTTGTTTTTGAGTTAAGCAGTTTAACACACACACAGGAATTATTTCCTAACTTTTGTTTTTCTTTTATTGAGGTGGCATCAACACATCTCGGTATCGAACATTTGGTAGGGAGCCAATACTTCTACAGTTGCAGAAATAGAATGAGGCAATGTACAGAAGCATCCGTATGCAACACGTGACGTTGGTATTATAGCTCGGCGCAGGAAATGTCAAGGGTTCGTTTATCAGAGCCTTGACTTAAAACAAAGGTGTGTATTTTTTTTTTTAAATGCCGCAGTCTATAAATATGCGCAGTAATAATAAACCTGCTGCGCTTGCACCCCATCTAGATGGTCCGGGTTCGATCCCAACAGGTTAGACCGGCCGCATCCCATCTAGGTGGTCCGGGTTCGATCCCAAGAGGTTAGACCACTTGCATCCTATCTAGGTGGTCCGGGTTCGATCCCAAGAGGGTAGACCGCTTGCATCCTATCTAGGTAGTCCGGGTTCGATCCAAGTGGTTAGACCGCTCGCATCCTATGTAGGTAGGCCGGGTTCCATCCCAAGTGGTTAGACCGCTCGCATCCTATGTAGATGGTCCGGGTTCGATCCCAAGAGGTTAGACCCCTCGCATCCTATCTAGGTGGTCCGGGTTCGATCCCAACAGGCTAGACCGCTCGCATCCTATCTAGGTGGTCCGGGTTCGATCCCAAGAGGTTAGACCTCTTACATCCTATCTAGGTGGTCCGGGTTCGATCCCAAGAGGTTAGACCCCTCGCATCCTATCTAGGTGGTCCGGGTTCGATCCCGAGAGGTTAGACCGCTCGCATCCTATCTAGGTGGTCAGGGTTCGATTCCTATGATCCATTTCGCTGTATTTCATATCTTCTACTGCGTCAGGCTGCGGGCCGACCCCTCGTAACAGGTTCTCCATTCTGTGGCTTCCAGACCCCTAGACTTCCGCTTGTAAGTCCTAGGGGGGTGTCAGTCCTAAATTTGGGAATTACGAAACGGATAATTCCTTTTACTTTCTCCACCATGTACAAGCACATATATCGCACAGAAGGATATTTTCGTTTTTGATTTACTGTCCATAGACACATAGGTCCTTTTTCTAAAAATGAATTTTTTTATTCAGGGGACCTTAAATATGCATTCCAGGGAAATCTCGGTATAGAAGTGTTGGATGGAATCTAGCTACTGTATACAATATATGCTAGAAAAAGTGAAAATGTACAATATCACCTCAATATGTAGAATTTCCTCAAACGCCTTTTTCATTAACTACATCCGAAACATTTCTTGTTATGGGTTTAAATTTTCCAATACTTATATTTTTCTCAAATGGGAAGGCTGTGTTGCTTTTCTTTTATATTGTTCATTTCTTTTTCGTTTCCATGCAAAGAGACTATTTCAATTTGATCACATAGGAAACAGCGCTTTAATAATTTGACTATCGATTTAGTCTCTAGTGTTTTTTTTCTTATTCCGTTGTAGCTACAAAAAAATAAATAATAAAACCATTTGTGTTAATGTTTATCTTGATTAATGTGTAGTAGATAGACGAATAAGCTTGTGTAAGAATAGGCAGAGAATTTCTGTCAACTTATGAATCCCTGACAACAGCTCTACTTAAAGAAACATCTCTGCGCCTCCCCATTTCTAGAGTTTTATGTATTTCTAAAGAATAGCTAGAATCGTGTTCCGAAGAAGTGGTCGTAGTTTCCTGATAAGATTTCTGACTCGTGCTCAATTGCCTGGCTTTTGTCACTAGTTTCCTTGGATTTTCGCTTCTGTTTTTTTCTTCTTCTTCTTCTTCTTCTTCTTCTTCTTCTACTATGCATAAGTAAATACGGGAGCACATATTTCACCCACAAATTCGAGTTGTCGAGATTTCATCAGAAACATAATTATGTGTAGAGGCTACCTTAGCTAGAAAAAAGCAATTTTACTCTCTCTACAACATAGAGTATATTCCATTCCACTATTGCAACTATTCTTACAAAAGATTGCTCATTTATCTACTTCATCCTTATCAAGATAAACATTACATAAATATCTTATTTTCTGTTTTCTTGTAAGCAAAAGAGAAACCAGGCAATACACTAGACTAAAACGATATTCAAATATTTTAAAAGCTATCTCTATGTGAAACAATTAAAATTCTATTCCGCTTACGTGGCCAGGAGTAAAAATAAAGAGTTTGGGAACGAAAGATGACTTCCAATTTAAGACACGTTCGAAAGCAATAACCATATCTTGGAAACGATTAACCTTACCAAAATATATTTGATATAACTTGTGTGTTTTAACAAGATCTATTTTTTTCTGCGATAAGTTTTTGTCTATCTTTTACAGTTTAGCAATTACACAAAAATCATCCAGAATGAAAAAAAATTCAAGATATACATTTCGTTTGTTATCCACAATATCTTAAACTTATGACGTTTTAATCAGAGTACTGAGAGCCATTTTTGAAAAAATCTGAATTTTTACAAAATTTTCTACATCAAGGGTAGTTGGGGGTGCAAGGATTTTCTTAAAAATCCTTCTGTCCAGTATCATCCAATGATACAGCCAATTTTAGTAGTTAATGGACTTTTCATGTATGACCTATACTGCCCACAGACACACGCACATGGACATTTTTCTACAAATGCATTTCTTTTTTGATTCAGGGGATCTCATAATATGCATTCCAATGAAACCTCCCTCCATTGGGTGGAATGGAACACCTTCTCTCTATGTACTTGTACATGTATGCTAGAGAAAGTAATTCGCCGTCGAGATTTCAGATCCTTCAGGAAAAAGTTCGAGTGTCTGTAAACAACATAACTTAAAATGGATAAATACCAAACTAGGTATTTCATTTTTAATATCTTCCATAGTTCGACGCAAACTTTCAAGAAAATCTCCCACTCCTAATAACCCCTTGCACGGAAAGTTTGCTTCCTCAAAAATATCGCTATCAATTTTTAATATAATACTATATATTAAAATTAAATTGATATCTATGTTGGGAATTGCCTGTGATTCGGAAACAGTTTTATATAACCTCGTATAACAAGTTAGGTGATATACTACACAAAAACATGTAACCCTGATTAAAACACAAATTCATTCTCAATATATTATACTTTCTCTAGCACGTATGAGATAATATAGAGAAGTTACTGTTTTCCAACCAAAATTTTTGAGATATCACCGCATATAATGTTTTGAGACCCCTTTTAGCTCCTTATGCCTGTCAGTCTGTGTGCATTATGCTATTTTATGTTTAACATATTTTCATGTCACACGAACTGTATATTTTCTGGGAAATGTCTCTAAAGACTTCCTTCATTTTGGATGATTTTTCTGAAACTCCTAAGCCGCAAAGTTAAACAAAAGCTTACCACACGGTAGCATAGAGCTCATTAAGACTCACAATGTCATGTACATTTGCTTTGTCTCACATAGCGATAGCCTTTAAAAAGTTAACTATCGCTTTAGCCTAGTTTATTGCCTTATTTCCTTTTACTTACTAGGAATCAAATAATAAGACAATTTCTGCTAACGTTTCTGTTGATTAGAATGACGTAGATAAAAGAACAAAACAGTGTAAGGAAATTTTAAGGTGGAAAATCTAAAGAAAGTAGTGTGAATGGGATGCATCAGATGTTTGTGTTATATGTTACTTGGTTCATTATTTTAAAATATTATCGACTTTTAGTTGTTTCTTGCGATTGTATGGAAGAGTTTTAAAGTCCCCATTTACAGTCAGTTCTTAAACATTTACTATGTATATAAGAAAATGTGTAGTTCTGCAAAAGTGTATGTCAATTAAAATAAAGTATATAGAAAAATAAGATTTTATACAAATAATTTGTATAGATATGCACTAACAAAAAACGATAAACGATAGAGAAAGCCATGTGAATATATCACCTTTTTCTACTGTTTACGTACACGAAGAGGCAATATGTATTCCAGCCAAAAATCCGATGTCTACATTTCACCAAAATTACATGTTCTGAATAAAAAAATGTGGTTTTACAAAGATATCCATTTGTGTGTATTTCTATAAACTCAAAGACTAATATTCGTATTTAAGTTCAGTACCATCAAAAGATCGATACGAAGAATTTCACCTCATTCCAAACTATTCAATAAATGAAAAATTGTGTTTCTCTCCCTCTCTCCCTCTCTCTCTCTCTCTCTCTCTCTCTCAAAAGTTTCTCCGAGTTTGATCACAATATCTTGTGTTAAGAGCTTTACAAGCTAAGCCTTTACTGATATTTCCTTCTTATTGGTTTGAATTTTGCGCAATGTTTTATTCCAGCTGCAAAATCGCTCTTCTTTCTTTTCTTCTTATTCCTCTTCTTTTTCTTCTTTTATCCCAGTCATCCAAGAAAATGGCATTAAAAATCACATAACGATCCGGTCTTAATAACTTTGAGTATCACTTTCTTTTTAGCCGTGTAGAAACATTTAATAACTCTTTTCTGCAAATGTTTATCTCAGTTGGTAAATAGATGAAAAGTCATTTCTACGAATAGTTTGTTGAACAATGGGTAGAGAATGTCATGTGATACAACATTCAGAAATTTTCTATTTCTTGGATCCTCCTTGTTGAAAAGGCTTTAGCACAGTATGTCTGCACTTTATCTGTGAGCGCCCGAGTTGCAATCATTTGTATTTTTACTTTCTCCATACGCACTATGTACATAGTGTATAGAGAAAGTATTGCACTCCACCAAAAAATTCGATACCGAGATTTCACCGGAAATATATGTTTTAGGGTCCCCAAAATCCAAAAAAAGCATTTTCACGAAAAGATCCGTGTGTGTGTGTGTGTGTGTGTGTGTGTGTGTGTGAGTGTGTGTGTGTGTGTGTCCGTGTGTCTGTGAACACGATAACTCAAAAACGAAAAGTCGGTATTTAAGTTTAGTATCTTTCAGGGATGCGACACGAAGATTTTGAGAAAAATCCCCCCAACTCCAACCACCCTTTACATGGAACTTTTTTCGAAAATTTTGATTTCCTCAAAAATGACTCTAACGATTTTGATTAAAATTTCGTATATTAAACATATTTACCTGACAAATAAAATGTATATCTTGAATTTTCTGGGAATAGCCTCTGCAGAGTAGTTTAATGTGAATGAATTTTACTAAACTTTGAATAACTGCTAAACCATAAGAGATGGACAAACACTTACTACACAAAAAATGTAGAGCATATTAAAACACACAATTTATGTTATATACATTTTTTCGTGGAGTTCGTCGTTTTTGTGACATTCCTTATTTTTGCTTTCTGCTATGAAAAACGTATACTTTTCTCATACAGGAACTTGTCAACTCCTATCCATATAGACAAAGGAACTTCATTGACAAAGCAACCAGCTTATTACTATCACTTTAACCTACGGTTGTCCCTTATTTCGCTTCTACTTGCAAGGAAGCGAGTAATTAGACTATTTCTGCTATGTTTGTCTGATTAGCATAAAGTAAATAGAAGTATAAGCTTTTTAAGAATTATTTGTTGCAGGGATATGGAGAAAGTCATGTGAATGGTACACATCAGATTTTTAGTTTTAGTGTTTACTTATAGGACTCGTAATATGGAGTATTCTCAATTCATTGAATCCCGTCCATTCGGAAATCATAGGATCCACTTCATGTACCATATGGGCAGATGTTGATTTGTTAAAAGTGACAGAGCACATGTTGCTCGTTTTGGACTATCAGGTATGATCCACTTCATGTACATATGGACAGATGTTGATTTGTTAAAAGTTACGGAGCACATGATGCTCGTTTTGGATTATCAGGTATGATCCACTTCATGTACATATGGACAGATGTTGATTTGTTAAAAGACACAGAGCACATGATGCTCGTTTTGGACCATCAGGTATGATCCACTTCATGTACCATATGGGCAGATGTTGATTTGTTAAAAGTTACAGAGCACATGATGCTGGTTTTGGACTATCAGATATGATCCACTTCATGTACCATTTGGACAGATGTTGATTTATTAAAAGTTACAGAGCACATGATGCTCGTTTTGGACTATCAGGTATGACCGGAAGATCAGCAGGAATCATTCCTTTGCTCATTACAACACACAAGCTCTTCGCAATTTGAGAAGTATTTTTAAATAGCTAGCGGACATTTGGGGAAGAAGGGTGATACTGCATTTACAGTGATTGAAGCAGTCATAGTTTAAATTATAAATAATACAATCATTAACAAAACTGCAACTATATAATGCGCAGCCTGAAAATAATTATAATGTGCAAAATGTATGCAAATGGTCGTTATCTAAAAGTAAAATGTGTCAAATAAAAGAATAAACTAGTTTAGTACCGTAAACATTTTTGTAGCCAATGGCCACTGCTCTGACAAATTAACGCTTTATATTTTCTGGAAAGGAATACAAAAATCTAGTCATTTAAAATGCTTCCTAATGACATCATAATCTTCACCTGCAGTAAAAAATATGCGCATGTTTTGAAACGCACTGTATTTCAGCGTGCAAAATCATTTGTATTTAGTATAAGACTGTAGTTAAAATATAACATCAAAATATCAAATTAAATTATTAATAAATTAATGCTTTTTATAACTCATATACCTTTAAATTGATCAATATTATTTCTATTTTTCTGAATCCTATTAATTGTATTTAATGTAATAAATTAACATACATATTTAATAAAAGTACCTCCGTTTCACTTTGACTATTTTTCTGAAATTCTATATGCATTATTATATTTATTCCTTTAAATTGAGGAAGTGTTTTATATTTTGCATCTCAAACTTTTGATAAGCTTATTGTCCTTTAACCCGGTGACTTATCGGAAGAAGCATTAACAAAATTGATGAAATTACCTCAAATAAGTCCTTGGTCCACAGATCTTGGAGTTACTCTTCTTAGTATAAGGGAAAACCTGGCAATAAAATTAACCGAGATTCGAACCAAGGACTTCGTGATTATGAGGAGACCACACCACAGAACTGGCTCACTTCAAACCTCTATTGTATGAATAATAATGATAAACTTTAAACTTGATTTATTTTGGCATTTTGAAAATGTGGAATAGCAACACGTCATTCGCCCATCTCTGCTGTCTCGCCTTATCCTGTCGCTTTAAAGCAAAACGTGCTGTGCAAGTCTGAAAGCGATAACAATGTGAAGGTAAAGTTTCTCTAGCCGCTCTGCTTTTATTACTCCAACAGGAAACAAATTTTCCCGCTTGAAGTTCTTCGTTCGACATTGAATAGGACATATCAAGTTTCCTGCTGCTGCAGCAGCACGGACGACATTGAGAGAGGAGCATGTGAATGTGCTGGTGGAGCGGTTAAAGTCTCTTTAATGTTGGCAAGAAATGTTTTGCGAATTATACATGCGGCACCAACTTTCCTTGTCTAATATAACTTGCGAGCCTCGTATCAAGTAAAAGTGAACTAAGCGCTAGACACTTTCTAGAAGCAAGAAAGAATTTCGCTTCCTCTAAACGCTAGACACTTCCTAGAAGCAAGAAAGAGTTTCGCTTCCTCTACACGCTAGACACTTCCTAGAAGCAAGAAAGAGTTTCGCTTCCTCTAAACGCCTTCCTAGAAGCAAGAAAGAATTTCGCTTCCTCTACATGCTAGGCACTTCCTAGAGGCAAGAAAGAGTTTTGCTTCCTCTACATGCACTATGTAGAGAAGGTGTTGTGTTCCACCCAAAATTTCAATGTCGAGATTTCACCGCAAACATGTTTTTGAGGACGAGCAATAAAAAAAGAGGATTTTTTGAAAAAGATCCTTGTGTGTATGGTTGTATGTCTTTGGGCAGCACAGGCAAAAACGGAAAAAAAACAACAACATTAAACACCAAGTTGGCATTTTGATTTATTATCTTTCAAAAATGCCGCTTAATATTTTCAACAAAATCCCCCATATGTATGTTTTTTAAATTTCGTTTTTCTCAAAATTGACGAACCATTTTGATTAAAATACTGCATATTAAAAATATTACCATGACAAATAGATGGTATATATTGACTTTTCTGGGAGTATCCTCGTGAGACTTTTTAATTCTGGATGAAACTTGCATATCTGGTATACAAAAGAGAATAAAATTTAATACAATGTAGAACTATTACAGAACTCATAAACCTGAAACCCAGAAACCTATAACATCACTATAGTCCAAATGTTCCTGTTTGACACGAGCCATCTTAATTTTATGCTTAATGCAGTATTATAGATCATGTTTTGTAATGTATCGGAACAAGAATTTATTATATCTGAATCAATAATTGCGCTCCCTTAAAGATTTACTTCAGAAAAACATAATCTGCTGGATTGGCAGAATTTTTTACTAAAGGTATCTACACTTGAAGAACCAGAATACATAAAAGGACTAATTTGTTCACTAATTCCTTTACCTAATTTTCCTTCACCCGTTTAGCTAAAACAATTATTAAACAAATGAATCATATGACACAAGCACATCTAATTAAATGTATGATACGAAGAAGCTAAACAGCAGGAAGCTAGTGAGTTTGACGAATTCTTGGAGATGCCAGCAGTACATGGTATCTGTTTATTTCCACATCCTGAAAAAAAGCACTAAAAGTTTCTGACCCAAATTGGAACATCTGTTATCGCCAATATCTGGATAAAGACAGAAAACATTCACTAATGGTTACTGGGCCAAACTGGAACATTTGTTATATCCAGCTTCTGGATAAAGCAGAAAACATTGGCTAATGGTTACTGGAACAAGCAGTAGCATCTGTTATCTCCAGCTTCTGGATAATGACAGAAAACAGCTGCTAATGCTTACTGGACAAAGACGAAACATCTGTTATCTCCAGCTTCTGGATATAGCCAGAAAACATACGCTAAATGTTACTAGGTAAGACTGGAACATCTGTTATCTCCAGCTTCTGGATAATAACAGAAAATATTCGCTACTGCTTACAGGACCAAGCTGGAACAGCTGCTATCCACAGCTTCTGGATAACGACAGAAAACATTCGCTAATTGTTACTGGACAAAGCTGGAATATCTGTTATCCTCAGTTTCTGGAACAAGACACAGAACGGTGGGTAATGTTTGCTGGAAGAAGTTGTAATATCTGTTATCTCCAGCTTCTGGACAAAAAGTTGCTAATGGTTACAGAAAAGAACTGGAATATCTGTTACCTCCAGGTTCTGTATAAAGACAAAATACATTCGCTAATGGTTACTGGACCAAGCTGGAACACATGTTATTTCCAGCTTCTGGATAAAGACAGAAAATTTTCGCATATGGATTTTGGACCAAGCTGGAACATCTACTATCTCCAGCTTAGGAATAAAGACACATTTATCTCCGGCTTCTGAATAAAGACAGAAACATTTCGCTAATGGTTACTGGGCCAAGCTGGAACATATGTTATCTCCAGCTTCTGGATAAAGACAAAAAACATTCACTAATGGTTACTGGGCCAAGCTGGAACGTCTGTTATCTGCAATTTCCGGATAAAGACAGAAAACATTCGCCAATGGTTACTGGGCCAAGCTGGAATGTCTGTTTTTTGCACCTTCTGGAAAAAGATAGAAAACATTCGCTAATGGTTACTGGGCCAAGCTGGAGTGTCTGTTATCTGCAACTTCTGGATAAAGATAGAAAACATTCGCTAATGGTTACTGGAACAAGCAAGTACACCTGTTATCTCCAACTTCTAGATAAAGACAGAAAACATTCACTAATGGTTACTGGGCCAAGCTAGAACATTTGTTATCTCCAACTTCTAGATAAAGACAGAAAACATTCGCTAATGGTTACTGGAACAAGCAAGTACATCTGTTATCTCCAACTTCTAGATAAAGACAAAACATTCGCCAATGGTTACGGGGCCAAGCTAGAACATCTGTTATCTCCAACTTCTAGATAAGGACAGAAAACATTCGCTAATGGTTACTGGGCGAAGCTGGAACATATGTTATTTCCAGCTTATAGGTAAAGACAGAAAACATTCGCTAATGGTAAATAGACCAAGCTGGAAATTCGTTTATATCCATCTTATGGATAGAGACAGGAAACATTTAGTAATGCTTACTGGGCCAAACTGGAACATTTGTTATATCGAGCTACTGGATAAAGACGGATAACATTGGCTAATGGTACTGGAACAAGCAGGAGTATTTGTTATCTCCAGCTTCTGGATAATAGCAGAAAATATTCGCTAATGTTACTAGGTCAAGCTGGAACATTTGTTACCTTCAGCTTCTAAATAATGACAGAAAACATTCGCTAGTGCTTACTGGACCAAGTTAGAACATCTGTTATATCCAGTTTCTGGATAAAGACAGCAAACTTTCGCTAATGGTTACTGTGCCAAGCTGGAACATTTGTTATGTGCAGCTTCTGGATAAAACAGAAAACATTGACTAATGGTTACTGGAACATGCAGGAACAGCTTCTATTTTACAGCATATGGATAAAGACAGAACATATTCGCCAATGGTTACTGTGCCAAACTGGAACATTTGTTGTATCCAGCTCCTGGATAAAGACAGAAAACATTCACTAAGAATTACTGGGCCAAGCTGGAAAATTTCTTATATCCAGCTTCTAGATAAAGACAGATAACATTGGCTAATGGTTGCTGGAACAAGCAAGAACATCTGTTTTCTCCAGCTTCTGGCTACAGACAGAAAGCTGAAACTTGACAAAGCTGAAACAGCTGCTATCTCCAGCTTCTGGTTAAACACAGAAAACATTCGCTGAATGTAATTAGGACAGGCTTAAAATTCTGTTATATCCATCTTCTGGATAGAGACAGTGAACATTTGGAAATGCTTACTGGGCCAAACTGGAAAATATGTTATATCCAGCTACTGGATAAAGAGAGACATCATTGGCTAATGGTTACTGGAACGAGTAGAAAAAAAAACGGCGGCTAATGTTACTAGGTCAAGATCGAACGTCTGTTATCTACAACTTCAGGATAATGTCAGAAAACATTCGCTATTGCTTACTGGAACAAGCTAGAAAATCTGTTACCTCGAACTTCTGGATAAAGATAATCTGTTATCTCCAGCTACTGGTTAGAGGCAGAAAGCATTCGCTAAATGTTACTGGACCAAGCTGGAACATCCTTTATCTCCAGCTTCTGGTTAAAAGCAGAAAACATTCGCTAAATGTTACTGGACCAAGCTGGAACATCTGTTATTTCCAGCTTCAAAATAAAGACAGAAAACATTCACTAATGGTTGTTGGACCAAGCAGGAACATCCGTTATTTCCAGCTTCTACATAAAGACAGAAAACATTCACTAATGGTTGTTGGACCAAGCAGGAATATCTGTTATTTTTAGCTTCTACATAAAGACAGAAAACATTCACTAATGTTTATTGGACCAAGCTGCAACATTTGTTATTTCCAGCTTCTAGATAAAGACAGAAAACATTCACTAATGGTTATTGGACCAACCTGGAACATCTGTTATTTCCAGCTTCTAGATAAAGACAGAAAACATCCGCTAATGGTTATTGGACCAAGCTGGAACATCTGTTATTTCCAGCTTCTACATAAAGACAGAAAACATTCGCTAATGGTTATTTGACCAAGCTGGAACATCTGTTATTTCCAGCTTCTAGATAAAGACAGAAAACATTCGCTAATGGTTGTTGGACCAAGCAGGAACATCTGTTATTTCCAGCTTCTAGATAAAGACAGAAAACATCCGCTAATGGTTATTGGACCAAGCAGGAACATTTGTTATTTCTGGCTTCTAGATAAAGACAGAAAACATCCGCTAATGGTTATTGGACCAAGCAGGAACATCTGTGATTTCCAGCTTCAAGATAAAGACAGAAAACATTCACTAATGGTTGTTGGACCAAGCAGGAAGATCTGCTATTTCCAGCTTCTACATAAAGACAGAAAACATTCGCTAGTGGTCATTGGACCAAGCAGGAACATCTGTTATTTCTAGCTTCTATATAAAGACAGAAAACATTCGCTAATGGTTATTGGACCAAGCTGGAACATCTGTTATTTCCAGCTTCTACATAAAGACAGAAAACATTCACTAATGGTTATTGGACCAAGCTGGAACATCTGTTAAATTCGGCTTCTAGATAAAGACTGAAAACATTCGCTAATGCTTATTGGACCAAGATGGAACATCTGTTATTTCCAGCTTCTAGATAAAGGCATTAAACATCCGCTAATGGTTATTGGACCAAGCTGGAACATCTGTTATTTCCAGCTTCTAGATAAAGGCAGAAAACAGTCGCTAATGGTTATTGGACCAAGCTGGAACATCAGTTATTTCCAGCTTCTGGATAAAGGCAGAAAACATTCGCTAAATGAAAGTAGGCCAAGCTAGAAATTCTATAATATACATCTTATGGATAGAGACAGAACACGTTTGGAAATGTTTACTGGGCCAAACTGAAACATTTGTTGTATCCAGCTACTGGATAAAGACAGATAACATTGGCTAATGGTTACTGGAACAAGCTGGAGCATCTGTTATCTCCAGCTTCTGGATAATGATAGAAAACATTCGGTAATGACACTAGGCAAAGCCGGTACACCTGTTGTCCCCAGCACCT